>JAIFHY010000007.1:1200000-1800000 GCA_022264835.1 Melampsora americana
GCGTGCAATTCGTTGGACATGTGTAGAGTTGGAATCCGAGACTCGTCTCAATGACCATTTGAGTGTAGAATCAGTGGTATAAATGATCACAGTGACCGTGAATTTGAAGATATGTATGTAGTAGGTACTTGATTCAATAACTGATTCACTTCTGCAACAGTATGCATGCTAATGCAAAAGCTTTAGGGCACCGATTAGATTAAAGCTTTCGACGACACAAATGCATACATCGCAACAATCCAACAAGCAGATTCGACTGCATGGTCAGGTAAACTGTTGCTGATCTGTGTTGAGCCCTATACCAAATCGGAGTGATATTTAGGTACCACAACAACAGTTGGACTCATTTTCCAACCGAGATCAGCTGTTATAACCAAGAAGCAGCATGCAAGAGTTCTACTTCAACTCAGCATTTTAGTGAAATCACCTGCAAATTCAATGGCTTGTGTGACTTCCAACTCACCTCACCGACCAGAGCCAGCTCATTAATGTAATGAGATGCAAGTCCCACTGTGATACCAGTTTTGTCTTTGAGACTTTGTACGCGAAGCCTTCAGGATATATTGCATTAAAAGACCATCACTTCCATTTCAGAAATCAACTTACCTAACAAAAACTTCGTACAAGAACTTCAGATTTTTGACACTCTTCCTGTTGTTTACCCTTGGTTTATTTGTGACTTGTGTGCACCCAAAAACAATTCTGGAAAATGACAAGCTGACACTTGGCCAGAAAGGTGCACCATTTATAAATACTGCATAAATACAGCGTCATAGATGTTTTCAAATTATCATGATATATATCAACTATCTTCCAATAATATATACTTTCGCAAAATTCTCACCTTCATCTGATTCCCAAAATCAACAGTCGTTTCAAGTTGTCTTTACATTTATGATAAAATCAACCAAAAAGTTCTGTAGGCCTATATAGGGCTCTACACTGAGCAACTCCAATTTTTACCCCAATCTTTGGAAGCTGCACTATAGTTTTTACATGATTTCAAGTCTTGCCATTGACTGTCTTTTGGATTGAAATGTAGATTTTGTAAAAGACCAACTTCTCCTCACGTAGTTATATGATGACTAAGTTTCAAGGAAGGGCCTTTGAACATCCATGGACAGAAAGAAAGAGCAAATATTGATTCTCCTTATGGTCTACCCAGAACTTATTAGCATTGGCTGAGTACTGCAAGTAAAGAAGTCATTGACACTTGAAATTCAGCATGTACCTTACAACACCACACATGAACTTTCAACGGAAGAGGCAACATCAATGGCGTGGATCAAAAAATGCCGATCCATCCACATTCCAATTTGTGCCTCTAGAGTGTGCTCCAACACTGCCAAGACATCTTAGAGCCCAAAGTCCATTTCAATGTCAGTTGCCTCAGATGCTACAAACACCAATTTGGTCAGTCGCAAGGAGACCCTTCAAGGAGGATGTTTTGTTATATAGCACTCTTTGATGGGAAATCTGAACCCAACAAGTGCCTTTTTTGGGAGTCAAACTCGTCTCCAGACAGTCACAACATGGCTAGAAGACCTTGTCATTGGATAAAAGTGCCGAAGAACGCTTCAAGCACCATATAGTTTATGTAGAACCTTGAGAGTTTCTGACTTCGAAATATCGATCGTAGATTGAAAACATGCCTGCGTAGTGAAATAGCTTGTGTAATCAATGTGATTATCAAGGGAGTTTTCTGAGAAGGGTTGAACATCTTAGAAGAACAAGAAAATAGGGTCGCAGGACGTCAAGTGTTTGGACGACAATCGAGTCGAAAATAAAAAATTCATAGAGGAAGTGTATGTGATGCCTTAGCATATACCACACATATCCTCATGGCTATGTTGGACCTGAATTGAAAAACTCTTGCATTTTCAAACCCCTAGTCCATATATTCGTCTTCCTCTTCCTTACAAGCGGCCTGATTATTAGGATCAGCCGCTCCATCTACTAATTCGTCAATTCCTCCAAATCGCATCCCTTTTCCGTGCCATCCTCCCTCGACAGCATCCACCCGTACCAGACCACACCCCGTTCCACTAGCTAATATGGTGGCCCGTCTGATAGACGGGCACCAACTGACACAGTGCACCGCCACTATTGGTGGCCAAATTCCCACAGGACTGTTTGTCTGAGCCACTTGACCTGTCCGTGGCTTTCCACCCTTGCGTGACGAGTCTTTGGCTTTATTACTCTTCGGCTTCAGTGATGACTTCATTGACCACCGCGGTACCATCATTTGAACGTGGCTAGGGTTTCAAAAGGAAGATCAGCACGGCAGTTAGTGCTGTGATCATGAAACACCTTCCCACAGAAGGAAGTCTTGATTGGCACCTGAAGTGTGTCTACCTACATCTGGTTTGATATTATCCAGCATCCTGAGTTCACCAGTATTCCGACTGAAATCGAACTGATACACTTTGGGCGCCCACATCGTCTTAAGTATTCATGCACGAATAAGCCAAGCGCTTAAAAACCAAAAGAAATGTCAAAGATCATCTGTACTGACCGCACGACTCTTGTACTTCTGCGGTCTGATCATGGATGCCAATCCACAGACACCATCGGCCCCGGCATAGGCAATGAAGGAATGTAGGTCCGAAGTGGCGAGTTGCTGATACAGAAACATTAGGACGTCCTCGATCAGCCCAAGAAGCATGTCATTGTCAAAAGGTGTGCAGGAGATATAGTAAAAAAGATTGCCCAACCCATAGTAGTCCTAGTTGGATCAATATTTTCTTGGAGACTCCCAGATCCCTAGGTTTCACACAGATAGCCTTGATACTGTAATCCTGAATCGGCCAAATGTAGAGATCCTAGAGTCGGAGAGAAGGCGAGCGAGGTCGTCTCACCTAGCGATAAGAGATTGGACAAACGACTTGAATATATTGCAGGAATCTCCGTGGCAGCAATCTCATTTGCACATCAAATATGAGTGTAACTACCTCTTTCGTGAATCAGTGTCGCTGAACTGGCAATATCCTCCGTATCAATAAGCTTGAGACTTCCATCATACCCCGTGGATGCCAAGAAACTGGGGTCTTGATCTGTTTCGGGTTCACCCTTCCGATTGAGGGGAGGTGTTCGGATCCATTCCAAAGACCTCACGGGTGCAGCATGTAATGAGACATAATGGGTGGGCCGGATCTTGATTGGGTCAAATGGGGTGGTGGAGTGATCAGTTGAAGCCGAGGCGACAGAGGTTAAGGCGTCAAGGACATTCCAGATCACAATGTAACCTGATCAAAATCCGTGGTTCTCATGAAAGCTCGTCAAGATCGTACAGTAGTCTGCAGATAAACCGGGTCTTACCATTGGTGCATCCTCCTGCAATGACATCATGATTTGCCCATTCCAAAGTCAAGCAAGTGGTATCGGGCAATAGCAATTGAGCACGCGGTTTGATATCAACTTTTTGTTAAGTGCGATCAGGTATCAGATCAAGTATTACGGGTGATGTCAGAATTTTTTAACAAGTTGATGCACTTACGCAATAGGACATCGGCCTCGGATGAAGGTTTTTTCGGGGATTCGCGAAGCAGGCCGGAAGCTGCAATGGTAGGATCTGGAGGGGCGTAGATAGCCACGGAACCATCGACTAAAGCAACAGCTAGAAGTCCCAAGCAGGATAAGCTAGTCTGTTCGATCAAAGCATCATGATTAGCTCTCCTAATCACCGAATACTCCGTTTTCTACTGACTTTGGTCCGGGCGCAAAGAAATCAAGTTGCGGGATTGGATTACGATCAATTCCACTGGAGAAGTCATGACGGGACGTATCAAGTTCATGCAGCGTACGTTTGTACATGACCAACCGATTCGTCGCCATCTTCCTTCGCACCTCCTCGAGGACACCATCTGACCACGGTCGCTTCACTTGGCAGAGCCAGCAATATCCTCAATCGTGGATTTTGATACGGCTTGCAAAACTTCTTGCTGCAGACTTTCAGTCGGAGTCGATTTGGGTGTATTGGCTTTCGCGTTTTTGGCAGTACCACTTGACCATCGGCCCGGGCGAGCAGGACAGCCCAAGATCTGAGGCTCAATGAGTGGTATGCTCCAGATTTGTACGCTCCCTTTAGTAGCGATACCACGCTTGCGCATTTCACTAGGTGGTATCAAGCCAGGGTCTTCTGATATGGTTGAGATTGCGATATAATCAAGATGAGGTCCTCTGTGGGCCCGACTTGTGCTAGGTTGACAATTCTCCATCCAACCGACTTTGCGACAATCTACTCCCGGTAAGAAATCTAGAGACCATACTGGCCCTCCCGCGTTGAAGATAATTCCGCGTTTACCAGGTACGAGCTGATCTACAAGGAAAATGAAGCAATCAGATCCCGCTGAGCAGAAATGGGGTGGAGATATACAAACTTGGAACCTTGGTGAGACAGGCCACAAGGTAAAGATCTTTCCATGCAATCTTTACTTTCGAAGATGCATCACCTTACTTAGAAGAGTCCCAGCAAATAATTCAAAACGAAATTTGTCTTGTTTCGTTTCTTCCTTTTCCTCCACGATGTCCTTCACTCGCAGAGGCCCAGCATACAGATCTAATGATCCTCGACCATTGCGTCCAGGGCTGTCGATAAGCAAGGAAGGTGCACTGCTGGGGATGACTTTCGAAATGGGCTCGGATTGGTTTTCAGGCTTGATAGCAGGAGGAACCTTGAGCTGTTGAGGTAGATACGGCTGAATTTCCTCGGCATCAAGGAGCGAATCAGATAGCTCTTGAGGATTCAAGACCAGATCGTCGAACCAGCCCTCCCCAGCGTGGGTTTTCCGTTCTTTGAGCCATGTCCCATTTGCCTTTGAACCAACCCACATCACACACCAAATCCATCACAGGGCCGTACAATAAGTCCGCTTCCGCAGCTTGCATTCGTGCTCTCATGATCGGATTCAATCCGAACTGACCTCGTTCGATCTGCCATCCATCATCTCCGCAGTGCACTGGATGGACAAATGAAGGTGGCTCCCATAGAGGACCGTATGGTCTTAAATGTGCTGGTAAGGAGCGAGATCCCTGCGTGTCGGTATAAAGTCGGGGTAAGAGGGGATCGCGTGTGGCGGTATCATCGACGTCTTCTTCAGCGTGGATTACAGACATGTCCCCTGATGTGGTAATGCAAAAACTTCGAAATCTTGTGGAACCCAGCAATGTTCGCAAAGAGAGGCCAAAGGTCAAAAATTGAGACGCGATGAGTGTCGACACGGGGTCGAGTCGTAATTGTATGTAGGCGACACAGAGCCAAATTGACCACGTCGGTCACGTCCACAACAACAAAATGGCCAAGGCGTCGGATTTTGGCCCCGGGTTGCCGCGGTTTATTCATGATTTAAACAACTCCAACTGCAAGGAGGAGGATTTTGAATTCGAACCACCACAGTTAACTTTTCCGCAGTGACTGCGTAATCGCGTTCCACCTCTTTCTTTCGTTCTACCCTCAAACCACTTCCCATCCTCAAACCATCAAAGAAACCATTTATCGCTCTCATAATCCTCTCATGCCACCCGATCCCTCATCTCTTACCCACAAAAAACGTTTCAACCCAACATCAGGTCGACCGGACGCGCGTCAAACGCGTATAACGACGCGACGCAGGACCAAAGCGATCAGACTATGGAAATCAAAACATCGCAAGGATCACCACAGACATCCGCAAACTCCCCACGAGTAGGGAATAAATCGCTGTCCCAGATCTTGAAACACCTATCAGCAAATAAATTAGACAATGGAGACGTGGTCATACCGGCAAACCTGGTCGAAATAGTGCTGGCCTTGAGTCTATCAATGGAGGAGACAGCGTTGAAGCTGAACGCAATGGAGGCCCAACTCAAATCCTCGAGCGAGACTGCGAAACGGCTGGATAAGTTTGAACAACAACTGACGGCTTTGATCAATACCAACACAGGTACCTCGACTCAACCAAACCATAACACAACCCCGAACAACTTACCACTTAAGCCGACAAGCTGGACTACGGTAGCGATGAAAAACTTGAACGTTACGTCAACACCGAGCCCACGACCACCTCCACCGAATAAGGTCATCAACGCGTTCCGCCCCAGTCAGGTCGTGATCAGGAGCATCGAAGGAAAGAAACCGTTTGAAGGAATGAAATCAACTGAGATCATACGACGAGTAAACGACGCGTTAATCCAACTTGACGTTAAAATTTCCGGCCGTAAACTGGAGGTCAAGGGAGCGGCGAGTCTACCAATGGGTAACGTGAAACTGTTTACGGCAACTAAAACTGAAGCAGATTGGCTGTTAGAAAACAGAACCGCGTGGTCTACTTTAGCTGATCCCGAATTGGTGACACATCCCGCAGTCTTCCCTATTGTAATCGACTCAATGCCCATGGAGTACTTCTCCAAGGAAGACGAGATCAAGAACACACTCGCAGCCCAGAACCCAATCCCAGAGGACAAGATCCACTCGATACAATGGCTCAGTAAACCAAAAGCAGGCCAGATCACAGGTTCCATCCTAGTTAACTTATTAGATAAAGAACTGACAGTATTGATGGCTAGGGGATCAGTGTACTTTGAAGGGAACAGTCTGCGGGTGAGGGCATACAAGAAAACTTGTGTACAGTGTTTCCATTGTCAAGAACCCGGACATAGCAGCTTGCAATGCAAAAACAGCTTAATCTGCAAACATTGCGGTGAAAGTCACGACTCGAGAACTTGTCCCAAGCCCAAAACTGAGAGCCCTTATTGTATACGATGCGTAAACTGTGAAGCATCAATGAACCCTGAAGCAGAAGTTGATAGATCAAATCCAAAATTTGCACACTCCGTCTCAAGCGCAAACTGCCCCATCAGATCAAAGGGTCTGCCAAAAACACCTATCCAGTCATGTTAAGACACAACCAAGTTCAGGACATACATAGTTTACCTTCCTCTTCATCTTCCCCCTTTTCATTTCATATTACTAACCACACAGAACAACCTACAAATACTGCACCCTGATACATTGAAACTGACCAAGAATCTCCCCCAAAAAATACTAACCTACAGATCGCACAATTGAATTGTTTTAACAGGCAGAGCGTGCTAGAAGACTTACTAGCTGACAATAAATTTGATGTATTAATACTCCAGGAACCATGGATAAACCCACACACGCTCCGATTACCTACACACCTGGCGTGGCATGAATTTATAGCATACGACTATATAGCAAAAACATATACCGACAGGACTTGGACTGGCATCTACATCTCCAAAAGAATACCCTCATGGAATATAATGATGCTGCCGAGTGGATCACCCTACATAACGACGGTGGAGATCTCATACAATGGAAACACAAATTCTAGACTACGTATCCTATCTGTTTATAACCCCCCAAGCCACAATACAGGCTTACCCATCCTAGAAGACTGGTTTAACAGATACAATGTACGAAAGATACCCACACTCGTTGAGATAGATACAAACTTACACCACTCGATGTGGAATCCTGCCAACTACCACCACACCCACCCAAAAGCTAAGGACTTAATCCGGATGTGCGGACGCGCAGGATTTAAGATTCAATCACAAAAGAACGTTCCGACATTTTACCCACGAGCTAGAGGTAAACCAACCACACTAGACCTCACGTGGGTAAACTTCGAGCTCTCAAAAAAAGAGGTAACATGTAAAACCACAAGTGACAACTATGGGTCTGATCACCAAATGCTGATGACAGAGATTAAGATGAATGAAACACAGGAACTTCAAGAACATAACTCGGCGAAGCTAGATAAGCTGGACACAGAATTGTATTGCGAAAATGTGGAGAACAAGCTGAGTCATCTCCCTATAGAAATAAATTCAAAAAAAGACGTTGATGATGCGGTGAGTTTAATCACAGCCGCAATAACCGAAGCATTCTTCAAACAAGGTAAGAAGGTTAAGACAAACAATCACCGCCACAAGGCGTGGTGGAACAAAGAAAAACTCCGCCCAATCATCAAGGAGAGGAACAGAGCCAGGCGCTGGATGATCCTCAGCAGAACATACGAAGCGGCACAATGTTATTGGGAATGGACCAATCATGTAAAGTTTTCCATCCAAGAGTTGAAACGTAACCATTGGAGGGAATTCCTAGCTAAAACACAGGGAGCACTGACTTTCAAAGCGTTCAAGTACACTCAGACCCAAGGATCAAACATGATAGCCCCACTCTATCGCAACAATAAATCACTAGCAACGGATAAGGATGAACAAGCCAAGTTACTTTTTGCAGGCACCTCAATAGTGAACAATGAATGTGACATTTCGGACTGCCTTGAAAATCCCCAACCAGACATACCGCTAACCCACCACCGAGTGACGGAACACAAAGTTGCCATGATCGTCCAGAAACTCCCCTCAAAGAAGGCAAAAGGAGGGGATCTTATACACAATGAATTGATCAAAATAGCTAAGTCATCTTTAATCCCAATCCTGACCAAACTATTCGAGGCATGCCTGACTATAGGTTACTTCCCCATCGCTTGGAGGACAGCAACAACAGCCATCCTTAGGAAACACAACAAGGACGACTACTCAGAACTGGGAGCCTATTGCCCCATAGCCCTCCTAAGCTGCCTAGGAAAGGTGTTTGAAACACTGTTAACGCGTAGGATCACCTATTGGGCGGAAACAAAAAGCATACTAGCGGAAGGACACATGGGAGGAAGACGACAACATAGTACCGATGATGCATTTGTCATCCTAACATCGTGGATCCATCACAAATGGAGGGAAGGGAAGGTAGTGTCAGGAATTTTTCTAGACGTCAAATCCGCGTACCCTTCTGTTCACAAACGCAGGCTAACCGACTCTCTTAGAAAAAAAGACTGCCCAGACTACATCATTCAACAAGTCGAGGAATACCTCACAGACAGAACAACTGACCTTAGACTACAGGACTTTCTTTCCGAAAAATTCGGAGTTGAAGACGGCCTACCGCAAGGATCACCTCTGTCGGTAATATTATATATATTGTACAACTCGACACTACTTATCAACATGGATGTTGATGTCAAGTCGGACAAGATCTCTTTAGGATTCATCGACAATGTGACCCACCTGGTTGCTAACAAAGATCTTGATCTGAACATCATGGACTTAGAGGAAGAAGGAGAAAGATCTTTGGAGTGGGGAAGACAGCATGGTGCCATTTTTGACCAAAAAAAGGCCCAAGTCATGCACTTCACTCACCGTAAACATACTAACCCAAGCATGCTTTTTGGAAACCAGGTACTCCAGCCACAATCAAGGGAACTCCGATGGTTAGGTCTGTGGTTAGACCCAAAACTCAGCTTTGGGCCACACATACTACAAATGCAACAACGGGGGAAAACCACACTTGCTCAACTCAGCCGGATCAATAGATGTTACTGGGGAGCAAACCCTAAGGAAACCAAAACTTTGATCATGGCAATTCTCAAGCCAAGAATACTGTTTGGATGCGTGGTGTGGTTCAACACTAAAACAGAGGGTAAAGTTACGAAAATATTCAATCTTTTACAAAATGCTGCTAACAGGCTGGTACTAGGAGCCTTCAAAAGCTCGCCAATAGACCACATGACTCACGACGCTAACATGATATCTTTGAAGGACTCAGAGATACGATATAACCATAACTTTGCTTACAAGAGACTAACGGCATACAAGAATCACCCAACACAAAAAATATTGGACGATGAATTAATTCGAACGCCGCGTAACCTATTAAGCCCAATCCATAGGATACTACAAAAAACTGACATGATGTTGCCTCTTAACAATACATTAGAAACAATACAGCCATATCCGGATCCTCCATGGATAGAACCAAAGTGGGAAATAATAAACAAAGGAATAGGAAGAGATGTAATAAAGGAAAAGATACCTCAACAGGTAGAAAACGAGAAGTCTAAAGGAGCGTGTATTGTCTTCACCGACGGATCCTTTATCCCGGACGTAGGAGGAGGGGCAGCAGCGGCAATGGAAGACAACATCACTAGCCAAGCATATGGACCAATCAGAGGTATTTCTAATTACGAGACAGAAGCTATGGCACTGATTTTGGGCATTTTAAAGTACAGAACATCGATCACAGATAACCCAACAAAGTACACATCACTAGCAATTTTCAGCAACAGTCAAGCAGCGATGGAATTGCTCACAAACCCGATACAACCGAAGACTCTACAGTACCTAGCAAAGATGCTACGACAGGCACATCAAACGCTACCAACAAGAACAAAAATCACGATATACTGGACGCCGGGACACGAAGGGATAGACCTGAACGAGAAAGCTGACAAAGCAGCGAAGAACGCTGCAGAACAGAACCACAGCCCGGTAACACTACCAATAAGTCTGGGAGGCTTATTACAACACACCAAGGAAACATTCAGAAGGGGAGCGTTTTCGATTAAAAAATTCAAAACCAAAGGTAGATACATAGCTGACGCACTGAATATATTGGAGAAAGGTCAAGCGGCCGCAATATTTTAATTGCGATGTGGACACAGTCCACTCCGACAGTTCCTACACCGTATAGGAGTTGAGGAAGAAGACAAATGTGAAGTGTGCAGAGTTAAGGAAACGCCACACCACTTCCTGATATTCTGTAGGCAATACAACTCACAAAGACAAACATTTAGAAGGATGATCAAGAAGGAAAAAATCAGAATAGACACCAACTCGGCTATCCAATTACTGGACACACTGGAAGTTTTCCCATATCTAGCAAGATTCATCGAAGAAACAAAAAGATTTAATCACCTGAAAACATATCTAGAGAAATAGTTACACACAAAAGTTGTTCTCCATGCCATTTCTCCATTCTATTATGTTCTCCCTATTCTCTATATTCAATTTCTATGTACAAATTTCGGGCGCTACATTTACACTAGAGGACTATTGTGGAGGCTTTTCTAGACTGTTCATAATGGTAGACACAGGACGTTGTAAAATAGTTACATACAAACACACAAAGTTAGATAGTGCGACATGTGAAATCAAAAGCACTTAAAAAAAAAAAAAACTCCAACTGCAAACCTTACAATAATCCACAGCTCCCAGCTGCTACAGTCAGTACCACTAAAGCTTAGCTACCCCGGGCCTGCAAAGAAAAATTTCAACTTTGAGCTGAATTATACACACCTCACAAGTACATGTCACACAGGAACTGTAGCTGTATAGACAATTATTGGCACCTATGGGGCATGTCAAGCTATGGGTCCCTTTACTGCCAGCATATTTACCTCTGATTGCAAAAACCAAGGTGTGCTTGGATCACAAACCCCCAAAAGAATGTTCCCAAGGTTTGGGTCACAGGGATATTTTGGCACATAACAATACCTTAGATGGAATGATGATGCCGGGATCCAAGGTATCTATGTTGGCAGTGCTTGCCAGCCATTGAGGGAGGATTATCTCCTTGAGTCTACTCTGAGCAAATGATATCAAGAAAATACCATACCAATGGCAGATTTAATTCTATTATCTCATGAGATTTCCAGATTATTCCACACTTCATTGTAATATAGTGTTATCAATTGTAGAGCTCTGCTATTCTACCAGGTTATTTGTTTGGAACTGATTAGCTATTGGGGTATTTTAAGGAGTATGTCACCAATTGCAGTACCATTAGCTAGGATCAAGTCCAAAGAAATTGGATTAAAAATAGGTTTTAGCCGCCACTTGACAGTTCAAAATTATACCCAACATGTTAAAGCCTACAAGTACCTCTAGAGGTAATTGTGAGGTATCAAATCATAAGCCAATGATCATAATATTGAAGGAGATTCTGTTTGATTTAAAAAAAATCTATTTTTGTAGGAAGAAAAGGTGTGCAATGATTGTTCTCACTGTTCAATGAGGCTTTCTCTCTCTCTCTCTTGCTGAATCAATACGAGCAGATATAATGTACTTATGTTGAACTTTTGTACCTTGTCTCTGAGATTGTTTTTGTTTTACTACAAGACACACCAGGCTTATATCTGAGGCCTTTTTATGACTTCTTGTGATTCAGGTCTAAATTTGCCTAAGACGTTTGCTTGACAGGTGGTGAATTTCTTTTCATAGTCTTGTAAGATCTCATCTAAAGACAGAACAACCTTTCACAGAGTAGAATAAAACTGATCAGCTTTTGTGTTGATAAGACACAGCTGAGACTGATGGAGACTGTGAGTTCTAAACTCAACAGACCTGGAAAAGATACCAACAAACTCATAGAGAGAAAAACAAGGAAAAAGCAATAGACCTGAGTATCAAGGATATAGAATAATTTGAGTAAATGTTTAAGCTAAGAGTTGACATGACTCATACCTTACCTTGAGATTCTTCTTTTTCAATAAGGGAAAAAAGATCCAAAGGTACACAGAGACAGGTTCTCAAGGAAAGATACCAGATAACAAAAGACAACAGAAAAACAGATATAATTCAGCCAGTAACTCAACTAGACAAACTTTTCCCACAATATAAGCCTAGCACTTTCTCTTACCTTTGCACCAATTACTTACTATTTTACAAGTGTTGAATTTGGTCAGTATACATTATTACATAATAATTATCTGAATTAATAATTGAACTACAGGATCTTGACCAACAATAACTTATTCCAATAATTTTGACTAAAGTCATGGTCTGCTCCAGCAAGAGACTTGCACCTTAGGTCAAAAAATTGGTGTGAGATTAGTCAGGAATTTTTGCCAAAAACTGGTCTCCTCACAAAACTTTTCTTTACAATGTTAACTTGCCTCAGCACCAATAATGAAAAGAATATGTTTTGACCACCTCTACAACCACTCACTAGGGATATTCAAAACTTGTGGTTTGTGCCCTGGAAGTGTCCAGAAGTGACAGTCAGAAATTTCTGGGACACCTCCACAATATTTCTGGGTTTAATCTAGAATTAAAAACCTCATGAACCTCTGTATGTTTTCACCCAACAGATCCTTCTCCACCTCATATCAACTCAATCACTTCACATATCAGATATCCCTGATTCCCATTCCCATCTTTCTTGTTCAAAAATCATCAACCCCTGGACAAGCTCCAGGACTTTCAGCTCCTGGCTACCTTTACAGCTTTAGCTCGCCAACTATCAACCCACAGAAAATTGAATTTATCAAATTAAATCTTAAGATATAAAGTTGCAAATATAGAAATTTGAGACTGAACTGAAGATATTTGATTGCTGTTGTCTAATGATCCTTCAAAAAGATTGACAATATCTATACTAAAGTTTTGAAAATATTTCTTATTTGATATTTTCCAAAAAAATGATCAATAAAGTCTATTCTAACAAATAGCCCTGTTGATGAAAAAAGGATAGAACTTTTTCAGATCTGATGGAACAGAAAACAAACATTGATCACATTAGGTAATTGGATTTGATCTATTTCTTCATCATCTGAGGGTATGAGACAGTTGGTTAGATCATGAGGCAGGAGGAGCAGACTCAAAAATGATCTTGAGGTGCTTGAGAGACATTTTGCTGAAAGAAGGCACAGAAGACTGTCTGTGGGGTAGACCAGGTGGTGGTGTGATTCCCCTTTCAAAGCTTGTTGTACATACTTGTTGACATGCTGATACTTCAAGCATCTCTGTGAGGTATAGAGGGATTGAATTCCGTGGGGAACTCAGAAGTGTACACTGCTCTCAAACAGTTCCCAGAGGTGTCTGGAGGTGACACCCAAAAACATTCTGGAGGTGTCCCAGAAGTTTCTGGATCTCACCTCTAGACACTTCTGGGACACAAAACACAAGTTTTGAATACCCACTGCCAGCATTCAAGAGGTTCCTTGGTGCGGAAATGGGTCTTAGAAAACAGAGTTCCATCCTGTTACTATTGACATCTTCATGAATATTTGTCAAGTAGCCATAGGTGTATATGTAGGCCATTTTTGAAACACTTTTTACAAACTGGATCAAGTTACACAATGTATCACATATCATTTGCTCATCTAGATGAACAGATGACTCAGAATCCCTGTATGAAGCTGATAGCTAAAAAAAACTTAGCTGGCTGTTTGTTGATTTGTAGTGTTTGAGTTATGGCTCCTATTTGTGTTTGGAGTCAATTGAATGGATAGTCTATTTTGAATCATATTCCACAGCCTGTGCCATTTTCCCACCTGGTAACCTATTTAATGCTGGCAGTGACCCCTACTCTGGCCTTCCCAACGACATAAGTGGTCATTGAGATGATTGCCAAAGTCTTTCAGGGCTCAGAGTTAAAAATTGTAGTGATTTGGATGTCCAGGTGCCTGAAACCTGAGTTTTGGTGTAAATCAAAGATACCAATTTTATGTTTCAAGAACTAATCATGCTATCAAAGGATAGACAATGAGAGATTGGAGAGGACATTGATTTGTGTGTTTCTCATTATTGGGATGGGGACATGATAAAATTGTCACAAAAATCTACAGAGGCCAGTTTTTGGCAAAAGCCCCAACCATTCTCACACCATTTTTCTGACTTTGGATGTAAGTCCCTCACTGGAGAAGACCATGTTTTCAGTGAGAGGAATTAGTTAAGTTTGAGTTCAAGTCACAAATCTTGAGAAAAAGTGTTTGTACAGACCACTCTTCAGGTCTACACACTGTTTACAAAATGTGTGATGTGGAAATGTGTTGATTCATAAGTCCTCTTAGTGCAGAACAGAATAGAATTGGCTTGGGAAAAAATGTACAACAGCTTGAAATGTAAATCATTTCTGTCGTAATGGATTCAAACACCAAGAAAATGTCAAAAATCAATTGTTGGGGAGCAAAAAGAGACCATTGGCTTTTTCTCTACCAAAATCAAAGACTTGTGGTTGGTAATTTGTTATTAACAAGAGGGAACATATGATAATTTGGAGTTTACCTACATCTAACAGTGCTGGGTGTTTGGGGTATTTTCCATCATATTTGTTTGGTTTTTGGCAATGAGGTCATAGCTGTTTACCACCATCCAGATTCCTCCCGTTATGTTCACTATTGTCTAAAAATCCAACTGCATTTTACATAATCTCATTCAGATTTTTGTGACCCTCCCTTCCATTCCCCATTTTTGTTGTTGCATGGATTGTTTGATTTTTCACAAAAGGAGATGGGAGCGGTTGAACCATTTAAGTTGTCACTTTATTCATCTGTTCTCATTTTTTATTATCCTTTTGTACAGTTTTTTCATATATATATAATATATTTCTTTGCCTTTTTTTGTGATGTTTTAGTGGGTCTGTTCTTTTCAGAAAAGTACAGTGTTGATTTATTATTTCTTGGTTGTTTTTGTTCCTTTTTCTTTCTTTGTTAATTTCCATTTTTTTATAATTGTGGTGTCTTCTGCGGTGTCTTCATTGTCTTTCCACTTCTGCCCCGTAGGGTGATATCTTGTTATGGAGCTGATTATGATCATTAGGCGTATTGCCTTCGGACTTTCTCCCAAACATGTGCTTATTATTATTGGCTCAGTCTCAATCTCTTTTAGAGCATCCACAGTCGTTTCGGTAAACGACCTCGGTACGGTAAATTTTACCGTACCGAGCCCCAAATTCCCCAATCGTGTCAGACACACGAATCGGTACGTACCGATTCGGTAAAAATTTGGTAGAATTTGGTAAAGGTCCAGTAAATTTACTGGACCTATACCGAAACTTTACCAAATCGGTAAAGCAATTTGTAGACAGATTTGCGCCCTATTTCGATTTCTCACGGAAGTTCTCGCAGTACAGATGGGATATACAGATGACACGATTGGGGCAAAGTCCGTTTTCTGTACAGTACGTACTGTACAGAAAGCGGTTTACTGAAACGAGTGTGGATTTCCTCGTTTCGGTACGTACTTTTACCGTACTGCATCAGTACGTACCGTACCGTTACAGTAAATTTACTGTAACGGCTGTGGAGGCTCTTAGTGATTTTCTAATTGATGCTTACTTTCGAAGCAGAGAACAGGTCAACTTGCCTAAAATTATAAGTTGATGCAGTTTTTTTAAAACCAGAGCAAGCACCTATTTTTTTTTTTTTTTTTTTTTTTTTTTTTTTTTTTTAAAGTGCTTTTGATTTCACATATCGCACTAATTACTAAGTACTTCTACTGTAAAAAAAGAAAATTTTACAACTTGTGTGTTTACTACTATATTGGACTACTGAGCCATTATAGTAGTTTCTGTGTGAGGAGCAAGCACCTATGGAGGTGCTTGCATGCTTGAAAATAAAACTATCATCTGTGTCTTGTAACCAGTTCCTCAAACCGAACTCAGATATAAATCTTGGATCCCGGTTTCCTCACCACCACCCCCTCCCTTTCACAGCTAGTGAAAGGCTTAGTTCCTGTGCCAGGCTGAACCACGCTCTCAGCATCAAAAGTTTCCTGTGTTGTTTCTCTCGCAAAATATCCTATTGGTCCAATAATTGGAAAATCATTCGAGTGTTGCACAATGAAAAAACAAAACATGAATGAAGATCACTCCGATCGATTGAAATTCATTCGATTGAAGCGATTGGCAAACAATTCTGAAAACAATCAATCTGACTGACTGAGAGCATCCACTATCGTTGCTGTAAATGGCTTCGGTACTGTAAATTTTACAGAACCGAAGCCAAAAATCCCCAATCGTGTCAAAAACACGATTCGGTACCTGCAGTTTTGGTAAAAATTCTGCAGAGGTCCTGCAAATTTGCAGGACCTCTGCAGAATCGGTATCTACCGAATTTGCTCGGGCTACCGAACAAACGGGACACCACACATCACCACAACTCATCTCGAACTTCCCTTCACACCACCACAACTCATCTCGAACTTCCATTTCTTTCGTTTTTCAATTGTTCCATCCATTTCCCAAGTTCAAATTATAATTTTCAAAATCACATCAATAAAATCCAAGACTAAATCATCTTATCGAAGAAAAAAAAACCCCCTATATCAAAATTTGGTTGGTCCTTCGAATCAGGCTACCCATTCTTCATCCCTTTGAACTTTGCAGATTTTTTTACATATGGCACGATTGTGGGACAGACTCGATTCTGTACAGTACGTACCGTACAGAAGAGTTTTTACCTCGACGATAGTGGATTTCGAGAGTTCGGTACGTACCGACTCTGTACTTTACAGACCGTTACAGTAAATTTGCAGAAAATTTGCTGTAACGATAGCGGATGCTCTGAATTGATTGTGTCGAGTGCCTTATATGTTTCCAGATGTTTCCCTTTCCTTGAGTTAGTGTGATTAAGCACTTGAAAGATCATGCATGCGTATGTAGAGATAAAGCATGAGAAACAGTCAGATGATGTCAGGAGAACTGATTGGATTGATCACATTGTGTTCTCAACTTCTTTGAGTAAGTGTGATTGCTTGGGTAGATTCAGTAGGTTATGTTGTAGCTGGACAAGGTTTACTGTCTTTGATGACTCAAGTATAAGATTAATTATTTTTGAGTTGTGAGCTGTGGAGTTGGATGATATGGCGCTAGGAAAAAGTTTGATAGAGCTGAAGCTTTTTGGGTGAACTTCAAAATTATAAAGGCGCGGTTCAGCCTGCCACACTGTCACGACTTGTGTTAGCAGCGACTACACCACGGGGCTGCTGTCATGTGAAGGTCAGGTGAAATTGGCCTCTGCCAATAAATCCTGGGCTTTTCACCTGATGCCACATCTACTGGCTACACATGAAAGCTAGGGTGACCATCACCTGATTCGACCTTGTGACCACCAGGTGATGGCTCAGCTGTTCATTAGGTGAACTTGCTCAGGTGTCCATGGTGTGAGTTATCTCATCCAATGGTTCACCTGTTCATTAGGTGAGATGACTCACACCATGATCAGGTGAGGGCTCATCTGGTGGCTCACCTGATGAACAGGTAATGTGCCTCACACTATAACCAGGTGAGAGGGCTCACCTTATGAACAGCTGAGCCATCACATACTCATAGGGTACACAAGAGGTATAAAGCTCAGCTGGTTCACCTTATTCTGGGCCTCTCTCAGCCCCATGAGGGATCCATTGTCACTAATCACACTCAGTTTATTGTTGTGGCTCAGGCATATTACATAGAATCTACATTGGTGGTTGCTACATAGTGTAATAACAGGAGAATTATGAACAATTAATATAAGAATTGGAAACAATCCAAAGGAGGAAGAAAAAACAATCACACTGAGAAAAAAACAACTGAGCCAAATGAGAGAATTAAAAAAAGAGAAAAATGTGAGAATTGAAATGAAACAGGATTGCAAAAAAGGATTGAGAAAAACAAATGACTGAGACAAATGAAACAACGGAGAAAAAAAAGACTTGATTAAGAAAATATGAAAATTACTTAAACTGGAGGTGAACCAGCAACTTCATCTTCAGACGGATCAGGAATCCCATCCTCATATCCATCATTGTCTTCTTGTTCTCCATCTTGTTCTTGATCATCTTCATTTTGTTCTTCATTTTGTTCTTCATTTTGTTCTTCATTTTGTTCTTGTTCTTGATCATCTTCATTTTGTTCTTCTTCTTGTTCTTGTTGTTGATTTTTTTTGTTTTTCAAGACATTGAATACTGCCATAATTTCTCTTGCGGAAGGGGGATTCATGTCATCCAAAGCGTCAATTTCGCTATAAACTATAGATTGCTCAAAATAGTAGTCATTAAGTCCCATGACTGATTGGTAGAACCTGGAAGTAGTGGTCGTCAGAATATCAAAAGCCTAAAAGATGAGATTGAAGAACTTACGCATCCTTGTACAACTTGCCGTGCTTTTTTCTATTACTCTTGAGTGCTTCTAGGGTGTCATCAACACTATTCCAGACGCAATACTTATGATCAGTACTTGGTCTTCGATAGGTATGCACAGCATGTAAGCGCTAGAAAGGACAGCAAAAATTTCAGTATATAGTAAAAAACAAAAGACAGCGACAAAAAGAGAAAAATCTTACCAAAAAGGCAATTCGAAGTTTGAGGTCTTTGGAAGCACTCACAAATAGTTGATCATCAGTCCGAGGGTCAGTTTGGAGGATAAATGCATGATGGACCTGCTTGAACACAAAAAAACATAAACAGAGAAACAAGTAAAAAAGAAATGATGTAAAACCTTACCAGACTAATAAGACGCTTGAGAGTGGGCATGGGGTGGGTGGGTTTTATTTTACCAGCTGGTTTTATATTGGTCAGCAGCTAGAAAGAATGAATATTGGTTAGCAAAAAGTTAAACAGAAAGGTATTTGATAATATGAGAACCACTTACAATGTTTCGCAAACAGCTACGAGTGTTGGTTTCCATTGTGTTGGCCCAGTCGTTAACAAGCTTGTACGCCGCAGCCCCATCAGGGGTTCCATATCCAGGAGGGTAGTGAGCTTTTACAAACTGTGTATCTTTTGATGTGATATACTTCTACAATAGGACAAAGATTGTATTTGAAGTCAAACAAAAAAAGAAGAAAACAAAGAAAAAAGAGACTTACTTTGCATAACGCATCAAAGGTACGTCGTATGGCAGTTCCCATGGAGTCATGAGTGCGAGAATAAGCTTGAAGCTTGACGTCCACAATCATGGCATTGAAGTCGGGTCGAACCACTTTCTAAATGGAAAAGACAAACATATGAGTTGGAAAAGGGAAGAGAGAAGGAAAAGACAAACTTACCTTGAGGACATCCGAAGGCTTCCAAATGGCAATGGCAGCAGATTCAGGATCAGCTGCCTGATTTGCCAATCCCTCCTCAACAGTTTCCTGGATACGAGCAAGAGAGGCCATTGTGGCAATGAATCGGTTTTCTGGTTGAGTGTCCTGAAAGAAAGGTATCAGGCACTGCGTATTGAAGGAAGAGATAAAGACCAAAACCACCTACCTCGCATACCTTCAGGACTCGCTTGTGAGCCTCATCAGAGAGATCAAGAGAGTCTACAAGGTTATTCAAAAAGTTTTTCTGACCATTGGTCAGAACATGTGGCTGGACGAAAGTAGGAGGGTTAGTAGGACGGGTAGAGGCTACAGCAGACGAAGTCGTGGTGTTGGAATTGTTGTTTCTATACCGGTTAGACCTATTTCGAGCTTGGGAGGTACTTGCAGCCGGGGCAGTTTGTTGTGAAGATGAGTTGTGTTTTCTGTGTGCTACAGAAGAAGAAGGAATAGCATCAGTAATTGTATTCTTCATAACAAAGAAAACTCACCTCTTTTTGCAGAGGGTGGAGGTCCGAAATCGGGTGGAAGTGAAGATGATCTCTCTTCATGTCGGGAGCGCTTCTTTGTCTTGGTGTTGGTGTTGGGCATCTTAACGGCTGGTGGACTCGACCTATTTTGAGATGATGTTCGATCCAAGTGTTGAAAAAAAGATGATCTATCTAATTTTGAGATAAGAAGAAACTGTCACAAACACATTTGTTATATCAGTGATCATGTTGGAATGAATGGTTAGAGATAAAGGAGACAAGACTTACACATAAACAATCGATCCCAGTGAACAATCGATCCAAGTGAACAATCGATCCCAGTGAACAATCGATCCAAGTGAACAATCGATCCGAGTGAACGATCGATCCAAGTGAACAATCGATCCGAGTGAACGATCGATCCAAGTGAACAATTGATCCTTTTTGTTATATCAGTGATCATGATGGAGTGAATGGTTGAGAGAAAGGAGAAAAAAAGACTTACAAATGAATGCGTTTGTGATAAATGCTTGATCCGAGTAAATTATTGATCCAAGTGAACGATCGATCCTTCGAGATGAATGATTGATCCTTTTTGTTATATCCGTGATCATGTTGGAATGAGTGGTTGAGAGAAAGGAGAAAAAAAAAGACTTACAAATGAATGCGTTTGTGATAAATGCTTGATCCGAGTAAATTATTGATCCAAGTGAACGATCGATCCTTCGAGATGAATGATTGATCCTTTTTGTTATATCCGTGATCATGTTGGAATGAGTGGTTGAGAGAAAGGAGAAAAAAAAAGACTTACAAATGAATGCGTTTGTGATAAATGCTTGATCCGAGTAAATTATCGATCCAAGTGAACGATCGATCCTTTGAGATGAATGATTGATCCTTTTTGTTATATCCGTGATCATGTTGGAATGAGTGGTTGAGAGAAAGGAGAAAAAAAAAGACTTACAAATGAATGCGTTTGTGATAAATGCTTGATCCGAGTAAATTATCGATCCAAGTGAACGATCGATCCTTTGAGATGAATGATTGATTCGAGTTTGATTGAAAACAAATATAACAGTCAGACTCACTTTGAAACACGATATTGATTCAACTTCGAAAGAAAAAAAGAACTCACCAAAGAGAGAAAAAAGATATTGACCTGATCCAAGTCAAAGAGATGACTTTGACCGATCATCAACACGAGGTGAGTTGTGACGTAAAGGGATGTTGGAGGAGTCTTGATGTTCCAAGAGGCAGTAGCACCGGTGATTGCATGTACCGGTGACATGTAACACCAGTGACATGCATCACCCCGTTTTGCACTCGGTGAAGGTAAAATTTGGGGTCAGCCACACACCACGATCTCATCAAAACCGACTCCTTTTCCTTCAATTCTCGATGTGTCCATGATACTAGCAAGGTGATCAACACTGACCGGTCAGTGCTCTGATCACCTTGTGGCCTTTGAGATAATCACAACCGGATTTGTGACCTCATTGGCTCGGTTGAACTGGACTACAAACGATTTCGACTCGACCAATCTCACCTCCAATTTCGAATATTGCTTCTAAAAAACTGATCGGTCATGTGGGATGTCAGTATGAGTAAGTCACTAGGATATCTTTTCATTCGCAGTGATTTGATCTGAAAATCTGTTTATAGACACGAATGGAATCACCGGATTATATCATGAAATCTTCAGAGCGTAGCATGGGTTCTAGTGTTGGAACTGGTGATCTCTCGAATGGTAGTATCAGTCGACACAATGCCAACGCAAGTAGTTGGAAACATTCTGTTACTCACAATCTTGATACCATTGACGAAACTGCTCGGAAAGTAGGTGGGGGTTTATTATCCGGAGCAAAGCTTCTTACGTCATGGGGACATCATGTCTTGATGAATGGTAACACGAATAGTCGGCCAACAGATAAGAGCAAGAATCATGTTAATCAACGAGACAGTCATTCGAACTTCTCGAAGAGTGCACCTTTACCTTATATGATGAATCCCCATGATCTTGATCGGTCTCACAACTTTGATCGTGGGATGGCTTTTTCTCCTAATTCGACGGATGAATCGATTGATTCATCTTCAAGCCGACTTGGTACTCATCCCGATAGTGGTCGACTAACTACTCACGAGCTTCAGAATAGCGGTTCCACCTTACATGCTGAAAACCCAGTGACTTGCGGCAATGTCAAGGTGGTGGATTTACTCTCATCATCAAACTCAAAGTCACCTAATCGACACTGTCAACCCATCTCGCATTTCAAGATCTCAACCGATCCTTTACTGTTCCTGTCCTTCAATTTTTCATCTACCATGCTCTTAACATCTTCGATTGATGCTCACTCTTTCCATATATTCGAATTACGTCCATACTCACGTGTGGGTAAATCTTGCATCAGTGGAAGAAGATTGACTTCGAATGGATCTCATCGTGAGGCTACAGTTTGGCATCGATATAAACTTGTGCGTGGTTATACTTCGGCTGATGTCAGGGAAGTGGTTTGGGCTTGGGATTCAAAGATTGTGACTGTGGTTACTGATCGTGGCACACATCGTGAGTTTGGTTGATAAGCAACATCTGTAGTAGATTGAAGCTGACTCGTAACCTGTTTGCTTACCTTCAATTGACCCATTTCTGACAGATTTATTCGCGATACATCCAGCTGGAGGTCAACATCATCCTACTAATGATAACCCACAATATTCATCAGTTGGCACACCTGATGTACCTTCTATCTTTACATTGGCTACATCCAATCCACTCGTTTTTCAACCACTCTCGATTACCATCTCTAGCTTTACGACCATCAAACCTAAACATATCCTGCGAAATCAAAATCAAAGCACATCGACCAATGGGACGATTATTCCTATGATACCCAAAGAGCCGGGGGAACCTAGTGAAACCCACGAATCAGAAACTAATCATCATCATCATCATTCTCAAACTAGTTTTATCTTTCTTCAACCCACTGATGATCAAATGAATGAAGAGAGAATGAATAGAAGAGCAGAGTTTGAGAAAGTTTTGAATCCATTACATAAGAGATTACCAAGTGGATTATTATTCGATCATACCACCCAAAGTGTTTTACTTTATAATCTAGACGTGAAGAAGAAACTGATCTCATTGAGTAGTACTCGAACCGTTTCATCACCAACTAAAGTTACTACGATTCATGATCATCATCATCACCAATCCAAACCAAGGAAAAAATCAGCCCCATCTGGTTTATCACAATTGATGCAACAACAAGCTGATCTGAATCAAGAAGCACATCATTCAGTGATCTGTACAGCTACAGTAGTTTGGTCACTTTACCCTACACCACCACAACTTGAAGAATCTAGATTATACAAAACAGATGAAGACAACAGTCTTACGGTTGTTCATCAATTTAAAAAACTCAAAGGAGAAAGATGGACCTCGTTTGTTGAATTAGATACGTTTTCTCATTCGATTAACATCTTGCCTAAATCGATTTATACATATCATCAATTTGATTTTTATCATTTTCAAGAACCATCATATTCAAGTATAGAAGAATTGATGAAAGATTCATTAAGAACAAAATTAAAGAAATTGATCGTTAGACAAGAAGTGATTATTGAACCTGGTGGGATGATGGATGAATCTTCAGGGGAGTTTTTGAATTTAGGTGTGAAAGAAAAGAATCAAATGAACTTGATGAGATATGAAGAACCGATCAAATCTGCCGTTGAAACGATTTTAGATAAATCAACTTATCATCCATTATATCAATTCAATAAACGAACCGAACTGATGTATTCTTCTCCACCTGGTTTTCCAAATGGACAACCTGGTAAAAGAGGAGGAAATCATCAATTTAAAGTTCATTTAGGTCGATTAACTTTAAAGAATCATAAACGAATCTTATCTAATCATGAACCTCATCCTTCTCATCCAGAAGAAAGACAAGATGAAAAGATTTCGATTTCGTTTGATGATGAAGTGATCAAAGTTGAAAGTTCGGAAGATGATGATGAAGAACGTTCACCGATTTCTGATTTAGATGAAGGGAAGATCGGATGGGATGCTTGGGCACTTGATGAAGAAGAGTTTGGAAAAGATCAGATGGAGGTAGAGAAGAGTGGAGGTGGAGGAAGTTCTACGGAAGCGGTTTCGCGAATGTGGTCTGAACCGGCTTCAACTGCGCATCCATCTAGTTCGCTGTCTCACCCTCAAACTCAGCCACACCAACAGCAGGTACCTCCTCAGCAGGACGCCTTCTTGCATTATCCTGGTTTCCGACAAGATCCGATGGCGGCTTATTTCCAACAGCAAGGTCAACAACGGCAACCTCAACAACAGCCCATTGTTAGTCAACATTCCAGCAGCCCGGCTCCAGCAAGTCAATCATCTGCTTATGGTGCCTTTAATCACATGATCCACCAGCAGCAGCAGCAAGCTCAATTCAATTTCCTTTTTTGTACTTCTTTTGTTAACATCATTTTTTTAGTTTATCTTATATACATGGGTTTAATTTATTTTGCTTTGACAACTTTGTTTGTTTTTTTTGCCTTTTTTGTCTTCTTTTGTTTTACAAGTCAAACTGGCTTGAATGTATGTTGGCTTTACAAAGAGAAACAATCAAAAATAAAAAACTAATTTGCTATAAACCTAATCAGGATGTCTCCAGGTGTGGAGACCCTCTGCAACAGAAGAGCACCATTCTTCTGGGCTGACATCTAGCAATTCAATACCAGACATCTCACGATGGCCTTGAGCAGAATAGAATGAGGAACAATTGAGAATGTAAGAGTTAAATTCAGAGTGATTGACTTGCCATCCTTTTTCCTTGATCACTCTGCGTTCAACCGTTTGATTTCTGGATCGAAGAATCTCACAATCTCCATCATGACAGTTGTGCTGGACATTCAAGAGGCAGTGAATATCCTATTGTACATACTAAATTTGGTCAGTGCCGAATTGTTTTGAGAAAGAGATTCATGGATCCAAAACACTGACGTTAAGCTTAATCCAAACCTTATCCTGAGACTTTCGAAACTCCTTCATGTAATAAAAAGGATGGACTCCAGGGTTGTCCCTAGCGTTGACAATTTCCACCCAATTCTGAGGGGAGTCAGTTTGTGTGGTACCTTGCCATACAGAGATGACGCATCCAACACATTCGTTTATGGTGTTTGGGTCAGTTGCTTGTCGAATCTGATGAAGATGATCATGTGAATGTTTGGACTACATGTGGAAGAAAGATAATCATTGGACTGACCAATACAAAAGCACCTGCCTTCACCTGCTGATTTTTTCTTAGAATGGCGGTTTCAACAGGTGTCCATTTGTGATGAGGAAAGGCGCGTCCAAGTTCTGGGGGACAAGGAGAAGTGTTCTTGGAATCTGATTTGACAATGATCACAAGCCAAAAGTTCAGTGTGGATCTTAGAGTGATAATATCATTGAAACACTCACAACTGAACTTGATTTCAGGTGTCTTGTTCCAATCCAGATCAAAACCTAAACTCTTCTGTATTTGTTTGTTATTTCTGAACAAGTCCCGAAACTTTGATCCTGCTCGAAGATCTGCATTTAGATCTCGATCAAAGAAAACACTTTCAGAGAAGAGGATACGGAAGAAGCGGTGGGTATTGGAGGTTACGGCGATGTCATGTGATGGACTTTGATGATTGGAATGAATAGATCCTTCACGTGTGACACGATTGAAGCTTTCAAGCTTTTCGGTTGCAAAAAGAATAGCGGGACCAAGTCGCTCAATTGAATACCCAAGATGAAGTAACATGTGGAATTTAGGCTTATTAGTCCATTGGGCGGTGAGCTTGATAAGTTGATTTAAGAATCGTCGGATGAGAATTTGGAGTTCGGAAAGATAGACGGAAAGTTTTGGAATTTCTTGTTGAAAGATATAAGAGCCCAGATGAGAGAGATAGCTCCAGAGCAGGCGGTGTGCTTCATCAAGATGTTCAAAAAGGACAAAGGCGGCTGTCTGCATAACAACACGAAACTCTTTACCAACTAAGCTCTTTGCATTATCGATCATAGTTCGAGGGATGATTGGTGGGATGTTAAGTCCGGAAATGTTAAAAGATGTGTATCGTGCTTTAAGCTTGTAATGATCACGTTCAGGAATGTTAGAAATTTCGTTGCGGTAAAGGTATTTGACGATTCCAAGGAGAACAACGTGTAGACACTCTACCGGAGTGTCTATGTGACCATCAAAACCTGATGAAGACACAAATTTTAGCTTGAGTGGATTCTTGAATAAAAAGAAAAAGACGGAGAAGGAGAAGATGACCTTTCAGATCCAAGAGTGGATTGAATAACAAATCGCCAAAAAATTCATCAAGTAATTCACACCTGTCTATGATAGCTTGACGATCCTCTCTTGTTCCACTAGGCATTGCTCTGATTTGTTGAATAAATTTCAAGTTGATGCTATCTTTGATTCCATATTTCTTTGATAAGTCAGAAAACTTCTTCCCAGATTGTGGAGTTCGAACTATGTTCCAAAGCTCCTTTGTACGTTCTTTTGTAAGAGCCCAATCACGAAATTTGAAAGGTTTCTAAACACACTCAAACATATCATCTAATCAGTTCAATCAATCAATCTTTGTGAGAAAAGATTAAATCACGTACTACCGAACCGTCAGCGTTTAAGCCTAAGAAATCCTGTATGTAAGTTTCTGTTTTCTTTTTTGCTTGAGATTCCACGCTCAAATCACATATGCGGCAAGGATTGAGTGTCATTGATGGATTAGGTGTGTTGGAAATTTCCGCATGCATTGGAGAATCACCACAGTGATAAAGTGGTAAAGCAATTACAAATACCTTGGTCTCTAATGATGAATTGTAGGCCACAAATCCTTCACTGCTCATCTCACTAAAAAAACAAAAATCAGTTTTGAGATGATATAAAAAGAGTCGTCAAAGCTTTCCATACGCACTTGAATTCAGCTACAGTCTGACCAAAAAGCTCAAGCGCATTTGCAGTGTTTGTTGTGGCTACAAAGTGTATGTTGAACTCTTGATTAGCAAGCTTGGGAGGTAAACCGGCGAGTATTGTATATATAGACATATGTTTGTTCCACTTCTTTGAGACGTTCCCAGAAGTATCATCGGAATAAAGTATCATAGGTATATGTTGAATTAACAATCCATTTGCACGAATTCGCCAAGGATTGGGAAGTGGAATTGACAAAATATTTTCGCCGTCTGGTTCTAAATCATAAAAAAGATGTGTATTCAGCATATTGAATAGAAAGACAATAAGAAGGAACTCACGAAACAGTGTGTTACTACAAAAATCCTTCAGCATTAAACCGTCCGATAATTCCAAGTTTGGATACGGACAATAAAATTGATCAGCTGAAATAATTTCGTAATTCTCCGAGTTCCAGTCTTCTTCTTCTGGGATTGAGAGCTTGAGACCAGTGTCTAATTCAGATGGTTGATCAAATAACTTGAAAGATTTTGAAAAGATGACACCTTTTTGCTGATAGAAATGAATAGGAACAACTCGCTCGCCAGAAAGAAGCTGAAGAGGCTCGTAGATATAGTAATGGAATGAGTTATGCTCAATCATAGGAACTCGAAGATCTCTAGGATATTCTTCCCGCCACTTTTTTGATTGTGAGAGATGGTTGACAGGTTCATCGTCCACAGCCTCCGGAATAAACACCAAGTGAGGACTAACAAGGGGATTTCCCAGTTCCTACGTAAAAAATTCAATCAGCTTATACCATTGATGATTATTCAGATCAAATGGAAAACTTGCCTGTTTGATAATCTCTTCCATCTTCAATCCAAAACAAGGATTGCCCAATGGACTTTCTTTTTCAGCAACGGTCAGACCAATCCGCTCCTTCAAACGTTCACGCAAGTTTCGAGTGTTGTTATATGTCGGAAGAACTACTTTGCAAATTGTAAGAATTGCTCGTACTCGTTCAAATTCTTTTCTAGCCATCAAATTTCTTGAACTTCCAATCAAGAGGATTGACACCAAATGCTATGCAAGAGCACCAAAAGAAACTGTTAGTATCTCAAATAGAGTTCAGCTAAATGAAGTAAAAATGAGACTTACTTCCTTCTCTTTGAATGGGTACCAGTCGCTCTTTGCATCAGATGACAGCAATGTTTCGAAATCGGGTAGGTCTGGATCACTAGATGAATCAGAACAATCTGATTCATCCAAGCTCTCTATGTCATCATCATCATCTTCAGTTTCATAGAGAGAGCTTAACAACAACTCAGGGATTTCGTTGATGTTGTTGAAATCCAAGTGGACATCTAACTCATCATATTCTTCATCTAAGTTGTCAGATTTGTTGGATTTGTTGGATTTGTTGGAGTTATCAGATTTTTGAGATTCATCGGATCTGTTGGACTCATCATCAGATTCATTGGATTCAGACAATTCTTCAATAAGTGCATTTTGTATAGCAGCCAATTCCGAAGCTAGCGGTGGTAGATCAGGTGAGCGTGGTGCGGGTTGTTCATTTGCAAGCACAAGAGCCCTGTGTTTTGGTTCTCTGACATGAAGCCTGTCAGAGACAAATCTACTATTACATAAAACACATTCGAACAACTCTTTGTTTCCCTCTTTTACATTCACAATGACTATATGTGATGACGTGCCAAACATCAGTCACCATTTAATGTCTCTTTACTCTAGCCGCTATGTCAAAGAAACGTAAGACTTACATCCATCTGAGTGCACACGTCGTGGCATTATACAGTCTATTGTATAGTGAAAACAAGCTGCACACTGTGCTGATTCAATGGTATGTAGTTAAAAGATTATCAGTTACTGTGTATAAACAGATTGCAAGGATGGGAAAGACTTACCAGGTGTTCTTTAAGTGATGTTTTTCTAGTAGGGATGGATTGGCCAGCAGGTCACGAGTGTGACAAGGAAGCTGACAGTAGGTGAGATGAATGACGAGTGATGTAAATACTGGTCAGCCTTGGTGGCTGATAGAAGCTTGAGCGATTGAAGTCTGAACGAGTCAAACAGAACTCGTTTCGGATGTTAAAGGACGGATCCGTGGAGAATCACCTTGAAGAGAGCAGTCGAGAAAAGGAGGAGAGGTTGTTAACTTGTTAAACTTTGAAAGATCCCAAAATGAAGTATTATGATGCAAGATATATGCATCAATGAAAGATATGGAAGACCTACCACTTCGTGTTTTTTGTTAAGGCAGAGGAAAATGTTTTGAATAAGAACCAATTCTCGGGATGAGGATGAAGTCTGGAAGTCTCACCGAGGATCGCCAGCAGTCCAAAAGGCAAAGAGTGAAGTCGAGATCGGGTGAGATAGAGCGATGACGTAGAGACTACTAAGTCTCACGTGAAAACCAGTGGCCGATTATAGACCTTGAAGCGATCGAGAGTTCAGAGAAAGAGTTAGATCAAGCCCGGTCAAGATGCAGAGAAGACAAAATAGGAGTGAATAAGAAACCACGTCAGAGTATATGATGATCCTGTAGTGAGAAATGAATCCGCAGGTCAATACCTGGTTGGTATAAAGAGGGCTGAAGTGAGGGCGAGAGTTGATGGATATCATGAATAAAAAACTTCAGAGAGAAAAGGCTTACAGACTTTGTGAATGTTGAAGCTGATAAAGGTAAAATGCCGATTGAAAGTGATCCTATGATTGGTTGATGGTGGGCTGAGATCGATGTTGTGCTTGGGTTGCTTGAATCAAGCTTTTTGATCGAGGCTTGATCGAATGCTATCAGGGAATACTTTACTTGAAAAGACAACAACGGAGCACCACAGCAGCGATGAACGAGCTCGATTTGTGAAGTCGTCTCGTTTGAATCAAGTCCGAGGCAAACCCCATCCAAATGTCATTTGAATCATGGCGCCGATCTTGGTCATGATCTCTGTTGCCAAGATCATCAACTTATGATTGAATGCCCCCTTTGACTTCCTTGTACGATGGCCAGGTGCTGAGCACCCGGCGTGAGCTCGGCAGCCGATGCCAGCCTCACAGAGTAGGTGGATGGCAGTCGGTATCTCCTCAGCTGATACTGGCCTGTCATCCAGGTACTCCGCATCCAAAAGAGCTGGGATGATCGGCATCCCAGCTCTTTCGGATGCTGCGTACCTGGATGACAGGCCAGTATCAGCTGAGACCGATCTGCCCTCTGATCGGCTGGTGGACCACACTACGCCGATGTGGTCAATTTTTTTTATCTCGTCACTAGGTGACGGCCTGGGTGAGGACCATGTGGCGTTCCTCACATCTCTGTCACCTCAAATGCCCTGATTTTCTCATATGCTCACCAGACGATGCCACTATGGCTCGTTTCAGGTGACCTCACTTCAAAACAGCCCCGTGGTGTAAGCCTTTCACTAGCTGTGAACGGGAGGGGGTGGTCGGGCCACTAAGGGGGGTGGTGGGGATACCGGGGTCCTAAATCTTCTGAACTTGAACTGCCGTAATGTTCATTGGTATCACATGAGACAGATTTTAAATTCTGCGCGGAGTTCTGACTATTTTCGATGAAATGAACATTATTATGGAACAATTATTAATGGTTTGGGTATGAATATTAGATAGTGTAGTATATTTGAAAGATAAATGAAAATACGCCTGGTATATTGGTTGTGCAGGGATCGTTCCGCTGGAAATTTGTCGTTGTACGTAGACAAAATTTCTCAAAATCCGCCTGTCAATGTTCTTAGATTTTAGAGAGGGTATAAAAGCAAGAAAACCTTTTTGGCTGTAGGCTTCTGCCCCTGTGTCATCAACTACTTCTTTTTGAAGGTATGCGACCGTGGTTCAACTTCTAGGTCCTATCGGGCGGATCATACTGATGGTTCGGTCAAATGTTTTCAGTTACCTGAAAAGATTGAAGACACGATCCGAAATGATTTACCTTGTCTTTCCAGATCCACTGATACCCCATCATTTGAACACCTTGTAGGCTTGCCATTCGATAATATTTCGCTGCTTGTCTAGAGCTCTTTTCGATACCCTTTCCGGTTTCATAGCAGAAAGCTAACTCTATAGATGTTCAAAATTCAATACAAGCGCTGCCCGTGAGCATTCTAAAAAGGAACAGCTTACCTAGCTGTGCGTCTGGGTCCCCCAGCTTCGCCGCCAATGTGTAATATTGGACTGCCTATAAAGGTTTGAAAGGGGTCAGATAAGCAGGGGGATCCAAATCCCTCTTCGAGTTTGTTGTGAGATGCTGACCAGTTTCTTGTCCCTTTGGCACCCCCAACCCATCATAAGACACTGACCAAGTTCGTATAAGGCCAGTAAAAGCTCGGAGATGATTGCTTTGCACTCTTTGACCAACTTTTCAATACTCGTTCGGCGTCCTTGGCTTTGTCCAAAATTTACACTTTCGTCGACAGCAAGCAGTAGATCCATGTGCGTCACTTCGGATTTCAAATCGTTCAAATCGTTCACTAATGTCTCAGCGGACAGTCTAAGCCACCAATAGGCTTTCACAGTATCTACTTCGCAACCCCAACCATGTCGAAGTGACAAAGCCCACATCAACATTCCGAGCCCACAACCTCCGGCTTCCGTTGCTGATCGTCGAAAAAGGGCTGCGGAGCGTTTTAGATTATCCTCCTCGTGGGCCTTGATACCTAGCTGCACACAATGTTGAGCGGAGTTCTTTGCTGAATCATGTAACGAAAAATTTTCTGCGCATGATTTGAACTCCGAAGACACTTCTTTTTCGTCCTCCTCTGAGAGAATTTCCACTTGACCAACAGCCGTACTACAACTGGCAGGAGAATCTTGCTCTTCTTGAAGTCGAGTGACACATTCACTGTTTTGGTGGTGCGATTGACTTGAAGGGGGAAGAGAAAAATATTCCAAATCTGAATCTGAGACTGGAGATCGTGATATGTAGCGAGGCCCATCACTCTGGTCATGACTGGCGAGCCTCTCAAGATCCAGACTTTCTGATGGTAAAAAATAGATTGATAAACGTCGAGAAGAGGACGAGGCTGATGTTGAATTTGAATTCGTCTGAGACCGAGATCTACATGAACAGTGGCTTGCTGTCCTTCTGGATAAGGTATCAGGACTGAATCCATTCTCTAGCGTCTGGGTACGAAGATTGGTGAGAGGGACTTCATTGGGTATCGAAGGGATGCGAGAGTTTGGTGTAGATTGTCGTCTCCCGGATGCTGTAAATGATTTTTGATTGACTTTTGGGTCCGTTAAAGAATACTTGGAAGCAGCATTGATGAGATTCGTTGCCACGTATGTCAAAAACTCGTCTTGCGAACCACCTAACTTGCTCAAATGTACATCGTGACCGACCATTGAATTGTAGTATTCTCCATGGTGCTTCTCGCTCTGCATGGGGTTTCTTTCCTCATTGCTTTTCCTTGTCAACATCTTCTTGAGAAGTCTGAAACGCGGATGTTTCCTAGGCGATTTATGGCCCGTTTCCTGTGCTGGCATTGTTCTCGGGGTGGTGATGTGGAAGCCTTGATTAGAAGAAGCTTTGATTGACGCCCTCAAACGCAGACGGAAAAAGATTTGTTGTCAGTGAGCAGGAGACGGGATATGGCGGGAAGTCCTGATTGACACAGCGAATTATGGGAGAGACGTTGCGGGTATGGTATCAATGGATGTTGCAAGTTAGAAAACAACGGACTGGGGTCACGCAAGATGATGACTGCGGTGGACTTGAAGGGTCGCAAATCTAGCAGGTGCCATAATATCGAGGTTTTCTAGCAACCAGATCTCAAGCGTTGCCTTTTAGACTCCCTGGTCCTGACATTCCGTTACTTTCTAGAGCTCCCTGACCGAAATGGGATATGTATATGGCATGAAGGAAGTATATCACTCGTCCAATCCGTGTGTACTCACTAAGCAGCTGCCTAGTCTGCAAGGGGTCGACGGACTGTTTCACAGCTACATGCGGAAGGCTCGTTATAAACGGGCTAGGTGCAATCCAGATGACCTTGTGTTTCATCATAACAGCTCGATTGATTCTGAGTCGCGTTGTCAAGTCACCCGAGTGGCTCGGTGTTATCGGGTCACCTATTGTTGTTCTGATCGACCTTGATCTTATTGCACGTCTCAGGATGAATGGTATGATCTTGTTCTATTGCAGACATTTTGATACCTGCACTAGGGCTACTATTGCGGGAACTCGATGGTCTCATCCTCGAGCTAGACCTTCTCAAAGCTTATATGAAGTACTTATCATACGTTTCATGGACCATGCAAATGCTGCAAGTTTACTTCTAAGATTCAAAACATGACTTATTTGCTAACGATAGGTCGAGAAATCTGCAGAGGTGATACTACGAAGCAAGGGTTGCATTGCTAGAGGAGCCTTGTGTATACTGGAATTAAAAGCCATCGGCTCCAGCGATTGTTGGAAAGGTCGGCCGTCAGAATCATTAGATGTGACGCTTACACCACGGGAGGCTTTCGAGGCCCAGAATGGTCGGGTCAGATCTCATCCCTTGGACCGGCTACAGGCTGGTCTGGAGCCAGTCCCAGAACGACCGGTCCTTCAGTGGCCATAAGACCGGCTATAGACCGAGCATACTTGGCCACCATTGACCGACCAACATCCCGCTCACAGAGGCCAAGCCCATTGTCCTCATGTGAAGTACTGCATCTGAGAAGCACCACATCTCATGAGATGTGGTGCTCCATGCAAGCAAAGCACCACATTTAAAACTTTCTAAAAAACAACTAAAGAAATGTAGAAAACTTGAAAAATTTTCAAGTTTGACAGAAATCATAACAAAAGAAAATGATGAATTGAATGGTTTTAATTTATAAGGGAACTTTTTGAGAGATTTAAATTGATGAATATTTTCTATCACTTGATTTTCAGGTTTCATCTTGTTTGCAAACTTAAGTATCAAATTCTATGTGCACTACTCCTGATACCAAGAGAATATCATATATTGATGAAAATTCTTCACAATCAAGATCACTTTCAAAACGTGAATTTTGAAAAATTAACAAATCAAATTCACTCAATTCTACCACTTTGGATATAGAAAGGTAAGCTAACAAAGAAAAAGAGTTCATGTCTTCTGAAGTGCTCTCAGTGAGAGAGGTGCTAAATTAGTGCTACAGATGATAGAAGTTGCTGCTGAGATGCAGGACTTGCTCCTACAAAAAGGAGTCTGACCTGCTCAGCTGTGGGTGTAGTTGCACCTAGCATCAAACACATTGAGTTGACCTTATGAAGTTCAACTTGAGCATGTACCAAGGCCCTTGTACAGATTACGGGCTTGAGACCCTTGGAATCTTGGGCAGGTTGGGTTGGCAAACAAGCAGAATTAAAAAATATGAGGGAATTTTTGAGCTGACATGTTTCAGAGATGAAAGTGAGTGGATGGAGAATGAGGAGATGTCTTAGGACTAAAGTTCCCCTACAAATAGAGGGTTCCCAAAACCCTCCAAGGGTTTTTCCATCTATGCAGTACCTGAATCAGACCAATCCAGGAACCACTTCACTCAACAATAGATGTTTTCAACATCATGCATATTTTTCCAGCTCTAAAGCCTCTAGAGGTTGTAAGTTGGCCACTGCTCAAGATTCCCAGCCATGGACCAGGGTAAATCCGTGTGCCTGTGTTGCAACCCAAACAGTAAATTCTCTTGATTGGAGGTCAATTCATGGATTTTATTACTGGTCAGGTTTAAATCCATGATATGTTTTTTACAATGATCATCAAGTTAAATAATTTAACATCAATCCCATCCACACCCAAATCAGATCATAATCGATCCCAAATTCCAAACCCACCAAACCCACCAAATCCTTTAACACTCAGTAAGAAACAAGTGAAACAAAAAAAAGGATATCAAGACACTGGGAGAGTAACAGTACCAGTCTTTTTCAGAGGCTAACTTGCTTTGGGACTTCTCTGAGACTACCAAAATTTACACAAAATGGTGGATTTCTGTACTGGTCATACAGTTTGGGCAACAACTGGGATATTTCTGAAGACTTCAAAAAAATCCATCATCAAGAATCCAGAAAGCTCTTTTTGAATTGGTATTCTTGATGTTGCAAGTTGTGTGTTTCTTGATCCTCACTCAGTTTGATTTCTCCCACTTCTCAACTCTCATTTACTTGTATTATTTGTTTGTCAACTCTTGTTGATCTTCTTACATGGACACTGTTTACAATCTGAAATGAGAATCAATTACCTACATTCATAATAAGATACCTGGTTGTTTCCTCATCTGATATGAATCTGTGCATGATCAAATTTTGAAATTTTGATGATTTAATTGTTTCAATTGTCTGGAGCTTTACTCAGCATTTAAATTCATTGATATTTTTTGATTAAGTTCTTGTTTGAGAATTTATTGGGCAGATGAGGCTGAAGGATCTGTTGATTATGTTGATGAGGTTTCAAGGATGAAATGGTTTAGAAATTATGAAATAAAGATGGAGTTAAGTTTGAATGGATTGAGGTTATTGTATGTAAAATCAGCTCTTTGTTTCTTTCTTTCTTGGTTTTTCTTGATTTATTTGTTGTATGCAAGCAAAGTACCACATCTCATGAAATGTGGTGCTTCTAAATTGCTTATGTATTTATACTACATGCTGATGTGGATACCCATGTAGACAACATATACTTGTCTTAAAGTAAGAATCAATTGTGTTCCAGAGTCCTTTTATTGTTGCATAGAAGGCATGACCCACTGGCAGCCTGCCAATTGTGTGCCAACCGCTGGGCATGAGCCAAAGGGCTGCCTCATGTGTCTCCTCAATGCAAAGGTTGCAACCATGGCCAAAGCCCGGCCACCAGGGCCTGTCAGAGCGCCCACCATTACATAACTCTGAAAAACTCCATATTTTTCTCCCGCAGTCAACAATCTTGTGTGAGAAATCTCATATCAAGAAGCCAGCTTGTGGTTTAGGTCTTTGATGAATTGGAAATGGACAACTTTTGTCTTGATAACCCAATCACCCATTTCTTTACGCTTTGACATGTGCAACTTTTCAAGCATTCATCATCCATTCCAACTCCAATCCCTTCTCTTCATCCTTATTTTTTGATATTATTCTCAAGTAATAATATAAGTTGATTTTTGTTCAACAAAAAGCATTCTGAACCTACAAACTGACTTCAACTTAAATCCTTGATCTCTGCTGAATCACATATTTAGCATTTCAACCTTTCATTGGTGTGTCTATCAAAACAAAGTCATCAACCAGCTTGTATGTTCACTGAGGTACTTTCTCCAAACCATTTAAGAAAAAATTACTTCAAAAGAATTGATGTAGTACAGTGGCCATGACAAGACTTTTGAATGCCGGAGCCTCATTAAGATACTTGTTAGTTTTTTTCCCTCATCTTTGCAAGCATTAAATAAATGGTGTATGTTCTTCTGAGGGGCAAGATCTTCTTTTTGAGATTGTTTTGAAGCTGCATGAATTTCAGTAGCACTATGCACCCGGTTGGTCCGTCAACCTCCATAAGGAGGGTTGTCTTTGCAAAAGGCTTGGATGGAGTATGGAAAAAATGAATCAAGCTAGATAGATCAAACACAATGATAAATTGAATGTTTGAATAAAGAAGAGGTAAGTATCAATATTCTACTTGATTCAAGTTATTTTTTGATTCTTCAAACTTGTGTTCATTCACTGGTTGCCATTTCGAGTTCATGAAAATGTCCATAGGGCTTCTTCTTTCACACGGGGGACAATTCTTTGTGTAGACAATGTTTGAATCATCTTGGTACAATTGATCAATGACGTAGATGATTAAGAACAATTTAGTGAGCTACAATGCTATCTGATGATGAGAGTGAAAAATCTACTGTACCTCACGTGCAAGCTATGCCTTGTGGTAGCTTGGGTATTTGACATTCCATCAAATACCATAACCTGAAATGATTGTACCTTCAAGTCTCTTATACTTGTACACCCCATCATACTCCTTGTGTCAGGCCTCTGATGTTGAGCTGTTGAATGTGTGCTTGCATGATGAATCACTTGCAGTCTGGTGGAGCTGTATTGTAGAACCATGAACCCACTTCAGTGACAACATTGGCATTCACAAGCGTCTGTAGCCTAGTGGTAAAGGCAGCACTCTAGTATGTGTCCCAGTTCTTCTGGGGTCATGGGTTCAAATCTCATCAGACACATAATTACATTTTATCAGCTCTAACAGGTTATGAGCCCAGAGCCTGCCTAAGTGTATCTTGCTTCCAATAGAGATGTTATGTAATATGTGCAGCTGTGACATAAGTCCATCAACCCCTGTAAGACTGCTTCTCTCTTCTCTCATGCAGCAAGGGGGAGTGTTGAGCTGTTGAATGTGTGCTTGCATGATGAATCACTTGCAGTCTGGTGGAGCTGTATTGTAGAACCATGAACCCACTTCAGTGACAACATTGGCATTGACAAGCGGCTGTAGCCTAGTGGTAAAGGCAGCACTCTAGTATGTGTCCCAGTTCTTCTGGGGTCATGGGTTCAAATCCCATCAGACACATAATTACATTTTATCATCTCTAACAGCTGACTGTGTGATTTGTTGGGTGATAAAGTCTACATATTTGATAGATGAAAGGACAATTAAGCTACTTGTACAAACCTCCAAGTGAGAGAGACAAGATAGACCATAAACATACAGCCGTTCCAAGAATCATTGGCAGATTTTGGACAAAAGCCTGTAACAGACAAAAGTCCAAAACCCCGGATAAAACTAGTTTTGGACCAGATACCAGATCTCTCCGGAGCCTTCCTCTCTTTGACAAGCCATGACCACTTACCCATGCACGTCTAACAATCTCTCCGTCAAAAGCAAGAACCACTCTCACGACTTCCTGGTGAGACGTCGAACTGGACCTGGTCTGGTTTGACGTCTCACCAGGAGGACCCTCGTTTTTCATCTCCCAATTCCTCCGTCTAATCCTCATGGCCCATCAATAGTATGATACTTGAACAATCAAAAGGTAGGTCTGTTGGCGTCTTAATCAATCCTTCAAAGAGCGTGGCAACTGACCTTTCCTTGATCATTTCTTTCCCAAACTCAACAGGTCTTTCAACTGAAAGAATCCTATTCCCTCCTTTTGACTCACGGATACTTGCGGAAGGATCGTTGGCCTCTTAATGGCTGGAAGAAGGTTGTTTACTGAAGATTTCAAGCAAGAGTCGCTCTGTTTGTTCAAGCAATTACGCCATTGGTCCGACCGCCTGTACAGAAGCAAGGGTGCCGGCATGGTAAGCGGAATAAACCAATGAAATTGACCAAGCAAAACTCAACTACGGTGATGTTTATTAACGCAAGCGCTTTCTTATCACACACTTTAAATGCCAAAGGAATCGATCAAGACGAGCTCGTATCAAGAGACATTAATTAAACAACTTCAATTGCACCTCCAGCTTCTCCACCCCTGTTCGTAGCTTACACAGCTGCAGGCTCCCGGCGTGCTCATCAGACCAAAGATAGGTGGCCCTTGAACTGGTAATGACAATTTCCGCCAAGACCAACTCTTCGACTAACTCACCCACTCTCAATTTGATCATGTTGCTCATAGGCTGTCATTACCAAAGATGTCAAGTGAGAGCAGCTCTCAACCTAACCTTTTGGCCCATAATATCGATGGACATCAAGATGCCTCAATGACATCATGCGACGGTTGTGATGGTACCTCATAATTGGTTCCGATTCGAATCTCAAGATCGAAGATTCTTTGCAAGAATCACCCTTCTACTTTAATTGTGCGGATCCAAAACCCCTGCTGAATTTTGTTTTATGTTTGGCTATAAAAGGGCCTGCAATTGGTAGGTAAGTCAGTTCATTTTTTCTTCATCAGCTTTGAAAATTCTTGATATTCCCACTTGTCCCTCTAACAATTATCTTACCCAATCTTGTACATCTCTTTACTCATTCTTTCATTCCCCACCCACTTGACAATAGTGGATTGACACTGAATTCGTCGTTTTTTTTTGGTCAGATCATGTCGCACTCGAATATTTTGAATATGTCTTCTGGTTTTGCCTCTTCCCAAAATGAGGAGGCATTGGTCAATGACCAGTCCCTGGTGAGCGCTATCTTAATCTCACCCTTCTCTAAATACTCTTCAATTGACCTTGTTTTGTTTTAACTTCAATAGTTACACTCAAACGCGGCTGTGCATTCCGGTGATGAGGCGAACCACCCCCCCAAGGCAAACACGACCGATCCCATTGGCCCTGTGGTGAACGCAACAAACACCAACAACTCAGCTCCTGTGGTTGGTTCGATGGATGAACGTAAGTGATGTCGGTCAAACTCGTTCTGCGCAAACTCAACGTTAACTGTGATTTTCCAATCCACAGTCTGGGAGCCATCTACTGCCCATCTGCAGGGTGCAGATGCCCCTGCGGAAACGGCTGACGGATGCCCATTGTTTTGAGTAGGTACCTTTGAGCGCAATCAATTTGATCGTGCTAATGAGGTAGTATTGCAAGTGTTGTTTAAGATTCATACTGAATCTGAGGTCGTGATCATCAACCCGGCTGACAAAACTTTGACAACCTTTGCGTCCGCCAAGGTGGCTCCTGGCCAACGCACTGCTGGAACGGCGGTCAATGTGATTGACTCCAAGGTATTCAATGACGGGCTTGCCCACAAGCTAAGGGTTTGCCTTTACGGCAAATCCTTTAATCAATTCAGGGCAATGTGCGCTGAATTGTGTGAGCGGTACGCTCCAGGCATGCATCAAATGGTGCTCAACTCCGATGTTGCAGCAAACCTCACTTGGAAGGCGACTGTTGGGCGAACGACACCAAGCTTTGTACTTCAAGATCACAACAAGTACTTCGAATACGTGGCCGCGCTGATGAAATCAAGAGCGCGCAGAGGTATTCTCTTGATATATACTGAGTCTTCAAAGCTGGCCGCAAAGAAAAAGGCCCAGGTGAGTGTCTTGTGCCAGTTATGTATTTCTTTCTTTGCATGTGATATTGCGCTGACTCTGAGTCCGCCTCTCTTTTTAGGCTAGTGCGGCTAAGCAACTTATTGCTTCCACAAACGGCCCTGTGGCCGTTCATGCGGAGCTATGCCAAGCAAACGAGCGTCTGGAGGTGAGATTTATCTCACTTTGACTTCTTGGGTCAACGATTTCGGGGCTAATCGTTCTGGTAATGTATCTGGCAGGCCTCTCAAAAGTTGGTCGCTCTGCACCAAATGACAGCTGAGCTGTTCCACCAACACGCCGAAGTTGGAAACGCAGGAGGCGATGGTGTTGTCTTGGTGGCCCCGTGGGATCCTGACTTCCATTACAGATTCACCCTGGCAGATGCCTATATATGGGCAGAGTCAATAGTAAGTCCGTCTCACCTTTTTTGGCATATCCAACTGGATTTTTTTTTGTCTACGTGTGTTGAATACGTTTTTGATACACTTGTTTCCAACAGCAAAAGGGTGAGGCAAGCAAGCACATGCCCCCTAATAATGCTAAGTATTGTGCCGAAATTGCTAAGACACGAGTCTTACATCCGGGTTTGAAGTTGAAGGATCGTCTCAAGCTACGCTTCCCGCCCACTCCGAAAGACAAAGTTAAAGTGTCTGTAAGTGCATCAAGAAGACTTTCTGGGATTGGGTCTCCACAAAAGATGTGTCGCCAGGCAACATATGTGGCCTCCCCAACCAACAGGCGGTTCAAGGTACAGCCCAGTGAGTACTACTGGGCTTCAGTTTGTCCTGAGGTTTTGTATCTTCGAGCTGATACAAATGATTGCATGTAGATGCCAGCGCCCAAAATCTTGGCTTGGTCGGTTCTTCACGAAAGCGCTTGTTTCAGGCGGATGTGTCACCATCAAAGCAAGGTGGTAAGCGCTTCAACCTGGGATCTCCAGTCCGCCATGCCATTAAGATGGAGCCGGGTAAGTTGTCATTACTCATCAATTCCAACCCCCATTGGCCTGACTTAACATGGGTCTTTCTCCAGATGTGGACGCTGTCGACGTCAAGATCTCCACCGCCTACAAGAAAGAGGCCACTTCTGATGGAATAGTCCCGCCGGCGGACAACAAGTTGTTTATCCTTACCAACGGCTACAAATCCGAGGAAGTGGACGAGATGTCCAGCGCGGATAGTGACGAGATTGAGTGCCTCAGGGAGCATGAGGCCCTCTTAGACAATTTTGTCAAAGAATGTGGTGTCACCCGGAAGTACGACCGCACCCGCAACCTCCTGATCAACTCTGGAATCAAATCTTGGATTGATTTGGTTCCCAGTGTCAAGATGACCGCGGCAGCGTTGATGGAACGAGGCATTGAGCGCCAACTGGCTGGCCGCATGCTGGACAAGGCTGAGGCTTGTCACCTTGATATGCTACGTAAGTTCTGACTCTCTCTTTCTATTCCCATGCTATCTTGAACATTCCATACAATAACTGACATTTATCGTGTTTGCTTGCTCAGGAAACGTCGAACACACTATATGAATCACCTCCCACTTGCCATTTGGTGTGATTTGTTTACAACATTGAGTAGTACCCAGAATGGTGGATGGTGATTGATAATATGTTTCTTTCATGGTCTTGCATTGCCCCGGTCAAATCAGTAGTACATGTTTTTATTTCATCTCATTTTTTCTATTCCATCCCACTCAGCGTTTTTTATTTCATTAAATATGGGGAACCCCTAACCCACTCTGTGAAAATGGAAAATGTAGGCAAATCTGGAATTCAACACTCCTTGTGGCATTTCCAATATTTAAAGTGAACCTTAAAGACCCAATTGATTAGACCTGAGCGAGCTGAACAAGAGAGAACTTTCACTTAACTGAAAGATGTGAGTGTTTTGGAAGGATTATCACCCTTCTGATGTAAGTGTACCGGCTGAGACCTTCAGGTGAACAGTATCAGTTTTGGCTCATGAGGAAAAGTACGGCTTGAAAATTCTCAAAACTGACAAAACTGATAATGATGGAAACATGCATGATGTGGAAAAGTTTGAAGAACAGTTTAAAGAAAAGGAAACAAGGGAATTTGTGAAAAAAGAAGAAGAAAAAATTGAATAAGATCAATTCAGTTAAGAGTGTGTGTGAAGTGTGAAGATAGAGAAATGTAAGTACAAAGTGATTAAAAAATCACTTTATACTGAATTAAATCAATACCAACCACAGAATTTTTTCTTTTTTGAAACCCACACAAGAAAAAAGAGAGAAACGTGTTTAAAAGTGGAATGAAGAAAAGTAGTGAGAAGATATATACAAGTTGAAGAGTTGAAAGTGATCGAGATGAAGAAGGGAAATTGAGTGAAAGAAGAGTGAAGATATATACCTTTTTTCTTTAGGTGAATCTTTGATTTGATTATGATCAGTAGAACTAGAAGAATTTCTGATATAACATCAATTTATTTCAAAGTACGTAATCAAAACTAAGACCACAACGGAGGAAAGATTATAACAAGTCACGACACAGGTAAACAATAGAATATCTCATATAAGAGATTGGGAGTGAAAGGTGAAAAAAAAAGGTAATGAAAATTTTTTTATAAATAACTACAACCACGGAACAGAGAATCACATAGGTTGGCAGTGAATAAATCCATACACGCAATGAAGATTCTGGCCTCTTCTTCCTCCGCATTGAGGCATTCCTGCATCTCCTGGGTTCGCCGCAAACGTGCCTTCAGTGGTGAAAAGCCATTTTTGATTGGGTTGAAATCGGGGCTATAGGCTGGGAGATATATCACTCGAATTCCGCGAGCAGCGCACAGGGCTGCCACATTACCTCCGTGATGAATCGGGGCATTATCCATGACGAGCACACTGTTGCGTTGAGGCCATGGGTTCATCGCCGGTAACTACAGAGCAAGTTAGTAATCAAAAGCAGCAAGTCAACAAAGGTTGAATTACTTACCAAGTTATTTTGCAGAAACTCCTCAAAATCCAGGCGGGAGTAACCTCCCTTTTGGACCTGGACAGCCAAAATGCCATCAAGTGAAATTGCTGGCAGGACTGACCAGCGACATGCGTGAGTTGGTCGCTTAAGCCTCGAGGTACGTTCACCTACTGGTGCTCAAGCAAATTCTTGATAGAGGCGTTGCTTGCTGATGGCAGTTTCATCTGTAAATCAAGCAGTCATTACATTGAAAGAGTCCATATGAAAGAAGAAAAAATTGACGCACCTGTGAATACTAAGCACCGAGGATCAATGTTGTGAATGACCTGGATATAGGCTCCTCGGGCCACTGGAGACTGGTTCGGATGGACTGTTCGAGCCTTCTTTCGAGTCCAAAGAAGTCGGTCTCGGAGCTCGTTTGAAAGGGTTTGTAGAGAGACCTCAATGCCATGGGTCTCTTGGATTTTTGCTTGGAGTTCATCAAGATACAATGTGGGATCGTGTCAAAGGGCCTCCAGGACGGATTCTCGTTGAGGGTGGCGTAATGAGGTTGGTGCTCCTTGGTCCATGTGATCCAGAGGGTTGGTGATCACAGTCCGGGTGGTTTGGTAGAGATCAAACCATCGGCGGACTGATGTGAGTGACACATCGACGCCGAGTGTCCGTACAATCTCGTGGAATCGCAGACCGCGCAAGACCATTCGAACCACCACGAGTTTGATATCCGGGCTATAAAGATTGACCGGCATTCCTATGAGGGAGGGGAACAAAAAGTGAACAAGTTAATGGGCTGTACGAGATAGGTAGAGATGATGAAACAAACTGAGTGGACTCACTGGGTGGGATAAAGACAGAAAAAGGTGGTGGAGAATGGAATCGATGGATAATCAAAGTGGTGGGTGGATGGGTTTTGGAAGTGGTGATAAGGGGAGGCAGGTGGATGGTTGCTCAAAAAGGGGGGACCGGACGGTGAAATCAAAGAACAAATAGGCGCCTGTGTGAGAACCCTTGTGCATGCGATAGTATGGAGTTACCGAGAGAAATGTCAAAAAATGTGACAGCTATCTGACATACTGCCACCCAAAATGACACAACCTTATTTTCAAAATTTGCCTTGTCCAAAGGTTTTGGACTTTTTACTTTTTGCCAAAATTGCAGGCTTTTGTCCAAAATCTGCCGATGATTCTTGGAACGGCTGTAGTTTGTGTAGAATGTAATCAATATGGTTGGATTCCCAACGGTGAGCTGGGGGGACCTCATTGTCATCAAGAAAATCAGGTGCTGCTTCTTCCTCAGCAGTGGTAGCATCCCACTCCCCTTCATTATCAAGAACAACCAGCAGCAAGGCTTCTGAGGCATTCTCAAGGTCCTGAAAGTTGCACTCTTTGGTTTAATCTTCCTCTTCAGCATGATTCAATTGGCCAGCACCTGGTGGTACTACCATTGGTTTTTCTCCAGGTTTTCAAGAATGCTTCCTATGATTGGAAAGTGTCCTCAGTCAGCGGACTTAGCTTTGAGGGGTGGGAGAGCCTTAACTCAAAGGGATGTCAAACCTGCATTGACTATCAATTAAAGTTTATGACAAAAACAAAAAAAGCATAGTGTTTGTAAGGAGTACACAGTAGAATATGGCATCAGGGTTACAATACGGGTTTAGGTAGATATGGCAAATACTTCTCATTCCACGCCAATTCTGAACAGTCCTCACTCTTTCAAGAGCCTTATCTGGGACTGTTTGGAGTCAGGGGTAATACTGGCACCAGCCATTGGTGCATTTGGAGCTTTGATTAATATGATTTTGATTTATCTTAAAGCTCACATCCACGTAGTTAAGTGATACAAATATCAGCCTTTACAAAAACTTGTCTACAAATCTCAAAAAGAAATAAAATTGAGTTGTTCTTTGCTAAAAAAAACATGCCCAACACACCCAGTGGTGCCTGGGCGCGGTCCTGATCAGAAAAAAGGCGCGTTGGCGCGCCTCTTAAAAAAGAGACACGCCCCCAGCCTGACCAGAGACTACCCGGGTGATCTTCATGGCCTCGCAACACCCGCAAAAGTTGTGGGCTGTTGCGTTGCTTAGAAAAAAAACAATTTCCAAGGGCCACACCATGGGAGGGTTTTGCGGTCTGGAGACCGCCCTCTGCACAAGCGGTCTGCAGACAGAGCATAGGTTGCCCAGAAATGGTCTGACCCAGTCTTGAAAGTTCTTGACAATTCCTCCCAGTTCTAGGAGAAGGACTGGGTTTTGAGGTGTTGCATTGTGGGAGTGTTGCTAAAACCACATGTCCACCATTGTGTTGTTACGCTTGTTTGACACCCTCTTGGGCACACTCAAATGTGGTGCTAAGGGTTGGTATTGATTTTTCTGAAGGAAAAAGGATGGATTGCCCAGTCTCAGAAATCTCAAATTCTGAGGACTATTCGGAGACCTGGTAAGACCATCTCCGGGCAACCTATGCTCTTTCTGCAGACCGCTGTAGTATTTATAACCCAACAAGGGTTATACAACACGTGAAGAGGATAATCTACTAATTGTAATAGTAGAAGTTGTCTAAGACTGCTCTTCTAAAACCAATCAATAAGAATTTATTGATGGAGTACTGATAAGTAAACAAAAGAAATATTATTATTAATTATAAGAGAAAGGGGCCTTGATTGATTTATTTAAACTCAATACTTTATTAGTATTATTCCCAATGACTTTTGAGTCTTTACAATACAATTCTTTAAAGTAAATTTCTCTTTATAACTTTGATAAAGGGCATATTTAAGTGATCTGATACTACTAAAATAAGTTTATAATGATAAACAAAATAATAGCCATGTAGAAGATAAGGAAAAAAGGAAAGAAAAACTCTTTACAATCAAACTAAAACTATATATACCCTTTTCCTCAAAAGAAATACACGGTAAACAGCCTCATTACCTCCTCTTTACCACTTCAATACACCTCTAACCATGTCATAGCCTCTTCTTATGATCAATCTTGCTTTTCTTTCATCTTTATTACATCATAATTATTCATAGTAAGCCTTCATGATTATTAATTTGATCTTCTTTTGATTCTAAATAAGCCATAACTGATTTTTAAAATTACCAACTTCTTTAAATCTTGTTCAATTTTTGATTACTAAAGTGCATTGAATAGATCTCTCTTTACCAACCAAGACCATACGCCACAATCCCACTTTCTGATGAGTAATGATGGAGTTATTGAGTTGTAAATAATGAGAAAACCTTCTTTTGTAAGTTATTACACGTTGAAAACCCATATTACATATGAATACAGAAGCTAAAACTCATGATACAGCCAGTTTACCATTATTACATATGCGCTAATTTTCATTCCCGAATTTCATATTTTCAATAGTTTCTCCTTATGAAAGTTTTTTATTTATCTTGATATGGTTAAAGTGAGGCTTGTACATTATAGATCTTTAGATTCTGCGTCAATTGAGCCATTTTTTGGCCAATTCGGTTGAGATTTGATATGTATTACTAATGAAAAACTCCCTTTTTGGCCAAATCGGACGGTTTTGAATTTAAAGCCGCGTTCAAAATGTTTGAAATCCTCCATTCTCATCCTCTTTCCCTCTTCACAATAAGATATTGCACCTTCTCTTAATACTAATATATATAAAAATAATTTCCATTCTTCCTCTTCTAACCATTCTTGAGGACCAAAATTACATTGTTTAAGTCTTTCCACCGTGGTCTTCTGTGTTTCTTTAAATTCAGCAGGTGTTTTAATTAAAGGAGTAATATATGGATCCCTTGATAAAGGTGGTCTTTGAACAGGATAATTTAAATATTGTGGCATTGGCGCATTAACTGGCTGAACCTTCTTATCTACAGTTTTATATTTAGTACTAAAACACCTAAGTTCTCTTAATTCACGCTTTCTACTATATATCTTTTGATCTTCAAAACACATAATTAAATTTAATTCATGAATTAATTCTGCTTGAACATCTTCTTTTTCAAATTGAACTCCATAAATCTCTTCATCTTTAATCTGAATATATTCATCTTGTAATTCTTCTTCTTCATCCAAAATTCCACGTACAACATAACCTTGCTTTTTTTCCAATTCCACATTCAATTCTCTTTCCCACTTTCCTTTATCAGGTTCACATAATCTAACTTTCATCCACACACCTCTACTATCCTTGAATGTCATCATCTCTCCAAGCTCTTTCTTAAAATCCAATTGCACGCCATAATCAAATAAGAAAGGTCTTCCTAAAATTATGGGAGTCTCATCTTCTTCAGACACGTAAAATTGAACTAATCCTTCAATATTTCTTCCAACCTTTACTCTAATTTTCTCAGCAATCCCACACAAAGCAGTCTTCTGTCCACCAATTCCTCTGACTGCACTTTTAATATTTACTACAGTTCGCACGGGTAAAATTTGCATTAACTTCTGAGGAATAATATTTATTTGAGAGCCTGAATCAATAAGAGCTTTGATTTTAATTTTTCCAATAGTAATATTAACATAACCCAAAGGAGTAGAATATAATGAAGAGTCAGGTAAATTAACTTCCAGAGATGAATTACTTTCAGAATCAAATTCAAAATCAGATAATGCTGTGCTGCTAACTACTGAAGCCATTGCATTTTGATTTAAATTTAATCTTCTTTTACTAACCCACTTCTTAACCTCCTCAGATACCACGGGAGAAATTGCACATAATTCTTTTACTTGAATATCAATTACACTCTTCATTAATTTTTCAACTACTTCTGTAACTACTTTTGGATTATCAGCAAATACTGGCCTTTCTAATTTTCTTTTATATTCACAGTGTCCTGGTATAATATAAGATGGTTTTCTTGTTTTATTTGATTCAGCTTCCTCTTTATCTTCATCACTTCCAGCTTGAATTCTGCGTAAACTCTCTTCAAGATCTTCATAACTAACTTCTTCAATATTATTATCATTATTATCATCAATATCCATATCTTCAATATTCTGCACATCATCACTGATAGTAACTCTCTTTTCCTTTCTTGGTTCCTCTTGAGTTAAAGTCTTTCCACTACGTGTATGTACTGAGGAATCATAAATTTTAGTTCCTCCTCCAGCCATAAGTCTGTTAGTATTAGCAGATAATTCTGGAATGCGCCAATCTTCAAGGATTCCACAATTAATTTTCAATTCATTAACTTTTTCTTTTCCTTCTTCTTTAGTTAAATCTGCCGTAGGAATTACAGGTGGTACTACAGGAGTTACAGGTGGTGCTACAGGTGTATTAGCTTGTTGTTGTATATTTTGACGTGTAGCTGAATTTGCTTGTTGCTCAGAATATTTAATTACTTGTTGTCTGATTCCATCTTCTCTTTGTTTAAATAATCTTTCATTACTTGAAGGTAAGAAAAATCCATCCATTCTATCTTGAAGTAATCCTGCTAATTTATCTTGAATTACATGTTTACATCTTCCTACACTATGCCTTTCAGTATTACAATATACACACAAATAACTAGGTGTAGGATGAAATGGTGTGAAGTTCTGATTTCCAACAACTGGATTTTGATTTTGATTATTATTAAATTGATTTTTGGAATTTGGATTTTGCGGATTATAAGGTCTGTTATTATTTACACTATTCTAAGGTCTATTATTATCAACTGGTGGACCTTGATTTTTAACATTTTGAGTTGGGTAATTACGTGGTTGATTATTATAATTAATATTATTATTATAAGGAAGGGGCTTTTGATAATTTGAAGCTAATTGCGTGTTTGGATTCTTGTAAGGTATTGCTTGTTGATGAATCTGAGTTTGTAAAGCATTACAAATGGGAATATGAGGCTTAAAAGAATTTAAAGGCGGAATTAATAAAGGAGCTTGAATATGATTAATATGTAAATTACCCAAATCATTACATAATGATTCCATTTGATGTGTAGCTTTAGCCTGCATTCCACCAATCTTAGCCACCTTATTACTTGTATCTTTTTGTACTACTTCATTTTTCACGCCAGCAATTTCATTATTAATAGTAAATTTCTCTTCTCCAATATCTTCAAATACTAATAATGCTTCTTCTTCAATATAATAATCCACAACTTTCTTTAATTTATTTAAAGCAGGTAATTTATATCTTCCATTTGTAACTTTCTTCATTAACTTCTTCTTAATCATTTTCTTCTTAAATTTCTTCTGTAACTCATCAGAAAAAGCTTCATAAAAATATCTAGCCACTTCATCATCATTTAAATCCACGTACTCATGTCTTGCTAAATATTGATGAATCTTATCAAAATTAATTTTAAATGTTTGATACTCTGCTTTATTTGTAACACCACCAGTTCTGGCAGTTCTTTCTGATAAAGTTCTTAAATGATCAATTGAATATCTAGGCTGTTCTGAAGTAAGTTGATACCTTGCTATAAGCTGATCTTTAACTTTCTTCCAACTCCATTGTCCAGATCCCCAACCATCCATCTCACGTATTTCCTCCTTCAATTCTTCTCCTTCCACAAATCTAGTAATCTGTCTTACCATATCAAGTTCTGACGCACCATTTGCTTCAGCTTGACTCTTGTATTTTAATAAGAATTTCTCCACACTTTTACCAACCTCAAATCTAACACTAGTATCAGAGTTATCAATGGTTCTGGGTTTAACTGAACTTCTTTATGATTCACGCTTAAACAAACCTTCCTCTTGACCATACTTTTCATCCTCAAAGAAAGAATCACTACTGGAATTACTACTATCATCACTATTAAGACTTTCATCTTCTTCTTCTTCAATAATTTTTTTACTAAATTTTCCGCCTTTCTCTTTCTTAATAATTCTTGTAACCTTCTTTCTCTTCTCATCTTTTTCTTCATTAAGTCTTAATTTATTAATTAGATCTGCCATCTCTTTTTCTCTTTGAACATAAGCTTCTTCTTTCTTTAAAAAATACTCACGCTGTTCATGTCACTGTTGCTGAATTAATAATTGTTGTTGATGAAGATCATCTTGTTCTTCTCCATGTTCTGATGGAAGGACTGGTGGCTGATCTCTATATTCTGAATAATAAGAGGAAAGTGGTAAACTCTGTTCAGTAACAGGAATTTGAGAGTCTTCAGGCATTGATTGATAAGGAGCACGTAGAGTCTTCAATGTTTCTGTTGAAGATGAAGGACCTGCTGCAAAAGAAACTGAACTCTCTTGAATAAAAGTACGTGGATCAGTCATTTTAACAGGTCTTTTATAATGAGAAGTAGGAGGAATCTCAACATCTTCAAGATCTTCATTATCAGAATAACCTTTATGAATTTGAATTACTGCTGACATATTGTTGTTTAATTAAATTCAATACTTTAAATTGAACTAATTAAAGGTATTAAAATAATTTTATAATTATGAATACTTGATTTAAGCTAATTTCTTGAATTAATTTCTCTTTGAATCTTGATAATTTCGAATTTTTCTTGATATATTTTGAAGTAAATGATTTTAAAATGACTAAATAAATTTGTATAGCAATGAAATAAATTGAATTAAATTTGTCAAGCCCGGGCAGAGTCACCAATATGTAGTGTTGTATAACCCTTGTTGGGTTATAAATACTACACCGCTTGTGCAGAGGGTGGTCTCCAGACCGCAAAACCCTCCTGTGGTGTAGAATGCTCTGCTGGGTTTTACACCTCATGAGCCAGCACAGCTTTCCCAAGAGACCACAACGCCGCATTACACAACATTAACAATGATTGTTGCTTACCCGGTGCTGCTGACTCTCAGCTGAATCCAGATTAGACAAATTTTGTCAGGAATTCATAAAGCTTAGCTCAGATTTATGAGAACCCTTCACCCTGACTCCGAAGGGAGAATTGAAGCAAAGTCTAGTAATCAAAGTTCATTGTTGGCACAACTTTCCTAACTGAGCGCTGCAAAGGCTGATTCGGGTTTGATCAAGTACACATGATAGAGCAATGATGGTGATCCTAGTGCCTTAGGATGTAAATTGATTATTGGCATAGAACTTGTCCTCTTGGTCAGGAAAAATTATCTGTAAATTGGATGATTGATTGCATCCATAGCACTAAGCTTCATATCATCACTTCCAAGAACAAACAAATTCAAGTGATGGGAGGATGCAGACGGGTAACACGGGATGCCATCACAAGTCTCAAGCATTTTTTGTGGCAATACCTCTAGGCCAATAATAACAATGACCCAGTGTGTAGCCGAGGAAGGTGGTGAGAAGGAATGTCATTCAAGGAGTAGTGCTCCAGAAAGCCAGGTGCGTAATATGTCAGTAAAATTGACCTAGAAAGACATAGTATGACATTGAGGGCATGATAAAGGCTTGATGAGGGACAAGGTGTAAGCCATAACGAGTAGAAGAAGGCGGTATAGGCGGCAAAGGTGGAGCATAGGCACATAAGAGGTAAGTTTTCATGCAGCGTGCTTTTGCTTGTGACTCCTCAATCGTCGCAAGTAAACTATGAACAAAGCAATGAGAATGGATAAGGGGTGAGAGGGGAAGGAGAGAGTGTAACAGAATGGAGTGGTGAGGGTGGTCAAAAAGATCAGCGAATGGGTAGATTGTAGAGGTGAGTTAGATAAGTGTGAAGAGCTTACACTCGAGCTCTTTGCCCTCAAGAATGTAACCATCACATCGACCACTTTGACCAGGGCGAGAGGAGATGGAGGCGTAAAGACGACCAGCTTGGAACTGGGTCTCCAACATGTGGTCGATCTTGGCAGTGGCTTTTCGCTGTTCGAGTTTCTTCAAAACAGCTTTGGATTTCTCCTTGGGAGCCTCAGCCGGAGTTCCATCGGCAACGGGCTCTTCAACTTTCTGAAATACGCCAAAACAGATGATTATTAGGTCGACGATCGAAAAAGTGGGAGGGGAATGAGTGCCGAGGAAAATGTCAAAAGGATCAACTCTCACCTTGCCCCGCTTCGTGACTGGCTGGCTGTAATGAGCTTCATACCACTGACGGAAAGGAGTAGCATCGATCTGAATAATGGCACCCTTGACCAAGGTGTTTGTTCGGACCAATTCATTGTTTGTCGAGTTGTAAACCACACCAATCACTCGTGTCTTTTTGGTCACCCGTTCGGATCCCCAAGCAAAGTTACCGCTCTCAAGTCGAAGAGCACGGTGTTTGATGTTACCACCACGAACACGAACAGTGTGGATACGTTTGGCACCGAGTTTAGTCATAGCAGGTTGACGACCGAGTTCGAATTTTCTTTTTTTTCGGTAGTGAGCTCGCTTGCTTTGATTCACATGAAGCAATTGAGATGATCGATGATTGAAAAGAAGATTGGAATCACGAGTAAAGAAGCAAGATTGAAATTAGAAGGGTCCAACGAAGACATCAAGTTTGCCAAACAAACGCACGCTCCACTAGCCGACCGCTTGTGTCGTGAATCCCGGGAAATACTCATCTTGAGGAAGGGACTGAGAAGGAACGGCAAGGCAGATGATGAGTTCTATGAATGCGAGTGTGAATGTAACGAGAGGGAGGGCATGGGTTGTACTCACTTATTACAACTTGAAGGGTTTGAGTCTTGACGTCGGCCTTCTCTAGTACCAAGTCTGACGCATGGAGCGGTTGTTGGAGTGGGAGGTTACAGGTCAGTGGTATGTCTCATCAAAAGTTAGGTCTCGTAAACCTAACTCAGTTCACATTCACCCGTTTGTTCGATTCCACTCGCTTGGCCCTGTTCGTCCAATTTCAAGCATCTCGATCGAGTATCACTAGTCAACAGGAAGCCCTCTTCAGCCTTCCCATCACACTTATCAATCAATCGAGTCAATCGTGAGTTAAGAAATCATAATCATCAAAACAAATCAAAACATTCAACCTGAACTTATCTGATATCTCAATCGAAAGAATTCATCAAAGTTAACTACTAGACTAAGTAGGCTCATCCTATCTTACCTCATCAGATCACTTAGCCTTTGCTAATCCTCACTTGTTCAAATCAGCTTCCATTCAACTCGATCCATCATGTCTCATGCCAATGTTTGGAACTCTCGTCCTAAGAAATTCGGAAAAGGATCCCGTGGATGGTTCGTCAACTCACCTGCCTCAAGCCTCCACATATCACAACCCAAGCTAATGTTGACTTCAATGTATATATTGCCTTGACTGAACACAGCAAAGTCTGCTGCCACGTGGCTGGTCTTATCCGTAAATATGGCTTAAACATCTGCCGTCAATGCTTCCGAGAGCGCTCAGAAGCCATCGGATTCCACAAGGTAAAAGGATATCTTACCCTGTTCAACTCATGAGAGAAGAAGCTAATGTTTTGTATTTGCTTCTCGAACTCAGCACAACTGATCGAATGTACTCAGAGAGATCTTTAGCTCACTTGAATACCTTACATATGCTATGGGATGAGATTATAAAATGTGACATTGCATTATGAGCTATTAATTCAAACTCGCTCAATTGTAACTATGCTTTCACTAAGTTGCCATTGATGAACCATGTGCCCCCTATCGCGCCAGGTCAAACCACCTGACCACTCAGCATTCTCTAGTCTACAGTGGTTATCATCAAAGCCCTTCAGCTGGGTCCCACTGGTGGATGTACCTGTGTCGTACCCAGTCTGAGATTCGTTTGCATTTTTGGTACCTTCAACCAAGACATTGGATAGGTAACTTCATAGAAGTTTAGGTGCCTCATAACACATCAAGTCTTCCGAAAACCATGCACTGATTCGACAGACTAACCAAAATTGATGAGACTGGGAAGAAGACATGGTGATAGAGAGCGGGAAAACCCCATTTTCATCAACTTGAACTTTGGAGAACTGATACCACAAACAGAGAAATAAGAACAGAATGCAAGATTAAGCACTCAACGCATAAAATCATCTCAATTTCAAAGATCTATCTATAATCCAACACATCTATCGAGGCTATGAGAGCGATGGATTTGGTCCTACAATCTAATCATAACAAACAACAAAACCATCTATTCAATGCGTACAAGAACCGATGAAAATGAGATGAAATATCTAGGAAGAAATCGAGTTAAGAAAGTGTCGGTTGAGGGTGAAGATGAGCCCAAATCGCCTCTAAACTTTGATTGACAAAGTCATGCATGGTATCAGTCGAGAGCGCATTAACTTGAGCCTCGAGCATGATTGTATCTTTACAAGCCCAATTTGATCGATCCACTGGCCCATTGACAACATCTTTTCCAATGAACATGTGTTCGTGTGCAACCAAGTAAGCTGGCCAAACAATTTGATCCCAATACTCTGGTGGATCTACCCAAGTCTCACCCTCTAGATCACATCACCGGTGATGAAGATTTTCCAAAAGAAGATCGATGATCAGAAAATTTGCACCATCGAAATAAAAGATTTTTCAAAGATCGGTTTGACAAACCAGCTGTATTATAACTCATCCTTATCCGTCTTCGTTCTTTCAAGACTGAGTAAGATTCTCTCACAAACAGTTTCACATCATACTGCTTCACACATTCATGATCCCAATATAATAAAAATCCATCAGCAATCACGTATCGAATCTTTTCAGATGATAAGGATAAGAAGCGTTCGTGCCAAGTGTTTGTAAGTGATTGAGGGATGGCTATATCGGGTTGAAGATTGAGATGATCGTGAGAGGCGTGAGATGGAGGGAATTCACCCTCATGAGTTCGAATGTAATGAAGCGAAGATCGAAATCGAGACCAATCGATTCTAATCATCACAATTAAAGTCTCAGGTCTTGATTATTATTTTTTGGGGGCTCGAGTGGTGATAAAAGACTGACGCTCCCTTTGGATGATCCCAATCTTTGATCTTATGAATCGGATGTAGTGGGATTTCTTCCAAAGGTGGAGCAAAATCATCTTGATGAAGAATAATCGAATTAGGTAAGATCCGATGTAAATGTTTTGCTAAACTGTTATTAAAGATCAGAACGAAAGTCATCGGATTAATGATTGGATTCGCCTTTAACAATCAATCGTAACAGACGTTGTCTTTCCACTACAACTTGGTCCACCGACAGCAATGATGACCACTCTAGTTTGCTCAGATGGCGAGGAGTTGTTCTTAGAATTGCTCATGAAGACAGTTTGAGTTGACGAATTCGATCAAATGACGAAAGAGTGATGATCCAGGTTTTGATTGAGGATTAAAGCAGTTTAAACCTGTCACAGATCCTAAGTACCTAATCAAGAGACCCTTAAGCTAACTTCAGAATGACTCAAGATCGGATACAAGCATAATACATCCTGATTTGGAGAAAAAACTTCAAAACCCAACTGACTCATCAAAACTAAATCAAACCCTCAAGAAACATTCAAGCAAGAACTCTGAAAGAAATCAATAATCCGTCTTTTTAACTCACCCCTAATTTCCTCGTCAGTTTTCTTTGATCTATCTTTTTTCTAATCTGTTTTCCCTAACTAAGATTTCAATCAAAATCCTAATCTTGACTTTACAAAAACAAAAAAAAAACCAACAAAAAACCTATAGAAAGCAAAATGGCCGTTAGAGGAAAAGAAACTCCATCATATATAGGTGCACCTAAACCAAGATCAGAAGAAGTTTCGATTTGGAAACAAATCTTAATTCAAGAATTTAAAAACCCTGCCTCACGTGAAGCCAATTTACGAATCTTAACTGGTTTTGGTACATTTGCTCTTGGAATCACTTTTTTAAAATTCGCTGGAGATCTTTTGGTTCCTAATTTTTGAAAATTCAAGATCTTCTTCATCCGAGATTTGTTTGGATTTGATTTCTCTCAATCATCAAAAAAAGAAAACTCAAGGAAATGGGAATACTTTAAAATTTCACACTCTTCTCAGATCTTTTGCTTCCGATTAACAACTTAATCCCGAATTTCATACGAAAGAATCGATTTAAAAGACCAAGTTTGAGAGAGAGAATAGAAAACTTCTTACAGATCAGACTGTATAGGATTATTGGATTTTAGAAAACATCTCACTTTGTATTGAAAAAATAATCACCACCTCTTTATCCTTTATTTTTTTTTTTCAACTCGGCCTTGCCTTCCATCCATTTTTATCAAAAATCATCACTAGTGATGCCCTAGGTCAGGTAAGCTCCTGCTCTTATCTCGCGAAGGTCAAAGGGCTTGCCACTCAAGTCATTCAGTGGCAGCTTATCCCTCTCAAGTAAAGCTAGCTGTAGTGAGATTTATATACCAGCAACTTTGGAACAAGTCCCAAAAATAATAAATTTCCTTCATCCTTTCAAACCACCTTTGAAGTTGACAAGTTCATGTTCAATCCTGTTGATTCAATATTTTCAATTCAATCACCTTTCATTAAACTTAATCCTCCCTTCTATGCCTTTGAATCTTGAATTTTGAATTTTTGACATATTCACTCATTCAACATTTTTCCATTTTGCTTAATAATTCATAAACTTCAAAATTTCATCTTCCTCATCATCACTGGTAATCCTACATCCACTTGAAATCAAAATCTTAACTTCTATACTTGACTGTTTTCAATTTGGAAAAAAAAACCAACCTACATACATACATTCTGAAATACTTAATTTTTCAAGACTTATCTCTATATTTTCAAAGCACTATAGTTAAAAGACCTAGTTGAGAAAATCATCAGGGATGTATAACCCAGTTTTTTCAAAGGGTTTGTCTCCATAAAGTGAAATTAGAATTTTGGACTACATGAGTATATTGGAAGATGAGTATGTGTTCTGGAAAAGTAGATAGACTTACAAAATTCAAATCAAAAAAAGACAGATTTTTTTCTAAAACATATGCTTCACTTTAGCTCCATCTAAGTAAGTGTATGGAAATCTGATGAGATACCTAAACTACTGAGACTTTAAGGTTTTTTTTAAAGTGCATTTTGATTTCACATTTCGCACTAACTATCTTTCTATGTAATGTAATGTTTCTACAGTACAACTCCATGTATAGTTCTTGCTGTTTTGAACAGACTAATGAGCCTTCAAATAGCCCTTTGTGAGAAGAGAAATAACAGAACAAATATATACATATATATAATTAATGACCAGACAGAAGAAAAAGGGGCATAGAATTTGAAGAAAGGAGAGAAGAAAAGGAAAATTGGCATAGTGGTAATACGGCTAATTCTCTAGGTATGTTTTTAGGTGTCTAAATCTTTTTGTGTTTTCAATAAATTGTGCTAGGTATGGGAAAACCTCCGGAGTGTCTAGTAGTTTATTTGTCAAGTTTGTATCAACCTGTATCTTTTCCGCTTTGAGTTTCTTTTGAAAGGCTTGTTGTTGTGTGCTGAATCTTTGGCAGTATATTAAGAAATGAGTGGTCGTTTCTTTTACATTGCAGGTTTCACACCTATCATCATCCTCAACTCCTATATGATGTAAGAATTGTCGTAGGGGGCTATGTCCACATCTCAATTGGAAGATGGTGGCTGCTTGTCCCTTTTCCATTTTGTTAAATGCGTCAGCAATACGTTTTCCTTTTGTTTTGAATCTTTTAATTGGAATTTCTCCCCTTCTGAATGTTTCTTTGGTATGTCGTAAAAGGCATCCCAGGCTAATTTGCAAAGTCACCACATCTGTATCTTCTTCTGCGGCTTCTCGTGCTGCGTGGTTGGCTTTTTCATTCATCTCAATACCTTCGTGTCCCGGTGTCCAATACAGTTTAATCTGTTTGTTTGGCGGAATCATCCTAAGTGATTGTTGTAACATTCTTGCTAAGTATTGTAAAGTCGTTGGTTGTACTGGATTTGCTAACAAATCCAGTGCCGCCTGGCTATCGCTAAAGATAGCTAGTGAGGTAAATTCCTCCGGTTGTTCCGTGATGACCGTCCTGAAGTTCAACAGTCCTAAGATCAGTGCCATAGTCTCTGTTTCATAGTTAGATATGCCTTTAGTTGGTCTGTATGCTTGTCTCAACACGTCGTTCTCCGTTGCTGCTGCGGCTCCTCCACCTTTTCCTGGGATAAAGGAGCCATTGGTGAATATGAGGTATGCCTTTTCGATTTCTTGTCGTTCAGCTGTTTTGGGACTTGTTCCTTCACCATGTCTTGTTTTTTGCCTTTGTTTTCTATTGACCATAGAGGTTCCTTCCATGGGGGATCTGGGTAAGGGTTTATTGTTTCTAGTTTTGCATTCCTGGGTAGATACATGTCAGCTCTTCGTAGCATTCTATGTACAGGGCTGAGGAGGTTTTTAGGTGTATGAAAAAGTTCATTATCTAATATTCTTTGTGTGGGGTGTTTTTTAGGGGCCGTCAGCCTCTTGTATGCAAAATTGTGATGATACTGAATTGCCGCATCCTTAAAAGAGACCATGTGGGTGTCATGTGTCATGAGTTCCACTGGGGAACTTTTAAATGCTCCCAAAATTAATCTGTTAGCTATATTTTGTAATAGGTTGAAGATCTTTGTGACTTTACCCTCTGTCTTGGTATTAAACCAGACCACGCTTCCAAAAAGTATCCTTGGTTTGAGGATAGCCATGATCAAGGTTTTGGACTCTTTAGAATTTATTCCCCAATAGGATCCATTTATCCTGTTTAATGGTACAAGCGTCATTTTCCCTCTTTGGAACATTTGTTTTATATGTGGACCAAAACTCAGTTTGGGGTCTAGCCATAGTCTTATCCACCGTAGTTCTACTGTTTGAGGTTCGATTATCTGGTTTCCAAAGTGGATTTTGGGGTTAGTATGCTTCTTATGAGTAAAATGCATCACTTGGGCCTTTTTCTGGTCAAAGATTGCCCCATGTCTTTTTCCCCAGTCTAGAGCTCTTTCGCCTTCTTCCTCTAGTTCCATCGTATTCATATCCACATCTTCGTTGGCAACGAGGTGTGTAATATCATCGATGAATCCTAATGAGATCTTGTCCGATTTTACACCAACTTCCAAGTTGGTAAGTAGCTTTGAGTTGTATATAATGTAAAGTATCACCAACAGGGGTGATCCCTGCGGCAGACCATCATTGACCTCGAATTTTTCTGAAAGAAAATCTTGTAGGCGTAGGTTGGTTGTTCTATTTTCAAGGTAAGTTTCTATCTGTCAAACCAGACAGTTTGGGCATTTCGTCCTACGGAGTATATCAGTCAGTCTATGCTTGTGTACAGAAGGGTACACTGACTTGACATCAAGGAACAAGCCCAACACCACTTTCCCCTCCCTCAATTTGTGGTGGATCCATGATGTGAGAATCATGAATGAGTTATCAGTACTATGTTGACGGCGTCCCCCCATATGGCCTTCTGCCAGGATGCCGTTGGTTTCTGCCCAGTGTGCGACCCATTTTGTTATCAGTGTTTCAAAAACTTTCCCTAAGCAGCTCAAGAGTGCTATGGGTTGGTATGCACCTGGTTCCAAGTAATCGCCTTGATCATGTTTTCTGAGGATTGAGGTTGTCGCTGTTCTCCAAGCTGTTGGGAAGTATCCTCTTGTCAGGCAGCTTTCAAATAATTTGGTTAAAATTGGTGTTAGAGGTGACTCAGCTGTTTTAATTAGTTCATTATGTACTCCGTCTCCTCCCCTGGCTTTTCTCGCGAGTAAGTTCCTAATAATTGTGGCTACTTTGTGCTCCGTCACAGGATGGTGTTCCAATGACAAGTTCTCGTGTCTTCCTAAACAGTCCGAAATGTCACATTCATCATTTACCACTGATGTGCCTATGAACAGTAACTTAGCTTGTTCATCCTTATTAGTTGCTAGCGTCTTATCCTGTTGGTAAAGTGGCGCTACTGCATTTGAGCCTTGGTTCTGTGTGTACTTGAATGCTTTATATGTCAGTCCGCCTTGGGTTTTTGCTAGAAATTCTCTCCAGTGGTCTTGTTTTAATTTTGAATGGAATACTTTACGTAATTGCTCCATTCCCAGTAGCATTGCGCTGCCTCATAGGTCCCGCTGAGGATCATCCAGCGCGTGGCTCTGTTCCTTTCCTTGATCAGAGGTCTAAGTCGTTCTTCATTCCACCAGGCCTTATGTTGGTGAGTATTTGTTTTAACCATCTTTCCTTGGCTGAGGAATGATTGCGTGAGAGCTTCTGTTGTTAGGTTTACCACATCATTGATTTCATCTATAGACAACAGTTGTTTGGGGAAATGACTCAGCTTGGCCTCTACATCATCACAATACAACGCTTTATCCAAGTTGTCCAGTCTTGCTGAGTCATGTGTTTGGTGTACCTGTTTCTCATTTAAGCTAATTTCTGTCAGTAGCATCTGGGGATCTGATCCATAGTTGTTGCTTGTTGTTTTACACATTACCTCCTGTTTAGACAATTCAAAATTTATCCACGTGAGGCCGATTGTAGTTGGTTTACCTTGGGCCCTTGGATAAAATGTTGGGACATGTGATTGTGATCGGATTTTGTATCCTTTTTGTCCACATGTTTGTATCAGTTCTTGGACGTCGGATGAGTGTGCCGGTAATTGGCTGGGTTCCAGTTTGGGTGATGGAGATTTGCATCCATCCCTATTAGTGTCGGTGTGTGTTGTTTTTTATACCTGTTTAACCAATTTTCAAGAGCGGGTAAGCCGGTATTGTGTTGAGGTGGGTTGTAGATAGATAAAATACGTAGTTTTGGGAGTCTATCTCCGCTATCCTTGATCTCTATGGCTTTTATGAGCGGTGAGTTGCTTGGCAGCATTGCAATGTTCCACAAAGGGAATCTTTTTGACACATAGATGCTCGTTCTCGTTTATTCTTCATGGATTTTGCAACGTAGCCGTATGCCGTGAAATTGTCCCATGCTGGGTGTGATGGTACTCATAGTGTATGTGGATTTACCCACAGTTCTTGTAGTCTAAGTATATTGTGATTGTCGTCCGCTAGTAAATTTTCTAAAACAATCTGTCTATTAAAACAATTCAATTGTGCTATTTTTAGGCTTGTGCTGTTCAAATTAGAATCATTGTCAGTGTGTACATCCTTTGGTGCTTGGTGAGTTGGCATTTTTGTTTGATCAGTGTGGTGAAAAGAAAACGGGGCATAAGAAGCTGAAGAAGTGCATTGGGTATTTTGAATTTAGTTGTATCTTAACATGTTTGAATCAATGATTGAGGTAGACCCTTTGATCTAATGGGGCAGTTTGTACTTGAGGCAGTGTGAGCGTATTTCAGGCTTGTCTTGTCGATTGCATTTTTGGGGTTCAAAGATATGTCATAGTTCACACATCTCACACAGTGCGGGTTCTCAGTGTTGGGACTTGGGCAAGTTCTCGAGTCATGGTCTTCACTGCAATGTTTACAAACAAGTTTGTTTTTACATTGCAAGCTGATGTGGCCAGGTTCTTGACAACAGAAGCACTGTACACGCGTTTTCTTGCAAGCCCTGACCCTGAGACTGTTTCCCTCAAAGTATACCAAACCCCTGTTCATCATAGTACTCAGTTCTTTATCTAGTAGTTCAAGTACAATAGATCCTGAAATCTGGCCTGTTTTGGGTTTACTAAGCCATCTAATTGCATGTATTTTATCCAACGGGATTGGGTTCTGGGCAGCGAGTGTGGCTTTCATTTTGTCGACCTTGGAATAGTACTCGAGAGGCATCAAGTCAATCACAACGGGGAAAACTGTGGGAGACATAATCAAGTTTGGGTCAGCCAGGGTAGACCATGTACTTCTGTTTTCTAACAACCACTCGGCTTTGGCTTTGGTTGCTGTAAATAGCTTCACTTTACCCATAGGTAAGCTTGCAGCACCTCTGACCTCCAGTTTCCTACCGGCGATCTTCACATTGAATTGGGCTAATGCTTCGTTCACACGTCGGACAATCTCAGTTGACTTGACTCCTTCAAAGACTTTCTTGTCCTTGACGCTTCTGCTTATGACCTGGCTAGGTTGGAAAGCGTTTACGATCTTACTTGGCGGGGGCGGTTGCGGACTTTGGCTTGACGTGATCTTCAGTCCGTCCGTCGCGACCGATGTCCAGGTTTTGGGTTTCGCTGGTAGGCCATTCAAAGGCGTATTCTGGGGGGCTTGGCTTGGGTTAACAGTCTGCAATTTGGTCATTGAAGCTAATTGTTGTTTGAGCTTGTCCATCCTCTTCGCAGTTTCATTCGTGACTTTGAGTTGTGACTCTATTGCGCTTAGTTTTAAGGCCGTCTCGTCCATTGATAGACTTAGAGCTAGTACGATGTCAACCATATGAGCCGGGATGACCACATCTCTGTTGTCGAGTTTGTTCGCGGTAAGTTGCTTCAGAATCTGCGACAGCGACTTGCTTCCAGTCTGCTGTCCAGTGGGAGTTGCCTGTGGTGCTTCTTGGGGTGGTTCGATTTCCATGGTTTGATCGTTACTTGGTAACGCATCTTTTTGCGTGTTCGACGCGTCCGGGCGGCCTGGTGTCGGTGTGAAACAATGCTTTTTTGTGATAGAGGGGGAGATAGGGGGCATGCAAGAAGTTTGAGAGCAATGAAAGGTGTCTGATGAGGGAAGTGATGTGAGGATAGGACGATAAGAGAGTTGGAACGCGTTCACGCAGTCACTGCGGAAAAGTTAGCTGTGGTGGTTCGAGTTCAAAATTCTCCAGACTTTAAGGGTGGTAAGGATGATTGATGAAGTTGTCTTCTACATCAAGTTTAAATCCTTTAGGGGTCAGTTGGGTTTTGATTGAATTCTCGAAAAGATTTAAGACCCTTTTAGGTTCATTCTCTCCTCATCTTCCATTTCTCTTCCAGCCTGACTTCATATCCCTTTTATTCTTCTAAAACCCTAACAATGAGCACTTTCAAAATCAAGTTTCATTGAAGGTCTTACTCCCCAAGTTTTCAGAGAATGAAGAGAGAAGATCCTCAAAGATTAAGGGTTAAAACTTCATGAAATCTTACTACAAGAAATCTGCTCAAAGGTGAGTTTGAAAAGTTGAAAAAGGTTCTTGTTGATCAGGTTTCCAGAGCATTTAAAAGGTAAAGATCTGAACAAACTTTAAAACCAGTCTTTCACATTCAAGACTAAGGATATTTGGAAGCTATACACAATTGTGAACTCAACTTGTTTGAACACAACTGCAGAAGTCACAAAAAAACAAATCTTGGGTGAATTCTTGATGAAAGAGAGATGATGATCTCAATTCAGACACTTCAATAGGTTCATCTCTAGACCTTTGACTCAATACATTCATCAATTTGACCCAATACTGGATCTTGAGCAGTTCATGAATGAGGTATCTGAAATCAAATTCCTAATATCTCTTTGATTTAAAACCTTGAGGAATCTCTTTCAACTTGTGTAAAATTGAAGACTCCTACTATGGAAAAGAATGCAAGAATTTATACTATAACCAAAATCTTCTTCTTAAAATACATATCATATATCAAAACATCAAAAGATGATCACATGTAGGGGGAGGAAAAAAAAGTTTTTAAAAGAAAGATGATTAAAAGATGTTTTCTTTTAAAAGAAAAGAAAAGAATTAATTGATCTCAAAATAAACATTTTATTTATTTTCACTCATATCTTCCTTAACTAATTTTCTTGCTTAAATTTTCTTATTCCAAGCCAAGTCAAGTAAAAAGAAAAATCATCTAAACCATGACTGAAATCTTACTTATGAAATCTCTCTTTATCTTTATACCCAATTATTTTTTTGAAAAAATCAATCCAAAAAAACACCTTGGTTGATTTTTGATCAATTCCAATTCCAATTCCAATTCCATCTTTCTTTTTTCCTAAAAAAACATTTTTAACAAAAAACAAACAAAACTTATAATTTTCAATTCACCAATTTTTCAAAAACAAAATCAAACCAAATCAAAACACTTTACAAAAAACAAGAAAAACCAATTTTGATCATTCACACAAGTTACAAAAAAAGGAAAAATAAAAAGTGATTCATCAGATCAAATTTGACTTCTTCTTTTTTCTCTTTTCGTCTCACAATTATATATATATTTATATATGATTCTAAACAAAAAAAAAGGAGTTAAAAAGACCTGAACCATAAAACAAAGAATTCCAAAGAAAAATGGTCACCAAGAAAAATCACTAATTGATTGTAAGATCAGGTTTTGAAAACAAAAAAAGAGATAATCAAGAATGAGTATAAAACAAATCATGTTTTGATCATGATGATGATGAAGAAGAAGAAGAAGAAGAAGAAGATATAAATATGGAGAAAAGAAAAAGGAAAAGGAAAAGAAAACGAAAAAAAGATGACGTACCAAAGTAAGGTAAAGTAAAGAAACCAAAGTGAACCGATCAAGAAAAGAAAAAAAGAATGAAACCTACAGTTAAGTTTCGGAGTAGAGAATGATTTGGATTTTCATCGAGGTGTCATGATGAAGACTTTCTAGATTTCCAATAAACCGATTCATGAGTTTCATCCAGATTCAATTCATCCAACGAATCTAAACTTTTGATTTGATTTGATGAAGTTTTTAAATCGTCAGATCGACTCATCATTTCCCATAAAAAGGTTTTATGTTCAATAAGTGAAGTGAGATTATGAGTTAATTGATGATGATCAGAAGAATCATCTTCCTTTTGATTCAAATCTTCTTTGATCGGTGGATTTGATGAAATCACAGATTCGCTGGCGATCGTAGCTACACAACTTAAAGCTGATTGAAGACTATTAGAATGTTTTAAATTCGAAGTGGAAGTGGAAGTTAAATTTGAAGTGGATAAATCTTTGAGTTTGTTGAATTTGATTTCATCTCCAATGAAATAAGATGGTGAGTTTGATTCATCTGAAATTGAGATTGAAATCGAAGGTGATTTAGATCTTAAAGTTTCATTTGATTCATGGGTTTGATGAAATTCATGTGGTCTGTTCATTAACTTTATCTTTCGATTCCCATTGAACTGATTTGATTCATAATCTTCTTGATCATTAACTGAAAGAGTTTCAATCGTAGTTTCATTGGTGTGTTGAATGGTTGAATTTGATTTAGAAACGGGTGAAGGGATGATCATCCAGCTTGGTGATAAAGAATGAGGATGATGATGATGATCATCATTTGAGTTTTCTAACCTTTCTTTACCTTGATCAGAAGCTATTGATGAAAGTGTAGTCGAAGTTTCATCTAAATGATCTCTTAAGCCTTCTAATCCATCTTGATCTGATTTGAATCTCAATCTACGACGAAAGCAGATAGTAAGAGTTGCAAGTGAGGTTAAGATGATCACAATCGCACAAGTTGCAATCGCACCTGCTATGATCGCTATATGAACATTAACGTGTCCATTTGATGAATGAGTTGGATCTTGATTTGAATTTGAATCATGAGTGAGATCAGTTGAAATCTTAATCGGATCTGTCTTAGTTGTTGGATTTGAATCGATTCCAAGTTTAGGTGTTGAGGTTGGACAGAGTGGACCAATCGAAGTTAGATGTTCTACTGCTATCACATCATACCAAGGATAAGGAGGTGAAGATGGATTTGATGAATGACTACGTTTCTGTTTACGATCAGAAGATGAAGTCAAAGTAGATGTCCAATGGTCTTGATTTGGATTACGATGGTTTTGATGATCAGATTGAGTTGAGTTGAGAAAGAATTGATCAGGAAGAGGAGTAGCCAATGGAATCGAAGCAGTTAAAGTATGGATCGTAGGTTGAGGATACTAAAAAGAAATTGAAATTGAAATTGAAATTAAATTAATATTAAATTACACTAACTTCACCTTCAAGCTCACTTACCCATCTGTTATAGGAATAAGTCATGAACTCATAACTCTTGAAGGTTTGACATCCATCTTCTACTTTGATCAACACTCTATGATCATCTTCTAAATCATGATCTTGACCCATGAAAATAGGAAACAATGATGATTATAAACAAATCCCAAAGAAGTATTGATCGTCTTTAGCTGAAGAAGAAGTTGATTTGAGTGGTCAGTTTTTCAACAAAAAGGAAAAAGAGGGTTGAATTGATTTTTTCTTAGAATAAAGATCTTTTTACAAAACACAAAAGATAAAGATATCGCATTAGAATGGTGGTTGAGGGTTTAGTTAATAGATTGATTTGTAAGGTATGTATGGACTAAAAGTTAGCTCAAAGATTGTTGAGATGAGTTGAGAAGAAATTCAAGAATAGGTGATACTCGATCGATGGTGATGAGGAATGAATGAAGTGTACTTTTGCTTGAGATTGATTTTGTAAACGGTCGAATTGAGTTGAGATCCACTCTCTTCTGTCTATGCAATCTCACCTTTCACTTTTCCTTTGGGTTTTGCTTTTTAAAATTTAATTTTAATTTCTATTATCAAACTTTGAAAGATCCGATGGGATGAAAAAAAAGCAAAGAAGATTATAAACTCTTGATGAAACTAGTTTTAAAGATTGTACAAATATCAATTCAAGAAAAAGAAAGAGGAGAGGAAAAAAAGTAGAGTAGTACATTGATAGATAACACTTTCATTGGATTCCCCTCCTACTCCATTTATCCCAATCTCTTCAATTGCCCCACAAGATTTCATGAATTCTATCGAGTAAAGGACTAGTAGTTGAAAGAAATAGACTACATCATTAATACAATATGAACATTCTCGATTTCCATCAATTTGTAAACTTCCATCCATCATCATGAATGTTCATTAATGATCATTGAAATTGAAATTAACCAATCTCAATCATTAGCATAATCATCAACTTTATCATCATCACAATCACTTAATCATCATCAAACTCAAAGTGGAGAACCAGTGGAATCAAAACTAACTCACAAGAAGGATGAGGCACAAAATTTACGACCTCAATCACTATCCAAAGTGGATTTTAACTTTGGGATCAACGAGGATCAGCGCAAAAGCTCATGAGTGGACAAGTGAGATACTCCAGAGTGTCACTTGCTTACCCTTCCAATTCCGATGCTGAGCAAATGAGTTGACAATTGAGATATCTCAACTGATGGTAATACCATATGCATCAATTCAAGTCAACACCTTTCAAGGTACTGAAGATTTTCGAACCCGGCACAGTTGGAAGATCTCAAATAATAAGGGAAGAAAATCTTTAGAAATGGAGCTTTTCATTCCACCTACTATTACCTCGTTATGAGATGTATTAGGACCAAATCAAAGTGCAGTGTTGAGCTGGATGATCAGCTTTGTAGAAAATGATGTGCCTCACTGAAACTATCTGAGGCTCATCAGCAAAAATCAAATCAGATTGGCTCATAATCCGTTTCTTAGTAAAGAATTGGTCAAACCCGAGTCACAAAAGGTGAAAAATCGAGAAAAACGAGTGCCAGAACGTTGTGTTAGTAGTGAGACGGTCGTGGAATCTGCGCCTGGTCTCTAATCATGAAGCATGGACGTAAGACATGTAGGTAAGTTTGATTTTGTTTGAAGGGGTAGGGAATCCGCATCAACTGATCATCATTCACCTCAGGATTTCAAACCTCTCAACGAATCTTAAACTTCATCTTCCTATCTGTTCCTATCTTCTTGTTTCACTTCTTTTTACCCCCCCTCAATACTTTACCTCCACATCTGAACTCGTGATGTGTGAAGTATGAGTATTCAAGTGCATAGGTATGACATCAGTCAAACGAAAAAAAATTAAGTACATGGATATGATAAGTAAGTACAAAAAAAGAGGGAAAATAGAGCTGAAGAATTAAGAAATGAACTCCAAGGATCAACAATTGACGTTCAAGTTCTATTCAGTAACGTTCAACACTCTTTGATATAAGTAAGGATGATGAAAGAAGAATGATCATCTTCATAAATCTCCATCCCAAAAAATTCTAAGAAATCTTAGTGATCTATGTAAGAATCTTTTTTTGGTTTGAAAAAATGATGAAATTCAGATACCTAGATTGATTTGATTGATGAATAAAGTGAAAGATTGATTTAAGATTAAATGAAGATGAAGAAAGAAGAAACTTGATGAGAAAAAGTTTGATATAGACTTTAACACTTCAAACCAAAAAAAACTTGTAAAACCTTTTCACATATTCTTAGAAATATATATATATATATAATAGAGATTAAGACTTTTTAAATTTAATATCTTAAATCTGATGTGATATTGGTAGATACCAAATTGAAGGAGTAAAAAAAACAGTCTACATATTTCATTATACTTTTTTTTTCAATTCTCATCATTCACATTTTTTTTCCCTTAAATTAATAAGAAACAAAATAATCCACTCAGGTAATAGGTAGGTATATGATCTCAAAATTCTTGATGAGAAACTCTTTTGATGATCGTGACTACTTGATTTATCAACATATCCCAATTCTTTTGTTTTCATTTTTAGATTTTCTCATTTAAGAGATTTTGTTTGAATTTTAATTTTTCAAATCTACCGAGTAAAGGTTAAAATCGATCAAAAGAACAAAACTAATGATGATGAGAATCGGATGACTCGTTTGATATATTTTTTTCCCTCATCTCATTCATTCATATTACAATCCTAATCCCATCTTATCTACTCAAAAAAAACAATCTTTCAAAAAATTTCATAAAGACATCTTCTAAGGGGAAAAAATATTCCGTAACTAATGAACTTTCAAAGATTTTAACTCAATTCTTCATTTTTTCTTTCTCCCCAAAGTCTTCGAACTATTAATCTTCATCTTCATCTTCGGTTTGTTTGGTTTTGTTTTATTTGGTTTGGTTGTTTTGTATTTTTTTCTTTACATAAATGATGGATTTCCTGAACTTCCTTTAGCTTGCATTCTTTCTCCAACTTTAGCATTCACATTAAAAAATTTCTCTACACATCTAAATCAAAATCCAAAAAAAATCAATTCAATTCAATTCAAATCTTCAATTTAAACATTTTAAACTTCTCTTGAAAAAAAAAATACTTTTTTTTTGTGACTTCCTTTGACTTTTTTTCTTAATTTTTAAATACGTTTAAAAAAAGAAGAAAGATAAAATAATTTCAAAAACTTACCTATCTACACAAACACTTTCACCTTTATTTAAATCGGGTTCTGAATACCTATTTCCAATACATTTCGTATGACAAGATCTAACTAATCTTAAAGTTTTGTAAAAAAAAATTTTCAACCACAAAACCAAAAAAAAACCAAAAAAGAAAAAAGAATTCAATATAAATTTAATAAGTTCAATCTAATTTCGATTTCGATCAAGTGGTTTTTCTTTTCTTTATAGAGAGTGAATGGGATGGGATTGCAAAAAAAAAACACTCACCGATTAAAAAGATCAGAGACCATTTCAAGTTCGGTGACAGCTGATTCCATTGCTACAGAAGATGAAGGTGTTGATTGACTATTTCCACGACCAAAGAATGACATTTTGAAGATTGTTCTCTTTTTGGATTTGAATTTGGTTTGATGGTTGCTTTTTTCCTGTACTTTGGTCTGATCGAAACTTGAACAGGCTGATGTGATGTGTGACGGTCGATTTACGAGTCTTTCCCGGTCTCAATATTTCTCCGGTCCCCTGCCACAAGAACCCGGTCTTGGTCTGATGAGAATGAATATTCCCGTTGTCGGACCACGGGACTCCACGGGAGCATTGGGCGGGCACAACACTTTATGATAAATGCGCACTTGACAATGGTGTAGCTGGTGTAGCGTCTTTCTTACTTTCCTGAAGTCAAGTGCGTCATGGTGAGATATTCTTAGAAAAGATAAAGCTTTTATCATAGGCTATGTCACTCAGTCTTAAAAGTATAAAGTGTCTCATTATCTAGATTTCAATCCAGAAGGTAAGAAGCTATATTAAAGCAAGCTTGAACTCGAAAGAAACCAAATCTTATTAACCAACCAAGAATGACCAATCAAAGATCTAATCACTTGAAAAACAAATCAAGAACTCATTTTATTTCTTTAGTATCAGTCATCTTATCTTATTTTTTTTGATGCCACCAAGCTAAATTCACAAGTGGTCTTACAAACCATTCATCTTCAATCCTCTCCACATTTGATTTAATATAAAGTTTAGGCCAATCAATCTTAGAGAAAGATGAATGATCAATTCGAAGTAAACCTAATCCAAAGATACATTGATGAGTTCTATAAATCGGTCCAAGTAACTTTCCTAAAGGTTTTTGACCAAGTTTTGATCTTGGATCATCAGATTCAATTGGATGATTTGGAAGTAAGATTAAATCGGCTTGATTGAATTCACAAGTTTCTGAAAAGTTGACTTGATTTGGAATCGAATCGAATTGATCACTTAAATCATTAGTTTGTTGATTAAAGATTGATAAGGGTACCAATCGTTTACGTATCACACCCGTATGATACGTACGAGCAGTAAGTTCTTGACCTACATAACAACCTTTTTTGAAATCGATAGCATGATGATGATCTAGATTAGCTTCGAATGGTAAGGTAGCTTGATAAGGTGGTGAAAGTGTATAAGGTAATGAAGCATTCAAAAGTTGATGTAAGTTATATGAATCGATTGAAGAAGTTGGAAGTGATAAAGATTCTATTGATCAAAGATGATTTGAAAATCGAATGCATCAGATCTTAATGTTATCAGGTGAGAGAGAAAATTAAAGATTATCGAAATGAGCTGACCTATATTTGTGTTAGATAAACTTGAATCCTCAAGAATCCTATAACCCAAATGACCATTACCTCTTCCATCTTTCCAAACATTCAAATTGTTGATCGAATCATCAATCGATTTAGGTAAACCTTCATTAGAGTTTTGAGTAAAGAAAATCGAATCATTCCAAAGAGTCCAAATTGAGATTTGGTTTAAAAGTTTTAATTTAACTTTATTTCTTAAAATAAATCTTGAAATCCATTTCATCAAATTCATCGATTCTCGATCACATACTTCGATTAAATAATTAGTTGAAGTTGATTTTGATAAATTGAATAAATCAGGATAAAGAAAACAATCAAATAATAATCGACCTTTCGGATTCAAGAAAGCTGTATAAGTGGCTATCTGATCACTTTGAGTCTCATTAAATTCGGGTATTTGATTAGTTATTAATCCTTTAAGAAACGTTTTTGAATCTTCACCTGAGATTGAGATTAAATGTTTAGATGTTAATTTTGTTTTAACCCATTCTTGTTGATATGAACTTGAAGTGAATTTCTTTCGATGGATTGAACATGATTTGAATTTGAATTGTTTAATTTCTTTGATTCTTCTAAAGTTTCCTCCTTTGAACATTTTTTTATTAAACTCATCGAGGTCATTTTGTGAAGTTTAGAAAATTATCAAACAAATTGATATTTTCACCGCGATGTATGTATGTATGTAATACCCCGTGTCACAACTCACAACTCACAACTCACAACTCACAATGTGTACATACAACACATTTTCGAGCCCGGCCAGGCTTGAATCTCTTTCACCGCACACTTCCTCAAGGTCAACGTGGCTAGATTCTACCTATTGCGGCAATCCACCACATCTTGTAGCATGTAATTATAGATCTATCCGATGACGAAGCCACATCCACAAATCCAAACCAAGCAAGTCTTTTAAGAGATTTCAAGAACATACATTAAATTTCGTAGTCAAAGAAACAGTTCATCATGATCAACAAGTACAAGTACAGATTGAAAGATAAGATGGGTAAGTTCCCTTCATTTTGTAGGTACAATTTAGAGACAAAGATGTAAAGAAGATGATCAAAACAAGAGACAAAAGGACAAAAACACACTGTTAGGCTCAATGGTCAATCAACACTCTTTTACTGCCTGTATGGTATGAGGAAAAAAATAGAAAGTAAAAGGATGTCTTTGAGTTATAGATATGATTCAGACTGTGTCATCATGGAAATCCCATTTAGTGTTCTAGAGCAATCAAGACAAACAGTCAAGTCAAATTAAAAGTAGAAGACCACTGGGAATTTGAAATCAGGTAATCATACAAAAATCGTCATACCTTAGGACTGATAGGCGCGTGTTTCACGTATCTATCATTATCAGCAGGTCTTTCTTTTTTCTTACACGACGCCAACATTGATTGCATCGTACTGAGATGGAATCATACATTCTTGTCAGTTTCTAGGGTCCAATCTTGATGAAGACTCATCAAGTCAAGTGTGGATTTTTCAACTTACAGGCAAACAGCGAAGCAATTGAGGACTGGACTCCATCCCGTGGAAAGAATCGAGGCGCATATATGACCATTACTCTGTATGAAGAACAAAGGTCAGTATGCGGTTGTGCTTTTCCTTCTTCACGTTGATACCTATAGTCGAAACGTACATAAATGTGAGGATGCTCAGGTGCTTGCCATCCAGGTTCATCTCCGGTGGGTGGGCTAACAACAAAAACTACTTCAGGTGAGTCGATAGGATATTGAGGAGACTATTTATCAATTAAATGAATGGAAAACTTAATTCAGTATGATCTTGATGAAATGAAAAGATAATCAAAATTTGGAAGGGAAAGCACGTACAAATCGAAATCGAAGTACAAAACTTTCACCACTGTAAAGCGTGTCGGGTGGACCTGAGAGTAAGATTTTCCATTCTTTGAGCTATGGAGAAAAGATAGGAAAGAAGTGAGTTCCGAGATATCTGTGTAGAAAACCGATGAGGTTGATTGCTTACATCATCAGCTTTCAAAAGACTACAGCCAGCTGGACAGCCACCATTTTGCAACTCCATGAGTTCCTTGATTACGAGACGAGAAGTTGAAAGGATGAGTGAATCTTGAAGGTAAGTTTTGTTCAAGAGTTAATTGAGTTTGACTCACTTTGGTTAAACGTTTGTTGAAGATGCTAGCCATGATTCTTGAAATTTGTTGAGATTTGAATGCGAGTGATTGAGAAAATCAAAAGTGGTTGGATAGTTGTTTTGAAAACTGAAATCAAATTGAACGAAATATGAAACTGAAATGGAGGAATGCGAAGAGAAGCGATCGGTTATAAGCATAATCCGATTTCTACACAACCTTTTTCAGGGCCGCAAGAGCTTTTTGGGATCCGATGGCTTTAACTCGGATCCCCCTAAGCAAAACAAAAAGGACATGGTGGATCATCCAATTTGACCAGCAAAAAAGAACCTGTTCAGCAGGACATTCATTATGGTAACTATCTGTTTTTGACTTTGATAGTAGAAAGACTAGATTTTTGATCAAAAATTGAATCAAAATCAAGCCATCCTGATTATGACAAAACAGTCCAAGGAGTAGGGACCCAAGCTCAAAGATTATGAGGTCTACAGGGCAGGTAATCTTAAGAGTAGCATTATACATTTCAAAAAGACTTCACAAGATTCATATGATGTGGAAATCTGGGGATGGTCTTGAGCTTAGCACACAGGGCAAGATAAATGTGAACATCAGGGGATAAGAAGAGCTATATCATGCACAATTTTTTTTCATGAGACTTGAAAATCTCATTGTGTTGTATTTATCTGTTATTTATCTTCAAGATAAATTGCCACATCATCCAGAAGTATACTCACCATAAGAACCTATCCTTTCCACAATCAGTTGTTAGTATTCAAGTTCAATTGTCATGAAAATCTTGAGAAAGAATCATATACAAAGAATCACTATTTAAAGGTTCTATCAGAATTCTGAAGGGATGTTCAAGGCTTCCACCTGGTGAATACTTACTAGTAACCTGATTCACCACTGGGATGGATGGTGTAAGCATGAAATAAACCAACCTCCACGAGTAAACAATCAGAATAGAGGTCATGACTTACAAAATGTATCATCCATGAGGCTAATTTTATAGTGTGAGTAGACCCCGGAATGGATTAGTTCAAGCTTATCTTACCAGTAGATAAGTGTGACCAGCTTTGTTTGCAAAGTAGTTTTTAGCCTCTACTGAAAGGAAAGAGACGAGAAAATCACCGCAAATATCATAGACGCATGCCAGTATCTATGATAGATTTAGAGCAAGCAAGTAGTCATATGTTTGAACGCACTCCTCTTCAAGAAGAAATGTTGTATTCATCATTCCTCAAAATGAAAGGGCGGCCTTGCCTTATCTTCTAGTCCAGGATTCCAGAGACATAAGTCCTACCAATTGACATCTTCTTCCAAGAAATTTGAGTTCCTCAGATCATGCGGTGACAGAAACTTTTGTCTTTGATGTATCATAATAAAGGCACATTTGGGGATTCTAGAAGTATCATAAAGAGATCACCAAGACCTCGACTTGGCAGCTATACGTGATGGCCTGCTGTGAAGGTGGAATCTGGTGGAATACATTAGTGAAGATGTGCAAGACATCCAAGGGCAGGCGTTTTGCATGAAGGGACGATGAACGCAACTTTGATGCACCAGATTGTCCAATCCATCCACTTCACTCTTTGGTGGACCGCAGGAATAGGATGAAGATCTTGATGTGAAAAAGTCGAAAAACTGCCCAGCTAAGCAAAACTCTCAAATATTAGCCACACTACATATCATCAAGGTCCCCGGTCGTTCTCGGGGTGAGGATATCCATCCATTTGTCATCAACTCACCGTTTTGAATCTTGAAATCATCTCATTCAATCTCAAAACTCAATGGGTTTAACTTGAAGCTGAAGCGTAACAGCTTCTGCACGGGAGACAGGGGTATCGCATCTAACAAAATGCGAACAGCTTGTATATAAGAGCTTTCAACCCAGTCAGACCATTCGATTCTTGCAGCATGATTTCCCATCACATGGCAATCTGACGGACCTATGGACCGAATCACATGTAGAGTCAGACATCTACTGCCTTAAGGGCGAATGATTTTGTTGATCGATGTTTCGGCCGGCCGATTGCCAGCCAACCCGTTTTTGGACATTTCCTTGCTGGAATGCACGATGTGGCACATAGATGTCAAAATTGAATCAGGAGGCTGGCTGCACTCAGTCTCTAGTCACGCCTCGTTCTGCAGTTGAGACAGCGAGCGCGAGCATTTTGCACGCACTCAATCAATCCAAGAGACAAATAGCTTGATGAACTTGGAGCTGTAAATCAAAACATAGCCTCCAGAACCAGAATCCGAGAATGAGTTTCAACATCTACTTCCACAATCGATCATTCTATTGCGATGCTATTGAGCAGATACAACTTCTGGTCATCATGTACTTTGTAAGATGCCTGGAGGTTTCAAACAGCTTTTGTTGGGACTGTGGTCGTTGATCATAAAAGATCTGATCGATCCACCGAATCAAAACATGGCCTTTGAGCCTAAAGATGAGGTTGAATTTCGAGTTTAACTTCCCCAATTAGTCATTTTGTTGAGACGTTGTTAAGAGGATATGGCGTCTGTTCATCATATATTCTGTAAGGTGCCTTAGAAGTAACACTTGGCAAGACTGACTAATGCAGCTAGCCGATTATGAGATGTGTATCATATCAATCTACCCCATATCAGTGGTATCTGGAGCAGACGGAAACTGTCTTCATCTGGAATGCGAGGGAAAGATAAGAAATGTCAAAGAGATGCTCCAACGTGCCTTGTCTAAAGATTGGAAAATGACTTGTAGAGTGTTCCTACGAATACCAAACATGTGCACTCTATGTTTGCTCTACTATAAGACCTTTGGTCAAAAGATCAATCGACCTCAGACCAAAAGAAAGATCCAAGCCGAGGGTGTCGATGAGAAGTATAAAGAGGTCGGGTCCAGAAGGACCTCTTGAGCAATATCAGCTAGACAAATCTTGAACATCGTAGAAAATTGATCAAGATCAACACGCCTAATCGATAACAATTTGTGCTATGTTTCAAGGATCATCAAGTAATGAGGTAGGATTAGAGGGGGCAAACTGCCGGTCAATAAGATCATTCTAGCGGTTCGACAAAGCAAAAGACTGAATGACTGGCTGGGATTCTTCTTCTTTGGCATCTTTGGTACAAATTCATACTGATGTACTCATATTATTGTACGTTTTAAAGTATCATAAGCTAAGAGATATCAGAACTCTGGGACTGAAATGGATAAATACTATGTGATGCATTTTCAGAGTCGATAGGTAAAATTACAGGGTAAAGAGCGCGAATTCTGTGTTGACAACATAATTATGCTGATTGGCGACGCGACGCGAATAAGATTGTCTGATCAGCTTCTGTTGTATCATTTTGGGTACAAAGGGTACAAAGAAATGCAATTACAGTATGCTAAATGCTGATCAGCATTAAAATCGCGAGCTGATGCTGATCTGCTGAGTGCCTCTTCAGCTTGTGGGCATATTTTTTAGATAAATTCGAGAGGCTCTTACAAAGTACCACATCAATTCACAACTCCACATTCCATCACTTCCATCTTTTTCCCAAACTTATCTCTACTTACTTACAACAACCTTTTGATTGATCAAGTCATTCCACCTTATCAACATGCACCCCCCTTCCCTAAACCTCAAGAATTGTAGAATTAAAAAAGTTTTCACCCACAACGTCAACAATGAGACTATCGTATGTACTCGTTTCCTTTCATCCCCTTTTTGAACCCCTCCAATCCTCTATCAATCTCCGATTTCACTTTCTCATCATTGCTTTTCTGCCCCTTATCCTTTCCACTCGTCAGAGCTATTCCTCCGGTAGCGAGAGAAGTCCTCTGGAATTAGAATTTGGTGGTCTCTCCCCAGCTAGACTATCACTTTTCAACCTCGAAGATCCTGTCCCATCACCCATTCTTGAACGCCCCCTGCGAATCAGAAGTCAAATCAAAAAAGTTTGCCCACCGGAACTTTCCAGGAGACAGTTGGTGAGTGTAATCAAATCGTGATTATCAATCTTCTTGCTTTCCTGGGACATTATCTCTTTTCCAACCACTGTCTTATTCTCATTTGTTTCATAGTATGGTCTATTATTCCAGGGCCAAAACCGGGTACTCTACACCATCAAGGAGGAGGAAGAGGAGGGGGAAATGGACGAATCTAAAGGCAAAGAGAAGGCTCGGGCCCAAGGTAAGATAGCCATCTCCTTTATTGTGCTGAACTCCTTTCCAATCATTCCAAGAGGCAATACAATGACTAAATTTTTTCCCCAATTTTTTCCTGCTTCTGTTATCATGACCCTGACCCTGACATTTCAGACCTGTGAAACACTTTCGAGCTTTGTTCCCAAAACTCGCCTGAAGCATCATGGATTTGTGGTGGCTGACGGTCAAGATGTTAAAGAAGCTCTAGAGGTTTGGGTTGGTCATGGAGACAAGTCTGAGATCACAACCGGAGAAGGAGAGGAAATCAATGCAAACAATGATATTCACTCCTCTGGAATATGCTAATTCATCTGTTGAACCTTTTATGTTGCGAAATACATGGTGAATATGTTATGTAACACGGCTCTTACCTTTATTCAATTGGGAATGTACATATCTGTTTCTAATTTCCTTCAAAACTATTGCTGGTAGCCTGAGAATTGTAAACCTGTTCAAGAGCTTTGAATTCATCTTGATGAGCTATGGCTCTGAGGTCCGCGTCAAAGTGGGAGTATCCATTGTTACCCTTTTCAAGCGACTCATCGTGTTTACAAGCGGTCTGCTCATTCAATTGACATGGTCATCAATACTTGTTTGACATGCTGTTGGATATGGACTTTCTTCACTTGAAAGATACCAATGCTTGTTATGTAGCAAGGTGATCTGTCACTCACCCAACAAAACTTCCAAATATTGACCCAAGCTGTCCTTCTTGTAAGAAACCCCCTGACCCTCTATACAGGTAACAAGAGAATGCTCATGATTTTGATTAATATTTTTATTTGAAACAAAGCCCTAAACCTAAATGAAATTAATAATCATTTCCTTTTGTTCAACCTAATGCTGACCAGATACGAATAAGAAAAGTGAATCATCAAGCTGACCAACATCTGGTTGTAGCGCTCATCATGTCAGGGTTGTGAACCTCCTTTGAACCTCTGCAAAGTATAAGAATTGAGGTGCTTTCGAGTTTGGATTAAAACAAGTCAGCTAATAATCTAGAGGTAATTTACTTCACTTCCTTGCTATGGGCTCTCTAGATATCTTCCAAGGTCAATTAGCTTCTACTGCCCTTTTGGAACATGAATGGCCAATTTCTCAATCAATAAGGTGGTCTTTCCCAACAGAGCCAGATTGTGATTCCAAGGGCCTTTGAACAAGCTTCTGTCCCTCTCAAGGCATCTTCACAGCTTTAATAGAAGTCTCTTTAGATTCTCTAACAGCCCAATCTACTTGGACCCTATCACCATCTCCTGGCAATGGGTCCAGCTGGGTTTGTCTGAAGGCTTTCCTGTACACTTGATATCTGAGCTTCTGACGGGGTAAAAATTACCAAAATTCCTTATTCTAACTATGTACATTAAATATAGAGAGAAAGTCACAGAAATGCATTGGGCCACTTCACCACCACCAGCTACTGGTCACTGACAGGTCAGAGACTACCACCAGTTTCAAGAGTATTTCAAGCAAATTTCAAAATGAGTCAATCAAGTTTCAACTTAACTTCATCAGCTGGAAATCACATGCACCAGAACGTCACACAGTCAACCCCTTGGGAACTGTCTGTGCTAACCTACCTGAAAACTGTTATATATTTGGATTTTTTCTGTCCTGTTATTGATCTTGAAACTCAAGATATGTTTTCTGCCCTCCAAAAACTGAATTTGAAACTCAAAACATGTTCTCTGTCCTCCTATATTGTTTGTGAAACTCCAAATATGTTTTCACAATTCAAAATGAGCTCACAAAAGGCACCTACATGAATTTTCTCTCACCAAGGGCCCCCAAGGCATCAAAGCCCCACAGCCGCAGTCCTCTTACCTTCATACAATGGAAGGACCCCCAAGGGACAAGAAGCCCCAGCTTCCAATTATCCGCTCACCTTACCAGCTAGTATAATTGGCTGATGGCCCAGGACATGTCAAGATTTGGCCTGAATTTTGACTAACACAACAGAGATTCACTGAAAAGCCAAATCTAGATCCTTGAAGGTGGTTGCCTGTTTTAAGTTTTTCAGGAGAACTTTCCAGATGGTTTCAGGTACCATCTGAAGTTTCTTTGATATTCTCCAAAAGTTGTCTGAAATTTATTTGAAATTTGGTTGACATCTCTCTCAAATTGCCTTGAAAACTCCTTGAAGTCATTGTCTTCTCTGGCCTGCCAGTGACTAGTAGCTAGTGGTGAGCTTGTCATTAAGGTGGAATATGTGAGGCACCCAAAGTATGATGAGATATTTTGGAGCAGATGGTCAAAAATGAGGGCATTCATTTTGGAATCACCAGTGTTTGGAATCCAGGGGCTCAAAACACCTGTGTGTGAAATTCCAATATCCTTTTGAGGAAAGAGGGGTCAGGTAGGTTTCATGATCAGTAGTAACTACAGGGAAATTCAAAAAGTCTTATATTAAGTCCAAGTTTCTTATGCAATGACTCTTGTCAATCTGACAGAGCAGGGGTTGATTAAGTTAAGAGCTTGAACCTAAATTAAGAACACCATCCCACAAGTTAAGATACTCACCTTCATCCAAGAATGCAAGTGAATAACATGGATGAAGAGAGAAGAGCTCAAGACTGTTGCTTGTCAAGGGTACAAATATGTGATACAATTCTGAAACACTTGTTTGGTTGGGTGACAAACAATACAAATGCAACCAATTGCATAAACATGTGAATGAAATGAAAAATGAAATACAACACTCATAAATGATCCAAAGTGTCTGTTATCTAATCTCTTGATGAATAACTTTACTTTAACAGCTCTGGCCTGTTTTATTTTCAAAGCAAGCCTTTATATAATCAATCAATTGGTAAGAAAGAAATATTGCCTGTTGGCATTCAGAACAAGTCATTATTAAAGATTTTTAGGTAACCCAAACATATTGAAATTTGTTAATTAGCTCAGTATTTTATTAAGATTAGATAGAAAATTCATTCAGATCAGTTAATCTGCTGCCGGCAAATGGGGCATCCATAGAATTCAGGTGTCTTCTTCTTCATTTCCTGTTTCAAATACATGAAAAGGAAATTATAAGTAGGAGGTTTCAATTTTCAAATCTCTTAGAAATATTTCCACTTACATTCATACAATCCAAATGAACTTTATGATCTATTTTCTGGTGCAGCTTTAAGATAGCCTCTTCTTATGCATGTCCTGCTGGCAGATAACACAAATACGGCCAGTTGATGTCAACTCAGGCATTCTGAGTGAATAGCTTCTGGTGTCATCTATAAAGGAAATCATCAGTGGTTCTGATTACAAATGGAGATTGTGATGCTCCCAGCGTAGCTTAGGAAGTCGGTATTCAATATAGATTATTATTGATGGCTTACTGTCCCACACTACCACACCTTTGAGATATGATCTAGCACCTTCAATGTGATTAGCAAGGCAGAGTAGTAAAGTGATTGCTGAATGTTCCAGCATGATGTCCTTTCCAGGGGCAGCAATGTTCCATATTCCAATATCCTGTCTAGTCTTGATCATAGAATGAATTACTTGTTTAATGGAATTTTTGTTCAAATTGTTCTTGTTGTAGAGAGGATCAAGGAGTGGTGCAAAAATCCCAAGGGTATATCTTTGTTTCTTGCAAAAGTTGATGTCTTGTTTCAGTTGATGATATTCATATCTCTTCCTGAATTCATCATCTTCTGCTTTTTGAGCATTCACAAAACCCTTGAAAGTGGCATATATTCTTCCATATTTGTGAAGTACTGTATATGAAAAGTTTTTTTCCAATTCATTTGCATCTTTGTTTCTGAAAACTTCTGTACATATTGAAAAAAGATGAAACAATTTTCTCTCTGGCATTGGACAGCTCTCCTGGAGTAGAATATCATGAATCTCAGCCATGTGTTTAAACATTCTTGTCTGCCCAATGCTCCTTTGATTTGGCTTTGATCCAGTCAATGATTGTCAACTTTTCAAGGGCCTCTTCCAGGGCTTCAGGATTGAACATCCAGATAATGAATCAGATTAGAAAAACTGCACAACAACCCACAGGAGATAAATAGCTTACCAGGCTCAATATTTCCTGAGGCTTTGTATATTTTCTGACTAGCTCTTAAAAGATCTAATCCTATGGTAGAAACAATATTATCAGTCCTTTATGCAACACTTTTCAAATGTCAACCATATGAATGTTTTGAATAAATTCTTACCCCGGGTCAGATGAAGCTGAACAGCAGCACGACGTATGGGCCCCCAATGCATGTCAAGTTTCAATTGTGGCAGGTCACCATTGGGTAGATACCCCTGAAGATGTCTCAAAACAGCTAGTACCCATATTCTCTCCTTGGGTTTCAAATCATACTTTTCTAGTATGTGAACTGAAACATTGATTGTCTTCTGAAACTGTCCACCTTTGGTGAAGACACTTGGAGACAGTGATCCTGAAGAAGTGACAGATCGAGATAGGGTTTCCAATTTTGAGGCCAAATTGTTCAAGCACATGCTTAGGTGATTATTTGATTGGATCTTTGGTTTCAAATGAAGAAGCTTGTTGATTTCATTAACATTGTGAATTGGAGAAGGGGCTTTGATTTGTTTGAAGTTTTTGGATTGTGGCTTGGTAGATGAAGTTGAGGTGTGGTACAGATTGAATGGTTGATAGAGTTGCACATCCGAGTTGTCTTTATATTCCCTTGCTATTTGACCCACAAAATACTGTTCTGGAATTCCACATGAGACTGAGTAAAACAGTTGAAATATTATCAAGAGAAAGATAGTTGGGAAGTTCATTATAATTGAAGAGAAGGTTGAGAAGTGTTGACAAGTACAAAGGATCAAGTAAGACAAGTAAATCAAAATTTGATGGAAATTTATCTCATGCAAAGAAGATCAAACAGGCTATCAGAAGTCAATTTCAAGAGGCAAACTTCACAGTGATGTGTTAAGTTGCATTGCTGAAATACAGACCAATGTGGGAAGTCAGATGATGTGTCCATAACTGTAGGGAAGTCAGATGATGTGTCCATCACTAGGGGTATTCAAAACTCGTGTTTCGGGTCCCAAAAGTGTCCCAAAATGTCATTCAGAAACTTCTGGGACATCTCCCAAAAGTTTTGGGATGTCACTTCTGGACACTTTTGGGAATATTTGAGAGCACTTCAAAGTGCTCCAATTTCCAAACTCCAAAGACCCGACCTCACCAACATGCCGCAAGTCTCAGCACGACGTCAAGTACTACACGCTCTGAAAGCTTGCTCGTGAGTAGGCATACAGGTGTGTTGTGTGAACAAAGTTTTCAAAAACGTGTTGACATCCCAAAACTTTTGGGAGATGTCCCAGAAGTTTCTGGATGACATTTTGGGACACTTTTGGGACCCGAAACACGAGTTTTGAATACCCCTACTGTAAGGAAGTCAGATGATGTGTCCATAACTGTAGGGACGTCAGATGATGTGTCCATAACTGTAACCTCATGGTGACACCTGAAACCACCAATTCCTACAGACCTGTGGAAACAAACCATAAATATCTCAAGCAGATCTAAAGCTCTTTCAGTTTCTACTGTGCACCGAGCAAAAAGTTTTGCTGAAACTTGTAGGAAATCTACAACATAGTGGATTTGTGGCTTTGGCCAAGTACCAGTACCTTGTCAAATCAATTGGACAAGGACAAGGCCCGAGAAGGGTTCAACACATTTGATGGTAGAACTTCAAATGTGGGTCTGATATCAGTTTTTTGGTAGAGCTTGGGTTTACCCACCACTTGTCTTGCATAAATTAGTTGAAGCTGTGTTCTCAACTCCAGGCCCTCTGTAAGAGCCCTGGAGGTCTAGGAGATCAAAGTCAACAACCTCTGCATGTTTGGGACTGAATTTTGACTTCCTTCTTTTAATGCAAGGAAGATATATGAATATAAAGGTATATCAAAAAGATGACTCCTGAAGGGCTAGAGCAAAGTAATCATTGAGGTTGGCTAGGGATGAGTGGATGAAACTGAGTATGGACACTGCTTCATGTGTTCATAATCTGACTTGCAAAAATTTTAGTTCAGAATTCAAATCACTTTCAATATGCTTGTCCCAGAGGCCAGGATCTGAGGTGTCCATGACAATATACAGTAGCACAATTCTTATAATTGCCTTGGATTGAGGAACTTGAATGATGCCTCAGTGCAGGTAGTCTCAAGTAGAAGTCAGACCAAGGAAAAGATCCAGGGCACTGTGATGGCAATTAGAGTCTCATGTGTGACTGACATTTTTTGGTGTGAATATATGCTTGCAAGAAGACTTCAAAGCTATCCTTGTAGAGATTGTTGATCAAAATGTGAAGGAATATATTGAACCAAATTCAAATTCATGAAGATCTTTTAGAATCCATATTGCTTTTCCTTACATTACATCCTAAAGAAAGGCAAGGAAGAAGACAAACTTGCCTTGAAATCAAATGTTTTGAATCCTTGCAATTCAATCATGATTGGAATCTCAAGTCAAACCAAAGGAAATCAAAAGATCACAAGTTATCTTGTGATAGACTTAGAGAATCTACTTTTTTTGCTCACACTTTAAAATGAACACCAATCAAAATGAATAAAATTCATTCATGAAAATATCTCCAACAAGTTCTTTTTTTTTGGGTTAATACTATCTTGTAATTCAATGAAATGCAAAGGAATTTCACACACACACACACATACTAAATACACACAAAGAAAATGAGAAGCATAAACATACAAAAATAGTTAACAAAAGCAAATAAATAAACAAAAGCTCAAAGCCTACTTCCAACCCAACCTTCTTTTTTTAAAATCTCTATTTTTCCTACCACCATCGATAACATACTTATATGCATATATATATAATCTATATATATATATATATATATATATCAATATCAAAGAAAATAATAAAGATATAACATGAAAACCAAAAGAAAACAAGTTCGAAATAATGATGAACTTTATGCTTTTCCTCCTCTCTGTGTCTTGGGGAAAAACCAAAACTACCCTATAAAACTTTTTGTTCTACTACTTCTTTCTCTTCAATTGAAATCCAATCATGAACTACTTAAAATAAAAAAACTTCTTTCCATCACCTTTCACATCATCATTCAAAGACCTTCACCCTTCTAAAGAAACGTACGAGAAGACCGAATGAGTAAATAAAGAAAAGAAAGAGATTGATTTGAAACAGACTAAGCAAAAAAAATATATAGAAAAAAAAAGCCTCAATTCCTTCAAAAAGAACATATCAATCGATCAAAAGCTTGACTATTAAAACTTTGGGTTTCATTTCAAATTTTTCCTTTTTCAACTTTACGATTTTTCATTATTCCCAGCACTTTTTTCACCCAATCCAACTTCTCCATTCACATAAGGTCTTCTGAAAATCGTCTGAGCATGATCAACCATTAATTCAATCACTTTAGCCGTATGAGGCATATCCGAAAACTGTCTATTAGGATTAGGAGATCTTAAAAGTGTAGGACCAAAGACGACCCCTAAGTTTTGTGCTGTCATCTTATTCGATTCTGATAATGCTCGAATTCGATTTAAGTGTTTCATCAACACATTTAACGTTTCAAAATGGATTTGGGGTAATTGATAAACTACTCTTTCTAAGGCTTCCAATCTGACTGTTTCTTGTGGCATAGCTAAACAGGAAAGACAATTTTTATACATCAATTTTGATCGAAAGGAATTAGGGGAAAGGTTGTTCTTACCTGCAACAGTTACAAAAGCTTCATGTAATTCAAATGTAAAGAGCGGATTAGGTAATTGTCTAAAGTAATTTTTCAAAGCTGACGTGATCGCTGAGATATCATTAAATTTATTTAAATCATTTAAATCTACATTTAAACCTTTTTCAAAACTATTTTGAACTGCTTTGACTGATGACATTCCACCGGTTTTTCGATAGATTCCTTCAAATTTCAAACCTATAAATTCGAAGAACGAAAATCAATTGAAAGTTGATCAAAGAACTATGATTGGTCCAATATCAAAAGAAAACGTACCATTTTGTTCTACTGCTTCAATACATTTCACCACCACATGAGGTACTAAATTGTTTTCTAATTTAGCTTGGGTCACCAAATCGTTTCCAAATATACAAGCTTCAACTAAATCTGGATTCTCATCCATATTCACATTTCCATTCGTACTTTGACATCCAAAAAAGTTAGGAGCACATTTACTATGACTATAACTTCCACATACTATGTTTTGTTTTGAAAAAAAATATGAATTAGTCAAACAAATCAAAAAAGTGTTCATGAAAAAGTAGTATTAAATACTAAGGAAACCCCCCAAACTAACCTGCACATCGCACTTCTGCTAAACCCCAAAACTTATCCCCACAATAATCACATCGAACTGGTCGAAGTGCACTAACAGGCTGAAAGTTGTGAGGACGAAGTGCAGCAGGTAGAGAAGCATTAGGTCCAGAATTCGAATTCGCCGTAGTCGGTGTCGTTCCACTTGTTCCAGCCGTGGGTCCTCCACCAACTTGAACTCCATTTGAATCATTTATAGATCCATTGTCTTTATGATGAGTCGGTCTAGGTGCTACAACGGCTTTTTGGGTTTTACCCCATTTGAACTTTCTTGTAGTAGCTATGGTGACTTCAGTAGGTAAAGGGGATTGTTCTTCTGCCATTCCTACATCTTGCAGTGCTTGTTGAGCAAGATGAGATTGTTGCGATGAGGATGGGGAGTGGGCACCACCACGTTGATCGCTTATATTACGAGAGACGACGTGTTGATGACTATTACTACTCGACAAGACTCCCAATCGACCAATACTAGCTCTTGTGTCTTCCAGTTGACGTGCGGCCAATGAATTGAGCTCACTTAATCGATCATGTCGTGAATTAAGTTGTTCAAGTTCCTTGGCATGAGAATCGCGTACTTTGGCCAAATGTTGAATTTCTTCCTTCAATCGATCTCTTTCGACAACCAATCCATCAATCTGAGTACGATAATCTTCTCTAACAGACTCCAACTTAGGCCGATAAAGATTTAGAGACCATCGATTCAGCTTCTGTTTCAGTAACACTTTGTACATCATTCAATGCTTCTACTTCTGCTACTCTTAAATCACGTTCGATAGTAAGTTGACTTAAATGTTTTTGTAAACCAGTCACTGAGTTTTTCAATTGTTCTGATTCTTGTTCCAGTGATTTTAACGATTTGATCTCGGTTAATTTAGATGCTTGTGCAAACATTTCCGTTTTCAATTCTCTCATCTTGGCCTCAGCTTCATGTCTTGCAAAAACTTCTCGATCAGTATTCTTCTCTTGCCAGACTAAACCCCTCAAACGCCGTTCTTGATTCTCGCTTCATCGTATTATACTCATTTTGTAGTTCTTTCATCCTTTCTTTTGTATTCTGAAGTGAATTTAATAATTGTTCCACTAAGGCTACGTCTAATGACATATCTCCACCAGCTCCTGTTGCATTTGCCAGATCACGACTCAAACTGATCGATTCTCTTACTTTTCTAGTCACTTCATCTGAGTCATCCTTAACATCACGTCTGTTTCGTAACTGATGCCGATCATCACTAGCCAAGTGTTCCATTTCAGGCGTAGAGGATCGGGTATCGGCAGAATCAAGAGGCACGCCGCTCGGAACGCCATTTGCAAGGTTACCAACACGTGAATTGCTCTCATCACCAACTGAATCCATATAAAAGAGTACTTCAGGATCGTAAAACGACAATGGTCGATCTGCTGAACCAGGGACTGCGATAGTATTTTTGATGTCAGGATGAGTTGGATGCGGGGTTGAAGAGATCAATGATCGATTTCGATGATCATGTTCATCAGTTGATTCTGATGAGCCCGGTTCCAAATCTTCTTCAATCAAGTCAGGTCGAGGGAAATAAGGTGCCAGATGATCGATATGGAGGTCATCAGCTGCTTTACCTCGCAACGAGTTATGCATCAAACTACGTCGGGTATTGGCTTTTGCAACATCGATATTGACCAAAGGTACATTGAATGATTGAGATGTTTTTAAAGGATAATCGTCCGTAGTGCGTGTATATGATACATCATCTGGATGACTTGGCTTTGGGCTGGGCATCTGAGGGGACGACTCAAACGAACGAGCTAGAATATTGGAAGATGACTGGGTAGAACTATTGAGGGATCCGTCAGAGGTAGCAGGACGCGTAGGATGACGGGGACGAGGATGATCACGTAGATATGAAGCTGGACTCAAAGGAAGAGATGGAGGTACGGCTCGAAGTCCAGCCGACTGAGATTCAGAAGTTGATAGGATTTGATCAAATAGTTTTGAAGATGCTGAAGGTGAACGGATAGGTCCGTCTTTGGGAGGTGGGGAGGGAGGTACAGTGGGTGATGTGGGTGATGTCACATTGAGTGGTAAACGAGAGCTTTGGCGGGATGGTGGATCATGAGGACCGGCACTAGGAGATCGTTTCTTTTGCTGATTGATACCCAAGAGGTTACTGATACTAGTACGACGCATGGATCTGGGAGCACCACCTTCACTTCGACCTGGAGAAGGGCTTGAAGGTGGTAGCTCAGGAAGTGGAGATTTCATATGACCATTGTGAGAGTTGTTGTCCAAAGGTTTCTCAGTGGATGCGGATGAAAAATAACTGGAAGTCGAATTGTTATTGGATGCGAGTTGAGGCGAATGCTTTGATTGATGAGCGGATAAAGGAGGCGAGTAATTCTTAGATTGGTGTGATGCTGAAGAGTCGAAACTGGACAGATGGGTAGGAAGGGTTGAAGTTTGGTTGAGATGTTTGGGCTTATGGGATGACTTTGAGGTAGAATTGAGTGCTTTGTCGGTAGAGCGTAATGGATCACGTTCTCGTTCTTTCTTGGAACTCGGATTAGATGATTTATTCCGTTTAGCTTCAGCATGCCGTCTGGATCTAGTAACTCGATCATTGTGACATGTCATACAATAGATCCCTTGACTAGTCTTTGCAAAGATGAGTTCCTCAATCCGATTCTGACAAGATCTACATCTAAAGCATTCTGCATGATAAGATTCATCCCCAGTGACGATGGCTTCGTTCGAGATTGGGTTTTTACAGACTGAACAGATATATGAGCAATTCTCGCAGACCGGTGATCCATCAGAAAGCAAAAGTAGGTTTGTATCGTGTTCCACCAAGTTTCGGCACTTTGCACAACGAAAACTGATTGAGATTGAATGGATGGGAGTTTATGCATAGTTTAGTTAGTAAATGGAATTTTATAGAGCAAGGGGAAGGAATGCAGATCAAAAGTGAGAAAGAGGTAAAAGGTGACTCACCAATCAACATGCCATAGTGAATTACCAAAGGAAACTACGACACTATCACCCGTTGAACCGGTATCCTCCAAGATGTTCTTACAACCATTACAAGCTATACGTTCTGAAGTAAGTGATGAAGCAGGAGGAGATTGAGCAGGTTCAGAGGTAAGTTCGGAATTGTCAATCTTGTTAGACTGAGGAGGTAATGGTAATTTAGGTAATTTAGTATCAGTCATCACAGTTTTGATTGTTATTGGTGTTGTTGTTGTGATGGTTGATGATGACGTTACTGATGGTGGTGGTGGTGGTAGTATGTAGGTAGTAGTAGTAGCGGTGGTGGTGGTGGTGGTGGTGGTGAACAAGAGATGTGGGTTTGAGATAAAGTGCTGTGTTTGGGTTTAAGTGCAAAGTAAATGAAAGTGTTTGAGTACAGAATCAAGTGTGTGTTGAAGTAAAAAAACTAGAATTCATATTTTTAATTTTTTAGAAAATTAAAATTAAAAACAAAATCCATCAATTCCTCATTTTCAAATTCATCGAATGCTTTATTTAAGAAAATATCAATTCAATCAGAAACATACAAAGTATTTATGTAACACCACCCAAATCACGCACAATCTCAATGGAGTTGTCACCGCCGAGCCAAATCAAAACTCGCGATATTGATTTTTGCACGAATCAACATCACTCATACGAAACTTGTTCAAGTTAACTCTCATTCTCTAAAACACGTCTTGGACTTAAGCCTCACAACACCTGATCTGATGGTATCCGATCCGACAGGACCCTGCAATACGCCTAAAGAGGTTACTTACGAAAGATCCGACCTCGGGTGGAAAATCTTCTCATAAATCCTCGATTGCGACTTTTTTCGTAAGCAACATAAGTATTGGATATTTTCAGCAGGAATTGGCGCATGGCAGATAGCATGCCAAGGGGTCAGAAAGGCCCTCTGGGGATATATTTTTTTCTACATAACCAAAGTTCACAACAGGTCTGTTTCATCATAAACTAGAGGACATTGATTGGTATTGAATCAGAAAAAAATAGAATCACTGTCATTGGAAAATAAGCATTCACATCTGTCTTCATCATACATTTGTCTGGTAGACAGACCAAAATTAATCAGTCTACATCTAAATATCCCAGTTGTCTGAAAAAGATGATCACTGGTAGGTGTTGTTAGGTGAGTGACCTCTGTATGGCGTATTCCAAAGTCCTGATCCGTACCAATCTCATGCGTATCCAATCAAACCGATGAGGTGCATCAGAACCATTGAATTCAGAGGATGCTAAGAAAACTTGTTGAAGTCTAAAGACTGCATCCTATTGAAATTGATTGGAGTCTAAAGACTGCATCCTATTGAAATCAAGATACTGAGTATGTAGCCAAGCTTTGGGGACTACAACTTTCTTTGAAGATCTACTGCGAGCTTTTAACTTGATCTGTGCTTTAATTGCTGGTCTTATCTTGAGTGGATAGCTTGAGACTCTTCATATTAAACCAAAACATCAGATAACATAGATTTGTGAACTTAACAAAGTTACTCTAGCGTGGCTTCATCTGCGACTTCGAAAATGGACTTAGACGTTTCAGTCATCATACAGTGGCTTTTTGAATTTTCCCGCTTTGCTCACTGATCAACTTGACTTGACCTGGCAGGGAATGCTGTCAGGAGGGAACTCTCTACATGTGTATTGTCCCTAAGCATCGAGTAAATAGAGGCACATCATTCTGTTCTAGAGGTGAGTTTCTAAACACTTATGTTGAACTTGTGATAGCTTGTGATCCTCTGTACAAAACTTTCAAGAAATCACCTTGTCCAAAAGTTGAAAAAACATTCAATTCAGAAACTGGTATTTAAAAAGGTCCACAATTTATCAATCAGCTTCATAAAACATACCACTCAAGATTTCCATCCTATGAGACTACTAAGAACATCCAGAATGATTCACCTATTGTACAAGCTTGCTCATTCAAGGGCTCAAGATGCAAAGACTCACCTCAGTGGTCCTTGCAAGATCTAAGGGTGGATGTCAGATGTCTCCAAATTTTTATCAAGAGTCTCTATATTGAGGAAGAGAATTGGGAGTCCTGACATCACATGCACTTACCATGAATACAAAATACAGGTATAAGATTGGGACTCTGATTTGGCAATCAATGATTATGATATCACAAGCATCCTAAAAGACCTCAATCAAAGATGTTTACATAAATTTAAGTGCTCCACTGTACATACAACCTTTTTCAGACCCCCCAGATCTTGAGAATCGCTTTTGGGGGTCTGCTTAGGAGCTTGCAAAATATAGGCACCAATTTGGATAATCTAAGATGTGTACCAACATGTTCCAACTCAATTCTCCTGTAGGGTAAAGTGAAGTTCATTGGTGAGGAAAGTGGGAAAAGTCAAAAATGAAAAAAAAAAACTCAAGAGAACTTAAGTGACGGTGTGATCCGGTCAAAAGACAATGATTATGGATGTTAGTGCCAAGAAGAATAATATGTTGGATCGGATATCTATGTACAAAGAATCACACTTCAAGACAAGAATTGAGTCAGGCTAAAGAAAAGATGTGATACCAAGCAGTTTGAATACCCAATCTTCCTTGATCCAATATCTGGGTGACCATCAATCTCAGGGTCTCAATTCTATCCTTGAGTTCCAGGTTGTGTCAATTTTCATACAAATATAAGCTTAGTCCAACCTTTTATGCTTCTTGGCACCAGACACCATAGTTGGATGTGTGAATACCTCTTTGAGGGTGCTCAGGTATGGGAAGCACTAGAGGGACTTTGTCAAGCTAAAGCATACCTGAACTCTTACTTTCCCCAATTGCTTGTCCATACAGCATGTTTCAAGATAGATGTGGATCTGATTGATTTGTTTGGAGTAGAATAGATTTGATTCACAAATCTCAATCAATTCTAACTCTACCTCTTTCCAATTGCAGATCCTATGATGAAGTTTGATTTGGGTTTTGAAGTTTCTTCCAAGTTTGGTTGTGATTTGATTTCTTGAGTTCTTTTCTTTTTGATAAGTTTTATAAATTAAAGGTTTGTGTGATTATGATTTGGATTCATGTTTTAATCTCAAATTTAGAAAAAATGTCTATTGTCTCATCATTCCTTCTTATGTTCTTGAAGTTCTTCATTGGGTTTCAATCTTATCATTTATCATTGATGTGTGATTATTGATTTCATTGTATGATTTCATTCATTTATTATTCTAAAACTTTTGATCTCAATCTATGATTCCTTTTGTGCATCTGTTGAAAAGAAGAAGAGACCAATTCCACATTTCACATTATCATCATCAGTATCTTTAGCTTAAATGATATTTTACTAATCTCTTGAATCTGTACAAGCCTCCTTTTTACCCTTCCTGATAATTGCTTTATAACTTATTTCCACAATCGCCTTGTAGCAATGGAAATTTGATAGTCAAGGTGCTGATTCATCACCAGATAAATCTCCTTGCTTTGTAAGCACTTTTTGATCATGAAGTTGATATCCAAATATTCTAAGACTTCTTCAATTCTTGATTTCACATTCTTTTCTCTTTCAACACCTTCATTTCATTTTGGTCTTGACTTCTTCTCTTGAATCTGTTGTTCTCATCTAACCCTTTGAGTTTAGGTTTTTTTTTTTGGAATAACTCGGATTTTGATTTCAAAGTGTTCAATTTTTTTGTTTTTTTACAATCAAGAAAATTTTTCTTCCAAATCCTCTTTGATTACTTTATCTTTTCTTTCTCATCACAAGAATCATACATTTTATCATACCCTAACTTAACCACTCCTTGGATTAAGTCTTTTTTTATATCATTCTTGAAAAAGGCTTATATTGATATTCAAACCAATTTCCAAAAAAAATCAAGTTGAATTGAATGTATCTTAGTCGCTGATCCTTTCCACTTTACTAATACTTGAGACTTGAGATGAATCTTCGACATTCCCAATTGATCATCCATGGACTCCAAATCTACATACACGCCTTCCATACCCTTTCAGGGAAGCCTAGTGTGACCCTTGAGGTCTGATTATAAGTACATGATCTGACCTTCACATCTTGGCATTACGCCGTCTTGGGGTAAAGTAGAAGTACATATGTTGTAGATATATACTTTTTGAAGTTTCAAATCTTGACCCTAAATACTCATCTCAACCCGTCCGAGGACTCTGAAGACCGCAGAAGCAGTTGAGTTTTGATGCTTGCAGACTGTGTTGAATTTGAAAAACATTGGACAAACGTGTTGAGGATTCATGTTGTCTCAAGTGGTTCATTGAAACCTGAATTGATGATCAAGCGCTTTTTAAGCGTGATCTGATGCGTGGAAATGTGTTTGGATATCTTTCATATTGTCTCATCAGGTCTTATCCATTCAGCTTTTTTTCTTAAAATGACTTCAAGATCTGTAGGATTAGGGAAAGATGGTCGAATGTGTTTTTGTTGATGTGGTCGTATGGTGGGTGATGGCAAGACCCGTGTAGCCTTAGGGGAAGATTTTCATTTGGAGTTGGGCTTGTTTGGTCGGTGGATTCTCTATGAGAATAAAACTGCGAGCGCAAGCATTCCGAAGATATCCTTGAGTGCTGCGAAGAAGAAGGCAAGAGCCGACGAGTGGATCTATGTAGGCTTGGCCAAAGCTAGGAGGGAGTTGCCATTTACCCACCCTCTTGGAATGATAAATCGGAAAAGAAAAGATGAAAAGAAATGAAGAGATATACTGAGTTCGACCAGTAGGAGATGAGATTGAGAGGTGGTTGAAAGAAAGGAGTTGCAGTGGGCTTAAAAAAAGCTTTACATCATACATACATTACCAAAAGCGGATGATGAAAGGAAGGAAAATACATACAGATAAGAAAGATGGATGAAATTCAAGACGTGCTACGGAATTGTCCTAATCAAGTTTAAATTGGTTTAGAAAATTTGAATTAAAAAGAGGATTGGTAAGTTTGAAATTGAAATTAAAAATTTAATATTTCTTTAAGTTCTTTTATCACTTTATTATCTTCAAGCCTTCTGAACCTTTTTATAACTTTTGGTTAATCCTTTTTTAAAAATCATTACTTTTTTTTAATAAACTTCAAGAGAAATCAATTCCAAGAATCCAAAAATAGTCCAATTTTTTGAATCAAGTGAATTGATTTGATTAATTCTTTTGCGTACATTGTTAAATCACACTCATTCAATCGAAAATAGAAAAACAAGCTACATAGGAAATCAACTCAAACTCAGCCTCATACTTCAAGCGCAATGTCATCACATTCACATTCACCTTCTTCAAATCGTCGTCAAATCGAATTAGAACTCGAACTTGATTCTACCCTTTCACCTTTAGACGCATTAGCATCTCATACAAGAAAACTCACCATCAAATCAAATCAACAACATCGTAATAATTCATTATCAAACCACGAACACAGCTTACCATCTCAATCTACCACCGCCACCATCACATCCAACTTAGCATCATCAAATTATCCATCTAGTCCTTATTATAGTACATCAGCTTCAAGTTTATATTCAAATTCAAATCCATCATCTTCTCAATCACCTTACAATCGACCCTCTTTGCATTCTCTCATCATACCTACTCATCAACCAAATCATACATCCTCAACTGGTCCACATCAAGTACCCACCACATTACTTTCTCCTCATTTCCATCAGAAATCAGAAGCGATTCGAAACAGTACAGCTACATTTGCTACAGATTCAACTGATTATGTTTGGGATAGAGATGATGAAGAAGATGAAGAGAATGAACAGCAAGTGCATCATCCGAACTCACAGCACTATCATCAAGCCCTTCCAGCCTCAATGCTACGTAGGACCATCTGAAGGTCGGGTGACGCGATCTAGAGTTAGGGCAGAAGAACATACAGAACGGATCTCGAGTGTTTATGGAGAACAAGAGCTGGTGAGAGATGAGAATGATCTACAGGCTCATTCTGGTGAAGATCGAGATGAAGACGACTGTGGAAGTCTTAGGTAATCCTTCACAGCAAACTCGATTGGGTTCTCATGATCCGGATTTCAATAGATTTGAAGAAGAAGAGGAGGAGGAGGAGGAGGAGGAGGAGGATGAAGAAGGAGTTCATTCGATTCGATATGAGAGTGGACAGAGTCTCAGTTCGATGAACCCATTTCAATATTCGGTCAGTTTCTTTTTCTTCTTCTTCTTCATACCCTTTCACCATCCATCCCTCAACCCAACACACTTTCAACCCAACACACTTTCAACCCAACACACTTTCAACCTTAAATCAGTGATGCTGTGATCTCTGTGATTGAACAGCAACCTTCTTAAGCTGTGTCTGATCATCTTGATTTCACACTCTCTCATCATCATCACCTTACTCCTATCTTACCCGCTCACACTTTGGTTTTCTTTTTTAAATTTGTACCTTGATATATCCTCATCAGCATTATGAAAGTAGTCAAATCCCAAACACTGGAACCAAGACTGTCAACTTTCCTTCTGTTAAAACTCATCCACCTCTCACACATAATCCTACTCTCATCACCAACGGTCAACAAGACAGGTCACATAACCTCATCGATCATCATCAACAACATCAACTCCATCAACATCAACAACAAGACATGTTACAGACTCCTATCAGTCTCAGAGGCTCATCCGGTTCATCCGGTCTACCTCCTCATCTGAATCCACATGAGCGAGTTCGCAACTTTAGTAGACCATCTCGACCTAATACGATCGTCAAGGTCGTCGAAACCGATCTACCCACTCCACCACCCTCGAGACAGATTTCACCGAGTGATGCCAGACCACCTAGTAACACCGGTCGTACAAGGGCCTCGACAACCACCTCTCGTTCATCCATTCAATCGAGCAGTAGCTCAAACGGAACAAGGCGATCCTGGAAGAATCCATTTGCTAAACGCCGGCCTGAATCACTTCAATCTAACCGAGAAGCAGAAGAGCAAGCGAATGTGAACCGAAGAATTCATGATTGTTATGATGCTGTGGAACGGATAACTAGAGGACATCAAACTCAGACCGAACATCATTCAACACCTTCTATTACCTTCAATCACCCTGCTTACACAGAGGAGGTTAACAACCCTTCCGCTTACGATACCCAAAGATCAATTTATCATCAACGACACTACGACCCTCGAGATTCTCACCTTAGCTCAAACCCATCCAACTACGACCAGACTCGGGATAGTGGTAGTGCCTATGAAATGGCGTATGAAGGACTCGGAAAAGGACCTACATTCAAATCCAAAGCAGATCATCGACTTTCAATCTATTCCTTGCCCAAAGACGATTTATCTATTGAAGAACGATTAAGTAAAGAGCGATATATGTCACGATCTCCAGTGTCCTCTATCAGAAACTCTCCTCGACCACAATCGCCAAGTCAAGATTCTTCACCTATCCATCATTCTTCTACACCCTCTAGAAATGTAAGACAATCACAATTACCACCAGCAATGGCTAAAGCCAAAGCTAGTTTAGCCAATTTGAATGCTGGAGGTAGCTCAAATGGAGTGATCAAGAATAGAAGTGCAGAGGATTATTTACAATTAGGAATCGATGCACATGAAAGAGGAGAGATGGAGAGATCAGCTGGGTTCTTTGAAAGATCGGCAAGAGAAGGAGGAGGATGTGGGACAGGAATGTTAATGTGGGGATTAGCACTCAGACATGGTTGGGGATGTCAAGTGAATGAGACAAGAGCGTTTAAATGGTTACAGAAAGCGGCTGAGAGTGTGGTGGATGAAGTCGAACGAGTCAAGGCTGAAGGTAAAGATGAAGCTTTTGCTGTTAAGAATGAGTTGGTCCTCGCGGTTTATGAACTTGGACAATGTTTTATGAGAGGTTGGGGTTGTAAGAAGGATAAAGCATTGGTTTGTTATCTAGTGTTTCTTTTCCATCTCGGATGTGATGATTGATGACTTGGGGTTCTTTCTTTGACGGTTTAGGCTATCAATTATTTCGAGTTGGCTGCAAAATTAGGAGATCCAGATGCTCAACAAGGTAAGCGTTTACTTCATTCTTATGAATCATTTTTTTGAATCAAATTGATCATTTGTTTCTTCTTTTCTTTGGTCATTATAGAATTAGGATTTTGTTACTCTAATGGGAAAGGAACTAAGAAAGATTTGAAAAAAGCTGCCAAGTATTATAGAATGGCTTCTAAACAAGGGATCGAAATGATGGGATCTCAATGGATCTGGAAATCAAAGGTTTGTCTTTTGGTTTCAATTTTTTTTTGGTTTGACTTGAGGCCTTTTGACCTGATTTTTTTCTTGATGGTGATGTTTGATTTTCAGTATGATTGATTTTTAGGGGAATGGTTTTGAAGTTGAAAGGAAGTGAAAGTTTCCAAGGGTTTTAGCTCGGTTCTTTTTTTTCTTCTTCTTTGAGAACTGGTTTAACTTTGATCACTTTTTTTCTTTTTTTTTCTCTTTTTCCTATCGTTCTTTTCACCCTCAATTCATGAACGTTGCATATCAAATATACCCAGACTATTTCTTTCTTTTCTTTTCTTTCTTTTTCTTTTTCTTTTTCTTTTTCTTTTTTTTGGTGTGATTTGAATAAGAAGGATGAATTTGAAATGTGTGTGTTTTTTGTTCATGAAGAAGAAAGGGCTTTTTCACAGGGACTTGTTTTTTTTCTTCCTTCATATTGTGTTCTTTTTTATATTCACAACTCTCACACTCTTTCCTTCTTTTTTTTCTCTTCTCTTTTTCCATACTAAAGATTTACTTTGTTGTTTTTCTAGGGGGGTGTTTTTTTAATGAAATGATGTTTATTTATTTATAAAATTTTTTTGAAGAAAAAAGAATTCAAAATCCCAAATTTGGAGGTGATGGTTTTTTCTCTTTTCAACAGATGAAAAAAGTAGTACTGAAGACTTTTTTGTGAAATCTTAAAATATTGAATCATAGTTATATATATATAACTTATTATTTGAACCTTCATGGACCAATTTGGTTATCAATTATCATTTTTATATAGCATATTAAAAGTGTAAAAAATGTATCATTTGAACCCAAACCCAAAATTAAAAGTTGTAGTTTCTGACAGTTTGATCATTCAGGAATTATAGTAATACAAATCTAATGTGTTCTGTCAATGTTTTTTTTCTTTGAAAGAAATTCATAGAACATCTTTTCAGAATACCCCCCTCCAAAAAAAAATCAAACTTTCTTAAGATTTTTTGGGCTCTGTTGTACTGGATCTTTGTACTTCTGGTTCAAGATCTTTGTATATCCTACAAAAAAAACTCATCTTCTGAAGCTGAATTCTATTGGGAGATAGAGTAATGAAGGCTTATGTACAATGTGTTTCATTATCTGACCTTAATAGATGATATATGAGGACCTGTATTACCAAAGGAGAAAGAAAATCAGTCCCTCTGTGCAGTGACAAAGAATGAAATTGAAACCCAATTGACCATACAGTGAAGTGCATGTTACATATGTAAATCTCAATCTGGAATCTTGATCTGGTTTAAGGATCAACCAATGTTTGTGTGAATCTGTTTAACAAAATCTTCCACTTCTTTAAAATTCACACAAGTTTCATTTTTAGGGTCTATGAATCTGTCTTCTGTCAAATTTTTCCACAAAACTTGAAAGAATGTTTACCCAGAACATCAAATAGATGAATTTCAATCTGTGAGGCAAAGATTGATGTCTTCATCTTTTTAGATCAATTGAAGAGCAGCATTGAGGGGTTAAAAGGATTTGTGGTTGAATTTTTGGAAAGTTGAGGCTTCAGGCTTATCAAAGCTTGTCTACACAAACAAAATAAACCTTCCAATAATGTTGTCTAGAATGGACTGACTGTTTTAGATATCCATTCTTAAAACAATTATGGGATACAAAGTTGAATTCTGGTAACAGGATTGGGTTTTTGACAAGACTCCCAGAAACAACATTTTTGGCAGTAGTATGGCTTCTGAAACCCTGGTCTGGAGTAGATCCAATCTTGGAACAAAAATCCAGAAGCCAAACTAATTCCAAAGAGGTTGAAACCAAGATTCTGGAATTCTGGGCAAACATCTGGTCATGTACCCAAAATTAAATTATACAGTCCCTAAAAGCTGTTTCCAACTACATACCCCTTGCCCACATGTTTATAATCTCAATATTGACCTGATCTTTCTCCAATTCAATGTAATCTACACTACATAACATGGAATTTATAGAATGGAGTTAAGGAGCTGGTTCCAAAGATTCAAAACAAGGTCAAAAAAGTTTGATGGTTCAAAAGGCAAGTTTTTTTTACAAACCTTTCCACATTTTGGGAGCTATTCTTATCAAGTACCTAAGACTGTATCAAATATACAGTCTTTGGTACTTAACAGCTTGGGCTACTTAACCTAAGTACCTAGACTACATGATGCAAGTGCTTGGATGGTCTTATGAGAAAAGTCCTTGTAGATTATCAAGCATGTGTTCCTTGCCATCTGGAATAGAGCTTTTGACTGATTGGAAATCTTGCCAACCATCTAACACTACCTTTGGGCTCTCATGACTTTTCTGAGCTCCATTTTGGTAAGATCTCCTAAAATATGCCAAGATTCCAAAAAAGTTCAAATTCAAAGTTCCAAAAGTTGGGACCAGGGCTGGCCCCAGTCCCAAGAGGTAGTTGGACACAACCGGCCTTTAGCAACTGTATCAACAATCCATCCAACTATTCAAAGGACTCTTGGAGCCTCATTTTCATGTGATTTCCATGTCATGTTGATGTAAGTCAAGAATTAAAGCTTTGCATTCATACAACATCTTTTACATAGTCTTTCTTCATTGCAAGTACAATTGTATTGAATGCTATTGAAGGAAAAGCAGGGTACAACTTCAAATCAATGGAGCAATCTGTTGCATATGAAGGGCTGGGAGGTTATAACCAAATTTTGATGCCTCAAACATCTCATTTAAGTTTCAAGGTTCTAGAATCTGAGGGGCGACGTTTGATTTAACTACAGCCATGAAAAAGTGTGAAGTTATGAGTATGAGACAGTGACTGATTATACCTGTGAGATAGTGTTTGGTCAAACTCTTGAAACTTGTGAAAAAGTATAATTTGTCACAAACATGAATTTCATTTTTGATGTAAGTTTCAACTAATCCCTTGGGAATTCCCTTTGTTCATAAACCTTGCTGATTCCTGGATGATAATTTATTGATTCACAATTCTAAAAATGCTTCCAAAAATCTTTGGAAATTATACAGCCATATTTTTGCTTTTGAGATTGATCAAACCCATCTTGGCACTCTGCACCAAACCAACAACATCAAGTGTCTCACATGGCTTGGCTGAAGAAGATATATGGTTGGATTGTAATCTGACTCAAGAACCAGATCTTGTGTACCAGGGAACACCACACTACCCCCCACAGTCTGAAGATCACAATGTTCATTACTCTCAGGGTCATGAGTTGTGGCCAAAGGTGAATATAATCAAAGAGAATGAATATTATTCATCCAATCCTTCAGACACCTTCAAGCATGACAGCAGTCTTTACAGTGATGAAGGTGGTTTAGAACTCCATGGAGTGGTTCACCCCCTGGATGGAATATCTTTGTCTCCTTGTGATTCAACCTGTTATCTATTGGAAGAAAAATTTAATCTCCCCTCATATCATCAAATTTTGAACAAAGGGAATGTGTTTGATCATCATCCCAGCTCATACTTTGACCAGCAAACCAAATTTGGACATCCAACAGAAGACATTGGGACCACACTAGATATAATTGACACACCTCAGGAGTACCATTGTAGTCAAACACATAGCTTCAAAGTGTCACACCTCCCAAACATCAATGGTTTAACTCAGGAACCAAATCTTCTGAACCATCAATCACAGTACTACCCCCAGCTATCTCAAGAATACAATACCCAGTATCCTCAGGTTCATGGTTTTGTTCACAATGAGGGTATAATCCCAGAAACATTAGCTGGAGGTCCATTGGCCAAAACCAATTTTGGGGAGCAGCTTGGTGAGGTGGGAATACACCATCCTTCATACGAATTTCAAAACAACAATGAGCATATTCATGAATTCCTTCCAGAGATTAATGAATTTATTCACATCATGGAGCCAACTGCTTTTGCATCTAATCACAATTTTACTCCCCATATGTCACAAGGATCCCTCTGTCACCCCCATAAGTATCAAATATTGAGTGAAAGTAATTCAATGACTAATCCTCAAATCTCATCCTTTGGCCATTCAAGCCCCTTTGGAAATCTTGAACAAGAAAGTAGCCCATCATCAAGATTTGCGGAAACACATCCTGGCCACTCAAGTTTCTTTGAAGCAGCACTTCAAAATATCAATGGGCCTCCTGTCAATTTTGAAAAATCATGTAATTCTCAGGAAACCCCCCTCAACCATGACGAAGATAATTTATCCAGATGGACTAACACAGACCACCATCAAATGCAAAGTAATCAGGAACACAGTCAAAGCAAAAACCAACATCAAATAAAACGGGTATCATACAATATGTATCCCGGAATAAATGGGCCTTGGAGAAAAGAAAAATCAACTCAAACAGAACCAACAAGTGATATTGAGGAATCAATACTTGGAAAAAAGAGACCATTTCAAGTGATAGAATCAGAACATATGCAACAGGACACTCAAAGCAGTCAAACTCCATTTGATGTGTCTGAAGCAAATGGATCTCAGACTATTGATGCACTTTTAAGAAGGACTAGGGAAGTAAAACACCCAGAAAAATTGAAAGTTATTGGGATTGAGAATAGGCTTGGATTAAGTAAAGAGCATTCAAAATATTCAGGAACTCAAAATAAAATACAAGAGGATATGTCAGAAGATTTGATGTTAGATGATGATATCAATACATCAAGAAAGGTATTACACCTTCTCAAAGAGATAGGTTCATTCACTGTCAATAATTCATTGACTATCTCTTATGAAACTTCTCATTGGTTTCAGAACTTAAAGAATCAAATGATAGGGAACTCTCCTGGTAACCAATCATGGATCAAACAGGTGTCCTTAGCAACAAAGTATGCTCACTCATATGTTACAATGACCTTCCTTGCTCTTCTCTCCCTGTATGAACCCCCAGCATATGATCAATACTCAGTTGATCAAGTTTTGAGAGATGGGTGGGAATTCATCAAATCACATTTTGGAAGATGGAATAAAATGAGGTTTGAAGACAAAGAGTTTCAGGAGCTTCTGGCAGACATCAAGTCTTACAAGCCAAGTGACTGGTTGGACCCCCATATATTGTTTAAATATCTTTTCAAGCCTTTCCACAGTGTCATGCATGACGGGGGAAATATTGATATCCATAGTATCTGAATGGAGAAAGCTCAGAGAAAACTCAAAGACTCCCACCTACAAGTTGGGATATCTAAAACCAAAAATCATGTTTCATTATCATCCAAACTCAATATCTCTTCTTGGTGGTTACTTTTCAAGGGGTGGCAATTAAAAACCCTCAATTTGAGGGAATGAATGAAAGAATATTCCCAAGTGGACATCTGAGAGCAATGGAATGCATACGCCTGGGAAAGTCTGCAAACTTCATGTCACAGCAAGGGTTTGGATTGTGTCAAGAAGTACACAACTTCTTTTTGTCTTTGATTCAGACAATGCTGAAAAACTACAGAGATGGACATCAATGTGATTTATATACCAATGAGTCAATTCCATGGCACGAAGCTCCTATGCAATGCAAATGTGAAGAGAAACATGCACTAAATGTTGAAAAAATTGTGAAAGCTATCAGTGTTGCAGAATACAAGGTGACAGTTGGGTTCATAGGAATTGTGAAAGAATTGTACCAAGAGGAACTAACAACAGATCAGCTTGAGCTCCTGATTTCTAGTGCATGGCAATTTTTGAAACACCAATTCTCAGAGTGGAAAGAGTTCAATTTTGAAGATAAAAATCTCCAGATGTATTTTTCTACATCACGTCTTTCACCACAATCACAAGTATATTGGTCAGGTTCAGAAAATATCTTTCAGGGTCTTTGGGCACATCCATCAGGTACCCCTTCCATGATACCAATTACCTGCTTGACAATTCTTCTAAAATCATGGTATAGGGTGATCTCAGAACCTGATTTTGTTCAGATGATTGGTCCAGGCTTCAAAGATAAGTATCTTTCAAAAGGCACTTGTTTATCATGGATTAAAAAACCTTGATTAAAGAGATGAAAGAAAACTTTTGACCAATTGAAAGAAAGACAATGATAGGTACAAAGGGTACACTCTCTGCCAGACTGGTGTGTTTGAGGGACTTATAAGTCATCTGAGGTGTTCCTTAATCATATAGATAACAAAATCAGACACATTGTATTTGAAACATGCAAGTACTACATTGGCACTGCCAGCAAAGCTACCTTGCAATTCAAATCCATGTAACCCTTAATTATACACTCCCTTAGACTGCATGTACAGGAAACTGATCCAAGGCTCCCTTTAGCCTCAAGGAATGCCTCAGATATTTTACTGGTGATCCAAGGGCACCTTTGATATGGCCATTCAAGGCATCTTTGCCGGTGGTGTGGTCCGTTCTTTGTGTAGCTGAGAGACTTTGGATTTTTTTGGATTTTGTGCATGAGTATCTTGTTAATTTCCATCCTCATATAGTGGCAACATTTGATCATCCCTTGTCCAAATACACATCCTACAGTCCAAAATCCTTGTTTCTTGACAGCTTGCTGAGTTATCTTATGAGTCCAAGATGGACCATCTGTTCTTGCATAGTTCATAGAGCTGAAAAGATATGGGATTTATGGGAGAAACCAGCTGATGTCTTTATAAAAACAAGTGGTAGTGAAGCCTGTAGAGTTGAAATGTCATTCAGCCATCTTCCATGTACCCAAATAATGATATACATATGGTGTGAGACGGTGAAGATGTTCATGGAAGTCTCATGAATGTGATAGATTCTGTTCTGATATCCTCTTGGTTGCTTGTATTTTTATCTTTATTAATTATTGAGCAACAGCCAATTCAATGTTGATGTGGGGATGAGTAATATCATCAACTTCAGGGCCAGGACCTTGATTCTTTTCCCTAGGACTATGTCAATTATCATTTCCAATTATCAAGTAAGTGTGAATTTTAAGTTGAGCTCCCCAATACAGACTGGAACAGTGGTGTGTACCACTGACATCCACATCTTCTCAACAAGGTATGAGCTTTTTCTCAGCAAAATGTGAGATACAACCAAAAGTGAGATGATGTGATATGACACCAAAAACCTGTATAGAACTGCTCCTGTATTTCCTCACCCAGAATATACAGTTTCAGCCTGAGCCCCGACCCAGGTCCCCAATCGGGGACCCGACGGAGCCCCCAATAGGTCCGGTGTTTGGTCAGGCGTATCAAGATCCCCGTTATCTGGGGATCCCCAAGGGTCGGGGTCCGGGCAAGCCACTACTCGACGGATGACCTGCATTGTAGGTTCCGCCTGAGCGTTGAGCCGGATCCCCGATCGGGGACCCGTCGGAGTCCCCAATAGGTCCGGTTCTTGGGCAGGAGCCTTGAGGTCCCCGCTGCTCGGGGATCCCCTGAGGGTCGGGGTCCGGGCAAGCCACTACTCGGCGGATAGTGATCGGGGCTCAGGCTGAATACAGTTTATTAACCTTCATCATGTCAATCGAATGAGATATTTAGCCTTTAAGAAAACAACCCAGATGAAAAATATATCAGCTTTAGATCAAATGATGTTTTTGATTTTGATCAAAATCAACGGTGTTTGGTAAACTTTGTTTGATCAAAATTTAAAGCAGCTTTTGATCAAAAGCTGATCAATTTTAAAAAACAGTCTCAAGGCTGTTTTTCAGGTCAAAAGCTACTTTTGCCTCTCATTTTGATCTGTTGTTGACCTTTTTGGTCAGCGGTTTGGTAATTAAATAAACCAAATTTTGAGTTTTTCATTCTGCCCCTTGAAAAAGGGGTGAAATGAAAAAGTGTTTTTGTGTAACACCTTTTGGCTTTTCCAGCCAAACAGGCCCTTATCTTGGTACTATACACAAGACCTGAATGGTGGGTATCTTCAAGACACATTAATTTACACACAAATTCAATCCAATAACCATTTACACCATATGTCACTCCACATTTTCTTTCCCTACAGATCAGAGTGTATTTCTATATGTATTCAAAAGCATTCAACTTGAACAAGCACAAAGAACCAATCAAGAGTCATGAGATGTTACAAACTTAGCCAAGTCAGCAAATTTTATGTCACAGGAAGGTTTTGGATTGTGCCAAGAAATTCATGCCTTCTTTCTATCCTTGATCATACCATTAGGGCAGTTCAATTTGGCCAAAATGCTGTAAAATTTTATGCACTTTGCACTCCCAGGACTGTAAAATTTGAGCATCATAGGAAACAGTCTGTCATGTATGTGCTTCTTGGATGGGGCTTCCTCAGAATCTTTTAGAAAAATAAATCAATGAGCTGGATTTTTTGGTACACTCAACTGCCTTTTCAAACTTGAACTGCCCTATTCCTAAAAGAAATTACAGAGATATGCATGATGGTGAGTTTCATACAGATGAGCAAAAGGCATGGTATGAAGTACCTATGTTATCTGAGAGGCACAAGTCCAATGTGGACAAGATTGTCAGGGATGTCAGCATTACTGAATACAAGGTGACAGTGGGATTCATTGGGATGGTACAAGGATTGTACCAGTTGGATGTAACACTAAATCTCAAGATGCTCATTTCCAGTGCCTGGCAATTCTTAAGAACACAATTTATAGAGTGGACACAGCTTAACTTTCACAAAGCAACCTGCAGATGTATTTCAGTCATTCAAGATATCCAAACAACCACCAAACTCCGATCCAAAAAATTTATTTCAAGGCCTCTATCCATTGAGTTCAAATTGTCAAATTCCAATCACCTACTTGACAATGCTTAAAAAATCAGGGAACAAGGCGATTTCACAGCCCAATTTAATTCTTTTGATTGGTTCAGATTTCACAGCCAAGGACTTTTCCAAAGTTTCTTGTCTATCATGAATAACAGGGCTTTGATTGATGAGCTGAAGGGAAGCTTCTGACCAAACTTTCACAACTTGGTGTTCATTCACAGCACTACACTGAAAAAACAATGATTGATGGTGTAAAATGATTAAAATTTCTCTTGTGCTGGGGTTTTTGAGAGTTCTGTTTATTCACGCTGTTCCTTTTGCTCTATAAATACTTCCAAAATTACCTTATCCAAATCTTTATATACTCTGATTGGCCCCGGTCTGTTTATGCATGATTCAGTTCAGTATCATCATCTCTTCACATCTTCAGGTGGTCTTTGATGTTGTACCATTGTCCTTCAGTCCCCTTGTGTTTGTTCTCTGTTCATGGACAACCCTGTCATTGCTTTTATGCTTAGTTGTGTGCTTTTATGCTTAGTTGTGTTGTCAAAAATTTCTCACGGCCAGGCCCAACACTCTGAAGTCAAATTTTGTCAATGGCCCAAGAGTACCATCTAATGTTGAAGGACAAAGTCTTTGCCACAAATAAACCTCAATTTCATAATGGATAATGAGAACCAATCATGTAGCCAAATACAAAGGGTAACTACGAAACCAAACATTCTGGACTTAACACCTTGTCAATTGCTGTGAGCAATAGCAGTCGTGGAAAAATTCTCAATTGTAATTTTATTTGTCGAATTATCCATATATACGTGAGCCCCTTATACCAACGCAATGTCAATTGGGATGAGACCTTGCCCGATCAACATAACACAAAAGAAAAGGCAAGGAATTTTTCTCGAGGCTCCGTTTTTGTGGCAGTATCGTGAGGTCTGGTGAACGTGGGATGTTGAGTCACATCACATTGCTTGCAGAGTACAGTGCACGGTTCGATGGAACGCCGTAAATTTCAGTTGTTGTCTCGCCCAGTCAATCAAACTGGATCGAGCTTGGTATAACTTGACGACGTTGGTAATCTTCGATGAAGAGATGCGTCGGGTTCAACGCTTCGAGTTATCCACACTCAGTACCATGTTGTTCTCCAAAACACCCCCGAGGAAGCGCTAAAAGTTGACTTAGTGTCGGCGAGTCGAGTCGAAATCCTAGACAACATTCAGACACGATGATCACATCCTGGTCACCAAACTTTCAATCACTTTGAGCATTTTCTCGATATCCTTCCCAAAATTCCTTCCAACAGTCTCTATCTTTCTTTCTTCGTTTTTTCTCTCTTCACAAAACGTTGACAGGCCTTTGTAAATCTTTACGCACCCTCCGACTAAAAAGAAAACCTTGTCAATATTTTTCAGCACGTGTCTGGTATACCACGATCCTTCTGGATCTTTCACTCTGCAACGCTAGTAACTGAATCATCGTTGCCCGGAAACACATCCACCAAGCGGGACACCTTTTTTTAAAATTTTACGCACTTCAATTGAAGTGCCAGGGGAACATGACCTCCAGATCTGTCGTATTTTTTCTCTTGATAGTGTGTGTGTCTCAAGCGTTGGGTGATTCCTCACTCACAGAGTCACATACCCTTCGTGAGGAAAGCTACAGACAGGATACGTTGTCTGTTTCCGTTCCGAACACCAATGGGTCAGTTTACTATACCTGATCATTCAGCACATGATCTGATGGACTGACACAAGTTGGCTTCTCACGATTAATCAGAAACGACGGAAGCCCTTACAAGAAATGGTGCGGCAAGTGAGTAATCTTCAGGCGAGACAGACTCCATCTCACAGATGCATCCACATTTTTCTGACCACATTGCCACACAGACCCTACGAACCGTCGGCACCGGCCCTCACGATACAAGGTCAATTTCCTTCACCCCAGATGTCCAGAGCGTATCGATTAGACTTTGGGTGCACGCCAGCGATTCAGCCTTATATGTCGACAGACAATGAAAGCACGGTCTATATGGTTGTCGACGCTATCTTGACGCAGTATCAGACGAACAGGTCAATTGAGGTATCACCTGAAACTCGAGAGTTACAAGTCATAGTTATCAATACCAATACTAGTCAAGCTGTAACGTCAGGAATGGTCAAAGTCAACACAATAGGAAACCAATTGAAGTTCTCCTTCAAAGATCTTGGAGAACCTAGTATGAACCCGTACAACTTGATCTGCCAGGCATATGTCAATGAACAATGGATAACAGAATCTGCTACAAACGTAAAATTTCTACCCCCCAACTTGCAGAAAGGTATTGCAAGCGCGGTCAGAATGAACGCAGAGTCGGGGACATTGATGGTGACAGATGAAGGAGGTAAAATGATGCCCTTCATTCCATTTGGGTAAGTACTCTCAAAGTCTCAACTGTCTATATGAACACGAGTTTGATTCCATCCTTCATCGCTCTATTCATCAATCAATCCAATTAGTTTCTTTGCCAGTGAGTAACTTTCTTTACAGTAACTACAAGACCCGTGAAATCTCATCTGTAGTACGTATAAGCTCACAAACAAACGTTACATCTCTGCACAAAACCTCCAAACAATAGCGTATGAAAACTACCTAGACTCAGCCAACCTATCACAAATCATATTGGATATGAAGAGCCGAGGCGGTAAGTCTTTTTTTTCGTGTTATGTGACGCGTGTTTTCTCCTTTAGTTGGTTGAACCCTGAGCAGGGAGATAGAGATTGACGTCATCCCCTCACGATCTCAGTCAATACCGTCCAACCCGTTGTTAGAAGACCTACTCTTGCAGATCTTGGAAAATTGGCGTCAGTTATGACAAATTTCAGTCAGGCTGGGATGTGGATACAATATGATATGACGCGATCGTATAAAAACACAACACAGTTGAGCTTCTTTTGAACCCGCCAGTAATTCCGGAGAAGTCTCTCATCTGGTCTCTTGTTAGACTCAAAAAACAGCTGGAAAAAATCAAGACCCATGGGAACTTGTTGGTATACCATACCGCCAATGAGTTGAGTGATGTTCATAAAGCTTCTTTCATCTGTTTAAAAAATCCTGACTAGTAAATATCTCCAAAATTTGACCAAAATTTCCTTCCCCAATGCCAAACTTTAACTTTTGAAACAAATCAGACCTGATGGGAGTAATGAATCCACAGATGAATTATTTCAGTCAAGTGAATTCATTCAATCGATGGATCCTTACCGGCCGGTTTCTTTGGTGCGCAGCTTCTGAACCTATTATGCGAAATATTACACCCTGGTCTGATCAGTGGAAATCCGCAATTCCTAACCATCTTGATAGACCTTGACTTGCGCCGACTATCGTTTCACGGACTATTCGCGAAATACTGATATCGTAATGACAGGTTAGTAGCTGTTTTTCCTGCACTTCGGAAAAAGATATCGAGTCCCACATGATGCTGATTCTTTTCGAGTGTCCGTGTTTCTTCTTCCTTTCAAAAGATCCATACATGATCGGCCTGAAATCTGCTTCGTTGAGTGATGTTTTTATCGTGTAACTTGACTTGAACAGAGGATAAAGACCAGCCGCTGATCAAAGCGACCATGCTCCCCCTGATGAAAAACAGAGTCTCAGCGAAATTTGGCACTGTATGCAACTCAACATACGGGGATTGCGGGTGTGACAAGTCAGTTTCCTTCACTTGGTTCTTAGTTTAAGAGAGAGACATCTGACTTAAACTTGCACTTGAAGCTGTCGGGGCCAGTACTTGGATCTTTTATACCGGTTGAGGGTATACAGGGAACGACGACATTATCTCGGAAGAGACCGTACGATGCAGCTCTGGGCAGTTCCGCAAGCATTCGGTGAACACGAACACTGGTCACGCTCACCAACGGGAGATGAATTCCTACTTATGTGTACCATCTACCTCATTGAAGGAGCCGTCGGTCTGATGGGATGGCGAGAAGATGCGCAAACGACAGCTGACGTAAGCATCATAGACCAGACGCTTCTACCATATCCAAACCGCCGAGACTTCGTTGCGAATCTCGCGTGTATGAACTTGATTTCTCAAGATAACTGATCAATATTGATGATCTTTAATATATATATCACAGTTAAAGAAGGGCGCTGCTAAGCTGGGAAATGCGCTTCCAGAAATTATGCCGTTTTTGGGTTTACCGCAGGCTTTTCTTCCAATTCCACCATCAACACCTTATCCAAATGACACATTCATCGCCAGGGTTTGGCCGAATCCCAACACAAACACAATGCTTGTCTTGGTAGCCAATCTGGTTGAACAGTCGGTGAATTGGGCTATCAATCCACCAAAATCTTCGTTTCTACCTCAAGGCAAAAATATCACAACACAAACTTTATATCTTTCAGAGGGAGAGGCTTTAGCAAATGTGACAGTCAATGGGGACAGTATTAGTCTTACAGGAACAATTCAGGGACTTGGATGTGGTGCTTGGATTATCCCTATGTGAATAAAGCTGTGTGATTTCAACTTGTATCTAGTTTTTCTGGTTCTCATCTTTGTACTTGATCATGTGGACATATGACACTTGAAAATATGTGTTTTATGGATATTATGGTGATGTTTTGTTGGGAATTTGATTTATAAACTTAATTAATCGGCCGGACTTTTAAACCTTTCGTTTTCATCTATGATGTTTTCATTACATTTCAATAACTTTCTTTGATTCTAGAAATTTTCAAAAACCCAAACAAGAATTAGGACATTCCATGTAGTCTTCAACAGATACCATTCATTCAGCTATCGCACTGAGTGATCACCAGAGTTGATACACTTGCTAATGTCACCGAGTAGACGGTGGGTGAGGAAAGAAGGTAGAGTATCTTGGTGGACGATACCCTACAATCACATACCACTCATACCAATTGAACAACATTGGATAGTCGGAAGGGTATTTAGGACCGAAATTCTTTGAAAGACTTGCCAAATGCATCATTGCCCAAACATCACTTGTGATTGAGATGTTTGACTCATCGTTCATTGTCAAATGACTTTGCACTCTTTGAGATTAGTGCTGTGTGGAGTTTGTCACCTTTTGGAATAGGATTTGCATTGCAAAATGTTTCACTGTGAAAAGCCTCTGGGGCCCGAAATTCCAAAAATGAAACCTGGAAAATGCGTGGTTCTGAAAGATTCGAATGAAAAGAAAGATTGATATGATGAATGACGAAAATAATTTGATCAAGTTTCCTCTGCTTCTGAAAAAAATTAAACTTCGAAACAATATATTAAGGAGATGGCAAAAAGAAACAACACACCTCCACCTGTTAACAGAAATTATACGGAAATTATACAAGCTCTACAAAAGATACTCAAGAAAATTTAGGATGCAATGATAAGACGCGCGAGGATAATCTGACAGGCTAGTATATCTTGCCCTAGTCCCGAAGACTGAAAATCTGGAAAGAAAGTAGCTTTGAACCTGATCTATAAGACCCGCGGTCCATAAAGCTTATTACTCCACTTCTTGGGTGGTGCTACCTTACGCATTGCCAATCCTGACACAATACCAACATCGAGGTTGAAAAGACGTGTGAAGGCAGCTTTGCTGAGATCGGCATGCGAGATTCCCGGTTTGCATCCTCCACAAAGATCAACAACTAAAATAATTGAAGGTGAGTTTGACGTCTTCCTTGCTGGCACAGGTTCAAGTCAAATCTGATTCTGCTTACCTCGTGCAATCACTGACTTGCCTTTTCGACGACCGTCATTGGCGACTATTGAGATCTCTAAGAATTCCCCACATGCCGGTCGTTTATCCCATTTTTGAGTGACAGCAATGACTAACGCTTCATCAGTCGGCGCCCATTTCGCTGCAACGGAATGGGCGAAGATTAATTTGATTGTTCTATGGCGGTTGGATAGTTACGAGCATGAAAAGAAAGACAACTTGCTTACATTTACGTCCGCAATATGGATTGAGCAAATCATGACCAGTATACCAAGTGATAGTGGCTACAGAAACAAGGGACAACAGTGAGTCTCAAATCTGTGGTAGTTTGAAATTAAGATGAGGTAGGTAGACTCTTAGACTTACTTGGAATTGTAGCGCCTTTCATTACGTCCTTGATTTCTTTCGAAGCCTTGGTGAATGAATTCACAAGGTTTTTCGCTGCGTCTTTTGTGTGGGACTTGTGCCTTTTTGTGAGAGTTGCTTTGCGAACCATACGACGTTGATCAAGGCCAGAGTTGTTCTTGACGCTTCGCGAAGAATAGATCAAGTTGGGTTCACGAGTGACAGCTAATTCGACCTCATCAGGGCCGTCGGCATCGGCACGGCGGATCAAACGGACGTCGCCAATCCTTTTAGCGATATCTCGGGAGCCTGTGAGAGAGCGCCGGCGCCAAGGCATGTCTTCTAGTAGGTCTACGAGGGCTTCATCCCAAGATACAAACGGAAAACCTCCGCTAGAAAGCGTAGGTGAAAAAAGAGATCCGGTAGTGTCATCTTCTTGTGATGCTTCAATTAGAGGCGGGCCTTGAGATCCAGTAGGTGAGCCGGGATGTGCTATCATGAGACCATACGAGGAAATCGGAATCCACAACACAGTTTCATCTGATGAACTTCCAAGCGGGTCGACTGCGAGGACAATCTTATGACCATCTTTCGTATAGACCAACCCAAGGTTGTGCAATGCGAGTAAAACTACTGGAAACTTGAGAAACATTTTTGAAAGATGAAACTTTACGAAAAGCCGAAGAGGCTGAACTCTAGAATAGTAAAAAGGGAAATGCGATTTGAAAATCAGGTGATGGTATCTTAATGATAGGTTGGAAAGTACCCGAGTAATTATAGCTGCTGAAGATTCAAGCTTGAGATGAACGAAAGAATCAACTGAAGACAAATATGGAAGAAAGTGAATGAAAATGGGGAATCATAGTCAACAGCGACAGAAGCGCCGAACTTTTAAGGACACTTTCAAGTGACTGGATCAAAACCGTTCGTTAATGGATTCGGCAACGGACTGCTATTGGCAAGATATGACTTCAACTGCCAAGGGTTGATAGACATCGCCAAACAAGCTTGGAGAATGGGTCATTTGCTTGTTGACCGTTTCGTTGAGCATACTGACCGAGATCCGAACTATCAGTCGAGTGTCGCCAAGCTTCCTGAATGCTGAAGAGTTCGAGCATGTAACAGGGATGGCACTAGCTGGAGCCGTTCTCACCACCAATTTACCGCGACGAATGTCAACAAAACATCAAACATCAAACATCGACTTCAGTTTGTGATAAAGTCGGCGATAAGATTTCTGTGCCAATAATGATCTCATGTGTATGCGTACAAATAAATCGACATCCTGACAGGCACGTCACCGTCTGCAACCCCCAAAGTATCCCAGCGAAGATATGTAATAATGTATCATCATCATCACCCCTACTTGTTTGGCATGGACTGAGCCACCGAGACCATCCATCACAAATGAAGAGCTCTTCAAGGTCGTCACCAAGAGCGATTCATCTATTGGAAATTCTCAAGTATATTGTGAGATAAGCTTCAAATGATGAAAGGAGTCCATGACCGACTAACAACTTTGTGTGCACACGCCTTGAAAGCCATAAATTCTGCTTTGCACATGTCCATCTCGACTTCTTTGTATCTGGCATTGACACAATCACCATACTGCTTGGCCTACAAAGTGAGGTTTGATGAACATGCAACCATTGGTCAATATCCTACGACATCCTTTAGCCTAAAGATCTTACAAAAACGTACTGGTTCTTTGCATTCACCGGATACTAGCCGAGAAAATTGTGCCAATGGCGGTTGGCTGGTGGCAGCGGCAGTACAGGAGGCCGCCGAAGCTTGGGATGTGACACGGGTTGGCTTCATCATGAGGGGGTGTTGATGCGACTTCAACCTTTGTACGAGAAAGCAAGCAATCAGCTTGAGCTTGAGGTAAGCGTCGTCAACAGTCTCGGGAGTCGGCAACAACATGGAGGGTGGAACGGTCAACGCGGGTCCCGAGTGGACAGCTCGAGCCCGGCCCGTCGCCCGCGGAGTCACGGTGCGCGCGGACCAGAACCGCGGGCACTTTCATATTGTACATGTGCACGTCCAGAAACCAATGGAATATGTACATCAAGGTACTCTCTGATGCGCAGACAGAAAAGTGTTTGAAATTAAAGCAGTGAATGTGTACATAGCACCAGAAGAGTGTGGTTCGGTCAGAAGCTTTAGGCGATAACCAAATTGGATGAAGAAGCATGTTTGCATGTATAGGAAACCTATTTTTTAAACTCATATCTCATACGGCTTCACCATATATATTTCTAAGATAAGATACAACAGAAACCGTAGAAATAAAAACTACAACACAAAACCTTTTTTCAATGCTGATGATTTCTTTAAATATGAATATCACCATTTTTGATCCAACTTTTTAAGCAAGTAAAGGCTTCTACATCTTCTGCCGGTAAATCTTGTTCCAAAACAGCCAATACACTTCTTCTATTAATTCCTTCACGAGAGGATGATGCACTACTTGCTTGAACAGTCAGATATGATTGAGCCATACGTGAAAGACTTGGAAAGTTGTCAGCTTTAAGTTTCCAAAACTCAAGTGGATCGCAAGATTCTTCTGCTAATTCGCCATTAAAATAAGCTGCAATCTCTGCATCAAATCCGGGAAATCTTTTTCGTCTTTTGGAAAAACGTGGACCATTGTCATCATCACTTGAATGTCCGGCCTCTTCTCCGTTCATGTGATTTTGGCCGTGATATTGATCAAAAAGTTTGGCATGGTCATTGAAAATTTCTTTGACTTCGTCTATTATTGAACCACGCAGAGAGTGTGCTTGGTCCGGAACAGATGTTAACTTAATTCGGGGATCGAGTACTGGTCCACATATATAGACTGGTTTTTGGATGGCCTTTCTTTGATAATTGTCAAGTATCAATTGCATCTGAAGGGTAGAGATAAGCAACTCTGGGTTGGAGTTGTCTGTTAAAAACTGTACATGATAGAAAAAAACTCAGGGTCTGATGATTCAAAAGGGCCTTTACCAAAGAATGTTCCACTCACTTTTTTAGTTCTTTTGAGCAGCCATTCAAAAGTAGGCACCGCCCCCGTAATCGTACAACGGGAAGTTGACATAAGATCTTTGGTAAGCCTTTCGAGCGGTTTCAAGACACGCATGAGATTGGCCACTTTGTCCCATTCGTCTGAGTTGATTTGCAACTTTGAAGATTCAACATCTTGAATGCAAGCCATATTGATCGCATCACGTAATTTCATCGCTTGTTCCAGCATATAATATGTAGCATGCCAAACAGGACTATAATCGAAAAAGACTTCAAGAGGATCACCTTCTACAAGAAGACTAGCGGTATCAAGAAACTTTTCTTTCGCTTCAGACGAAGCTTTGAGTCGACTAGCCAGGCTGTATAGACGTCCGATGATAGTTTGGTGATTAGCGATGTGATTGACGTCGACAGCAATACTGGACACCCCTTGATCGGCTTTGGCGCTAGCTTTATCGTCCTCTTGGAATTGTGTTAAGATCACTTGACCCGCGGCGTCAATCGCGTGGGTCATAGATCCAATCAGATGATGAGTCGGATGAAACCGGTCGACAAGCTTGTTAAGGGCACCACCGCTGAGAGCTGCCTCCGAGATGTTATCGGCAGTAATGCACATGATCTTGTCTTGGATACCATACGCTAACAGTGCGCGATGGACAGCTTCTGCTACATTATCTTCGTTGTGGGGACCATCGAGTCGAACAAATGCGATCAAGAGACTCTGAAGAGACCAGTCATTATCGATCCAATGGGCAACAAGTTCAAGCATGGGATGGCCCGCCGGAGAAGTCCAAGCATCGCAGGTCAGATTGATAAATGCGTCGATACCCGCGAACCGGAGAGCAAGTGTAGCTCTAGCCGTTTGAAGTTGGTTGAGAATGTGTTCTCGCATCACCTCAGGTTTTGCTATTAACTTCTTTGTGGCTGGATTACACGCTTCGAGAAGAGCCACGAAAGTCTGATCCTCTAGGGAAGAATAATTTACGCCGCAACTTACGAGAAAATTACCCACGGCTGATAGTAAATTAGACTCGTCAACTTTTTCAAAACTACGAGGTAATTTTCTTCTAGGTGTCGATTTGATTGATAGTTTGACATCTTTACTGTCTTCTTCATTGCCATTGGTCGGGATGACTGGGATAGATCCAACGTTCTGGGCATTGGGCTTCGCCATATTGTGCTTTCGTTGAAGATGATTGATCATACTTTTCGTACTTCCACTTCTATCGACGGCCAGTGCCTTTAGACATAATCCTTCTCCTTCGATTTTGTTTGCATGACAGACATTGTACGCTTTACCATCGTGTTCTGACGTTTTGAAGTAAGTCCATACCCAACTTGTACCAGGTTTCGGAGAGTTCATCGTTGGCATTTCTAATCGATCAACTCCGAGATTGGCCCGTATCAAAATCAGCGATGTTGACTCGATCGTATGATGGGAACGATAGCATGTTTGAAATGGCCATATTGCAAAAGAGGATACCCTTACGTTTTCTGAGCTTCCTCCGTCCTTTTAATCGATTGATCCGCGGATCACTTGGCTATAGGCTAACCGGGCGGGTATGAGAGAATCGGGTGGTGAGCAGGGTGTTGGGTCACCGATAAGAGAAAATTGGCGGGTTGAAAAGTTAAATCAAAGTCTCACCCTCAGGTTTCAGTTTCATCGGAGCGCATACATACACATAAACACATCACGTGATCTTTACTACTTTGCAAAGTGGGGAGACATCACCGCCCACGGCTCGCGGTACAGCACTCCCGAGCAAGATAAAGCAAGGCCCATCAGTCATTTTCTCCTCATATGGCAACCCTCACAGGTGCTTTTGTGAAATCTGGCTTCAGAAAGATGCCTCACTGGCTTTGGTGGCACAGGCTTTTTGGGTGCAGACTGAATGAGCAGTCTTAAATGTTTTCTGTGGTTTGGAGTATTACTATCTTAAAACTTAGCAGTGTCAACCCAGAGCTTCTGTTGACCCATTGATAGCAAACATTTTCCTGATTAGATTGAATGAGGTTCAATATGATTATGAATCACCACACAAAGAAGAACATGATGTTATGATGATGCAATTGCATGTAGCTTTGAATATATACATGCCAAATATCTGACCTTCTTGATTTGTTGAGGTGTCCCCTCTGAGTCTTGGGGGTATCCGTATTTGGACTTAGCCTTTCTATATCAATAAATGGTTGAAAATCTGGGAATCATTAATTAAAATTGCTCTGTCAAGATATAGATTTCTCTGACCTCCTTCCACCAAGGCTTGATCAACATATGCATGTACAGTATACACTTTCTCAATAATCCTCAATGTATAAGTCTAAAAACTTATTGCATGATTACACCAATTCACCTGGGATCGAAGAAGTGGCATTCTTGGGATTGAAAGTTTGTATTGCAAAATTCTGAAATTGGGGTGGACATCAAAATTCCCTCTGTCAGTATTCAACTTCCAGCATAAATTCCAACTCATTTATAGCAAAGTGGTAGGATACTAAGTTTATAAGGTGCCCCTTAAGCTGAAGTCACACAACCACAGATGCTCAATGTTTCAGATCAATTTCTTGAGGATCCATTTGAAAAGGTTTGCTCCAAATGATTGATTGCATGACCATTCAAGATCAGATTATTACAAAAAACTATATTTCCAAGGAGCTTTTTCTATCTCATTCTTTTGTTTCACTTCCAGGGAGGTTTGGCGAGAAGTTGGTATAATATATATATGAGATAGATTGTGATAAAATGACATCGCCAACCCGTTTTACGAGACCAGCCGGCTTTCAAGTACCTTTATCAATACTGTATCAAAGTAATATTCAATACCCTTTTTGACCTTTTAAAGAGTTAAGTAAGACACAATCTAAAAGTGAGCTTTCTTCTTCAACATCTTCCTAGAGGATGTTGCAAGTCTAAGACTATGGTATGTCTGCTACTCAGGCCTACTTATGACACGGTGAACTGACACAGACATAACGCTGAGTGAAGGTGGGGAAGTCTGATTTCATGGCAAGCTGGCCTCAGAGGTCATCAAGCCTGGTTGCCTTTTATAAGGAGTAAAGAGTTGCACATCTGTGGAACGTATAGTAAAAGCTCCTGGCCCTGTTGCTGATGTAAAAGGTGTACATACTGATTTCCTGAGTAGTGTTAGGGGCCTGTTGTTTATCCAAGCTGAATTTGAATTACTGAAGTGGTCGAGGGTGAAATGTGGATGTTGACCAGTTGAGATGTCAAATCCACTACATATGCTGAGTTTGTATTCAGATGTGAGGATTCTGCTGGTGAGGAGTTGATTTTTCTTTGACACAATGTGAACATCAAATGGAAAGGACAAGGCTTGAAAGGATACAAATGTGACTGAGATCGAAACCAATTGGAGAATAAGATAGGAAGTTGAGTAAGTTGTTGTGTTTATTAGTTTATTTTTGTTCTGTATGTTGTTAAGTTAATGAGACTTCCTTCTTGATGCTCGGCCAAAGTGATAGACCAGTACGATGACGATTGATAATCTTCAATCTGATGGTCTCTTACCTTCGAACTCACCAATTCATTCTCGTCAACATCTCGCTACCCTTCAATCACATCGAGATATTATCACTGCTTTAGCTCAACTTGGTCAGTCTGTTACTATTCGTCTTTCTTGACTCGATCAAATAATCTGAGTATCGATTTCAGTTTACTGAAGTGCTTCTGATCCAATAGAATCCACAGAATTCTCGCTCGATAACTCATTGGCCGACCTACTCTCATCGCCTGAAAGATTAGAAGAGCCACTCAAGCAGATAGACGATCTTAGGCCATTGGTCTCTTCACTCGCTCAGGATGCATCGACCCTTCATGAAGTGGTAACCGAGCGGGCAGCTGTAGCTGAAAGAATCTCAAGCAAGGTTCGCATCCTAGACCTCGAACAAAACAGGGTCAAGGAATGCATCGATCGGGTTCAAGCTGCCACTGAACTGAAAGATGCTTTAGTTAACGTATTTCAAGCGATCGAAAAAGCTGATTGGGAAGCTGCTACCCGACATATTCAACGTGCCAATGGGATCAATCCAGAAATGATTCGTAGTCAATTTGCAGAAGCAGTGGTGGTAGGCGATTTTATAGAGTCTTTTGGATTTCTTTACTGAAGACAAAATGAATGCCTCTTACATGTTTATTTTGTCAGCCTACGACCGATATACCTGAACCACCTTCGATCGCTTTGGAAAACTTTACAAATCAATTGACTGAAATCTTTTTGAAGGCTTTCACTCAGGCTGCTAATTCAAAGGATGAAGCTACTACTACTCGATTCTTCAAACTCTTTCCACTTTTAGGATCGAAAGCATCTGAGTCCGGATTAGCAGCTTATTCGAGTTTTGTACGAACATTGATCAGCCTTCCTCGACCAACTGGAACAGGATCTTCACAACCTAAACCAGTGTCTTCCTCAATTGACTTCACTCTTCGAACAACTGGCTCTAATCATCGATCAACATCAACCTATAGTAGACAAATATTATGGACCTCGATCGATGGTCACTGTTGTCACCCGACTCAATATGGAACTAGACCGGAATGCTAACAGGATATTATCAAATTGGGAGGAAGATCGACAACCTCAACGCAAACTGACAGGAGATCTCTAATTACACATTTCCAGCACTCAATCAACTTCTTACTACCGGCACTACAATTCACAACCCTTTACCAAACTCGATCATATCCAACCTCAATGTTTCTAATCCATCAGCATCATATGTACCATCATCGATCAACTCGCCGGTTGGACTCCAGAGCTCTTTGCGATCATTTGCTGGAAACGTTCAACGTACTTATAATCTACAGCCTTCCCTGAGCGCAATGTCTGGTACCTCAAATGCTACCGCTGCTTCTATTGATAACGAGATGCCCGATCTGAAAGCAATCGATGCCATCATCGCTGAACTGACGGGCATGAGTGGACGATGGCAAACATACAGGAGGTTCTTATATGCACGGTTTGGAGATGAAGGGCAAGAGCTAGACGATAATGATACTCAAGAAACTGTTCAAAAACCAACTGATCCGACACAGCCCTCGTCTCCAACAGTCCACTCCTGTTCCAGTCGAAAGATCTACAGCCAGCAATGAACATCTCAAACCTCTGGAACAGACTGAGTTCAGTAAGACGATATATGATCTGCTGAATAGCTTGTACTCACCTCTGGAAGTATGGTATCTACGTGTCAGCAGTCGAAAAGGCTCATATTGCAGATGAACTGGATCTATCCTCAACGCCTTACTTATCTTCCGCTTTGGATGATACGTTCTACATGATCAAGAAAGTGCTTTATCGGTCTATTAATTCCGGACAAGTGACCTGTCTCAAGAACATGATTCGAGCGATTACAGAGATTGCACAACGGGACTTTGGTGAAGTGATCAAGCATAGGTTAGATAATGTTGGGACGGCGATTGGAGGTACTGGGTTTGGGATTGGGATCGGAAGTAAGAGTGGGGAAGGTAAGGATAAGCGGGAAAAGAATGTCATCAATTCGTATATTGTGAGACGCATTTCCAACCCTAAGCTTATGTCACAACACAACATTAACATGTTTTCCTTGGTGTTCTCATTGGGTTTGGATCTTCAGGTGTATTTGAATGATTTGGACATGGCATCTGATTACATTGTGAAGTTGGTGGAGGAAGTGATCGGAGGGGATGCCCTGTATAGCAGTTTCTTTATCCGCAAAGAATTTGGAGAAGCTGAAACCTCTTTGAACGAATTAAAGCTTGTTCAATCAAACTTTTCCACGATTACCAAAGTAAGTGTCTGCATGTACAAAAATACCCAAGCTCTCCTAATTGATTTCACTTCGATCTCAAACTTTCAAACCCTTCACCATAGAATGGATTGGAACAACTTTTCACTCAATTAATTCGACCCAGGATCAGACCTATCCTAACTGATTGCTACAAAGACGTGAACTATTACTTAGATGAAGAAAGGTATGCTGAGGCTGAATCTCAGGATTTTGTTCGGAAACGGTTCATCCGAGCATGGGAATCTTTAATTGACCCATATCAGGTAAAAGCCTTTCCATCCATTTTATGCCGTCTATATGATTGATTCCTAAATCATTTCTCTTGACCCCTAACTCGCATATCTTGTAAAAACACCTCTCCTCGATGCAGACGGGTCTTACGCCAAATAATTTCCATCAAGTCTTCTCAGCAACAGTCAATATGATTTCAAGACCATGGGAAACGCAAATCCGAAATATGAAGTTTACAGAATTGGGTGCGATGAGATTTGATCGAGATTTAAGATCGATTTCATCGTATCTTTCCAATCAAACTTCATTTGGTATCAGTTTGATTAATGAAAGTTTTATTAGATTAAGACAAATTTCAATGTTATTAGGATTGAATGAAAAAGAAGATGATTTAAAAGATTTTTTGGTATCTGACGAAATCACTTGGAGACTTTCTATGGTGGAAATCAAATCAGTTTTATCACAAAAAAGTTGAATTCATTGGAATCTTGTTGACCTATTTACTTTTTTCCTCTTCTTTTACATTCCATATGATTCGTTGGATATTTTTTGGGGGGAAGAGTGGTTGGAGGTTTTAGGGAAAAGATCATATCTGCTTTCCTCCACTTACTCTTGAATTTTGACCGCTCTTAGTCCAAATGAATATGACATTAAGAAAGAATTCTTGATAGATTGTTAAAAAGACCCGAATAGATGAAAATCGCGTCTTCAAGTTTTCTATGGTTCAGTAGACACAGCGTACATATAAATCTCTCCATATTTCCTGTGGCTTCGAAGAGCTGTTCTGGTTTCTTGTCTACTCCTTCATGGTTCAACACATGAGTTGAGTTAAAACCTAGCTGAATAGATCGGATGTCCATATTGACTTGCGCAAAGACAAACGAGAGGAACGAGTCCTAATTCAATACCAGGGCATTCTTTCAAGTCTTGAACACTTCAACTGTGTAAATGAACATCTCAATCTCGAGGTATATTTTAAAATACGAGAGCGGGTGAGACGATGAAGGTTTGCCCGCTTTGCCTTACATCTCGTGGTCTGCAAATTTGGGATCATCCTAGTCAATTGAAGTCAATTTATAAGGGTCGCATTCTGTCTCATTGATTGGTGTGGATGGCATAACATTGAATCACATGATCCGATGATTAGAGGCAGCTTATTATGCATTGATTTGACTTAGCATGATGCGGAAGTTTTTTGGAGTCTAATCACGTTTGCATTTCGAATGGAAATTGATAAAAACATAGGAAGATGCATTCCAGAAGATATAGAGAAATTGAATACAAGTTCAGAGTAACGCGTATCTCCGGCCACCCCCACAGCCCAAAGTCACATCTTCAAAAAAAGAATGAAACCCAAGCAGAACAACCAACAAACCAAAGTTGAAGGTGGTGGGAAAAGTGAAGCCTAAAGGTCATCGAGCCTGATTGAAATCAGGATGTTTCTCGCTTATGAGATACGACGTTTATCAATTCATCAACACTTGTAAACACTGTGGCTCGGTTGAGCTAGTGAGACAAACAAACGGGTATCTACTGTAAATAGATCCTGAAGAGCTGAAAGATAGAAAAGGCATGTGTTAGTGAGCATAGATTTTGGATGTGAGATTGATTGAAGATAGTAAGGAAAATGCGAGGCTCACTTTGGTCTTGGGGAAAAACAGGAGGATGGACTTCAGAGCAGCTTATATACTGTGTCGAAAATCATTTTCCTGGCCGACATGTGGGTGAGTTAGCTATGTCTCTGTATAGCTCAATATTAGGTACATACATACTACGCCGCCGGGTGAGCCTGGCATACATAATTGTAGTCTGAAGTATGTCGTTCGACCACTTTCGTTCTGATCACAACTGGCCTTCAAAGATCCTACAATTGGACTCACCTTTCCATGGACTATCAATTTCATGTCTAGTCGATTTCAGATTGTAGGCCGTGAAAACAAATGACCCACATCGCATGATGCTTTGATGAGTATCAAGAATGAAAGTGGGCAAATAAACTACATAGAGATACTTTTGTCTGAGTAAAGACTCCCAGTACCAAAATCTGTGTTCATCCTGCACCAGCAACATGTTCGAAGCTTTGCCTATTTGAAACAAGGAAGACAACCTTATCAAGGGAAAGAGAACTCTTCGTGGGCTACAATGCGTTCAAAACGAGGTGTGCAATGATGGGAGCCAGTCTTTTCCAAATGAAGAAGCCAAAACGCATAGAACAAAACATGAGTAGATTTTCTATCCAGCCCTACAAACTGATGATGGATCACTTCAATCAATATTGTTCAGACATGTTTATGTATCTCCACTTGGAGGAAGTCATAAATTTGAGTGTCATATATTTTGTTCTTTTCTTCTACTTACATATCCGATGGAGACAATTCAAGTTGATGTGTTTTACTCAAAGCATTTACCCAAAACCTTTGCTGTTCATTGTCTCTCTCTTTATGACAAATGGGTTTGAAGTTGAGATATCTCTTCTGATTCTCGTTGTGGGTATATTCGTGTGATTTAAATGCAAATGAGAATTCAATTCACTCCACAAAGTTATAAAAAATTGGAATGAGTTGAGAAGACAGAAACAAAAAAAGATACGAAAAACGCCGATGACCATGGATCTTCACAATTACTTCATTTCTCAGACACTAGATATCCACGTCTGCACTAAGGTGTACATGTAGGTATCTTGAGGTCAGATTGATATGGTGAAAATTATAATGACCGTTCTGTGAATGATGGAGGAATGTAGTAGCTGATAAAGTGTGACAAGTAACATAGAAGGAGAAAGGTTCGATTAAGGGAGACAAAAGTATTTTGGATATGGTAACCAGCTATCTAGACATATATCAAGAGTGCACTAGCTAACTTGTGCCTCTGCTGAGTCATAACAAGGTGGCATTGATGGTTAGAAATGGAATGGGACAAGATAATGAGGCAAACACCTAAAGAGGAAAATAAAATAGGGGGAGGTAGATTCAGATGGAATAGAATGTTGCTTTGGATGTTATTGAATAGTGACCAGAGCCTTAGGATGATATCAAATGATGAAACCCTTACTTCAATAAAACCAGTGGAGAAGACAGAAAATTTGAGGATTTGCAATGGCTGCTTCTTTATACTTCGAGGAATGCGTAATCAACATCACTTCGGATTGGTATGAAAATCGGAGTTCATTGATAAGTCTCATCGTATGTTTTGAGATGGTAATTTAAGGATCCTGACTCACGGGTAAGCCAGTTGATTCGCAATAGGCTGACAACCGGTTGCCTCTGTTTCCATGTGGAATTTGAAAAGGTCAGTATTGGGCAAGGTTATAAAAAAAGCAAGATATTCACTTTTCAGAGGGCCTTTAAATTCTAAACATCGCAAAGCAGCTGTAACTTGAAACTTCCCATTCACAACTGTGACCTTCCCACAGTCTAGATATTCATTATAAAAAGATCTTTGCATTAGACTTGATAGATAAATTTTTGTGATGTGATAAGTCAAGGATGATACAACGCACTCGTATAAGCATACTTAGGGTTACTTTTTGCTGAATCACATACTTGCTTGCTGGGCGACACACTAGGTTCCAGTCCATTGATCAGTGATGGAAATTTCTTGTAAGGGGTACAATTTAACAGTGTGACTTTCCGGTCTGCTTTATTTTTTGGTGGTGAGCAGTAGTATGTCATCAGGCCTGAATTTTGACAAACTAGAAAATTTGATCAAGAAGTCAATGTGTCTTATCAATCTGGACAGGCAAACAAAAGAACCTGAGAGGTACAAAATAAAGGACTTACGCCATTTTCCTGGTTTACTTACACTTGGCCCCCAAAAGTATCCACAGTCTTGAGTGCTCTGTCCAAAAACCAAGCTTATGTATAAAAGAAGAATAATTGTAAAGATGAAACCACATTGACTAAGGTGCATATCCAGTGGTGAGGTCTATTCTTTTTCTGGTGAGAAGGTAGACACTGTCCTTGTCTTCTAGGTTTTGCCAAAAGAATCTAAGCCAAGATTTCACACTCAATGTGTCCGCAGGGATTCAACTTGAGTTGAAGTAGAATTTTTGTAGTGTTTCAAAATTGAGAAGAGTTGTAAGAAGAGGCGGAATAAGAATCGTTAAGCAAATAGCACAGTAGGTATTTTGAAGGTCTGCAGCAAGTTGGTTTTAATTGGGGAGAGATTCTATGTGTGTTTCTGAATTTAACGTGATGGGGAAATGATAATTTGATCAACACACTACGCTTTAGTGAGCACCCGGTGGGCCACTATGCATTGCTTGAACCAGCCGTTGCTTGCGACCGGTGTAACACTACCTTGAACATCGAGTCCACGGTAACTTCTTTGATACATATTGGGTTACACAAAAGAACCTCACCACCACCTCACCCCAGCCTGACTTGAATAAGTGCCTCGTCCAAGACCAACACCTTGGAGATGAGGATCCTGTGTAGTCCCCAGTATAATGCGCTTTCAATCCATCCAATAAAGCAATCCACACTTTATGCAGGAATACAAAATAGGAGTCCACAGAAACTTTCCCTGCCCCGGTGGCTATTTGCTATAAGGTAGAGCTGGCTGATGATTTGTAGTATTTCAATTTTTGGTGGCGTGGACTCCAAGATGACTTGCATCCAATGCCTCACAAGTGGATTCCATTCTCAGTGCTTCAATGTCTGTATGGAGCTGAGAAATTCACAAACATAGCTTGAACATCAGTGCAAGTCAAATGACAATAAAAGTTTCAATATACTTGGTGCTGTCAACTTGAAGTCTTGAATTCCAAGAAGATGATTTGAGGTGAATTTGTAAGGGTCCTTGAACATCTTCCACCTCTTAGACACATGACTTTTGATTGCCAGTTCATGAGTAGCTCAATCTTCTGACAAAGCTGTTTCTTCTCCTAGGGTTTTTCTTTCAATTATTCCTCTGCTTCTGCATCCAACAAATTCTGAAGGCATTCTCACAATTTTATCTGTGAGATTGTGTTTGGGTAATGTATCAATTTAGAGAAGCTCATGATAACCCATAAAATCAATCAATTTCATCTTCAATTTTCAATTTTCAACCTCCTTGACAGATGGTCAGCTGAACAAAAACAACAACAAACACTTGAACAAAGAAGCCAATTGTGATCTTAAACACTTTATGACATTGAATGAAAAATATCAAAACTAGTCAAATAATACAACCAAAATCAATCTCATTCAGGATCATAGCACTTTATCCAGAACCAGCTCAACTTCATTTTCATCATCAAGATCAACTCTAACTCATTCAAAACTACACTCCTTGACCTCAACACTAGTTAATCTATTATCATCTCTCTCAAACAGTGAGTTTGAGTCTTTCAAAACAGCTTGGTCTAAATAAAACAACAGCCCGCCCCCAGATGATGATATTTATCTTTTTCTTCATGTTTAAAAACATTTTCAATTTAAATAATTTTCTTTGACTATCTTGAGGCACTTTTCAAGAGGATTCAAAGAGATAGTAAAGCAATTATATGAAATGAATTCTTGCGGACCAAAAATCTACGCAACAGAGCACTGGTACCTGGACAGACAGGAGATATATTGAGCTCTGATTGAGCTTGAGTAAAGATGAAGTTAAGAGTGATGGAAGAGTGATTCAACACCTTACCTGCAGTAGAGCAGGACTGAAGAATGAAAGATAATTCTCAAGTATCCAACTTCTGAATGGATCATATTGATTCATAAAGTACATAATAAAAGAGAACTATATAATTTTAAAAAGAGAGAAAACTTGAATGTACCTGGACAGACAGGAATTATATTTAGCTCTGATTGAACTTGAGTAAAGATGAAGTTAAGAGTTTTGGCAGAGTGGTTCAATGGCTTACCTGCAGTAGAGCAGGAGTGAAGAATGAAAGATAATCTATCACAGATAAGATAAGTACTGTCCAGGACAAAGTAGTATATAGATTAAAACAGAAAGTTCTTACTTATGCATCCAAGTTCCAAATGGATGAGGGAGGAACTTGGAGCTCAAGAGAGACTGAGTATAAGAGAACAACACATCACACAAAAACTTAGGCAAGGGGTTACAAAACCCAGCAGTGCACATTCCACACTAACAGCTTATTAGATTGGACACCCAACTAACACACACATTACATAAATCAAAAAGAAGAGTTGAAAAGACATAACTGATCATCATCACACACTTCTACACCATCCATCCACTGGTATAACTTCTCTATGTGATGGACTTGAATATGTATCTATCACAACATAATATACATATGTTCTTTCCTTTGATAAGATTGCATCTATCATCATGTGTTTGAACTCATGCTCATGACATTCTCCACTACTGAAAATTTACTGTCCTTCATTGATGAGGCTGGAATCACACCTTCTGATTTCCATTGTTATCTCAACTCTTTCAGTTGGATGTCTTGTGATTAGAACCACTTAGCAGAGCTGCAAAGAGATACAAACCAAGTATACATTCACAGAAGTTTAACAGGTTGATCTGAAGAAGAAGTTATGTTCAAAGATAAACCTTATACCAAATTTGAACTTATGAATTCAAGTGAATAGAAAAAGAGATGAGTAAGCAAGGTCATTCAAATCTTCATGTTCAAAAACCAAGCCTATTTATCTTTTTCATTCAAACCCAAACTAGGTAAATAAATCATTATTCAAATCACAACCATTTATCAATTGTGAATAAAAAAGAGCGTGGAAGGACAACTGGAGAAAGAACTCCAATTGATGAAGTACAAAAACATGTATTGTTATAGATCTTCTTCATTTTAGTGTCTCTCAGAATCTAGGTGTCCTCACCTCAACTGAGGTTCAAACATAAATGCCTTGAGGCCAGATAGTAAAATTTGGGATGATACTTTTGTCAATTTTATAAACATTTAGTTAGTAGCTGTTGGAGTACAAGAAGTGACAGGTACAAACAAAGCTTTTATCAAGAAAGACGACAGAAAAATCTCTATCATGTTCTTTTATTTCATGATCAGCCCTTTAGACATCTATCAAAGGTTCAAGACTTGACTTGTGCCTTTATCAATCATCTACAAGCTACAATTGGAGATTGTTGATGGAATGAAACAAGATCTTGAAGCACAGAGGAATGTAAGACAAAAGATACACAAATCTAGATGTAAAGAAGGTTGATTTGAATGTGAATGGAATTCAATCAGGACCTTGACATCATATCTACTCATTCCAACCTAAAAAGCAGTCCATTTAGATCTTGGTGATCAGTTTTCATTTATTCGATAAATTTGTAATTAACATCACTTTGAATAGGAATGAAAATCAGATTCCATGCATCAGCTTTATATTTTCTTTGTGTGATGGTATCTTGAAAAATCCTGACTCACTAATCAATCTGTTTATTGATTGGCACACAACCTGTAGCTTCTGGTTAAATGTAGCATGATCAGTATTTGTAGAAATGATGTAAAAAAAGCAAGATATTCACTCTTTGGAGGGCTTTTATAATCTTGACACCTGAAAGTGTCTGTGACTTTAGCTACACCATTTACGATTTGGACCATCCCACAGTCTAGAGAATCATCAAGAAATCAGTCTCTTTAGTTCTTCATCCAATCTTGAAGTATGTTATGAGTAAGACAACAGACTTATATAAACATTAGCACGTCTTCTTGCTGCATCACACATTTGATTGCTGCGTGGAGCACGAGTTTGTTCATTATCCAATGTGGGTGAGCCTGAAGGAGACTTTGGGTATGGGACACAGCCACCCAGATTGACTTTGAGCTCAGCTTTATTACTTGGTGGGTCACAGTAGTATGATTTCTTCCCACGCCTGTCTGAAGTCAAACAAACTAAAAGATTTGACAATAATGAATTCAATTTGTCTTGTCTAGACGGATAGGTCAAGAAGAGAAGCTTGAGGTTCTACAGAATGGAAATTCGCTCACTGAATTTGCCTGGTTTAGCTACACTTGGCCCCCAAAATACTGAACAATCTTCATTGCTTGTTCCAGATGTTTGACCAAAGCTTTTCTCTATGACCACAAGGTTCATGAAGATGAACAGAAGCTTATTGAAAACCATCTTTAGTGATGAGGTTTATGCTTTATTTATTGAGTAGCCTGATACTGGCCTGAACAGGTTGTGTAAGATATACGAGTGTAGTCTTACACACAAGACTAGAGGAAAATTTGGTTTTTGGATTGAAGTAGAGGTGAAAGTTTTTGATTTCTTAAGATTGAGAGTGAGGTAGGAGGATATGGAACCGAAAGAAATGAGCACACCAAGTCTTTTTGAATGTTGACTGGACCTGCAAATCAATGTCAAAGTCTGAGATGAATATCAGAAACATAGCATCTCTCCTGTGATTTAATATTCTCTCGGTTGACTTGGTTTTGATCAGCTCATGATCGTTTTTTATCAGCCACCCTTGATCAAACACGCGATGCAGCGCTGCAACGGTTTGCTTGCACCGATGTTTGCCTGCAATCGGTGCAACACCGAATCCAGCATTGTTGGATGTGACCGTCTAAAGTTTGGATTGATATAGAGCATCATACTACCCAGATGGACGTCATAACTCAACCAAGTCTCTCCTTCGAGACTTACATTCATAGGACTCGAGGGACTTGGGCCCCGCATGGATGGGAGTTCCCTTAGGTCATGACTTCACCCGACCTGCCGGAACAGGACTTGGCCTCGGTCGTCATGAGGCTCTTCAGGTGAATAGTCCGATAAATCTTGCAATCTTCACCGTGCTATTGAGTTCAAATCTGAATTTCAAGGCCCTACAGGCTAGATTTATAGAGGAGTTAAACATGTGCCATTGGCCGAGAGAAATGAGTGTTGTAATCAGGGAAAAAATTACGTAATGATCATGACGTAGTTCTCTAACATTATGGCATGACATTAAGTACAATGACGGATATGTTTCACTTCTTAGATTTCTTTAATCTTATTTCATCTTTTGATTTCTCTTACTTTTCTATTTTATTTATCTCATTTTTCATTCTTATTCTTTTCTCTTGATCATCAAAATTCTCGCTGTGTCAACTATTAAATAGTTCTAAAAAAGCTCAATATTACACGACAACCTTCTTCAACTATAAAGCTGAATCTAAATCAAACTTAACATCTTTATCAAAATAGAAGGAGACTTCTTTCGATCTTATAGTTTGATTTAAAATTCCTGTTATAAAGTTGAATCTTTACAAGTGTAATCATTGTTAAGGTATTTTTATTTCCATCTAACTCATTTTCATTTTTTGTACGTTTATTTTCTTATACAATTACTTACAACTTTGTTATCATTGTTAAGAAATTACATTTATATATTTGTTTCAAAAAAGAGAGATCTCACCATTCACTACATGGTAGCGAGAGGCTCCTCTTGACAAATTATAAATAATTTCTGCATTTGTAGCTTCCTAGAACATATTTTCTAAAGATGTCACAGCCGATTCTTTCGATGAAACCAGTCGAAAGAGATGAATCTTCTTCCGATTCTGAAGATCAACATTCGTCCAAAACTAAAATTGTCAAATTAACTCGCAAGAACTGGCATGAATTGCGAATCCAATTCAAAAATATTCTTGTTAGCAAAGGATATGATGATCTTTTAAATAAGAAATGGACGGACAATAATCTCGACAAACCATCCTTCAAACGAAAAAATGCCTGGGCAGTAAACAAGCTTTTTGAAACTGCTTCATCTGAACTACGCGTTATCTTATTAAAAAATAGCAAAAGTTTTTACAATGCATACAACGCCTTATCGAAATCATGCGGTGTCTGATCCATCATGATGATTGGCATGAAAGTTCAACAGTGGATGTCTATTCGATACATCCCTGGATCTTCCATTCAGGAGCACTGCGACAAATTCTCCGGAGCATATACGTCTTTAACCGCCTTGCTTGAAGCTGTATCTCCTCCTCTCCTTACCGTTTCTACCAAATTAGCCGCTCTTCTTTCTGCTAAGCCTCAATGATGATGAAACATTAACTCCACTTATTCAAAATTCTTGGGATATCACACCCTTTCAATTCGAAAAATGCTATGACAAAATGATCATGGAGCATAATCGACGCGATACTCAAGAAAATGATGTCCTTAACTTTACTAAAGTTAAAGGAAAAGGATTCGAAAAATCTAAAACTTATCATCCTCCCAATAATACTTATTCAAACACTTCTTTCAATCCTAAAAGTATTATCACCACGAAAAAACCATTTGTAAAAAATTATGAATCTCTCGATGACAAAGTAGCAAGATTAGTCGCTCAACAGTTGGCTAAGAAAAACTCTGAGGTTCACCACGTCCAAACACTCTCCGATTCTGATGATGAAGAAGATCAGCAAGATCAGCTTGACCACATCCAACATTTACAATTAGAAGACGTTGAAGATACTGGTTTTATGCTTACTGATTCAATAAATTTCATCGACACGGAAAAACTACAATTGGTTTATGATTCAGGTGCTACCAAATCAACAGTCAATAATCTTAAATTACTAATTGATTCAGTTCCTATTAGCAAATCCATGAACACGTATGGAGGTGCGATTGCCATCACTCACGTGGGAAAACTCAACCTTGGTGGAAGCATTCTCTATCCAGTTTATTACTCTGAAAGAGGTCCTAGGAATCTGATCTCTTCCACCCAACTAGAAGATCAACGCCAGGAAATTGAATCTCTGATAGCACATTGATTTTTGGCAAGTAGAGATATTTAGAATTATGTGTTTAATGGGATGTTTCTTTGAAGGGGGTGAAATTTTACACAGACCTATTTACACCGGCTCCTTCAGTGTAAAGCCAATCCTGTGTAAAACTCGAAAAAAGGCTTCAATTTTATATCTTTATACTTGTTTCGATTTTTTTCTGGCGGTGTAATCTATTCCTGTGCAAAACAAGTTGTGTAAAAATATGACAATGCAGGTTAATCTGGAATTTTACACAGATATTTTTACATCAACAAAACACGGTGCAATAACATCCAGTGTAAAAATTGACATTTGACCCAAGAATGGCATTTTTATACATGTGACGTTTGCACAGGGTAAAGTCTGTGCAAAATGCCACGGTGTAAAATTCACCCAGTGCGGGCTAAAGTGGAGATTTACACTTCTTTACACTGACATTTGAAAAATTCAAAAAATCACAAGAATGATACATTTCAAAGACGGCAAGAATATGTTAGATATTGTATCAAGAATGTATAATGGTATTGATATTGATGAAAGAGAGTAAAGGAGAAAAAGAGATATGAATCAGGAATGAAATACTAAAACCATTAACATCATCCAAGTCGCTGTCGCTTTGCCCTTGTGGCTCTAACATCCAAATTTTCCTCTGAAGGCTCCTCAACAGGGGCCTCTTCAACATCTTCAATAAGTACATACCCTTCCCATTTGGGTTTCCTTGTCTTCACAGGTTCTTTCTTTGGTGACTTGGCCGGCTTCTTTGCTGATTCTTTCTTCACTGATTTCTTTGGTGTTTCTGTAGGTGACTTTGTTGGCTTGTTTGTGGACTCTTTCGTGGAATCCTTTTTATTTTGCGTTTTTGATTTACTGTTCAAAATGAAGTACATCAGTAAAATTCAAACAAACACAATCATTAATCAATAATGTGCCTACCAGGTTTCTTTGCCGGTTTGGCGACACTTTCAAGATTAACGTCAGTCTGGCCTTCATAAAAAACTTCCTTTTCTTCATCTGATTGGTACTGTCCGTTGCCATTTGGCAATCCACCTCCAAAAGGGAAAGTTTGTGTCGGCATCAAAAATGGAATGTTTGAATGGTCTTTTGGAAAAGTCTTCATGAGGCCATGCAAGGCCTTTTTGGTTTGTTCGTTTTTGCCATCAATAGGCATCCGTGAGTAGATGAGCCAGCTTGTTTGAGGTGAACAGCCAGCTATACTCAAAATATCAGGACCCAATAACTGTGCAATGCCTGCATTGACACGCTCATCAAAGTGCCATACCCCGGTGATACCACCAACAGACCTCACAACTTTACACCAGTAATGATTCCTACCCCAGTAACCGCGTGTAATCATCTTGTAATCTATTCCACCCACTTTAATCTGTGCAGGCCAACCCGTGTCTCCTTGATAGCACTCTCTTGCGTCCGAAGTCATTCCAACCACCCCATCCAAGTGAATGTAAAGATGTAAAGGAGCAGAGAAAGGGTTGGTGATGTCAATTTTCAATTGTGTTTGTAGAAGGGAGGCGTCAGCAGGTTGTTCTCTGGAAATGGGGTGGCAGCCATGGCATACAGTTGAAGCATTGTCAGTAGGAATACCTTGGCATGCCCATGTCAATATCAAAGGCCGGCTTCAGCGTAATTGATGGCGGAATTTGCAAACGTCAAGGGCAAAACTCAAATGATTGATTGACGTTGTGGCAAGATGATTTGATGATCTGTATTGTGTGAGCAACTGCTGATCTTGAGGAGATCACATTTGAATAGTGGCCTGAGTGTTGACTTCTTGGCAGCATTCCTTTCTCCCAATAAAAATTCCATGAATCCGTCTGCCAAAGCATATTTGTCGCTGGTGAAAGAAACTGGTGCAAGCTTTTGAAGCTATTCTTGAATGAGGTTTTGACCTCCTGGAAGAACATGGTGGATGCCTTCATTTGAGATTTCTGCATTTAATCGTTGGGTGAAGTGTTGGACTACTACACTCACCAAGTCCGTTTGGTTTACGGTCAGATGTGAACTCCATAACGGGGAAAAGGCCACATAGAGACATTTGAGAGTGGCCGACATCCAACATCGCATGGTGGTACCTTTGAAAGATCCCGTGTGGTACGATTGATAAGTGGTGAGGTGGTTTCAATTGACGTTTTGAGAGCCAAGTGGTCTACCAGGCTTGGTGGCTCTTTATCTTTTAGCAATGAATTTGTCACCTTTCTTCCCAATGAGTTTGTCCGTTGTGTCTGGAGCGCGACCGTCATTGCAAGTGAATTGATGTCTGGTTGGCTCAGGCATTCTAATGACTTTGACGACTTCCTCCCAAGTCTTCTGTTGCGAGCCGTAGTTGACTGAAACTCCCTTCTTGACGGATTGATAATCTCTTTCCTGGAATTGAGCAAAGGCAAGAAGTTGAATGATTCCAGGGATCACATAACATTTCCCTTTGATGTATCTAAACAAGACCACATCAATAAAAAAGGGAAAGATGAAGATGATAAATGTGAAAGAGTTCACTTACCATAGCAAATAATACGTACAATGCATTGACTCTTGCCCGTTGGTAGTTGATGGCAATTCAGCACGGCATCAAGGTCCATTGTCCTCCACATCTTCATTGTCGCTATCCTCACCTGGTATAGGATGATCATCTTGAGGTTTCCTCTTTCTTGAAGGAAAGAGCATTGCTGACATATCAGCAGCTTCCCACCACACGATCCACCTCTTAGCAAGAGGAAACTTCTTGCAGAGGTTGTCAAACTTAGCCTCTAGAGTAAGTCCTTCTTGGCCGTCTTTGTCGGCTACCAGTAATGATTGACACAAGTTAATCCAGGCGCCCTAATAGCAAAGGTTGATCAGTAAAAGTATAATCCAGTATGCAATAAGAAAAAAAAAGCTACTGACCACATGTTCGAGCTTCACCATTTTACAGTTTTTTCTAATTCGGGTTACAGCCTGTTTGCAGTGCTGTTTGCAACCATGAAGCTTTGACAGTGCCACATCACGATCATGGCAATCAAAAACCTCCATGTAAGTGGACATAAAACCATTCCTTTGAGCCAGTGAAAAATCAACAACTCGCTCAACCATCATGTTTTTGTCTTTATCTGACATGTTGGCTTTCTGAATTTGTTGTAGTAATGCAATAAAGTGAGCCTTGTAATGTTCAGTTTGAAGACCACCAAGCCACGAGAAAAGTACTGGTTCCCAACGCTTGAGAGTGTTGCAGTACTTAGAAGTTGTCAAGAGGTATCCATTCCGGAAAAATTGATAGGTCACGTTGGACAGAAGGCCACCAGTATATGTTGCAGAACCCTCATCTGGCTTGATAAGAATTTGCTGCATCCAGCTGGTCTGGAAGGAAATGTGATAATTTTTGGCACTGATTGAAGACAGCGGGATAATCATCCCCTTCCTGAGAAAAAATGCGACAAAATTACAATTAATATGTGAAAATAGGATGATGATTAAGATGATCAAGGTTTTTACCTGGACCAATCCATCATGCTTGTCAGCCATTTGTCTCCAGCTTCCGGGTCCCGTGTGTCAGACATTATGCCAGCTTTGATTGGATATTGACGTTGTAAATAGCCTAGACAATTAATATATCCAAATGAAGGGTGCACTTTGACCACTGATTGGATAGGCTCTGTGCCTATGTGAGCACAGCCCACCTGTAATAGAAAGACATAGATAAATAAGGATTTAGATGAATAAGGATTGAGAGTGATCAAAATATCTACCTTCAAACCAAGAGGCCCAGTTTTGGGGTCGCTGATCATCATTTCCTTCAACTCAGCCTTTGAGTTTGGATCTGCTTTCTTGGGGTCAGGCCAATCGTGACAATGTATCCCAATGTGGTGGAGCAAACCCCATTTGCCATCCTCCTTGCCGTCGCCATCCACCTTGGTATCTATTCAACACTTGGCATCACATGTGATGTGCTGTTGAAGTCCATTGCATGTAGAAATGGGACATGCGGTCCCTCTGCAAAGAAACGGAAGCATGAGAAGACGCACATTTGCATCAGAAGGAATTGATGGACTCACACTACATTTGCAATCATTTTGGGTCCAGTTGGTGGAGAGCCAGCTAAACTGCAGTCAGAGTTTGTGCATTTCATGACACCCAAGCAGTAATATCTGCGGGTGACCCAATCCTTTGTCTTGTTGGGTTCAGTTTGCATAGTGTGCGTCCATTGAATAAATTTGAAGTTGCCAACTCTGTCTTTGGGTCATTTGACAAATACGGTGGCGCCGTTGGGACACAGTGGGTAGTCATCTCCGTCGAGTTCACATCCATGATTGATGAAAGTGGTAAATGCCGCTTTATTGGTAGGCAGTCGAAATTTGCGAGGTGGTACTGGTGCTGGTGGCGTGGAATTCAAGTTGGGGTTGGAAATATTGCATGAAGAGCTTTTAGACTCTTTGGAAAGTGACCCAAGCAAACCTTCAGGTGTTATCATTGTGATAAGGTTCTTGGGCTTTGATGACTCTGGCATGTATGTATCTTTGTCAGATTCTTTGTCAGACAGATGTTCAGTTAAGGTAATTGGTGATGTGTTAGAAGATTGGGATGGTGATATATTTGGTGATGGAATTGATGAGTTAGAAATAAAAGATGGAAGAGATGTAGAGATACATTGTCCAGAACAAAAGGGTAAAGGTGCGACTTGACAGATATCTTTGTTGTCTGTCAACACAGAAGTGGAATGCCCCATCTTCGCTTGTTTTGTTCACTTTCCAAATGAATCTTCTCAACTCTTTGACCTTTTTATTGGAATTAAATGAAGGATGCGAGCCAATATCTTGAAATAACTTTGCAAAAAGAAGGATGAAGGTGTCTTGGATTGTACCTTTTTTTTGATATTTGATCAACGTGGAATGTTCCTCACGCCATCTACGCCGATTTCGTGGATATATCAGTAATATCAAGCTTCCATGTTTGTCTAGATGGAAGCTTGGTATGATACGTTGGGTTTTTAATGGGAATATCATCATCCATACAAACAATTATGCTTTGCAGTGTAAGAATGTATATCCATTGGTGTAAAATTATAACTTTGACACCGTAACCGGATTTTCACACGGGTAAAGTTTGCACCAATCCAAATCTGTGCAACGTCCACAGGTGTAAAATTCAAATCACACTCGTGGTCCCTTATTACTACACTGGAATCTCTCACACCAAGGCATCACTGTGTAATCCGGCCGGGGTAAAACTACAAATCACCATTCATCGCCACATTTTTACACAATTTTTTTTACGCAGGATAACTTTACACAGAAAAAAAAAATCGAATCAAGTATAAAAGTATAAATTCAACGCTTTTTCTCCAATTTTACACCAGATTGACTTTACACCGAGAAAGTCAGTGTAATTGCACCTGTGTAAAATTCTCCCGCCCCCTTCTTTATACTTCAAGGGATGCGTAATCAACATCACTTTGGATTGGTATGAAAATCAGAGTTCATTGATAAGTTTCATTGTATGTTTTGGGATGGTAATTTAAGGATCCTGACTCACGGGTAAGCCAGTTGATTTGCAATAGGCTGACAACCGGTTGCCTCTGTTTCCATGTGGAATTTGAAAAGGTCAGTATTGTGCAAGGTTATAAAAAAAGCAAGATATTCACTTTTCAGAGGGCCTTTAAATTCTAAACATTGCAAAGCAGCTGTAACTTGAAACTTCCCATTCACAACTGTGACCTTCCCACAGTCTAGATATTCATTATAAAAAGATCTTTGCATTAGACTTGATAGATAAATTTTTGTGATGTGATAAGTCAAGGATGATACAACGCACTCGTATAAGCATACTTAGGGTTACTTTTTGCTGAATCACATACTTGCTTGCTGGGCGACACACTAGGTTCCAGTCCATTGATCAGTGATGGAAATTTCTTGTAAGGGGTACAATTTAACAGTGTGACTTTCCGGTCTGCTTTATTTTTTGGTGGTGAGCAGTAGTATGTCATCAGGCCTGAATTTTGACAAACTAGAAAATTTGATCAAGAAGTCAATGTGTCTTATCAATCTGGACAGGCAAACAAAAGAACCTGAGAGGTACAAAATAAAGGACTTACGCCATTTTCCTGGTTTACTTACACTTGGCCCCCAAAAGTATCCGCAGTCTTGAGTGCTCTGTCCAAAAACCAAGCTTATGTATAAAAGAAGAATAATTGTAAAGATGAAACCACATTGACTGAGGTGCATATCCAGTGGTGAGGTCTATTCTTTTTCTGGTGGGAAGGTAGACTCTGTCCTTGTCTTCTAGGTTTTGCCAAAAGAATCTAAGCCAAGATTTCACACTCACTTACGGGATACAAAGTAGAAACCAGGCACGTGCCCGACCTTGTGCCCAGATTTTTTTTGGCAGTAAATTTGAATTCTGGGCCCGGACAAACTTGAAGTCTTGAATTCCAAGAAGATGTTTTGGGATACATTTGTAAGGGTCCTTGAACATCCTCCCCCTCTTAGACACATGACTTTTGATTGCCAGTCCATGAGTAGCTCAATCTTCTGACAAAGCTGTTTCTTCTCCTAGCCATTTTCTTTCAATTATTCCCCTGCTTCTGCATCCAACAAACTTTGAAGGCATTCTCACAAGTTTGTCTGTGAGGTTGCGTCAACCCTGAGCACATGTACGTGTACTCAAAGGATGACTAAAAATATAATAAACCCCTAAAACCCATAATTACATATATGTACATACCAAAAACAGTGTGTAACATATATGTAAAACCCTATAAAACATAAGAACACCTCATAACTCACTGTCACGAGTTGAAATATGCTTATATTAAATAAAGCACAAAATAAACTTAAACGTTAATGACCATAACCAATATCAATTGGCAATCACTATCCAAGCCAAAATAGTGATAAAAGCAAATATCATAAAAGTTAGGTTAGGAGAGAAGAATATATAAACCCCCCCTAACCTCAGAAGAAATTCCCTCATAGAAAAATAAATAGAATAATTACTTTCAAGAACTAACAAAAGTTCCTTTGAAGTAATAATCAAGAGTCTTATAAATAAGACTAGGGATGACACTTCATATACTTTGGAGTTTCCCCATCTACAGTAAGTTATATTCATTTCCTTCATCAGGATCCTCTACTTCCCCTAAGTAGACTATACCTCAGGTTAGTTGTCAGCCCTGGATACATATTTGTGTACCCAAAGACTAACTTATAATAATAAAATATCATCATATATATATGTATACTCAGGCAAACCCTAATTACATATATATATATAACATAATAATAGCATGTCACATGCCATATAATATTAATGATCCCTAATTACATACACATGCACACTGATAACTACATGTAGCAGCATGTAATATATGAATTAAACCTATAAATACAATAAATACACCTCATAGCTCAGTGTCAAGAGTCATTATGCTTATATTACATAGTGTAAATAACAAATACACATGTCAATAAGCATGAGCAATAAACACAAATGATAACCCTTAACCAGAGTAGTGATACAAACAAGCATCACTACAATTAGGTCAAAAGATGAGAGTATATAAACTCCTCCTCTCACCCTTCAAGCAGAATCCCCCAAGCAATTATTACACACTACTTTTATAAACTAACCAAAGTTCAACTGAAGTACAAAATCAAGAGTCTTATAATTATAAGACTAGTGATTAACTTCTCTAACTTTAAATCAGTTCCTTGATTAAAAGTAAGTAATATAACCTTCACTCCTCTGGATCCTCTACTTCCCCTAAGTAGAAACATAACATAGGTTAGTGACCTCAACAACTCAGGCTAGTTCCCTTAAGAAGAACTTCAGGTTGGTGACCTTAAGAACAACCCCAAGTTGGTGACTTTAAGAACAACCAGACTAGTGAACTCTATTCACTCTTTAATCTGTTAACATCAGGATTAAAGGAAGGTCTTGGATCCAACCTTCAACAACATTAACTTTTATATTATAACTGCAAACCTCCTTTTGAGGAGTCTACTAACTGTAGTCTGTCTGGATTTATCCAAACAGACTCTTTAGTCCTTTTCCCTTTCATAATTGTTTTAATTCCTGGATTCATATTGTAAGTACTAACTATTTGAAATAAGAAATTAAAATAAAATTATTATAAAATACCATATTACCAATTTTAGTGAGCTCAGAGTACTCCAAAAGAGTACCCCACTCTCACATTAGTGACCTTCAAACGACTCCAGTTTAGTGACCTTAAGAAGCACTTTAGGTTGGTGCCCTCTCAATAACCCCAAGTTGGTGACTTTAAGGAGAACCAGAGTAGTGATCTCAAAACACTCCTTAATCTGTAATAACAAAGATTGAGGGAATGCCTTGGATCCAGATTTCATTAAAGAATCTCTAAATACATTTAATTAAATTCATCTCTCTTTCTTCTTCTTTATATTACACTTTTATCTTTGTATCTACTATAAATTTGAAATAAAATAACTAAATTTATAAACCTTATACATATAAATATATAAATATTAAAAAATTAGTGAGCATTGAGTATTCAAAAGAATACCCAACCCTCACAGGTTGTGTTTGGGTAATGTATGGATTTAGAGAAGCTCATGATAACCCATAAAATCAATCAATTTCATCTTCAATTTTCAATTTTCAACCTCCTTGACAGATGGTCAGCTGAACAAAAACAACAACAAACACTTGAACAAAGAAGCCAATTGTGATCTTAAACACTTTATGACATTGAATGAAAAATATCAAAACTAGTCAAATGATACAACCAAAATCAATCTCATTCAGGATCATAGCACTTTATCCAGAACCAGCTCAACTTCATTTTCATCATCAAGATCAACTCTAACTCATTCAAAACTACACTCCTTGACCTCAACACTAGTTAATATATTATCATCTCTCTCAAACAGTGAGTTTGAGTCTTTCAAAACAGCTTGGTCTAAATAAAACAACAGCCCGCCCCCAGATGATGATATTTATCTTTTTCTTCATGTTTAAAAACATTTTCAATTTAAATAATTTTCTTTGACTATCTTGAGGCACTTTTCAAGAGGATTCAAAGAGATAGTAAAGCAATTATATGAAATGAATTCTTGCGGACCAAAAATCTACGCAACAGAGCACTGGTACCTGGACAGACAGGAGATATATTGAGCTCTGATTGAGCTTGAGTAAAGATGAAGTTAAGAGTGATGGAAGAGTGATTCAACACCTTACCTGCAGTAGAGCAGGACTGAAGAATGAAAGATAATTCTCAAGTATCCAACTTCTGAATGGATCATATTGATTCATAAAGTACATAATAAAAGAGAACTATATAATTTTAAAAAGAGAGAAAACTTGAATGTACCTGGACAGACAGGAATTATATTTAGCTCTGATTGAACTTGAGTAAAGATGAAGTTAAGAGTTTTGGCAGAGTGGTTCAATGGCTTACCTGCAGTAGAGCAGGAGTGAAGAATGAAAGATAATCTATCACAGATAAGATAAGTACTGTCCAGGACAAAGTAGTATATAGATTAAAACAGAAAGTTCTTACTTATGCATCCAAGTTCCAAATGGATGAGGGAGGAACTTGGAGCTCAAGAGAGACTGAGTATAAGAGAACAACACATCACACAAAAACTTAGGCAAGGGGTTACAAAACCCAGCAGTGCACATTCCACACTAACAGCTTATTAGATTGGACACCCAACTAACACACACATTACATAAATCAAAAAGAAGAGTTGAAAAGACATAACTGATCATCATCACACACTTCTACACCATCCATCCACTGGTATAACTTCTCTATGTGATGGACTTGAATATGTATCTATCACAACATAATATACATATGTTCTTTCCTTTGATAAGATTGCATCTATCATCATGTGTTTGAACTCATGCTCATGACATTCTCCACTACTGAAAATTTACTGTCCTTCATTGATGAGGCTGGAATCACACCTTCTGATTTCCATTGTTATCTCAACTCTTTCAGTTGGATGTCTTGTGATTAGAACCACTTAGCAGAGCTGCAAAGAGATACAAACCAAGTATACATTCACAGAAGTTTAACAGGTTGATCTGAAGAAGAAGTTATGTTCAAAGATAAACCTTATACCAAATTTGAACTTATGAATTCAAGTGAATAGAAAAAGAGATGAGTAAGCAAGGTCATTCAAATCTTCATGTTCAAAAACCAAGCCTATTTATCTTTTTCATTCAAACCCAAACTAGGTAAATAAGTCATTATTCAAATCACAACCATTTATCAATTGTGAATAAAAAAGAGCGTGGAAGGACAACTGGAGAAAGAACTCCAATTGATGAAGTACAAAAACATGTATTGTTATAGATCTTCTTCATTTTAGTGTCTCTCAGAATCTAGGTGTCCTCACCTCAACTGAGGTTCAAACATAAATGCCTTGAGGCCAGATAGTAAAATTTGGGATGATACTTTTGTCAATTTTATAAACATTTAGTTAGTAGCTGTTGGAGTACAAGAAGTGACAGGTACAAACAAAGCTTTTATCAAGAAAGACAACAGAAAAATCTCTATCATGTTCTTTTATTTCATGATCAGCCCTTTAGACATCTATCAAAGGTTCAAGACTTGACTTGTGCCTTTATCAATCATCTACAAGCTACAATTGGAGATTGTTGATGGAATGAAACAAGATCTTGAAGCACAGAGGAATGTAAGACAAAAGATACACAAATCTAGATGTAAAAAAGGTTGATTTGAATGTGAATGGAATTCAATCAGGACCTTGACATCATATCTACTCATTCCAACCTAAAAAGCAGTCCATTTAGATCTTGGTGATCAGTTTTCATTTATTCGATAAATTTGTAATTAACATCACTTTGAATAGGAATGAAAATCAGATTCCATGCATCAGCTTTATATTTTCTTTGTGTGATGGTATCTTGAAAAATCCTGACTCACTAATCAATCTGTTTATTGATTGGTACACAACCTGTAGCTTCTGGTTAAATGTAGCATGATCAGTATTTGTAGAAATGATGTAAAAAAAGCAAGATATTCACTCTTTGGAGGGCTTTTATAATCTTGACACCTGAAAGTGTCTGTGACTTTAGCTACACCATTTACGATTTGGACCATCCCACAGTCTAGAGGATCATCAAGAAATCAGTCTCTTTAGTTCTTCATCCAATCTTGAAGTATGTTATGAGTAAGACAACAGACTTATATAAACATTAGCACGTCTTCTTGCTGCATCACACATTTGATTGCTGCGTGGAGCACGAGTTTGTTCATTATCCAATGTGGGTAAGCCTGAAGGAGACTTTGGGTATGGGACACAGCCACCCAGATTGACTTTGAGCTCAGCTTTATTACTTGGTGGGTCACAGTAGTATGATTTCTTTCCACGCCTGTCTGAAGTCAAACAAACTAAAAGATTTGACCATAATGAATTCAATTTGTCTTGTCTAGATGGACAGGTCAAGAAGAGAAGCTTGAGGTTCTACAGAATGGAAATTCACTCACGGAATTTGCCTGGTTTAGCTACACTTGGCCCCCAAAATACTGAACAATCTTCATTACTTGTCCCAGGTGTTTGACCAAAGCTTTTCTCTATGATCACAAGGTTCATGAAGATGAACAGAAGCTTATTGAAAACCATCTTTAGTGATGAGGTTTATGCTTTATTTATTGAGTAGCCTGATACTGGCCTGAACAGGTTTTGTAAGATATACGAGTGTAGTCTTACACACAAGACTAGAGGAAAATTTGGATTTTGGTTTGAAGTAGAGGTGAAAGTTTTTGATTTCTTAAGATTGAGAGTGAGGTAGGAGGATATGGAACTGAAAGAAATGAGCACACCAAGTCTTTTTGAATGTTGACTGGACCTGCAAATCAATGTCAAAGTCTGAGATTAAAATCAGAAACATAGCATCTCTCCTGTGATTTAATATTCTCTCGGTTGACTTGGTTTTGATCAGCTCATGATCGTTTTTTATCAGCCACCCTTGATCAAACACGCGATGTAGCGCTGCAACGGTTTGCTTGCACCGATGTTTGCCTGCAATCGGTGCAACACCGAATCCAGCATTGTTGGATGTGACCGTCTAAAGTTTGGATTGATATAGAGCATCATACTACCCAGATGGACGTCATAACTCAACCAAGTCTCTCCTTCGAGACTTACATTCATAGGACTCGAGGGACTTGGGCCCCGCATGGATGGGAGTTCCCTTAGGTCGTGACTTCACCCGACCTGACGGAATAGGACTTGGCCTCGGTCGTCATGAGGCTCTTCAGGTGAATAGTCCGATAAATCTTGCAATCTTCACCGTGCTATTGAGTTCAAATCTGAATTTCAAGGCCCTACAGGCTAGATTTATAGAGGAGTTAAACATGTGCCATTGGCCGAGAGAGATGAGGGCTGGGTATATTGAACGCCAGGAAATTGAATCTCTGATAGAACATTGATTTTTGGCAAGTAGAGATATTTAGAATTATGTGTTTAATGGGATGTTTCTTTGAATGAATCCTTTGGTCCAACATCCAGTAGCTTCAACCCGTACTCACGATTTGAAGTGTGAAGTTGTGATTGGGGTGTGTATAGGCTTAGAGAGGTTTGTGATAACCCATGAAAGAAATTCACTTGAGTTTTGAATTTTAAAAAACCAATTCGAATTGACCACTCTGATCAACAAATTACAAGAAACAAATCAAAAAACAACCGAACGAACGAACCATTGAAGAAAGAAACCGATTAGAAAGATGTTAAAACACTTTATCAATCAAAGACCATTCAACCAAAACTTAAACTTCTTCATTCCATCAAGATTTAAATCGATTCATCAACTTCATCAACACTTTACTTTCTTCTCAACTCAATCCACTTCATATTCATCATCAAGATCAATCTTATTTAATTCAAACCTAAGGTCTTCATCTCAAGAAGGAAGATTGATTAATCCTTTATCATCTGTTTCAAATTGTAAGTTTTGAATTTATAAAAAATCACAAATCAATCCATGATCTCATTCAAATCAAAGCAAAAAATCAAAAAAAAACCAAACATCCTCCTCCCTTTCTTCAATAACGCAACACTCATCATCCTTTTTGTTTTTCGTGAAAAAAACACCACCACCACCTAATAAGCAAGATCGATTTTCATTCAAACTGAAATCACACCCAATCCAGATGCATTAAAATTCATACCAGGAGTAGAAGTGATGGGAAAGACAAATGGAACCTTGGAATTTTTCTCAAACACTCCTACCCATTCTTTACCACTAGCTCAATCATTATTCAAGGTTGATGGGATCAAATCTTTATTCTTTGGTCCTGATTTTATAAGTATCAATAAGGAAGAAGGAACGGATTGGTCGATGATCAAACCTGAGATTTATTCTTTAATGATGGAATTCTTTAGTTCTGGTCAATCCATCTTAAGTGATCAAACTGAAGAAAATCAAGGACCAGAGGATACGAGAGTCTTAGAATCAGATTCAGAAGTGGTTGGGATGATTAAGGAATTATTGGATAGTCGAGTGAGACCTTCGATTCAAGAAGATGGAGGTGATTTGGAATACAAAGGGTTTAATGAAGAAACGGGTGTGGTAACTCTGATGTTAAAAGGTAGTTGTAGAGGTTGTGATAGTAGTACGGTCACACTTAAAAGTGGGATCGAAAGAATGTTAATGCATTATATTCCAGTGGGTTTTTTCGTTTTCTTCTTTGGTTTCTTTGTACAAATCAAATGGCAATTTATTTAAACTGATCATTTGGACATCTTTAGGAAGTTCAAGCTGTGGAACAAGTTTTGAGTGAAGAAGAAAAAGTAGCTAATGATGAATGTAAGTGAATGAAATCATGCTTCGAATTCTGATCTTGATGTACTGACGATTGTGATCGATTACATATAGTTTCTAAATTTGAAGAAAGATTAAGATCAGCTGGAAAAACCGTTTCGATTTGAAAAAAGATTCATTCAAGTGATTCAAACTTTCAATCTGTTCAAAAAGTGTTCTACATAGCTCATCATCGATCGAAAGATTCAACTTTTCCTTTATCACATCCATTCCATTCCCATCAATCGAAGATTTGTATAACATTTTCTTTTTCTTTATCTTTCCAACTGATCGATCACTATCATTGAATTCAATCCTTTTAACTTTTTGTTTCTGTTTTGTTTGTTTGAGTGATTTGTGAAGAGGATCAAAGGATTTGAAAAGTAAGGTTTAGAAAATCGATTCTTTTAAGTTGAGAAGATCAGTTTGATCTTTTTTGGTCAAGTTGATTAAGTTTGAAAAGTTGTAAAGTGAAGTGAAGTGAAGAAGATAAACTGATAGAGGTTTCTTTGAAAAGAAAAAGGAAAAAAAAGCAATTCACAATCTCTTTCTTTTGCAATTGAACTCAGAACTCAAAGTTGTTAGATAATCTGTTCTAGATTTACCACCAAAGAGAAAAAAGTTTGATCTGAAATGAAAATCGATCAAGATTGATAAAAAGTGAATTGAGATTGAATCCTAAGTGAATGAGATGATCCAAAAATGAATGGATGAAGTGAAATAGACTTGAGTAGACCGATTTGATTTTGGAATCCTTCTTTTTTTTGTTTGAAAAGTTTTGGGTTTAGGATGATCTCAGTTTAGTTTTCATTCAAGAATCAAATCAAAGTCTAATATGAGGGATTCAGTTTGAGTTGAGATTGAAGAGGTTGAAGAAAGATTTCAAATAAAGTCAAGAGTATGAAGCTAAAGTTGAGTAACCTGTTTGGTTTTGATCTCTTCTTAATTAATATACCTTTACATCTTCCTCAGCCTAGCTCTAAGCTTAACTAAGCCCCTCACGAGCGCGTTCGCCGCGCCCTCGAAGAGTCAGAGTAATCTTTTGGTCAGACTGTCTCAGCCTATGTTTTCTATCCCATCAGAAATTTATCTCAGAGGGCGTGGCAAACATGCTGGTGAGGGGTTTAGTTAAAATTGCTGATTGAATTTCTTTGTCCACCTCCTTCGTGATGCCTATTATGTATGCATCAACTGTAAGATTCAATTTGCTATCAGTTATTAATTTGTTATCAGTTTGGAATATAACTCGCTTCTCCTGTCTCAAGAGACTGGGTGGCTCGGCTCTGGTGTTGAGTTTAGGCGTAACGCCGTCGCGCGGGAGCGCGTTGGCTGGATGTTTTGATTGGATGAATATGACGCCTAGTGCGTGTAGAGAAAAAGACAATCAGGAAAACAGGACTAACCGCAGCAGCACTGGTACATGAGGAGCGTAGCTGGAGAGAGAGCTTGAGCGAGAAAAAACGGAAACATATAAAACTTTTGAGGAGACATCGCGTAAGACTGAGAGACCCGGGCTGGGTGGGCGGACAACGACGAACTGGGGGGACAAGAGAGACACATGAGAGAAATATAGGCAGACAACAGAAAAAAGAAAACAACTGGTCGAAACATCTTGGTGCGAGACAGAGGGCTGTACAACTTTGTTTGACTTGAAAGGAAGGTGGCTCGGGCCAGAGAGACCGGTCGGGGCCGGGGTGCCAAGGCATATTAATGGAGAGTAGGTGAAGTGAAAAAGATGAGAAAAAAGAAAAAAGAGGAAATGAATAAAGGAAATGAAGAGAAAAAAGAAAAAACTAAAAGGAGAATTATTTGGTGAGACACAACGCAGAGAAGGAAAATAGAAAGGAACTACTAGAATGCGGAGAAATCACGAGCGTTGTTCTAGGCCTGTGAGTCTCGATGAAGCCGGGTTGAGGTGGGCGGGTGACAAAAAATATCTGGCTGAGTTGTGAGACTTAGTATGAGATGAGGGGTTGACGATGGGGAATTTTGGGGATGAGGCGTAGTTTGCGGTTGGTGTATTAGGATGAGGAGCTGAGGGGATGTTGGCCTTCTATCGGAGTCTTGGAAACCCACCTCATCTAGTGAGACTGATGCCTTCTTGATGTTGGGGAAGATTATCCCCCCCAGCGAGACGGGTTGCTGAAAGCCGGCGGCGAGGAGATCTGAAAAGCTGCGACGTGAATGAAATGTTAATAAGCTATAAATGGGATAATCTTTATGGCCAATATTTTTTGTCAGGGGTGCGGTTATATTCCACAATGTTAATAGCGAGCTACCAACCCACGAGGAATATAACTCGCTTCTCCTGTCTCAAGAGACTGGGTGGCTCGGCTCTGGTGTTGAGTTTAGGCGTAACGCCGTCGCGCGGGAGCGCGTTGGCTGGATGTTTTGATTGGATGAATATGACGCCTAGTGCGTGTAGAGAAAAAGACAATCAGGAAAACAGGACTAACCGCAGCAGCACTGGTACATGAGGAGCGTAGCTGGAGAGAGAGCTTGAGCGAGAAAAAACGGAAACATATAAAACTTTTGAGGAGACATCGCGTAAGACTGAGAGACCCGCCGACCGCCACCTAATATTAAGAATGGTGAGGGTAAGTGATATGAGTGGTGACGAGAGGTCGGTGGACTCGCTGAGTCGCTACTGTGGACTTTACTCACTACCGGTCTTCGGCTAGCTTTCCCGTCTCATCGTAGATGCTCAGAAAGCGACGAACGCGCCTGCGTGTCTCGCTCGTGCTAAAGGGTGTTCGTTTCTCGCCCCTAACATTAGGAGGGGGTGGTCGCGGACATATATGCGAAAAGCTTCCGACGACCATCTTCCTGCTATCTGGATGAACTCCATGGGTAGTCCTGCTTGTCCTAGGGCCGTTGCTCCACCTGAGCGTAAGGAGTGCCCTGATTTGGATGTGTCGAAGAATTCATGGAAGCGCCTTAGGAACCAGGTCCTGGTGGCCCGTTTCCCTTGAGAGTTTATTAGGAGGTATTGTGAGTGGGGGTATAACCGATCCCTCAGCTGGATGTACGCCTTTAGCGTTCCGACGGGGCATCTGGCGTAAGGGCCGTCCAGATGGGGGAGAGGGGGGGGTGGGGTGTGGGGGTGGGACGCGGGGATGGATGGATGTGATTTGTGAGGATGGGAGTGTGTGGGGGGATTGGAAACCCGTGTGACAATGAGTCAGTAGGGTGAGGACAGAATACGTCAGTTTTGTTACTAAGACGTTGCCTATGCGGCTACTCCTTGGAGGGGGTTTTTTGGGTGTGAGTAAAGGGAAGGGGACTAACACCCCGGGAATGTCGCAGCTAGCTAGTAGTACTTCGGAGCCTAGGAAATATGGGTCCCCTTTGTGGTAGGGTAGTGTGTACTTCGCGTACTTCCCACATCGAGAGAAATGCAGGGTGTTCCTGAGGATGGACTTGCGGTCTTCCACTGCTCTGGAAGAGTCGGGGATGGTGAGTTCACCTAGACGGTGTAAGCCGTGAAAGCCGATTGATAGAATGGTGAGGAATAGCATCTCGTCGATGGATTTGCCTGACCCGGATGCAACTACTTCGATGTCTTCCAGGGTGATGGGTTCTTTTCTTACGACTGGTTTGGAGAAGGCTTTCATGGCTCCTCTGAGGGTTTTTCGGACGGTGGGGTGGTCGGTGATGGATTTGACTTGAGGCCATGTGGATTGGAGGGCAGAAGCTATGCCTGATAAGTAGCATGCTATCGATCTGGGGCTTAGTGGTCTTCCTGTCTTTGGGGATGGTCGACGCGCTGACACTGCTATGAATCTTGATAGTGTTTCGATTGTGGGTTCGGTGGAAAGGTTCTCTGTGGCGCAGAATTCTAGGTAGGCGGTGAGCGCGCTCCTATACTTAGCTTTGGTGGATAATGCTAGAGATGCTTCGGCATCAGTTCGTGCGAGGGCGAGTTGGACCTCTCTTCTCGATATTGAAGGGTGGCTCCCGTTTCCTTGACGGAAAACCTCCATCTGGAAAAGCGGTCGGGTAGGGGATGGATAGAAGGGATGCTCTTGGGTTGATTCTTTTTACTTGCTCCAGGTTTCCTCTTGATAGAGCGTCGGCCTGCTCGTTCTTCTTACCCGGCAGGTGTATGACTCTGACGTCAACTTGCGCGTCGATGATGGCGTCTATGATGCTTTGGAATAAAGGTCTGACCATTGGGACTGCACGGTGTGAGAGAAAGAGGTCGCAAGTGTTTTTCGAGTCAGAGCATATGACGATTTTCTTCTTCTGGTTCTTGATCGCTTTGGATATTGCGATCCCCGTTGCTAGTAGTTCGGCCCAGTAGATCTCTCTGGCTGGAAGGGGTAGCTTAAGGTGTAAACCTGATGCTTCCGCGGGGTCCCATATGCCTATGCCTGTTGTGCATGCGTCGGCTGTGTATACTACGTCAGCGTCGCTTAGCGGCCATAACGATGCCTCGAGTAGGTTGATTCCGTCTGACTGCTTTAGGCGGGCTGCTAACCAACGTAAGTCCGTTTGGATTTCTTTGTTGTGTGGAACTACTAGCCTCTTATATGTTTTACCCGCGATCTTGTCCCAGGATGACTGCAGTGCAATTCTGCCTAGCGGGAACACGTTCAACGCCCACGAGCACCAACCGAGAAGCCGTTGCCATTCGCGTAAGTTGTTCTGGTTTGATCGGGTGAACTCTGTTATCTTGGCGATCAGGTCGGCTTTTTTCTCTGGTGATAGTGAGAACTTGAGTTTGTTGGGTTCGACCCAAAACCCTATTACTTCCAATTCTTCTCCGTGCAGTTGCTTCTTCCAGTCCCAAGGAACCCTGATTTTGTCAAACAGAAAGAGGAGAAGAGCCTGGTCTTTTGGGATCTTTTTCTCTTTGAACATTACCATCTCGTCTTGTGATGCAATTCCCCACGTGTCGTCCATTAGGTTGTTGAGATGTTTTATTCCGAGTACGTGTTCTGCTATCCATAAGATTAGCAAGAAAAAACCGCACCAAAGTTTAGCTGATGCTGACGAGCCAAAATTCGCGCATCTGTCGATATGAAATTTGTTCGCTATTTCGACTACTTGTCTGAGCTGCCATTGTGGAGCCATTGGAAGGAGCCGGTAAGCGTTTTTCACGTCACTTTTCCACATCACCAGCCGTTTTTTTCTTGTTGGATTTTTCGACTATGTAAGGTGCGAAGGAGATCAGTGAGTCGAAAGCTACTTTGATCTTGCTTTTGTCGATCATGTCGTTCATCGATGGTTGACCGTAGCTCATATCTGTGCACACCCGTTTTTTAGTAGTCCCTGTTTTGGATACTAGTAGGAGCGGTGATACTTTCATGCCTCCTAGGAGGGTTACGAACGGCGGTGAGTATCTTCCTTCTTCCATCTCTTCGTCTCTTGCTTTCTCGAGGAGGTCGATGTGGTCGTTACATACTGCGTGGTTTTGGACTTCTGGAACTGAGTCGTCAGGTAATTCGGCCATTGGCCAGAAGCCTTCTTTCAGGCCTCTTACCACTGATCTTACAAAGTCTTGATTTGGGTGTGAGGATAAGAGGTGATCTAGGAACGGTACATCTATTGGACATACGATTTTGAATAATTCGGGGCATCTTTCGATGGCGTATTCTGCTGCTGGGTCTGATGAAAGAGGCGGAGGGGTTGGGAAAGGTTCGGCTGATATGCTTGATTCGATTGCTGCTGAGAATCCTTCTGGTGTTGACCAATCCCATTCTAGACCTCGTTTATATCTCCTTTTTGCTGTTATTTCCTGGGGTGTGGTGATCAATCCTTCGATGTGCTCCAGTACATCCAATGAAATCGCAGCGATTATGAATTCTGGGACATTTGGCGAGTGGACATCTGTTGAGGTTCCAGTTCCCGCAGATCTGGTCTTTGATCGCTGGTGGTGATGATTTGATTTGCCCTGTCCACGGCGATCTGGGGAAGGAGTGTGTTGGGTTGCTTGTCCTTGTAAAATGGTTTTGTTGGTTGTATGGTTGGTAGTTGTTGCGTTGTTGGGAGGGGCCTGCGCGTTGGTTGGATTGGTGACTGGGGTTCTGGTTTTTGATCGCAGCAAGCTCAGGATGGTCAAAATCAGCGTATGACATGTAAGCTCTATTATGAAATTCTGTCCGTAATGCTTTGTCATACCAAACCACTCTTGACCAGTCTCCCCAGGTCTCGTACGTGTACTCTGATTGTTTGAGGTGTTCGAAGTATTTGTCGAAGGATTCTTCTGCCCCTGGAAATGCCATTTGGAGGGCTGCGTTGTATGCTTCGGTGGCTTTCCTCCATTCTCCGACTGATTTGAATCTTCTTTTCGACTGTTTCGATTTGGATTCGAGTTTCTTTGAGTTGGGATCAAATTCCAACACCTTGCTCTTGTCTGAGTCATCTGATGATATTTCCTGTAATAGCTTTTCCATGTCGATAAATTTAAATTGAAGTAAGTCTTTGATGAACACGTTAGGGAAATTGACTGGCTTGTCTGCCAGTCTTTCGAACTCTCTGACTGAGTATGAAATCCCTGCCTCTCTGTAGGCGTCGATTGCTTTGTTGATGATTTGTCGGTCTTTTGATATCGGTGTTGTGGTTCGTTGTTTCCTCTTCTCGAATGGCAATGGTGGTTTTTCTTCTGCTTCGCTTTCTGTGTTTTCTGACTCTGAATTATTGAAGTCATGATTATCAGTTTCCTCATCTCGGTCTCTTCTGCATCTTTTCTTCCTTCTGTTACTTCTCTCATCATTCCTCCTTCTATACCCGTGTCTGACCTGGGGCTCTTGTATTGGTTGGCCGAATCCTTGGTTGAACTGACCGAATGGATCGTTTTGTTGTGGGAAACCCCCTTGTTGGAAGTTGATTTGAGGTTGTTGGTGGAACACTTGACCGTCTTGATGCATCCCTTGGTTTTGGTGACCTTCGAAATGTTCGAAATGATTGATTTGATTGAATTGTTGAGGGGCTGGAGGTTGGAGATGAACTTCTGGGGGTGGTGGTACGATCCAAGGAGCTGTGTCTCTGATGTGGACGTGTACTGGTGGTGGGTCGCCTCCGATTGGGTAAACTGGCCTACCATTTTCGAAGTCATTTGCAATCGCGTCCCTTGCCAAGACCGAGAAATGGGAGTGGAACCATGGGTTGTCGTATGGGATGATTCTACTAAATTCCTCCCTGAGCTGCCACATTGAGATCCTCGTGCTGCCTCCCTCTTCGATATACTGGTTGTACAGGTTGACAATCCTGTTCGAAATGCGTTGATCCTGGTTAAATGCATTCTGATTAGCCATGAGACAAAAAATATCTGGCTGAGTTGTGAGACTTAGTATGAGATGAGGGGTTGACGATGGGGAATTTTGGGGATGAGGCGTAGTTTGCGGTTGGTGTATTAGGATGAGGAGCTGAGGGGATGTTGGCCTTCTATCGGAGTCTTGGAAACCCACCTCATCTAGTGAGACTGATGCCTTCTTGATGTTGGGGAAGATTATCCCCCCCAGCGAGACGGGTTGCTGAAAGCCGGCGGCGAGGAGATCTGAAAAGCTGCGACGTGAATGAAATGTTAATAAGCTATAAATGGGATAATCTTTATGGCCAATATTTTTTGTCAGGGGTGCGGTTATATTCCACAATGTTAATAGCGAGCTACCAACCCACGATTATGTTGTGTGGAATTGGAGTATCTTTCTAAGGGTCTATCAGCAGCATCACCATTGCAGGGATGCCACGTGATTTTATATGTGAGAAAACTATATGATGATGCTCTGTTGTGCGAAGGAAAGGATCACCTTTGACTTTCAACTTCACATTGTGGATTTCCTGCATCAGATGAAGCGTCGGCACCACCGTTTAGGTCAAATTCACTATTGAGCTATCAAGTACATATCTGGTATTTTGGATATTCGGGATATGATTGATAGCTTGATGGGGCAATTATGAAACTTGAAGAATATGATGATATGTGATTTAAAAGCTCATTCATCTGAGATTCTTGCTTTTGAATCATGAGTATTTGAAAACCTAGCTATCTGATCACTGTTTTTGAAACTTCAACAGCGACTCCTTCATAAAGCAGCATGAACAGATTTGACTCAAACCGATATTGTTCAGAACTAGATAGCCCTCATTTCCTTCTCGCTCACCGAGTGAAGAGGATGATGAAGAGCAAGTGTTGGTAAATGGTGAAGCCAATTTAATACAAGTCCTGTTTAGCTTTTAACTGAGGAGAGAAGACGCTAGTTAATTAAAACTAATCAAGTTTTCTTCATTTTCTCCCAAATATAGTGTATCATTGAACAAATCCATTTGAAAGTTTCATTTCAACGTAATTACGATCACCAAAATGGATGAGAAGAAAATACATTGGTTAATGGAAGATAACTTATAAACAAAGTAAACCAATCAGGATGAGTTTAATCGATCGGAATGCCCAATTGAGATTCATTTAGGTAAACTCATCTTCCACTTCATCATTCAAATCGATCGAATTGGACCTCTCTAACATTTAATTCGAATCAGTCTCCATCATTTCAAACACCTCAAATCATCCAAAAATTAACCATCAAGTTTGAAAGATTAAAAAACCATTTTTCTCCAACCAACCAGCGATCTTTGCTTGAATACACTGATTTTAGATCGTAAGAAAAGATGATACACAAACGTATCAAATCAAATTCAAATGATAACGAACGTACAAAACTGATGAAGAAAACTTCTTCGATTTATAATCATCATCATGATCATTATTTAAATCAAGAAGAAGAAGAAGAAGAAGAAAAAAAAGTTTTACGTAAATTGGATTTTAGAATCTTACCTTTAACTGCATTATTATATGTAAGTGAAAAGAAGAAAAACACCCATCATCATCATCATTATTATCTTGAGGAATCAACTTATCTTGATGGAAATTATTTTTATTTTTTTGTTTTAGCTTTCTGCTTATCTTGATAGAGGTCATTCCAAAATCCCCTTTTTCCCACATTCAGAAAAAAAACTCATCATTTAAACCTCCAATTGATTTTGATTTTTTTTTTTCATTTTCAAACCTTAAACCAAAATCTAAATTTAAAAATTATGTAGGAAATCTTGGAAATGCAAGACTTCAAGGTTTACAATCTGAATTATTAAATGATAGTGATGAAAAATTTTCAAAAGTGCTTTCTGCGTAAGTCTTCTGTTTTTTAGAATCATCACTTCAACATTCCAATCCAATTTAGTTCTCAATGTTAATCAGAAATCTCAATTTGATTCCTAATCTTAATCTCAATTCAAAATCTACATTCCAACTGATTTGATTTTTTTCATTTTTGAATATTTATTTTTGTTTGCGCGCGGCGACGGGGGGGGTAAATCTCATGAAGATTTTTTATTACTTATATTTTACTTTCAATTCCAGGTACTTTATTAGCCAAATCAATTTCACCAAGTAAAGCGATCTCAATCGGTTCAATAATTTGGTCAATTTCAACCACTTTAATCTCCATCTGTAATACATATCATCAATTAATCATTCTAAGACTCTTAATAGGTGTAGTCAGTTTTCAAAAGCTCACCTCCCCCCTCCCAAAGAAAACATTCCAAGAGGTTTCTCTTGGATTTTCTTTTTTTTTTTGATTTTTGATTATTTGTTTCTGCTCAAAAAAAGGGAGAAGCTTTATTTGGTCAAAGTGTTGCATTATATTATAGTATTTGGTATAAGAAACATGAAATTAGTCCAAGACTTGCATTCTTCATTGGTGCAGGAGTCACAGCTGGAGGGTTTGGTGGATTGATTTCATATGGAATCTCTTTATTAGGTTCAAATACTTGGAGATTATTGTAAGGATGATCCACTACTGATTCTTTGATTTCGGAAAAAAAAAATAAAACCCAAAGAAGATGATCTTTCGTTTTGAATGTTCATCTGGATGATTACTTTTCTTGGGTTTGATCATTAGGTTTCTCATCGAAGGAATCCCTAGTCTTCTCATCACTTTAGCCATTCTCTTTTGTTTACCTTCTAGACCAAATCAAACTGATTTTCTTAACCCTTCGGAAAAGACTTTAATCTTAAAACGGCTTAAGGAAGACGGAGTTTATGAAGTGAGGATCATTTCTTTCAAACCTAACTTTTGAGTTGAAAAGGAATTTCATCATTGATTAATTCTTTTTTTCCCTTTATTAGTCTGGATCTGAAGGAATTGATTGGTCTGGAGTCAAAAGAGCTTTTACTGATTGGAAATCATATACGATTGCAGTATGTCTTTTGATGAGACACTGATGTATTTAAAAATATAATTTTGACTCATTTCTTTTGGCTGGTCATCGGTGTTTGTTACTTTAGGTTTTATATAGTTGTATGAATTTAACTTTAGGAAGTGTGAGTGGTTTCTTACCTTCGATAATCTCTTCGTAAGTCATCTCTCAATCATCTTCAATCCTTACCCAAACCATACTGACATTTCTTTTTCTTCTTCGTCCTTCGTGGTGTAGAATGGGACACGAAGGACCGATAGCTCAATTATACAGTGTACCACCTTACTTTGTGGCCTTTATAGTCATGACCTTGATCTCCATCGGTTCATCACGTTATAAGACTCGCGCGATTCCGATTGCATTTGTTTTTATGATTTCTTCAATAGGTTGGATGATTTTATTATATGGAGAAGGGTTTGATCGAATTCGATATTTTGCTACTTTTTTAATTGTCATCGGTGGGGTTAGTCTTTCCTTCTCTTTCTCTCTTTTTTTTCTCTCTAATTTTCGTTATGAAGAAGTTTTTGAATTGATTTGAATTCTTGAGATTGGTTTGGATTAGTATGCTGCTATTCCTTTAATTATTGGTTGGGTTAGTAATAATACTGGATCTGAAAGTCAAAGAGCCATTAGTCTTGGAATGTTAAATTCAATGTGAGTGAATCTGTAAAGAATGAAGATTTGAATTTATCCCAAAAGTTAATTAACGAGAAATTTGATTGAATTTTATGAAAACTCCCCCCCTCCACCACCGAAAAAAAAAACAAAAAAACCTATTTTCTCTCTCAAAAAAAAAGTGGACAATTACTTTCGATCTTATCATCTTTTTTATTTTCAAATTCGAATTGGAAATTTGGATTTAAACTTAATCTATTCTTTAATTTATTAGCTATCTTCATTTCAATCTTGATGAGATCTTATTATATTTATGAAAATTCACGTCGAGATAGGTTTTTTGAAAGTTTAGATGCTCAACATGATCTTAGTCCGGGTATGTGATTCATTTTCGAATTTTTTGGATCTTTAACTTTAGTTTGGTTTGATTGAGAAATTGATGATGATTTATTTTGCTTTGATTTGATGGATTGAATTTGAATTTGATGATGTGGTGTTTAGGTTTTAGATATGTTTATTAATGCCAATAGAATGATCCAAGATACTTGATCATGATCTGGTTTTTTGAAAGTCTTCTTTTTTTAGATGAACACTTTGTATTTATTGATTCAGTTTGGTTTGTAGTTTTCAATATTTTGTATTTTGTATTTTGTATTTTGATTTAGAGAGAGAGAGAGAGAGTATGGGATTAGAGAATGATTGGGTGGTTTGAATTTGATCGATCGATTGATTTTGAAATTTAAAAAAAATTAAAAAAATTAAATTCCAAAATGAAGAAAAGCTATCATCAACCAAGCATCTTACCCATCTCATCAACTCACCATCCCAACAACACCAACACCACCTTCAATCCAATCCATCCATCTTCATCACATTCAAAATCAAATTCACTTCATTCTAGATTCCAATTCATCAATCCAACTCATCCAACCACTTCATCATCATCATCATCATCATCATCACCTTCACCTTCTACTCCTTATCATCCTCAATCTAATCCGTACTTCAATCTCAAATCATTATTATTCTCTAGATCTAGAATCACCAATCTAGCCCTCATCCTCTTAACCCTCACTCTCTTCATCTCTCTATACTTTAATTTAACTCATTCAACTTCAATTCAATCTCCCATCAAATCATATACCCACTTTACCGAATTCAAATCCATTCAAAACACTCTAAGCGAACCTAGAAAGACTTTGAACCGATTGATCATCGTACCATGTCATGGAATCTTTAAAGGAACCAATCCAACTTCATCAACCGATTGGTTATTAGAATCATATCAATCAGTTCAATCCATTCAAACCTTTATAAAACATATTCAAGAAGCCATCAAACTTAACTTGATAAGAACCGATTCCTTATTAATCTATTCAGGTGGTCAAACTAAATCTAACTCAAATCAAACCTGTCATGAATCGGATTCGTATTCAAAAGTGGCTCATCTTTTGAATTTATATCAACTTACCTTTGATCGACTCTCGAATGATAAAAATCCATCAATTCTTCAGATCAAAGAAAAGTTTGATTTGAATCAGTTTTTGAAGGATCGAGTGACCACTGAAGATTTCGCTTTGGATTCTTGGAGTAATTTGTTATTCTCAGTGGCTAGGTTTAAAGAGTTGAGTTTTTCAAACCTCCAAACCCCACCCCAAGGAAGAAGGATCGGAATCGAAGCGGTTGATGTTAATCTATCGATCCACATGATCTTGCTTCTTTCTTTCTTTCTTCTCTTTCTTTCTTCTCTTTCTTTTCTGAACATCCTCTTTTTAGGTTCACAGGACATTATCCTCATCATATCACCGTCATCGGTCATTCGTTTAAATCCAAACGATTCCAAGAGATTCATCGAGAAGCCTTAAGATGGCCATCTGATCGATTTGAGTATGTAGCCATTCCAGATGAGATCACCGATTTAGAAGCGAGATATGAAGGTGAGCGAAGAGTGATTGAAGAGTTTGATCGAGATCGGTACGGATGTTTTGGAAGATTGAGGGAGAAACGGATCAGACGGAATCCGTTTAGAAGGTTTCATTCTTATTTGATCGGGGCTTGGGAATTGATGGTGGGTGTTTTGATTTTTTCTGTTTCAAATTGAACTCTTCCTTCTACATACCTTTTTTTTGCTTTTTTTTTCAAAACTTAACCTCTTTTTTTTTCTTGGGTTGAACGGGGTTTTGAATAGGACTTTTTGAATGGTGTCCAACTAATGGAATTGATTGGTATCCTCATCCATTACCTTGGTCCACTCCTACTCCTTAATCTTCATCTCTTTCTCTTTTCTTCTTTCCTTTCCTCCCTCCAAAAAGTCGAATTGACTTTTTTCTTTTTTTTTTTTGGTTTCTTGAAAGTTTAATTTAATGGATTTATTTTTTACATCACTCCTATATCTTACATAGATTTCACGTTTTTTTTTTTTTTTTTTGGTCAAGTGGGGGGAAAGGTTTTGATTCTATCAAGTTTTTTTTTTTTTTTTTTTTTTTTTGAAAAATATCAAAATTGAGAATTGAACCAATTAGATTTTTTTTAAATTTATCTTTGGATTGAAGTTGTAAATGACGAAAGGTGATTAAGATGATTTGATGTGAGATGAGATGAGAAGAATTAATTGAATTGTACAGGATTGGAGATTTCCGGAGGAGGCACGACAGAGGTGGACAATGTCCACGGACCCGGGTAATGCAGTATGAAGTGTAAATGCATTTCTAATCCACTTTGAAAGACTGGTCCGGTATAAAATCAATATGCTCATTTCATTATAGACTGGACAAGTTCCCCTTTATTAATTATACCAATGCCATGCCACTATGACCTACTGTACGCAAGTCAGTTGAGAGCAATGACTAAGTTAAACTATAGAGTGGATTATAAATGGAAAGATGAGGAACAAAGTATTGCTCTCTCATCCTTTTTTCCTCCACTTCATTTCCACGATCCTGATTATCAATAGAATTCCTAATCAAAGATCTATTATAATTTGATTCTTAAGAATTTTATTTAATTACAACTATATTCTTTAAAATCTTTATATCTTGATTCTTTAAATTTTTAAATCTTTTTACCAATATCCTCTCTCAAATTATAAATCTCATCTTACCTGAAGAATGTCGTCGAACACAATTTCCAGCGTCACAGCAGCCTTAAGTGCAATTACACCGTTGGCGACAGGTGGCAATGGAGATGCTCAAAGATCAAATGAGACTCATGTTGCTCAAAAAGATCCAGGAGGAAAATCATTTAGCAAATACAATAAACAGATGTTGATATCAATGTACCTCAACAGAGGTAAAGGTACGCAATGTTTTGCTACCTTAGATAACCCAATTGACATGTATCTTGTTAGTGCATCGTCGAGGAAAACATCAATGCTAATAAAAAGATTTATTATACCTGTAGATACGAGAGGAAAGGACTCAGATCCAATCACGACCTCAGCCGTGGAGTTAGGGAAGAACTCTAAAGACGTACCGTGCTCAGAACCCAAAAATCCCAAATCCGACGACGTCTACTCGAAAGAGAAGGGTGAGAAGTCACGTAAAAAGCTTGAGGAAGAGTTCTGTAACATCTTTGGTACATTAATAAAGTTACCAAAATTTTCAAAGAGGACGGATACTGATAAACACGACGTACCAATTTTAGACGAAGCATCTTTCGAGAAGGCAGTAAAACTGTTAGAGAAGATAAAGTCACAGAAAGAAGGAGCATCCAATGTCAACAACATAATTGACTTGTCCAACGATCCACCACCTTTAATTGCAAAAACCCACAGTTACTTGAATTCTTTCAAACTACAAGAGTCTACATTCTCAGAAGGAGGTGTAGCATTCAACTTTAGCAAAGCTCCAGATGCAAAATCACTATCCCTCCCTCTGTTCTTCCATAGAAACATGCAATTATTGCAAGGACAATTACCTTTAACGATCTTCAATAGGGCTTGGCAACAGTCAGCAAGCGACAACCATATTGAATATAAGAATACTGATAAAGATGTTGATAAGTACAAGGGTCACCCATTCCCAGGTGAATGGACTCAATCTCGTTTCGAATGGGGAGAAAACTTCGACAATTTCACTTCTATGCTCAGAGAAGATTACAATTTCCCGGGTTTCGCCGACGCTATGGAAGCACACAAGAGGAATGTGATTAGGATTTTTAAGGAACAGAGATCTTGGGTGATAGCTTTTAAATACGACTTAACAATTAGGAAAGCCACCTTTGCAGTCAGGAATCCAGACCAAAAAGTCCCCAACCCGTCCTTAGAACCAGTTGGTCTCGTCAACGAAATTTTTTACAATGCGAGGGCGCAAGATGATCTGAACACATCCGACAACCCTTATATGAAGGGAGGAGAAAAGTATGGAAGGAATCCTTATACGGATATGTTAACAGAGTATCCCAGTAGCATCCAGTCGACCTCATACGCGAGACCAATCTCAGGAGCTTCGAGGAACGTATATGAAAGAAAAGAGCGAAACTTTAGACCTACAGCCCCATATGGTAATTATAGAGGCAAGAACTTTAACCCTAATCACAAAAAGGTGCAAGACCTAAGAGGAAAAGGGAAAGATAAGCAAGACACGTAGGTGCTAAGCATATTTCATGTTCACTTGTCCGTGTACCAGGAGATTATCCTCCTCCACGTGTTGTTTCCTTCTCACATAAACATGACTCTCTTTGTGATGTATATATGAATTCGAACATGATTTTAATTTTGCAAATAATTAATGACCGATGGTGTTTCTAAAATTTATAGCCCCACAGATCTCGTTTCCATCTTTGCGGAATTGCCTTACTTAACATCACCCCCTCCTTTAAGCACAGGTGATGATCCTGGAAGTGATGTTGCTGAAGATACTCAAGTTTGGCCGGGAGATGTCCATTGTGAAATGAACATACCAAAATGGAAAGAGGCTCTAGAAGCAGCCGAGTTATTGGACAAGTATAGTGACATTTTAGAGGGGTTTAAGGTTGGTTTCGACCAAGGAATCCCACATCACTTCCTCATAGACTGCAAGTGGTATACACCAGCAAACCACGCCTCTTCAGAATTAGCAAAAGAAAAGATCGCCTCGAATATGCTCAAAGAGAAAGCAGCTGGACGACTCTTCGGGCCTTTTACACATGAAGAAGTCCATCGCCGTGTTGGTTTCTTCAGGACAAACCCTTTAGGGGCAGTGGTTAACGGCGACGGCTCAATAAGGCCAATAAACGACTTATCTTATCCGCGGAACAATCCTGATATTCCTTCAGTGAATTCATTCGTGGACGCGGAGGACTTTAAGACCACTTGGGACGATTTCGCAAAGGTCGCCTCATTCTTTCGGAGCTCAGATGACCCATTGCTCCTTGCCATTTTCGATTGGGAAAAGGCCTATCGACAAATTCCCACAATGATTTCACAGCAACCCTATACGATGATTATGGACTCTAACGGAATGATTTGGTGGGACACCAGGATAGGATTCGGAGGGGTGGCAGGTTGTGGTTCCTTTGGTAAAGCTGCAGATGCCTGGAAGGAACTGATGAAGCACGAGTTCAACGTGATTGAGATCTTTCGATGGGTCGACGACGCACTATTCATTAAGACATTCGAGTCTTCTGTGGATATGGGCGCAATAGTATCTAGAAGCCTTGAACTAGGTGTAATTACGAATGCAGAGAAAGTATCAGACTTCAAGGTTGAACAGAAGTTCCTTGGATTCATTTGGAACGGAGTATCAAAAACCGTACGATTGCCTGAGGCAAAGCTCGAACAGAGAAAGTCACAGGTTCTGGAAGCTTTAAGAACTGATAAAGTTTTTACTTTCAATGAGATTGAAGTCCTGATTGGGCGTTTGGTACATGTGACGCTTATTCTTCCGCAATTAAAATGTTATATGACCTCTCTCTACAGATGGAAAAAGAGTTGGGTCTACAAACATGCAAAACAATTACTCCCTCAGGACGTGAAGATGGATCTACTGCATTGGAAGCTAATGCTCTCAGAATTCGAACATACAAGGCTGATACGGTTCAGCAGTCCGGTGGACATAGGCTGGATCGGTGACGCATCGACTAGTTACGGAGTCGGTGTCTTGGTGGGGAAAAGTTGGTTCCAACTAAAGTTGAGACAAGGTTGGGAAAACTCAGGTTTATCTAAAAGAGGGATTGCATGGCTTGAAACCGTAGCAATCAGAATAGGTCTGTGGTATATTCTGTCGCAAGGAAACTATGACGGTAAGACTCTAATAGTGTGGACTGACAACACTACGAGTCAGAATGCCATATCTAATAGGAGATCTAACGATCTCGAGGTAAATAGAGAATGGCGGAAGATTCAGCAAATGCTGATTACAAGTCATATGGATTTGGTCGCGAAGAGGGTCAGCTCAGAGATGAACCTGGCAGATAAGATATCCAGGGGTGATTCAAACGGAAGAAATGAAAGTGATAGGGTCTGGGCATCGATTCCTCCAGATCTAACTAAAGTGTTCTCACAAGAATACGTGCTAGGACGCACGTGTGATGCGCTTAAGCATCAGTTTCCAGGTTTGGTAACCTGATACGGTCGTATATGTTGTAACATCTTTCTTTATCTTTGAATGGCTATTTCTTGAAATCTTCAGACAAGTTTCACAATCTGTATCTTCACGCTTAAGGGCGCGAACCAAGGTTCAAATGATACATGTATTACAGGACAAGGGTTTAAATTGTATTAATCAAACCCTTATGTCTCTTAACGCGTATTTAGTTTTCATATTTATAGGAGCCCATGAAAGTAAAGTCAAACTTCTTTCTGCATAGTCCACTCAGTCCTATTCTGCCCTTATCGCCAAAAAATTTTTTCTTTACTCATTGAAATTTCCATTGACACCTTTAGTTGGACCTGATGACGCTATCATTAGAGGAGCTCAAGCCTATATCGCAATTTGTCAGTAGGGGAGACAATAAAATTTATTACAACGAATTTCAACAGCATATCTTAGATGGGTGGAAATGGAATACACTAGTTAGTTACAATGGAGCGGTGAAAAAGTTTTTGAAATGTAGGAAAGAGAAATCATCATCATCAGAATTCAATTTACCGGCGACGGAGGACGATATATATGAGTTTTGTGTATGGGCCGGAAGAACTAGCAATGGACCATCAAAAGAAGATATTTTGTCTCAGACTTTGGAGAAGTACTTATACGGATTGAAAGCGTGGCACTTATACCACAGAGAAGACTTTCCCAAGGTCTCAGAAGCAACAATTAAGCTGATGTTGTTGGCCTCGAAGAAGATGGACGCATCGATTGCGAGGTCAGAAGAAAAGAAACCGATTCATCTGAAGCACTTATTATGCCTAGTAGAGAATTTAGTAACAGGGGATTCAAAGGACCTAGCAATACTAGATACGGTCCTTTGTACCTTCTGGAGTCTAGCAAGGTTAGGGGAAATAGCAAAAGATAGACAGAATGTTTCAGAGTTAATCTTAGTGGAAGACGTAGAGGTCATAAGAGAAGGAGACGTAGAGAGGGGTTTAATAACCTTGAAAGGAGCCAAGACAGCAAAACCAGGAGAAGGTCAAGTACTACACATAGATAATCTCAACCACATCCTTTGCCCGATGGCGGCGCTTAGAAGAAGGCTGGCCAGCACTACAGGGAGTAAAGATGTCCTCTTTAGCTACGTAGAAAATTCAGTTAGGATCCCTCTTTCAAAGCAGCTAATAATGTCGACATGCCAGAGAATTTGGGTAAAAGGAGGCTTTGAAGGGATTACAGGCCACTCTTTTAGAGTAGGTGGTGCTTCCCTGAAGTTTGCTTTAGGATCATCGGTATCTGAAATATGCGAAAGAGGAAGATGGAAGTCGAGTTCTTGGAAACTCTATGTTAAGTCATATTCAGATGAGGAACTGAAGGAAACGAGAGAATTACTATTTGTATTGAAATGTCATAGGATGGAATAAAATGATAAGCGTAAATTGGGTAATTGAGCTAGCGGGTCTGAAAGAGTTGGGGTTTCGTTTAAAGGCTCAGGCTTTCAGCGCCGAGTAAAGGGAGATTAAACAAATCATTACTTCTTGATTCCTTTGATTGAATCAAGAAGTTAAAAGACCCTCTAGAGTGTTCTAGAGACCTCGAGTAAGCTTCTTATTATAAGAAGATTGAGTATCACTTCATACTTTTAATAAGTTGAAGCTTCTAAGTTCTTGTGTTAAGACTAAAACCATCAGCCCATTTCGGCTGGTATATGTTAGAAATACAAGTTTTTAGAAACTTATAAATACCTCGAGATACTGGAATATCATCAGTATCTCGGTAAATAAGTATGAAGTAATGTTAAATCGACTATCAGATTCTAAGGTAAATTAGAATCTGATAGCCGTGAGGTCTCTATGAAAACCCGAACATTGGTAGTCCGGGACGTAAAAGTCGGGACTACCTAGACGGGGTGAAAGGTACTTATGTAATAATTATCTTTCATCCTTTTGAAAGTGTACACGCTAGTTGGAATTACACAGGATAAAGTGGATATGAGATTTCCGGAGGAGGCACGACAGAGGTGGACAATGTCCACGGACCCGGGTAATGCAGTATGAAGTGTAAATGCATTTCTAATCCACTTTGAAAGACTGGTCCGGTATAAAATCAATATGCTCATTTCATTATAGACTGGACAAGTTCCCCTTTATTAATTATACCAATGCCATGCCACTATGACCTACTGTACGCAAGTCAGTTGAGAGCAATGACTAAGTTAAACTATAGAGTGGATTATAAATGGAAAGATGAGGAACAAAGTATTGCTCTCTCATCCTTTTTTCCTCCACTTCATTTCCACGATCCTGATTATCAATAGAATTCCTAATCAAAGATCTATTATAATTTGATTCTTAAGAATTTTATTTAATTACAACTATATTCTTTAAAACCATCCCACCCACCCGTGCAGATAGATATGCACACGGAAAGTAGAGGGTAGGCCATAAATGCAATCAAATTGATCCAACAATTAGAAATATATAGTTTAAAGGAGATTAAACAAATCATTACTTCTTGATTCCTTTGATTGAATCAAGAAGTTAAAAGACCCTCTAGAGTGTTCTAGAGACCTCGAGTAAGCTTCTTATTATAAGAAGATTGAGTATCACTTCATACTTTTAATAAGTTGAAGCTTCTAAGTTCTTGTGTTAAGACTAAAACCATCAGCCCATTTCGGCTGGTATATGTTAGAAATACAAGTTTTTAGAAACTTATAAATACCTCGAGATACTGGAATATCATCAGTATCTCGGTAAATAAGTATGAAGTAATGTTAAATCGACTATCAGATTCTAAGGTAAATTAGAATCTGATAGCCGTGAGGTCTCTATGAAAACCCGAACATTGGTAGTCCGGGACGTAAAAGTCGGGACTACCTAGACGGGGTGAAAGGTACTTATGTAATAATTATCTTTCATCCTTTTGAAAGTGTACACGCTAGTTGGAATTACACAGGATAAAGTGGATTGAAAACTGTAGAGATGTTTTTGTTCAGATGATTTTGAATGATCATTCAACTTGAGCTTAAAGCTAAGGATGATTTGATCTGTGGTTGAAAGAAAAGAGAGAGAGAGTGAGGGGTGAGATTGGTGGTTGCAGTATCAATCAGGATTAATGATTTCTTCTTGTTTTTGGCTACCAATTGAACCCAGTTTGAAAACTGAATGATGTGGATGATGATGAGTGAGTTGAATTTAGATAGATACATAAGCACTTAAGGGTACATAAAGATAATTTAGTGGTTTTATTTTCACCAGAACTTAAATGGGTGAATTTGAATTTGAATTTAATTTGATTAAATCTTTACTGGTCTTCTTTCTTTACTTTACTAGTCTCATCACTTTCCATCCGAAAAACCAAATTCTACATCCATCAAAACTTCTCAATCACAATTCACATCAACTACTTATCCAAAAACACCCAAGAATCAAATTTTTGATTTTTTTACGATTCAAAGATGTTATCAAGACCTCAAAAGTAATTTTTCACTTTTCCTCTTCACTTACCTTTAATCCAATTCATCCTTAACTTTTTTTCTTTCACAAACTAACTTCTTTGATTTGATTTCATTTCATTTCGTTTTGTTTCGTTTCATTCGGATTATAGACAATCTATGTCAGAATTAAAATTAAGAAGATTAACAGAACATAATCAAAGATTAAGAGAAGATTTAGAAAGACCTAGGATTCGAGTTTCTGAAGCTAGTTCAAAGTGATTCAATTCAATTCTCTCACTCTCTCTCTTCTCACTTCACACTTCTCATTAACATACGTTTTGGGTTTTTTGATTTTAGTTTGATTCGGTTTTGTAAAACTACACGTGATTATTTGGTTCCTTCGGTTTGGGGTCCATTAGGTAAAGGTGAAGATCCTTATGCTCCTCAGGCTGCTGGAGCGGGTTGTTGTGTTGTGATGTGAAGTGATTCACTTCTTGATGAATCTTTGTTCTTTTCTTATTTTTTTTTCCCTCTTATAATCGTCTTTGTTTTTTTATTAATCTTCTCATTATCTTCTCATTTTTGCTTCTTTTCTTTTTTCATTTTTTCATTTTTGTTGGATTTTGTTGTCTTTGGTTTTTGGTTGGAATTGAAATTCGATTTACATTTTTTCCAATTCACCTTTTATCCGTCATTAATTTCCTTTTTTCAAAAAGACTCAAAAGATCAAATTCATTCATCTCAATCACTTTCTTAGATCCTTTTTTCATTCATTCATTCATTCAATTAACTTTGATTCATCATCAATGAGATCCAGGATCTTTGATCTTTCAATTTTGACTTTTGAATAGTCCTGTTCTTGATTTGATTTTGAACCGAATGAATTCAAGAGCTAAAGTAGAAGAGAGTTTCTTAAAGGTTGAAGAGGAATTGGAAAAAAAACGGATGAAGAAGACTTTAGATCCTTTTCTCCTCTTTGGGTATATGCCCCAACTGAACCTCTCATCTCAATTCATTTTACTGCATCCTTCATTTCTCAAATCCAACTTCATCAATCCTCATCCATCCGTCATCTTTCTAGCTACTACATCAATACCTACAAGGCTCATCAAGTCATGGTTCTTCACAAGAGCTCATAACAAAACTTGATGTTCAAGTGAGCGTTTTACTCGTTGGACGTAATCGGTGGTGAACACATTGTCTTGTAGTGTAGCGAAGGAGCGAATGATCAGGTGTTTAGTTGAGTGATGAATTCAGTTTGTTTCATATGAAGAGCTAGGCTAAGCTTAACTTGAGCCCCTCACCAGCATGTTTGCCGAGCCCTCTGAGATGAATTTCTAATGGGATAGAATACATAGACTGAGGAAGTCTGACCAAAAGATGACTCTGAACCTCAGATTTAATTTGTCAAGATTATCAAGGAATCTATTCATCTGATTTTTCATTCCCACAGACTCTTTCAAAACTCTATGGCGACATATCCACTTTATAAATCCATCCAGATCTTTCTCCTCTAGACAATTTGTGATCAAGAACCTTTGGGGTTGAAGGGTTACATAGATTTTGAAATTTTAAAGATTTGATTGAGGTTTTTTGGTTTGAAGATCAGTATGAATCATGTGAGTGAAAAAGAAAGATTGCAGATTGTATGCAAGAGATTGGAAGGGAAAATGGATAAGCTTACCTAACACAAAATTACGGTACTCAAAGCTACTATGTACGTGTACATATGTACACATACATAGTTTTTTGGCACTTTTTGAAAACTATGCATGGCCGGCAAAAGTATACATCGGCATCGGCCAAACCTTCAACTGCACCCACATTCCCAGCCGTAATTAACCACCCAACCTTCACACCCACCATACCCGATCATATTCCCAGTGTTATAACCTCCTAACCTACACACCTACGATGCCCGATCAACCTCCCCCAACACCAAACCCCCCAATCAACTCATCAAACCCACCAATTGAGTCGACGAACCTACCAATTGAGTTGACGAACCCTCTGATTAACTCCACGAACCCTCCGATTACGTCGCAAAACCCCCCAGCAACTCCCGTCAAGACAACGGATGTAGTTTGGGGTCTTTCTCAGCCCATATCAACTCCCGTCCCACAACTCCAGCTTATCTCAACATATCCTGCACAACCCCATCCTTTCATTTCTTCTCCTTCTCCGTTACTCTTTACATACCCAGCTTCTCAGTCTCTTCAGCCGACTTCATCTACTCCTGCTGGGCCTTTACCTATACCTTCCTCAACTCTTGAATCAATGGCGCAACCAGAAACCAAGGCTAAGAAAACTCGTGGTTCTCGCATTTCAAAAAAAACGACGAAGAAGCTTCCCAAGAGTACATCAGCTTCGACCTCAATGACCAACGATGAATCCTCTCTTGATCAAGATGACTCGATTTCCATTCGCAAACAACTGTCGTGGAACAAAGATACCAATTCTGAAGGAAAGACCATGCTCGACCTGATAGTGGAATGGTTAGGATTCACGTGGGGCGATCAAGATTTGGAAGGTGATGTCATGTGGATGTGTATGGAAAGCCACGATACGGAATCCACCAACTTCACAAGATATCGAATGGGAATTCCAAAAAAGAAAGAATGTGCCGAGAGATGCGGCAAGTTCCTCAACGCGAACGGTTTCACTGGTTTTACGTGGGCTGGTGTCAAGCAGCAGGTCAGGTTTTCTTTTTAATTCATCATTTCATTTTGTGTTTATTGACATTCCGGGGGCTGTGACTATAGATCGATAGTCTAGAAACTAAATTCCGCGGTGCCGAAGTGTGGCGTAACGATACTGGCGGTGGGGTATTCATGAATTCGAATGCTGAAACGGAAATCAAAGCGTTGCATTCAAGTGGCCAATGGACCATCGACAAAGAGGATGATATTCGGGCGTCAACTGCAAGGACAACCAAAGGTGAGTTCATGAGTACATCAACAATGATTTTTTGGGTTTTGAATTTGTAATTGACTTACTGGTATCTGTTCCAGCTATCCTCCATAGCAAATGCCCGTATTACAATATCCTGCTCCCGGTCATGGGTGATCGTCCCAGCAATGAACCACTGTACGCGGCTGAATCCGGAATCATAACACCGTCGACGACCAAATCCCACTTAGGTTCAGCTCGTCTCTCTCCTTGCGACGAGGCTCTGGCAACTCAGTACAACGGTTGGGATCCGTCCCAATCGTTCGATCACACCGAAGAGTCTTTACCTTACACCTTGGACAATATCTTACCCAATCCTGAAGACCGCACTAGGTATTCGGTCTCTCACCAGGGACCACACTTGGCTCAAGCTCAATCACAAATCGAAGGTAGACCCGGATTACATAGTAATCCGACGTCCAACCCACCTGCAAGCCAAACCAGCAACCAATCGACCAACAACATTTCCAGACGAACATCGAGCTCATCTTCTTTCCTCAAATCCATCCAAACTTCCTTACCGAGTCAATCTGATATCAAAGAGATGAACGAAAATAATAAGTCGGCTAATGAGAACCAACGGCTTATGATCGAAAAGGTTGCAGGTGCTTCAGAGGGCATGGTCAACTTATTAGGCGCACGATTTGGTGTAGATAAATCAAATGATAAACGGCTTTTGGAAGATGACGATCTAACTCCCGAGGCCGTTGCAAGGAGAAAAGCCAAGAAAGCGAAGCAAGATGAGCTTGAACTCATGAAATTAGATCGAGAGCTGGCTCAGGAGCGTAAGGCATTAGAAGTGCACAATCGCGGGGCGGGAATGTCCAAACTGGAATTGGCTCGTGAAAGGATTGATATCATAACCAAATTGGCGGCGGTGAATATCCCTTACGCGGAGGCAGAGCGGATGGCGGACTCTGTGATTGAAGGATTGCAAAAGGATACTTGATCGGGTCAAAGTGCTCGTGCGAGTTAATGGTTTCTCAAGTGACTCTAGTTTTAAAATATTGTGTTTTTTTTCTTACAAATTGTGATACTCAATGTCTCTCGTTATCCTCATTTAAAACCAACCGTGATCTTTAAAAAAAAACTCTTGTAATTTACTGGTCCTCGATTAGCTTCTTCTTCAACTTGTGAAATGCAAAAACGATGTTCCCATTTCAGAATGCCAAATGTGACATAAATTGAACGATTGAAGAGCAATGCTTGAAAAAAAAGAGAATCAAGAGATTAGTAAAGATGATTAAATTGATTACATCTCAAATTTGAAATAAAAGTTTTAAGAAAAGTTTTAAGAAAAGTTTTGTCACTTGACCATAGACTCTAGCGAGTCCAAGTAATAAAACACTCGTGAGTCTTAAAGCAAGTGGTTCATGCGGATGAGCAACTGTAATACTGAAACCCATCATTGGGTCTTTTTTTTGGTAAAAAAATCAATTGTTGTGTGATTTCATTTCTTCACAGAGCACAAAGGCGTTCACATGTTTATAAGATACACACTTTGAAGCTCACAATTTATAAGAAAAGAAAGGAAAATTGAAAAAGGGAAATGAAGTCAAGTCGAACACAAGTCAATTTTGATTTTCACGATATAACCTAAATTGCTGCAACAGGCTGTTTCTTCTGAGCGAGCCGACGTTTCTTGCTGGAACTAACAGCTCGTCGTCACCGGGGCCAATTGCTTCTTCTTGGGTTGGAGGACCTTCAGGAATCCACGAGTCTTTAAATTTGATAGTGAAATTGTGCAGTATACAGCACACCTGAATCCATTGGGTTGCTCGTGTGGCCGACAGGGTGTTGTTTATAAGAATTCGTAAGTCTTGCAAGGATTGAAATCGCAGTTTGAGCTGCCCGTTACTATGCTCGCTGATGACTCTTTGTTCGCTGAGAGCCCGGTTGAAATCCTTTTTCAGAGAATCTAAACTTTGAAATCGAGGGCTTTTGAACGTCGGAATGATGTTCTTTGAACAAGTATATCCCGAGTCGGCCAGAAGGTATTCGTTATCGCCAAAACAGAGGTCTAAATTTTTGGAAAGCTACGTAATTCAAACTGATCAATGGGCATTATAACTCAACTCTAAAAAAGATGACTTACATGAGTGGAGTTATAGACCCGTTGGTCATGCGCACTACCACACCACCCATGCTTAGCGTAAATTATCCGACCGTGGTGATCACTAACTATTAAAGCGATGATGGTTATTCTATAATATTTATAATGATAATAAGATAAAGATCAAGAACTATCTACATGATATCGAATACGGCCTCATTTATAGGCGAACGTATTCATGGGTATGTCCACCATTTCTTCTCTCATAACAGTTCATTACTATTCCTCCATTAGTCTTACTATGGACTTTTCTCCGAGTGCTTATCCTGTAAGTACTTTCTCCTTTTCTCTTAGTTGGAACTATTAATGAATAGTTCTCTTCTTCTACATTCATCATCTGCACATCTTCATCTTCAAAAGCTTTGTATGTGCTTTCTCGAATCGTTTCTCCAACACGCCCCCTCGATTCGTACTGAGCACATGCAATGTTTGCTGTATGATTTTCTTCTTCAATCATACCCATTGCCTTTTGGAATCTTTGATGTTTGACTCGGTCTAATGCCTTAGTTGTTATATCCGCTACCATCTTTGTTGTGGATATGTATCTTAGATCTATTTCTTTATTGTTTACTAAATCCTTCACATAATTATAATGAACATCTATGTGTTTTGTTCTTGAATGATATACTGGATTCTTTGACCTTTTTATAGCTCCTTCGTTATCACTATATACCGTCACGATGTTTTGACTACTATGTTCTATTTCACTGTTGAGTAAACTTAACCATTTAGCTTCTTGAAATGCAGCTAATAGGCATCTGAACTCTGCTTCTGTTGATGAAACACTTACTGCTCCAAGACGTTTACTTCTCCAACTTACCGCACCATTTCCTTGAATGAATACATACCCTGAGCATGATTTTTGATTAATCTCTTCTGCCCAACTTGAGTCTGAGTATCCTTTCAGTTCCTCGTTACTGTGTTCATATGTTATCCCCAACTCTTTTGTTCCTTTCAAGTATCTTAACACTCAATTGAATGCGTTCCAATGGTCCATATTAGGTTTCACTAGAAACTGTGACAATGTTCCGACTGCATATATTATGTCTGGCCTTGTGCTTTGTGCGAGATAACTCAATGTTCCTATTGCTGATCTGTAATCTAAGTCTTGTCTTTTAAACTCTTCATATTCTTCGTCCGTTGCGTTTTCCAACCTTATATTACTTTGCATTGGTGTTCCACTTGGATTACAGTCTTCCATACCGTAAGTTTTGAGTATTTCATCTACAAAATGTTCTTGACTCATCTTTATACTGTCTAATCCTTCTCTTATTATTCTTATACCTAATATGTGACTGGCATTTCCTAAATCCTTAATTTTAAATTCTTTCTCCAAGTCTTTGATTGTCCCGTCTGCTCCATCTCCTACCAAAATCACATCATCTACCCATACAAATAAGATCACATCATGTTTGATAAAAAGACATGGATCTGCTTCACTTATTTTGAAACCTTGTCTGATGAGCCATGCTTGCAATGTGTTATACCAACTTCTTGCTGCTTGTTTTAGTCCGTATAAAGCCTTCTTTAATTTAATCACAAATTTCTTTGGGTCTTGTATCAATGCCTGTATTCTTGGGTCATTGTACAACTCAGGTTTCGTCTCTATCAGCCATTCTATAAAGCCTTTGGGTAACTCAATGTATACTGTTTCTTCTTCATGTAAGTCTGAATTTAGATATGCTGTGACAAAATCACATTGTCTCACCGGTTTCCTCCGTTGTACTCCATGATTTACCACCACCCTCAATGTGGTCATTCTTCCTGTTGGTGAGAATGTTTCTTCGTAGTCTATTCCTTGTTTTTGCTTGAATCCTCGAGCTACACATCTAGCTTTTCGTCTGGTAAGCTTTCCATGTTCATTGAACTTTTTGTTCAATACCCATCTAGTGTTGATGAGCGTCTTCTCCGCTGGTACATTCCTCCTTTCACAAACTTTGAAAACTCCTTTGTCTACTATTGAGTCAAGTTCTTCATTTATAGCTTTCTTCCATAGATTCCAGTCTGGGCTCTTCTTTGCCTGTTCATAATCATTTGGTGAACTTCTATTTTCTTGTACAAAGTTATTCAATGCAATATGTATCAAGTCTTGTGATTCTTCTTGAGTCCGATCAACTTCTGACACATGTGCTTGTCTTCTTGTACGTTTTTCTGAAATAATATTGTCTTCTGTAACTTTCGAGCTAATGTCTTTAGGTGCTCTCTCTCTTATCTCCCAATCATATCCTGGCTTCTTCACACTCGCCCCCTCATTTGCTTGAAAGTTTTGACTGTTGCTGTTATCTTCTATAGCTGTTGCTCTCTCAATTCTTAATATTGGAGGGGTACCTAGAGGGGTTGTTGATTCATCTTCTTGATATATTGGGGTTCTTGGTGGGCTTCCAGGTGGTGTTTCCGTTTCTTCATTTGATACACTTTCAATTTCAATCTCGTCCAAGCTATCTTCAATCACATTCTGGTATGTTTTGGTCGTTTCTTTTGACTCTTTCATTGGTAAGTAGTCTTCATCAAACCGTACATCTCTTGATCTAACTACTTTGTTTTCTTCTTCTAGATAGATACGATAAACTCCAAACTCTTGTTTGTATCCTATCATAATTCCTTTCTTTGCTCTCATGTCCAACTTCTTTGTGTAACTGGTGGTAGTTACATAAGCTCGGCATCCGAATCTCTTTATATGTTTTGTACTTGGTGCTCTTCCGTACAGTCTTTCAAAACTGCTAGTCTTGTTGTTATCACCTGTAACACGATTCCGGAGGTACGCTGCTGTGTTGATCATTTCTGCCCAGAGCTCCTTGCTGGCTCCTGTTTCCGCTATGAAAGTCCTGACTTTGTCCATCAGCGATCTGTTGTTTCTCTCAGGCATGCCATTATGCTGTGGGGTGTACGGGGTGGTAACGATGGTTTGAATTCCTCTAGTTGAGCACCACTCTTTCAATTGTCTATTTACAAATTCTTTACCTCCATCGCTAATGATCCTTTTTACTCGTGCCTCATGTTGGCTTTCTGCCTGCTTAACAATCTCAATGATAGCTTCAATAGCACCCCTTTTGGACTCGAGAGAACTCACCCAAACATATCGGGTAGCACTATCTACTACTACCAAAACATATCTAGCTCCTCCGAGTGATACTGGAGTTATGGGTCCCATCAGATCTACCGACAACTCTTCAAGTATGTTCTCGGTTCGGGGTATCTTGTGATTGAAGGTTGGTCTTGTTGCTTTTCCTAATTGACATGCCTCGCATCCATTTGCTTTCCCGGCATGTCCCAATCTTTCGTGTTCACTTACTTGAGCGGTTTCTTCTTGTTCTTCTAGTTCTGTAAGCAAAAGCTTATTCTTGATTCTTCCTTCAAAGACTGTATTCTTATTCTTAATGACTGCAAATCTGTCATTGCTCAACTTCTCAAGTGTTGCTTTATTGCTCCATAAAGCAGTTAGCGAAATGAGATTATAAGGGAGTCGGGGAACATGTAAGCAGTTTTTAAACACTACCTCCTTTCCTTTATAGTATCTTACTACTTCACCTTCTCCGACCACTTCTATCTTTGTGTTTTCTTCTCCCGTTTGTACTTTTCCAGTACTCTCTCGATAATTTTTGAAATCTTCCTTCCTTGTGAACATATGTTCGCTTGCTCCTGAGTCTAAGATTGTCTCTTTCTTGTTTTCTGATCCAAACAGAGCGCTTATTTGCTCCTCTACAGTTGCTACTAATGCAATCGGTTCTTCGTCATCAAATTGGTTTGCAATGTGAGCATTCGATCTGTTTCTCTGCGGTTGGAAACGACTGCCTCCTGGGTTTGTTTTCACTCTGCAATCCCTAGCTAAGTGACCAGCTTTGTTACAGTTGTAACATGTTCTTGTTTCTGGTCTGCTATCTGTCCGTTCATTTGTGAACGCGACACCTTTCTTTTCTTCTTTATGGCCTACTCGAAATTGTAGGTCGTCTTTCTCTAGCTTTCTTATGACGTCTTCCACTTCAAGCTTCTTGTCGTCATGAGTGACAACTCGAATGAACGACTCGAACGACTTAGGAAGTTTTCCTAAGACCATAACCGCAAGTGCCTGCGAGCCTAGTTCGAAACCGGATGACCGGATACGACTTATCGCCATCTTGATTTCCTTCGTGAAATCCTTTATGTTGCTGAAGTCGATTCGGTCAAACTCGGTGAAGGCCATCACCTGGGCTTGCTGATTATCATCTGCATACTTTCTTTTTAGTATGTCCCATATCGCTTTTCCGTCTCTTCTTTCTTCCTTTCCTAATTCACTTGCAATAGTGCCTATTTCTTCGTCTAAATACCTGGTGATTAGGGTGGCTGACTTCTTCGCTCTTTCTTCCTTTTTATCTTCTTCTTTATCGACTCCTAGAACATAGTCCAGGCAGTTGATGTTATCGAGTTCGCCACTCATCATTACTTCCCAGACAAAATAATTTTTGTCAGTGAGTAAGAGTCTTCGGTGGCTAGTCTGGTTATCGGTTGTTTTTTCCATTCTATTGTTGGGTTGGGTTTTAAACTGTTTTGGTTGATTTGTTTGAGTACAATTGGTACTGATAATGTATTAAAGCGATGATGGTTATTCTATAATATTTATAACGATAATAAGATAAAGATCAAGAACTATCTACATGATATCGAATACGGCCTCATTTATAGGCGAACGTATTCATGGGTATGTCCACCATTTCTTCTCTCATAACAGTTCATTACTATTCCTCCATTAGTCTTACTATGGACTTTTCTCCGAGTGCTTATCCTGTAAGTACTTTCTCCTTTTCTCTTAGTTGGAACTATTAATGAATAGTTCTCTTCTTCTACATTCATCATCTGCACATCTTCATCTTCAAAAGCTTTGTATGTGCTTTCTCGAATCGTTTCTCCAACACTAACCAACAAAGAGTTGAGGGCATATATGTGCTTGCGAGTCCAGAAATCCTCAGGGTTCTTACCCGGGGCATAAGAGAGAGGAATAAGCGTCCCATCTATACAACCTACACAGTCCTTAAAAAATGACCTGCTTCCAAAATGACTCTTGATTTGATTTCTTTCTTCTTGATTAGGCCAGTAAACATACTCGTTTTCTAATCTTAAAATGGCCTCAAAGCACCAATGCACAAAATTGTGCACCGATCCTTCTAAGGCCACCAAGAGTCAGTAAAGATTCAAACACTGAAAAAGAGGACTAGCAAGGCACCTACCACTGAAACCAAAAAGCTGCCCTACCATATAAGCGCTACCGCCGTTCCCACTAAGACCCAGCCGGCATAACGTGACCAGCAACTGCCATTCAACTGGCGATTGAGTCAGGGGTGACTTGTTTTGAAATACTAAATCTTGACGAATGAGGTCGGCCAATCGGTAAAAGTTTTGTTTCGACATCCGAGCCTGGTAGAGTTGTATGGGCCACATGAACACACGAACATCAGAATTTCATCAGCAAAAAAAGGAGTCTTACGTGTCGGAGGAAATTGCGATCGTTTCCATTGAAGACTCCCCCGAATTTTAGATTTTGGAAGAGTGCGAGGCGGTTGTGGGTTCTCGGTTCAACATAACGGAGATGAGCGAGGATATCAAATCCTTCACCGATTGCGATAGCGATCTTGTAAGCGTGCTGATGAATAGCTTGCTGAGCCAGGATGAAAGGTTCGTATTCGCAGCTGACTTTGAGGAAATCCATGAAAGCTTGAAGGAGTGAGAGCAAAGAGAAAATGAATGTTTCTTCAGAGTCGTCCATCAAGATCGAAGCGGCGGTTCGGTTCAATTCGAAATGAAGGTAAGTGTATAATCCAAGATAAGGTGGTGGTTGAGCGGTGGAATGGAAGACACGTAAGACGAGAGCTGAAGCTTTGGCAAGCTCCAGTGTGACCTCCTGCCTTAGGCCAGCACGAGGCATGAAAGATGGGGGAAAGTATGTGTAGAAGGATGCCGAGGTCGGGAAAAGTATGTTGGGGTCCTCAAAGCTACATAGTTTTTGACCCAAACATACTTTTTTTTTCCCCGCCAAAAAAAAAAAGAAAAACTATGTACGTACACGTACATAGTAGCTTTGAGTACTGTAAATGTATAAACATTCATCTTAAGTCTAAGATTTGCTAAGGCTAAAAATAGATAATTATAATCAGAAATGGTTATTAACCATAGATCAGTAAAAATGTAGTGGTAAACAGTAGGGGGTGTCAAGTTTGAGCTTTTTTACGGTTTTTACCGTAAAATATTTCTCCCGCTGTAGCATAAATTTACACAAATTTTATGCAAATGGGAGAAGATTTATGTATCCCGTTTGCGTAAAACGTAGACAGCTAAGTTTACCATACACAATCAGAGGCCCCACCTTGACCGGTTCACCCTTGGGACCAGGTGGGCTCAATAGTGGATGCAAGTAAATCCTTGCATCCTCTTCCCGGCCCTTTCTCATTCTGGGTGGATGATCGAGGCAAGAGTCTACAAAAGCCTCAATCATGGTGAACAACTCTTTTTTATGAACACGGCTAAGTTTTTTTAACGTTAAAACATAAAAACTTAGTCGTTTTATACTTTTTTTCGTTGTAAAAAAGTGAACTTGACACCCCTTAGTATCATCCAAGAGGTTGGTGGTGGTTCATCATGCTAAGCTTAAAAAGATTGTACTACTTTTTAAAATGAACACAGTTCTAAGTCTTGCCTCACAAGCAAGACTCTATGAGTTTCAAAGCCTCAAAAGTTTCTCTCAAACCAAACATTTCACAATTCTCATACCAAAACTTGGGATTCAGTCATAAGCCATGGAAAGGGTGCTTTACCTCGTTTTGTGTAGACAGTGTGAAATTGAGGCACATTGTGAAATTGTTTTTTACATGAGAAGCTGAACTTGACTAATTATACAGTCATACTTCTGAAATTTGGTATGCTCAGTAGACAGCTTTTTCACCAGACAGCAGAGGTGACTGGATCACTTGTTCTTGGCCACTCCTTATCAACAAAGAGGAATGTTAAAAACAAACAGGGCTTTAAGTTTATGCTACAACAGGTAGGATTCTTTTTATATGAAGAAGTGTTTGAAGTCATCTAAAGTTATCACTTCTTCTTTACTGTCTCATTACAAATCTTCTTTACCATCCACTTACAAATCTTTTTCTCATTTTATTTGTTATCAGATTTTTCTGTCCTCCCTCTTCACCCTTTTAGGTTGTTTTTTGTTTTTTTTTTTGAAAAAAAGGAAGAATTTTATTGAGAGTCATTGCCAAGGTGCAATATTTTACTTTAAGGGTACATATTTTAGTATTTTGTTTGAGTTGTTGAGTTAAAGTTGTTCAGCACTTTTTTGCTTTGATTTATCTGTTGTCTGATGTCCACCCCAGGGAGGAGGGTGTTAGGTTAGGATTATATTGAAATTACCATCCCTTGGTATTAGGGGGTTTCAAGTCAATCTTTTTAGAGTATTTTGTAGTACAACAACTTGTCCAAGTAACATTTACCATAAATTTTAAAATGGGACAACTTTTTAGGTGTCCTGAATTCATGAACCTGTATATTTGTGTAAAAATCCAACAAATGAAAACAAAAGGTTTAAAGTCAAATTGAGCTTTGCAAATCATTGATCATCTGGTTCTGCACTGTCTGAATACACAAACTGATCAGCTTGCTCTGTTTAAACTTGCATATTTTGCAGCATTTTTTTATGAGATTGGACAAGTTTTTAACAATTCACTGCTGGAAACCTTGTCTGTTTTTTATGATTTTCACAAAATTAATTTGACTTGAAACCCACTATTGTACCCTAAGGGACGTTTAGACACACCTTACTGATTATTTAAATTTCATAAGTTTTTGAGTGAATTGTGATCATTAACAATTCAGAAAAAAAAATACAGCTATTCTAGAAATTCGTGTCTTGCTCAAAAATTATCTTTTTTGTTTTTGTCGAGGATTCACAGAGATTTGAGCTAAAATACGTACAATACAGCCCTGTATTAGAAGTTTCTTGTTCAGTTGGGTCCATACCACAGCTGATACAGGGCTGTATTTGCTCTTATTTGACGTGAACCTTGAAGAAAAACGAAATAAAAAAATTGGTACATGACATTAATTCCTAGAATAGCTGTATAAAAAAAATCTATAAATAAAAAATAAATAAAAATTAGAGAGGTCCAAAACAAATTAACGTCAGCAGATACCGGTGACAACAATCTATGCCCCTAATTTTCTAATCTATTTCATTTTTTCTACACCATGGGGCAATTGAACTGGCCATTTGATGGTTGGAAAAGATGGCTGAAAGCCCAGATTTGCTTGGTGGTGGCCGGCCGCCAAACGTTGGTCAATGGAAAGGTGTTCTTTTGGCTCAGCTTTTCTGGCAGCCGTCAGCTGGCCAAATGGCACACTATAGACGGTGTTTGATGATTGTACACAGCCAATGACCATGTGAAGAGATCTTGGGAGCTCACCTCACTCTCCTTCCTCATCCACCTCTTCAACCCTCTGTGTGTAGAAGCCATGATGGTATTCATGGGGTAGAGACCTCCCAGACCATGAATTGGAATTACAGAGCTTTCTTGTTGGCCAATCAAAAAAATTGTGGTGAGAAATCCTTCTGGTTTTTGTAAAAACAGAAATTTCTTTTTCACATTGTACAGAACTTTTATTGAAAAAGTTGACTCACTCAACGCTTGTAAATCCAAAGCTCTTTAATTTTGTTTGACCATTATTTCATCAAGATTTTCTCATCTTATTTTTTTTTGGGGGGGGTTTGCCTTGAAAGTTCATGTTTCAAAAAAAATTCAAAATTTTAAATCATCAACTTGAATACTTTCTCTCTCTTATCACCGCATTAGTTCAACTCATCAGCTGATCGTGTCATATACCAAATGTTCTACAAGTGATATTGAAATCAGCTCAAGACAGTGATGAAAACTTCGTCACAAAGCTACTCTGATCCAGAGCCATAGTCGCTTGGGAGAGTTCTATTACAGACTCTGGTTCTGATGATCAAATATTGTTTCTTCAGACTGAACCAAAGGAGGATTATCTAAACAAACTCATACCATTATCACCTGGAGTAGAGTCAAGTGATAAGATCAATTTTAGTAGGCTTAAGATACTTGAAATGTACTTTACAAGGTCAGATGAGCTTGATGAATCTGTATAAGTAAATCAATGAGTTTACTAGAAAGTAACTTACAATTTCTTTTGATCATACTCTTCTATATTGAATTTTTCAAAGGTTTTCATCGATCATACATATAAATTGTTAGATAAGAGTGAAATCAGTAAACTCCATAAGATGAGGTAGGATTGGACTCATTTCATAAACTTGTCTTGCTTAGATCCTTCATTGTGAGGTTGATGAGACGAATCAGAGCCTTGGACAGGTTGATCTCTCGAGTTAAAAGGTTCTGATGATTGTTTTTCCATCAAGAAGGGTTTCTTTCGTCTTTTTGTCAACAAGAGGATTTTCAAAGGTCTTGAAAGTTGAGATTGATAAGGGGTTCCGAATTAAATTATCTTACGGTGAAAACCATCAAAAAAAATCCCTTAATTGTAAATTGTAGGGGTGTAGGTTTATGATATGCAATCAAAGAGCTCACTGTGACCATTTCACTCTCAGAACCAGGTGGTCTTGATAGTGGATGCAAGGTTGTTCTTACATCCACTTACTGGCACTTTTCTGATTATTGGGTGAATGATCGAGGCAAAAGAGTAGAAACAACTCCATGGTGATTGATGGGTGTTTTTACAAACTGGTGAAAGTTTGATTCGAAACCGCCTAATGTATCCGCAGCACAAGTTCCACGTATACAGGCGTATACGTAGTTCGACTCTCTTCGTCCCAACCCTTTTCTCTCGAGATCGTTTATTGATATTTCCTTCAGTTGCCTTTGAAGATGTTCCGAGGTTGAGTTCATTTTTCTCATTGATTCTAGAACATTAGCCTATTCACTTGTAATCCAATCAAATCCAAACATTCACTTTGCTAATGTTTACTTAAAGAGAGATGTCGAAACGGGTACGCCCAGTGGACGTTGTAGTGATTGTGATGGATCATAAATGACTCGATTTTCCAGAATTTAACATCGATGAATGTGAAAGAAATGCATCCAGTTGTGGTACTTCTTTATTCGCGTACTCAGCATCAGGACTCAACAGGTCTTGTTTACCATGATCCGCAAAGTATTGGATACACTAAAGCAGAGGCAGACGTTTGATATGATTCAGATGCTGACTTCGGTCTTTCGTAATCGGATTCTACTTTGTCTGGAAGATATTCTTTACAAAACGCCAAGAATGGATTCACTTTGTCTTTAAGATATCCTTTGTGAAGCGCCAAGATTGGATTCTTGAATGTGATCAGTGTCAAGAGACTGCTAACGTCGGACACTATAAAGGTGTTTAAATATGAAAAGATTCGATACTTGATATCACCTATCTTAACTGCTTTGGACTTTTGATGACCACAACCCATTGGAAAAAAAAACTGAAAAAAATTTAAATGGATGTTCTTTGGTTGTAAAACTGATGATATTCAGTTGTACCATAAAGCAGAGATCATGCTAATATTGCCTCTCATGTTTTGTTTGTTTTAGGCCAAAAGCATCCCAAGAATCATCCCAGAGATTCAACATGTTTGTTTCCTCTCCAATTTCTAATGAAAAGGATCAATTACCAACAAAGACGTGTATGAAATAAAATCTAATTTTGATAGGTTTGAATTCAAACGCAAAACAACGGATATCTGTAAAAAGTAAGATAATAAGAATCAAAGGAAATCAAAAATGGTATGTATAACAAGCATTTAAATTGAAAGCGATTCTTTTGGAAGACAAACAAAGGAAGCGCAAAGGTGGATCTACAAGGAAACTGCAGGAATCTAACTGTCTAACAGAACGGATCATTTTGTCCGGATGTCTAGCTAAGAATTTTTGGATCACTTCGGAGCAAGTGAGGGATTCTATGAGATGACAAATGGTATGATAAGGAGTTAGAAAGAAAGCATTTCCACTGAAAGATGATCAAAAAGAGCGCAAAGGTACATCGGTGAAAAAACTGTATGATTTTAACTGTCTAACAGAACGTATCCTTGTATTTGGGTTTTTATCTAAGAGTTTTTGAATCACTTCGCGACCAGCGGGGGGAACGATAGAGGGGATTTTTAAAGGTGAATGGACGATATGAGTTTCTACGTCGTGACCATCACCTGAAGATTGATTCCAAAACAATACAATGAGAAGTTAATATGGAAATTCCATTGTGAAAGATAATGAGAGATCTTTTGATATCATAGAAAACGACTTACCTGCTCTAAAAGGATGAGTTCCAGTGAACATCTTGAATAAAATGATCCCAAGGGACCACCAATCTACCGAATTATCGTATGATGCTTGGGTGATCATCTCCGGTGCTTTATCCCAAGGGCAACCGACGTCACCAGAGGCTAAACCATGAGGAGACACGCCTGTAGCTAAACCAAAGTCGGTTATCTTGATAGAGTCGTCAGAAGTTAAGAGTATGTTATCTAGTTTGAGATCACGATGAATAATATTCTGGCTATGCATATAGTCTAGTCCAGTGGCGATGTCGACTATATAACGCTTGATTTGATACTCTGATAGTCGAGATCGTCGTACCAATTCTTCAAGACTACCTCTCTCGCAGAGTTCAAGAACGATACAAGACGATTGAGAATAGATGTCATAACTTAAAAGTCGAATAATCATCGGATGATTAAGTTCTTGTAAGATTCTGATTTCTTTCGCAATAAAAGGTTGTTTATTGTTTCCTGATCGATCAAACTTTGAGATAACTTTGAGAGCACAGAGATCATTGACAAAGTATGAAAAAGCTTTGAAAACTATAGAGAATCCACCTGTATCGATCTCTTTGATGATTTGGTAGTCTTTTTCAATCTCAATTAGGTCTTTTCCAGGAATTGGATGAATATCTAAATCAATTGAGTTGAGCATGATTGATTGAAAGTTGTTTGAGAAAGGCTAAGGGGGTATTCAAGATTGAGTTGATAGTAAGAGAAGCAGACTGTGGAAGAAGTGTAGCTCGAAGGGCTTGAACAGGATGAGAACAAGTGGTTTGAGTTGGGGATTTTGAGCCCAGCAGAAGGGAGATTATATACCACAGATGTGGCAGTAGCTAAGCCACCATTTCACTCAGAAGGTGAGCTAAAATGTAAGGTAGACGCTGAGGTGATTACGGTCAATCCGAACATCATCAAAAATGCTTAGTAGGCAATCTCAAGTGGGAAAAATTGGTGATGAAAATCTATACACCACAGCTGATCCCGCTACTCATGTTTACTTACCGTGATTCAAACCTTGTCAAGTGGGTTGGGTGAATTAGCAAGTGCTGAGGTATAGAAAACTGAGGTAAAATCCTGTGCGAATTGTGATTGAGCTTGTACTCTACACACATCATCTTCCAAAGGATTTGCAATCTTAGGCACGGACCTCGTAAGAATCTTCCAACCCTTCTTTTGTATCCATCTAAGCATTAACAGCTGGTTCGAGTAGGACATCTAGGGGATTCAAAATTAAGGAAAAATTTGTACGAGTTATGATTGAGCTTAGATCTTAGATACATCATTTTAAGGGGATTTGAAATCTCAGGTATGGACTAGATGGGAAACTCTCAAGCCGTTGTTTGAATGCAGAGGAGTGTAACATAACTTTCTAAAAATTATTACCACTTGATTGATTCAAGAGCTGAATCACTATATTGGAAGTAATTTCGATGGAATATCATGGTCCGTTTCGGCCTCTGATTCAGACCCATCAGAAGATTCAGAGAGTGTTGGTGTCAATTAGTGGGCTTGATACGTTGTGAATTCATTTTTTAAGGAAGCTGAGGGGCATGTGAGACATGATTACGTGCTAATGTCACCCGCTTTCAATTGCTTCCTGGATAAGCATTATCGGATGACTTGATCAGTAATCGAACATAAATTTCACCAGAGAAATTAAAACTGAAACTTGATGCATATTCAAAGAGTTGATCCAAATACCACCAAAAATGTATCTACATCTTCATACACCACATCCGGCGGAAACGTTCTCGACGTCGAGAGCGTTCCTGGAGGACGCAGTGATGATGGTGATAATGATCCGAATTAATTGAAACTCTTGTCAATGAGATTTCAAATGATTTGAACAGACACAAAATCATATTCTTGATGTCCGTCAGGTGAACTTGGATGGATAAAATAACCACTACTATGGAAGTGAATGAATGATCAGGGGATTGATACCAATATTTCTTAAATAATTAATATATATTTTTAGATTTTAAACGTGGTGATAAGGTTGTAAATGATGATCTGTACACTATAACAAAGGCGAAGCGTACGCTAAGTGGCAACTGTTGTGAAAAAAAATCACGCTCAAATGCGAACAGATTCTTGACCTCAGAAAACAATTTGGTACACCAAAGTGCGACAAAAGGTGCATACTCATGTTTGAACTAATGTGCAAAAATTGTGCGCGTTCCTCACAGGAACTATCAGTCGTCTATCTTCAAAGTGATGCAACTGCAACTTCTCTAACCCCCTCTTCTCATCCCATCACAACCTTTTTTTACTGTTTCAAATTTCATCTTTGATTACCACCCACAAGATTGACTTCTCATGAGTAACATTTTATTAGCTTTTGATATTGGATCATCAAAACTCCTCATTCTTCAATCCTGATATGGCCTTCCTTTTATCAATTTCAACAATCAATATTTACATTCCGGCTTCATATCAACCTTCTATGATTGATCTTGCTTTGCTTTGAATCATAATTAAGTTTTCATCTCAACTAGCATCCAATCATTTAAGTTTTGGACTTGATCTATACCTCTGAAGATATATTTGTCTCCCACTTATTACATATTGTTCATATGATACAACTTTGTCAATTTTGAAGACTTTTGTTTCCGATTGCAATGATAAAAATTGATACAAAAAAGTCTCAAAGCTATTTGCAAATGAGCTGAATCAAAAACTTGTACAAGATCTCCCTGATTTGAAGGGTGGAAGTCAAGAGGTGATAGAACTGAAAAGTTCAGGTCATTGGCTTTTGTGATAAGGTAACACACTGTTTGAAGGGAAGATTGGACAATACCTAACCAGTTCAGGCTATCAGCTTTTATGATAAGCTAACACAGTGATTGAAGAAAAGATTGGAGAATCTGAGAGAACAAAGATTGGACAATGATAAGTTTGAGTTTGATCAGAAAAAGAGAACAATAATGTTAATGAATGAGAACCTTTATCTTATGGGACTTGACCAAGTATGACATCATTACTGATGGTGTTATGTGAGAAAGAAAATCAGATGTGCATAATGTCATTCCATGTCAATTGAGGTGAATGATGTTGTGGTGTTGAGAGGAAGAAATTGGGTGCAATCATAAGACTGGTTTGACCATCATTGAACTTGATGACCCTGGTTACCAGACAACAAAAGATGTTTTCAAGATCAATGGCACTGAATTCTGATCAGATTGTGCTCCTTACCTGCTTACGAAAAATTTCCAAAAAGCAAAGTGTTGTGTGTTCTGACACCAACACATGTGATGAGAGAATTTTCTTTATGGTGCAAAAGCCAAAGTAAATGATCAATGCAGTTTTTTTGATCATAGTGGGTGTAGTATAGGGTGTCTTTCTGATGTGTCAAGTCCAAATTGATCAACCAATTACCAGCACATGTTAATGAAGTATTTCCTTCAGACTCAAGAACCTACTGGTAAGTCCCTATGTAATTCTTCAACCTTAATCTTGCTGACTACCCAATTTACGTGATGTATACAAAGGGCTAAAGGTAAAGGCTCTGCTATGTGTGTGGCTGGCTAACATGGTGTTACATGAGGCTAAGGTGAGCATAGTAAGAGTGAAAACAATTGGGGCAAGGGGGTTCAAGCCAACTTATGCTTTCATTCATAAAACACAGAAATTTAACATGTATGATAATGGAATTTATATGTGTTAAGTGTGGGAGCTACAGCTCAAAAAGGTCTTGAATATTTAATACCAAATAAGCAGTTGAAAAAATATTGATGTCCTACCAATCTTGAGTGACACATTACATCAATATTCAGCTGGTCAGTACCATGCCTTGTCCAGAACTTGGTGAAGAAACAATACTAATGTTTGAGGATATCTGCTTGAATGTGGGGGCATTTTCTCATTCCACAGAGAAGTGGGCTTTATATCTGTCAACAACTGAAGGAATTCAAGTAGATTGTGGTGAGGAACTAAAAATTAGTGGCTGGGAGACTCAGCTGATGGTCCTCAAAGCATTGAAAACTGAAGAGAAGCTTGATGGCTTGATAGATTTGTGTAGTTGTGGTAAGTCTATGCATCATTCATTGAGCCAACAATCAAAATAAAAGGGTAAAGCAAACTTGAGTGATGATAAAAGACTAGAATGGGAGTGAGAAGAAAAGGGAAGGAAAGCTGAACATGACAGAAAGAATGTGGGTCGACAAAACAAGAATGGGGTTTAATAGAGGGAGAGGGGCATATAGAGTGTATTGTCCAATATACAGATTCAAGTCTGCATATCAGTAAATTTTGGTAATTAGGATGACCCAAGTTTCTATGCCACAGGATAATATTGCCAAGTACAGCTGCAGCTGTCACTTCATTGACAACCGCTTGAAGCATCCATCTTCTGCCTGTTAATACTGCCAACTGGGATTGGTGACAAGCAGGTAGGTCTATCCAATAAGTATCTCTAATTCTATAGTAAGATTGTTGGGTGAGGATACAATTAATACTATGTGGAGTTCTAAAGTATAATCTCCATGTGTGACATGTATGTATCCATCTTTCACACACTCTACAGTCAGATCATAACAAGACAGCCATTGGGCCATTTTCTGACAGCCATAGGGGTGAACAATTTACGGCCAGGTTGACCAGCCAATTGACTGTCAAGATCTGATTAACACCTGAGCTTCTGCCCAGTGTTTGACCGGATTTTGGACACGACCACTTTTAAGCTCAACTCTTGGCTCAAAAATTGCCCCATGGTGTATGCCTCTTGTTTGTGTTTTCTCTGTCCTTGATTCATTCACATTGAACTTATTGTAAAGGCTTGGTATGCCATCATAGTAGGAAACACACGAGAAGTTGTGAAGCACTTAATGTTTTTTAAAAAACTGACCCTCAGATACTGAGACGTCAAAGATGTCAATCAACTTGTGCTCTAGTGCAAACCGCAAAGTTGTGAAATCTCATTTGATTATGTTGTGAAAAGCTCAACACAAACAACTGTGAATTCTTTTTTTGCTTCAAATCCTTAGCCTTGTAACTAAATCTCCCTATAGAGCCTACCTCTGAAATCATATATTTTTGTGTTTGAGCACTGGATTCCCAGGAACAGAGGTTAGGGAATATTTGGCTGGGATCCACCTTGGTGGACCAAAATCGTAGTGGATTTTGGAGGGTACTGGATTTCTGAGGACCGGATTTTTGAGGTATGACTGTACATCCGATCTTCAAACTGCATTAAGGTGTTCTATGCCCACACATTCTCTTCATTTACAGCTTGTGTATCTACAAATGGGACACCTTTTCCAAAAAGCTCGGCTCACATCCCACAAGCTAATTGAAATTTAAAATCACAACGCATAAGATTTCTCTCCTATGATGGGTATTGATATTGAATTCAGATTAAAGCACATTCCAACAATCATCAATCCAAAGTATCTACTCCCAAAGGGATTCCAGTTTCATGACACCACCATGACAGGAACTGCATGGCTCTCTGAACTCAACCAACAAGGTATGCCAATCATCTTTCTTCCTGTTCTACTTGATCCATCATATTAATGCCATGATAATACCAACTTGCAGGTGTGGATTTTGCTTCACCCCACGAAGGTGAATTTCTGTTTAATTCAGATATCTGGAGCCCTTGGTTATTTGAATCGAAAGAAGATCACCCAAAGGATGATGAACATTCAATTAGTTTTCAAATATATCAATTTTCACTAAATTGGTAACTACCAATGTGTGTTTTGGACAAAATTGGGGATTTTGAGGCTCTGTACAGTAAACTTGACCATACTGAGGCCACTTACCAAAACAATGGTGGATGCTCTTAACACTATGCAATTTTTCACCTTTGTATTGTAGTGCACAGTGATCACTAGGTGTGGCAAACACCCAGCATGATCCCAAACTTCTCTGTAACATCAATTGGCATAAGAGTAATTGAAATGTTTTCAAAATATCTTTCACAAGTGATCAGATTTTTAACTCAGAGGTTTGGTTAGATTTACTTTCTTAAATCAAGACTAAGAGGTGAGGGTTAATAACCTAAAATGGTAAATTCATGGAAAAAAGAACGATGTGATGAAAGTTATTCAAATGGAAGAGACAGTCATATCAAAGGAGCAAACAATATTTGTTTTGGGAAGATAAAGCTTTTGTAGAGTGACCAAGGAACTAGTTAGTATAGCATAAATGAGTAATATATATTATTATTTGTGATGGAAATCTTCCTCCTGTTCAAATGATGTTCTTTGTGCCTTTCCCCTCTTTTCAACATACATTTCACAGTCAAAAAATTTAGTAATTTGAGAACTGGGCTTAGGCATCTTGTATATTCCATTAATCCATTGTTAAATCCCAAGGAAGTGTAAGGTGGAGTGGAATCTCCACCTTCACTGGACTGTATAGTCTGGCACTGGCTCACAAAGGAGCAGGTTTTATCTAAACCCTTTGTATCAATTGCTAATCCAACACTTGAGGAGTCAGAACCCGAAGAACAGTAGAGACAAATAGAATACAGCAGGTAGAAGACACCACAAGGAAAAAAGAAACTTGTAAGGGGGGAAGAGAGCCAGCTATCTAATCCATCATGACTGTGTAATCCCATATCTACCACTTCCTCCCTTACAGGAAGCTTTGAACTCAGGGCTCTGTAAGATCATTGTTGAGTCAATCTTAACACAGCACTTCCCAAGAAAACTTTGCATTTTCAACCAGAAAAAATCATCATGCGTGTGGAAAATTCTTCCTCTGTGTTCATCGTATAGTCAAAGTAATTGGATGCCTACACAATGGACATCTTAATGGCTTTGGGTAATTTGTTCTCTTTTTTTTCAGCTCCTATTTTGTTGTTGCCCAAAGACATAGTAAGTCAGGGAGACATTCAAGCCATGTGGACTTTCAATGAGATATGAGACCTACAAGCAGGCAATTCTTGTGGAATCTATGACTGTGGCCCCCATGGTTCAGATCAACAACCACATCATGATCTGTAAGTGAATTCTGAACATTGGCATTACTTCTGAGAGGTTCAAGGCAGATTGTGCATATATCTCTGCCAATTGGATTGTCTGTCTCTTCAGGTTCCTTGACTTGATAAGTTTGAGAGTCCACTACAGAAAGCAGATCAAACATGAGTGCTTTTGATCAAAATGAAACCCAATTTTGTCTTAAGACCGTGATTTGCTGCCCAAGGCGATAAGCACTTACTATTCCACTCCACATTTCTATCAAGGAATGGTTTCACACCATCAATATGATCTGAAAATTGATACATTAGTTTTATAAGGAGATCTTCACTAATGGGCTCTTTCCTGAATATAACTGGACAAAATGAATCTTCTCTCAGAGCTTCGATAATTGTTTGAAAATGTATCAATCTGACTTTTGGAGGCCTGCAAAAGGGTTCAATCAGCTTTCCATACTTTGTACGCTTGTGTTGTAGCCAAAGATTGGTGATTGTTTTTTTCAATTCTTCATATCTGTATACCTTCATGAAAGATGGAACCTGTGCCTTTATACATTCCATAGCCTCTTTGGCTCTGGGAGATACTTTTGAAAGTGCATAGAGAACTTGATATGAAACCTTTTTGTCAACATTAGCCGTATGATCTTGCCTTGCGTACAGTAAGCATTTCCTCAGGAATGATCTCAACTTGCTGTCTATGATTAGGCCATCTCCTTCCAACAGTTGCCAATGAGCCTCAAGAATGAAGCTAGATAATCTAGAGTCATCTTTCTTTTTGAGCTGAGGCTTAATCCAATCAATCACCTTGACTCTTATATACCAGTTCATATGGTCTTTCCAATCACTGGCAAGGGTTCTGACCAAATCTTCATCTTCAAATAACTCCTTGAAGGCAAGATCTTGTGCTTTTTTCACATCTACTATCTTTTTTGCGCTATGAGAGAACTTTGAGTATTCAAAAAGAACTGTGTATGCAAGGTCCTTGTCTTGTTCAGATGTATTTGGCATGATGGTAATTTGTAAACACCTCTGCACCAATTCCTCTAGTTGGGTCCCTGGCATTGGGCAGCTTTCTTTAACCAGGTCATTATAAGTCTCAAGCATGAATTGGGATAATTTGGTGTGACCTAGGGGTTTTCTCCTAGGCCTGACCGACTTGATCATTTCCATTCTTGAGATAACCTCTGCCAAGGCTTCAGTTTCAAATATTCAACTCTTAGCTGGTATGAACAAAAGGAGATTGTGATATGGATGTCACTTACATGGATCCATGTCCACAAGTTCAGGTTTTACAACACCCAAAGTCCAAAGAGATTGACCCACACGTATGAGATCCAAGTCTATGAGATAAAAAACATTCCTGGGAATCAATACAAATACTCAGAATATCACCAATACTATGATGTCATGGAATACCTCTTGTGAGATGTAGGTATAGTTTTGCAGGTCTTGAAGTCCTGTAGTCCACATTAGTAGGCAATGGTAGCAGTTCCCCCTTGGGTAAATATTCTTGAAGATGTTTCAACATAGCAATCAACCAGATTGTATTCTTCACTGGCATATCATCTGTCTCCAGGAGCTCCACAGAAGCTGATATTGCTTCCCCAAAACTTCCACCTTCCTCAAAAACATGGCTTGGGAAATGCTCTTTGGAGGAAAAGAGAGGCTTCTTAATTTGTGACTCTAATCTCTTTAAGATTCCTGACAGAGAAAAAAATGAAATCTCCATCACTTTTGCCAAGGCCAACAGATTCTTGAATTCCTTTATGCTAGCCTTTTTTGTTGAGACATCTTCAGTCAACATGATCTCATTAGCCCTCCGTTGGAGGTGATGGTTTACTGGTTCATGTACTGATATCTCTTGAGATGATCTGAAAATTTCCTTTTTGGACCCATTGTGCCAAATATTTGAGTGATGAGCTGAGCAGGAAATCATCAACAATGCATAGCAGAGGACTTGAAATTTCATGATGGATGAATTGGGTTGTGTACAGTGTCAAATTTGTGGAGAGTGATGTGAAAGCTATATATAAGGATTAAGATATTGAAATGTAGTTTTTTAAGATTTCAACAAGAGCACAAGTTGATTGAAGTACCTCTCAGTGATTTTATTCTTCTCCAAACACTCAACCCAGGGATGTACTCTATGTAAGACCATACATCAGGTCTTCCACTTGTCTTCAATATTGTATTTCATAGAATCAAAGAGAAGAAAATTTTCAACTTCATGTGATACACATGTTCAGAATCCAAGTGATGCTTCAAATTCTCATAATCAATTGAAGTTTCTTTGATTTATAGATCACCAAACAATACCTCAGAGTGAAATCTCACATTATGGCAAGTCAGTTACACCTTATCTGCCAGACGGGGATTTTACATCAACAGCCTCACCCTGTCACCCACCAAATAGGGGCCCCTTCATAGTAAATATGAACTTCAAGAACTCTTGTGGTGGACACAGTGATATGATCTGTCTTGTGCTATTTTATAAAGTATCTTTATAAAAACTGCACCAATTAGTGCACAATTTGTAGTGCAAAAACTCCAATATCTTCAAAGTATTCAACTGTCTAAAAGGGCAATAATGATAAAGGCAATAAAAACATCTCATCAGAATAGGCAAATTGTTACGTTTGTGCAGTGAGAATTTGGTCACTAATAAACAGCTAGGTCAACTGACCTACCATTTCTTTCAAGAGGAAAAAGAGAACAGATTAGAGTCAAAGGGATTGGATGTGTATGCAAGACTATGAGATTGGAATGGCTACTTGAGTAATGGCATAAGATACATTTGATGGTAGAATGCAAAAGTAAAGGTCAAAAACAAGTTACAGCACATAAGAAGCCATAATAATCCACAAAGGCATCCTTGTATTGAAATTGAAACATCAACATCAACTCACCTCAGGTGAAAAAGGCAGGTTTGTCTCTAGGCATGTCACAAACATATCAACCCAACCTCACCAATTGTTAGTAGTAACTTGCGTAATGAATGACCAACTCTGTCGATGGGCTTGGTACCAATGCATGTCATCATGTTTGTGTGTTCTTTTAAAGGTTCTCAATTATCATTATTGTTGTATTTTCTCCTTTATTGAACTCATAAGGATTTTGGTCTCAATCTTCATTTCTCTCAAATTGTTCAAATACTTTGATGTGCGTTACTTTGATCATCAAACTAATGACAAGAACACTTATAAGTGTGAGTATATTAATTGTCCAAATTTTTCAATCAGTGTGTTAGTTGCATTATTAAACTAACAAACAGAACAATTATAGTTTCATTGTTCAATTGAGCTCAACAAAGTACAGTCAAATTTGCACAATTGCATAATTTTGGTGGAAAGCTTTCGATATGCATTTTGACTGGTTTTGTAATCTAGCTATCAGTTTTTGGCAGTAAAACGCTTCAAGATTAATTTTTTTTTGTATTCATTCAAATTATGCAATTCTGATACCTTAATTGAACTATACTGTTGATGTGCTGTTCAAATGTATTTTCCAATCTGATTTTTGGAAACAAACTTTCCCCGCCCCTCCTTACAACCTAATGGAGTTCATGATGTAATTTCAAATCAGGAATTTTCAACATGAAAACCCAGGACAAAGCTGAAGGTTGACTTACGGATCAGGTTGGTCACAGTTTGACACTCAATTCTAAAGTACTGGTCCTCTTTCCTAGTTTTCCCTGCTGAAATCATGAGATCACAAGCTTAAGAAAAAAACAAGATATTTTGATGGTCAGATAGCAAGCAAGATACACACTCCTGATAGCTACATGAAGTATGCAAGCTCACTGTATTTTGTTATTTTATTTCTTGGGCGATCCCCCTGAACCGTGTAAGTTGGACAATTTCCATTTTTTATATTGGGAAATTGGTCGCTGTGACATTTTGACGCTGCAGGTGGTTTCTTGACTGCAGTTCAGCTGGCATCAGTGGTGCTTATCAAAGATACAACCCAGGACGGGAGGCTGGTGTCAAAAATTCCCCAAGAAGAACCACTTACTGTCAATGGCTGGTTTGCAATCCTCAATTGGATATCTCCATGTGTCAGTTTTATCACTGCACCCTGCAAATGTTCAACCCAAGAAAATCAAGCGCTGATTCTATCTATCTTCATCACACTCTTTGAATGGGTTCATGACCCTTTTCAAAAATAATTTGCTTACAGGATTCTGTTGAGTTATCAGGCCGCACACGAAAACCCCAATTACAGGTCTTGTGTTTAATTGCTGGTGTGGATTTTTCAATGCTATATGGAACTAATGTCAAAAGGCTAAAAAGGATGAGAGTGTAGGTGCGAGTGAAGCAAATCATTTTCAAAAAGTTTAAGAAGTTTCAAGTAAAATTCAATGTAAGGGTGGTGAAGAATGGAATTGTGTAATCAGGCTTATTGAGAAGCTTGGTGGTCTATTTATATATCCTCAAGTCCAGAGTTATCAACTACGCTCTTGATGTCTCGCTGAAGAGCGATACCAGTGGTATAAAATCTGCCGTTACCGAAGACGTCTCTAGATGACATATCGGATGTCAACCGTTACAAGTCAACGAGGGCTCGGAATAACGTGTTGGTTGTTTAGAATTTTGTTGAGTCCATTGGATGCGGGCAGAGCTTTCGAAACCAATCTTACTCTACCGAGGAGTTTGTACTCCTCTATCATCTCGTGCGACCCGACCGACACGAATTTGCGGCACCCCCGTTGATAAATAAACATACTGCAGATGAGATCAATAAGTGGGATGAGAGCATCAAACTCAGAGTACGCAAGAAAACAAAATTATTGTCAGGTTTTGGTGTACACCAAGCTGAGATCTTTTTTGAGTGTTGATTTGGATTGAACTTCATGATCCTTTTTCTTTAGAATGTTTTGCATGATTCAACCTGATCGACCTCCTTACTGTTCTTACCATCAAATTGGTGTGTTCTGGAATTGAGTCCTTTTCTTTTTTCACAAACTTCCTTTCATGACCATCATTGATGGTAAACACTCACATCTTTCAATCTGTATGTGAACAAGGTATTGGTCAGTAGGAGGTATAGCTTTTATGATCGAAAGAACATTAAGAGAGATTCGATCGAATCAACAAACCTATATTTCCAAAGTCATTCAACATCCATCAAGAGTATTTGAAGTACAATTCAAGAAAGAAAAAACAAGGACTCGAGTAGGACAATATATTTATTTAAAATGTCCAGAAGTTTCATCTTGGCAATGGCATCCTTTCACATTAACTTCAGCACCAGAAGAAGATTATCTCGCGGTTCATATTCGTTGTGTGGGTGATTTTACTAATCAGTTTGCTTTAGCTCTTGGTTGTCAATTTTCAAATCCAAATGAACCTTTACAAGAATCAATCAAATCAAAAGGTGGCAATCTAAAGACTCCATGAACCAATCGAATCTTACCTAGAGTGATGATAGATGGACCATTTGGTTCAGCATCAGAAGATGTTTTTAAATTTGAAACTGTGATCTTATGTGGTGGAGGGATAGGAATCACCCCATTCGCATCAGTTTTGAAATCGATTTGGTATAAATTAAATCTAACTCAAAGAGAAATCGAAAGAAAAAGCAGATTACAAAAAGTGTATTTCTTTTGGGTTTGTAGAGAGTTTGAATCGTTCGAATGGTTTAAGAAAGCTTGATTAGTTTTAATTAACCAGCGTCTTCTCTCGTCAGTTAAAAGGTAAACAGGACTTGTATCAAATTGGCTTAACCATTTACCAACACTTGCACTTCATCATCCTCTTTGCTCGGTGAGCGAGAAGGAAATAAGGGCTATCTAGTCCTGAACAATATCGGTTTGAGTCAAATCTGTTCATGCTGCTCTATGGATGAGTCGCAGCTGAAGTTTTGAAAAAACAGTGATCAGATAGCTAGGTTTTCAAATGATCATGTTTCAAAAGCAAGAATCTCAGATGAATGAGCTTTGAAATCACATATGATTATATTCTTCATGTTTCCTAATTGCCCCATCAAGCTATCAATCATACCTAGTACCCGTAGGAGGCACGACGGAGGTTACTCCTGTCCATGCCTGCCCGTGGACCAAAGGCTCTGTCGGCCCGGACAGGTCCTGGAGGCCAGGGTTGCAGGTATGAGTACACCACAAAGACACTATTGTGCGTCAGGGTGTCTGAGCGTGTCCGAGATTGGGGACGAAAATGGATGTGCACTCCAGGGATGTCGGCCTGACATCCACGTGCGAAGTTATCCGCAGGGCATCCGGTGGATGCGCGGCGGATATCCTCGCTAGGATGCCATGCCAGCACACTGTGGTAGGATCACCCAGGGATGCCCAATTGAGCGGGCATCCCCAGGGTGTACTCCAGACACACAGTAGGCATCTGATCTCCGATATCCAAAAGGCAGTTGGAGCACCGGGGATCCGGAGATTACCACAGCTCAGGATCCACTGGACCATCCCAAAAAAGAAAAAGAAAAAGAAAAGAATTTAATCAAAATCAACCCATCAACCCCTTCAACACCCATTAAATCAAATCACCATCACCATCATTGTCACCATCATTGTCATCAAAGACCCATCCTCACTCAAACTCAATCTAGTTCATCATTCTTAGTACAAGAAAACACTAAGAGAACCACAACCACTGCAACTAGAACTACCAGAACCACTTCCTTATATCAATCTAATCTACATCAACTGCATCAATCACAATTAAACAAGTCATTCAAATTAAATTCAACTTCAAATCTATCATCTCAACTATCACCATCAAAGAAGACGATCAACACCATCACCACTAAGCCACTACTGCCACTACTGCTTCTTCTTCTTCTTCTTCAAGTTCTTTATCTAATTCTATTTATCATTCAATCAATCATTCATTGACTGAACCTATCTTACAATCTCAATCTCAATCCCAACCTCAACCTCAACCTATCCTACAATCTCAACCTATTCTAGAATGATCTTTGTGAAGCTTGTAAACAAACAGGTAAAGAAGAATGTGTTCGATTTGGGACTTCACTAAGATGGCATCATTCATCTTTAAGATGTTCAACTTGTCATAACTTACCTGAGAAATCTTCAAATCTTCCACCTCCACCTCAAAATGAAATTCAATCGAATTCAAGCTTGATTAGTTTCTCACTTCAAATCAAAAGTTATAAATTAGAAATCAATCAACAAACTCATTCAAGATTGACAAACACCAATACGAATTCGAGTGATAAGAACTTACAAATCTATCGTGAAGAATGTGCGACCAATGCGAATCAAATGATGAACTCGATGGGATTAAATAATGGGATTAAAGAACTTACTAACAAGTATCAAAGAAAACAAAACTCCTTAGTCAAAGAAGTAGTCAAAATAACAGGTGATAAGTATCTTTCTTCTAAACCTCATCTATCCAGAACTGATTTCTGAATATATTTTGGTTTGGTATATGTAGCTTCTTATTGTCTGATTTTGGATAAATCGAACGAGATTATTGCTCATTTGGATTTGATAGCTAGCTTTGCTCATGTTTCATCACATGCACCAATCACTTATACACGTCCCAAGGTATTCCCACTTGGTAAATCTAATCATACTAACAATGAAACAAAATATAATTTCAACTTTTATATCATCTTAAAGAGCTTTTTTAGAAATCATACTTCTTATGTCAATCTACTCGAATTATTATACAACGTAAGCCCTTTCTTGATTTCAATTCAATCTTCATTCTCTTCATCATCTTCCTTAACCATGTTGAATTGAATTGAATTCATTCATCTTTCTCTTTTCTAGGTGACTTTTCAAACCGAGTTAGGTCAATTGATCGATCTTCTTGCTGCACCTTTTTGAAAGATATAGTCGAGTATTTTTCTCGATTTCGCTCTGTTTCTCACTTTCCTTCTTTTGGTCATTTGTACTATCTTTATTACATTTTTTACGATATGTATTCATTTGTCAATCTTACAAATACATAAATTACATTATCAATAGCTCATCAATCCAGGTGCATCTACAAGCGATCTCAAAAACAACCCGTAGATATCTGTAGCGGAGATATTTACGGTTGATCGGCTGGAATGCACCGCCAGCTCATCCAGTGCTCAGCTAGCTGGCTGTCCAGCGGACAGCCGGACGCGATCCTCCGGGGATCAGTGGTCCAACTATCCTCCTGACAAACCTTGATGGATGTCAGGTGGATGCTGGTCGGACATCCTCAATTCGCCCAATGGGCTCCGCTCGGACGTCCCCACTCGGGCATCCACGAACCCACATACCGGTGTGTTGTGGGTGGATGTCCGTCCCCCACCAAAAAAATCGGACACCCGGTGGACATCCAGGTGTCCTTGTGGTGTATGAGTGTACTCAGCTCATACTCACTTTCCCGTGTTTTTGGCCCCGGACCGGAGTATAGTACTCCCGATGTGGACCGGTGGAGTCGTACTCCACATCGGAAACTCACATCCATGCTGTACAGTGAGTACACCATACTCACGTGCGCCCCACTTCCGCGCCATGTACTCATATTTTCCGCTTTCCCGCCGCACCTTGTTTGGATGAGTAAACTCACCCAAACAAGGCGCAATCGAATTCTTTTAGGATATATGATTTCGATACTTGACCCAAACAACGTTCGATATCAATCCGATTCGGCCTCATCAAGATATTCACTAACGACCTCCGTCCACCTCCACCATCTTTCATCAGTTTCAATCCCACGCAATCTCTAGCTCACACCACCTTCTCGCCTCCAAACAAGCCGCCTAGTTGGACCTTGAATCAGCCTCGATCGAATATTGTGGCTCCCCTAACCCATTATCGGATTGTGTCATGGCTCTGGATCTTTCAGGCCACATCGAATTATGGCTTCCAGCGCTGGCGTGGGTCAATTCCGATATGAAGGCCTTTGGAGATGGCAATTGGGCCTTCGACATCAGGTGAGCTCATATAATCTACGACCGTTATGAGGCTTAGTATCTCTCTTTCCACTTGTTTTTTAAATTTTATTGACATTCCTTCGCTCCTATTATCTTTTGATAATTCGTTTAGACCTCTTCGATACCTTGAAGACCACACCATGCCTCGATTCACTGCAAAACCGCCTCCCAAAGAAACTCCTTACTCCCGTTGTACTACCCCCAACCCCACTCCTCGTGTAACCCCTTTGTCGCGTGCCACTTTAACTTCAACTCGTCCCCTTGTGAATACGACGCCTCGCGTATGGTATTCCACTCGTCCGGCAAGCACCCCTGGTCCGACTTCGATAGGCCCCTATCCGTTGACCAACGATCCTCTTGGAGAAGAACAAGTGTCAAGACCTCGATCGGATGTCTACCTGTATTACGAAGTGAGTTTCTTTATTTTAATTGAATTTTATATTTTGATTGAATTCTTCCGGGAACTAATTTTTATCTTCTTCTGCAATAGGACCCAAAGGCAGATCCTGAGGCAGCCCGGAGTGAAAACTCCAGGTGGTACTCTTGTCTTCATTGCCCGTAAGTTCAAATTTCCATTTTTTCAAGAAGACTCGACAGCAACGACTAATACCTTTTGTACAGTGCTGAGATTCAGATCAAAGGACGCCCAAACTCCAATCTTCATAAGCATCGCCGTGTCTGCCCGGGCTTGCCGGAAGCCTGGATGAATCGGGCTCCGGGAAGCATCCCACCTGACGAGGACCCCAACGTGGCGGCTCTGCGCAAGAAGGAGCTTTGAACTCTGCTGGTTGGGGCCATTATTAGTAAGAACCTCCCCTTTTCGATTTTCGAGGGCACCCTGATGCAGGAGGCTCTTCGATCCATCTGCCCCTCGTTCTTTTGGCCCGGTCGAATGGCGATCAAGGCCGACAGCAAGTCGCTGTTCATGGATTTGGAACAAAGACTCATCGACGAGATCGCCCGAGTCCCTGGTTCAATCTCGACGGCGACTGATTGCTGGACTAGTGCGGATTTTTCTCACACATACATGGCCATCAACGGCTTTTTCTTCAACTCTCAGGGAATGTTCTGCCGTCGGCTTCTTGCTTTCAAGGTATGTATTTTTTTTTCCCTTTTTTCTTTTTTTCAAGCTCATCTCTAATGTAATCTGTTTCTGATATTTAATGCGATTATATTTCAGAAACTTGAAGGGAGCCACACTGGCGACAATCTCGCAAAAGTGTACTGGGATGCACTTGAGCATGTCGGTGCAGTTCGGAAACACTTTTCGGTCACCGGTGACAACGCGTCTTCGAACCGGTGTATGGTACGGCTTTTGGGCGATCGATACGCTCAATTGGGCATTCATTGGCCGTTCCATTCGAGGTTTCATGGCTGCTTGTGCCACGTCATCAACTTAGTCGCCAAAGATTTCCTCGAAGGCATGGGTGAGCTTACTGATTCCGATGTGGCAGCTTTTGAAACCTCCGGTATGGCTGAGTCCCGAGAGAGCTTCGAACCGGACGAACTTCCTTGGACCAATGACCCGAGTAATACATATGCTCACCCGGATACTCCGCTCACTGAGACCAACTTAGAACAGGCATCTTTGGATCTGAACGGCGCCACTCAAGAACCCGAAGACGTTGATTTTCTGCCTTCGAGTCTGGAAGATACTCAAGATCTCCTTCTCACACAACACAATTCCCCCTCTGTTAGTGCAGCTTCTCGCAAGAAAAGATCCACCGTCGTCAGTCGATTTCGAGCTCTCGATACAAGCATCCGAAAGAGCCCTCAAGAGCTTGAGGCCTTCATCAAGATCCGGAATAGTGTCAAAGACCCTCAACTGCTTCCACTGAGTTGCCCCACAACTCGATGGAACTATTTCTATTATGTGGTAAGTTGTTTTTCTATTCGCTCATCGATCACGTCGTGATAATGATATGACCTTGATATGCAGGTGAAACGATCTCTCGCCCTTCGAAAGTCCCTGGAAGCTTATACAGCCCACCCAAAACGATCGAACCTTGCGATCTCCACTTCGGACTGGGCAACCATCGAGTACATGAAGCCTATACTCGAGATGTTTGAGTCAGCAACGAACATCTTTCAAGCAAACAGTGCCACCAAGCAATGCGTGCTCCCAGTCCTCTGGGCTCTTCAAAAGGTCCTGAAGAAGCATCAGGCCGTTCCTGGCGTTTGGGGACAAGCTTGTAAACGGGCTGAAGAGAAACTGGTAAAGTATCTCTCTCGTGAAGAGTCTAACCACCAGACTCTTCTGGCCACCTTGCTCGACCCAGTATATCGCGACACCATCTTCCGAAGCGATATAAATCATATCGCTGTTGAAGTGGCTGCCAAACGCTTGCTTCGGGAAGAATACAATCTTTGGAAGCCGAGCCCGACTGAATCCAACCTTGACGACCCGACTCCTCAAGTGGCTGAAGATTCAGGACCTGCAGTCAAGAACCTGCAGGACATCTATTCACTTCTAGGTCCCTGCTCGGTTCCTCCAACAAGCAACTCCGGCAAGTTGGACGAAATCGAGAGGTATCTCTCTCGTCAGGATCATGTACTCCCCAATGAGAGCATTGGGGAGTTTTGGGTTGTGAGTTTTTTTTTTTTTATTTCATTGACCCATATTGACTTTTTTTTTCAGCGTATGTCCAAGAGCGGATCGCTTCCGGTGCTTTCTCAGATTGCCCTCCAACACCTCACCATTGCAGCTGCCTCTGCCTCGGTGGAGCGAACGTTTTCCATCTCGGGAAACATCGCAATCCCATCCCGAGGCCGCCTTCTCCCGGATGCCATCTGCCACCTTGTGCTAGTGCGACACTGGCTCACCAACAACGAAGCCACAGTGGATGCAGAGCATGTCTGATACGAGTTTCAATTTTTTTTTCATCCTTTAAAATAGTTCATTCTTTTCAAATATATTCCTTTTTCTTCATTGTTATGAGAGTCTTCTGATTGGTTGTCTAGAAATACATGAGTTGCACACTTGCTATTGAATTTGTGGCTAAAAAACAATATATACAACGTCTTCTTTTCCTCGTGTCCCTCATTTGCGTCTCACACTGGAGAGCCAAACACCGTGCAAGTACTCAAGATTTATGAGTACTCAGAGCCTGCGACAATGTGCGAGTACTCACAACTGAGTACACTCACTCCTGGGTACTCGTTCTCGTGAGTTGTTCAAGAGTCCTGATACTCGTAGACGGGGCCCTAGTGAGTCCCGCCTGCAAGATGGACTTGCTGGCACAATTCAGTGAGAGTCTTGTACTCTCCCTATTATTGGTTGCTCGGTACTCAGGGGTGAGTATCCCGGGCTTCGCGCGGGCTGGTATGAGTAGAGTATACTCATACCTGCAACCCTGCTGGAGGCTACTGTCTATTAGGTAATCCAACGCGTCTTTTGACACGTTGGTTGCTCGACCGGCAGGACGGAAGCCCATGAGCATGACACCTGAGCGCATTATCCAGCCAGGACCTGGACTGAGTTTCAGATATAGGAGAGGGTGAGATCCTACTCTCCCCCTCGCCAGCGTATCTGATACTCCCAGGAATCTCTCCCAGGATTTCCCTCCCAAGAATTCCGTCCTCGCCGACATCTCCTCATCACCTGAGGAGACACTTTTTCTCTCTAATTTTTTGTTGTTCTATAAAAATTTTTCAAATAAGTCTATATAATTTTTTAAAATAAATCTTTTTTATCTCCACACGATGTCAAAGCCTAACACGAGGAAGGGAAATCAGAGTAGTGAGAAAGACACAGTGGCGAATATGCTCACGGGATCGCAAGGAGCAAGAGGGATACAACCTCAAGTCATCACGAGTCACGACGAACGCGGAGGAATAGAAAAACGGGACCAATCTGATCAGGCTAAAACCAATGATCAGGGAACCAACCCACCAAATCCAAGTTTAAACACTAGCGAACAAGGTGAACTCCAATCGAATCAGACGGAAGTCGATGATTCGGGAGTTAACAATCAAAGTTCAGAAAGCAATGTACCAAAAGGTATGCAAAATCTATAACTTAAATTTTCTCTAAAAAGATATAAAGCTAATTAAGTTTTAATCTTGATATACCTAATAACTAAATCTTACGATTTACATCCTTATTAGAAAATCAAAAGAGAAGCGAAGCAGAGACTGTCGAGGTTAGCAACAGCCTAGACAAATCTTACATATCAGCTTTAGGATCGAAACCCATAGAGTTACGAGAAGAAGATGAGACTCATGAAAACGATGAGCTCATCAATTTAGAAAATAAAGATCAAGTCTTCAACAAGGCGATGGAATTAGTCATGGCAGGCAAGGCAGATGAATCAGCCAAGTACATGAAGATCTATCAAGCTTTGAGAGTACCAGAAAATAGAATTATGCGTCCGTTAAGTAACAGAAATAATTCAGGATTACCTAGAGTTGAAAGTGAAGGTACTGATTTAGCGAAAGATAAACCAGTCATCAAAAGAACAAAATCAGATAATCCGATAAATATAGATGAAGAAGAAGGAGAAGAGGAACATGGAGGAGTCTTTGAAGGTGGTATGAGGTTCTTTGATGGAAAGACAACAGATACTAATAACCTCAGCTACACACCATACTTCGATAGAAATACACGAGAATTGCGATATCCAATTCCTTTAACAATCTTCAGTAAAGAATGGCAAAACTCGGCACTGAGCTATCATGCAAAAAAGAAGGTAAACTCAGATGATAAATTCGATTCCTACACCGGTCTACCATATCCAGATGAATGGCTTCAAAGTTATGGAGAATGGAGCTTGCACTATATAGGCTTTGTTACAGCACTGAGATCCATAGGATTAGTAAAATTCCCGGAATGGGCGGAACTACACAAGAAGAATGTCGAGAAAGTTGTTGGTAAATACGGGTGGATGACAGCCTTAAAATATGATATTAACATCAGATCTAACGCATTGATAAATAGGGTGGTGTACAAAGGAAAAGTAGCGCCGCCAGACATTTCTAAATACGACGAGGTGGTGGTCAAAGAATGCTTTACTGATGCAAGAGTGAAAGGTATGACTCCAAAAGTAGAATCAAGTACAACACAAACTGATGATGTTTCTGTACGTTCAGGAGAGCTTTTTGGTTTAGATAATCCTTATAGAGAAGGTGGAGAAAGAGAAGGATGGAACGCAGCAACAGGAAAACCACCGGAAAAGAAAACTTTCGTAAAACAAAATCAGCAGAAATTCGGACAAGCACAAGTTGTTGCAAGTGGTTCTGGAGAATCGAAGAGCGGAGAGAAAAAGAAATTTAAACTCGGATATCAGGGTAATAATTTCGATCCTAAGTATGCTGAAAAGAAGGCTGCCTTATTAGCGGCGAAGACAGGAGGAAAGGACAAGTCAGTGTGATTATGTTGTGAAAAGCATATATTAGAAGATGATTTTTCTAAATCAGCAATGTTTTCCTTTTTCAAATTTGTATTGTGTGACCGATGTTTGTTTGTTTTAATGAAATAGAAATAAGAGATTGTTTAGTGAAAGACGAGCTAAAGAACAAATCATATCAACAGAGATAAGAACTATAGAAGGTCTTCTAGAACGTGAAAACAAAAGACGAGAAGAGATAGTGATTAGCAACCAAAATAACCCTGTAGAGTTAGAAGGTCGAACAGATGAGTTACCGGATGGGTGGCCAACAGGAGTAAAATGTGAAATGAACATTAATGCCTGGGAAGCAGCGTTGAAATCAAATGGATTAATAAATGAATATGAAGATGTAATCGAAGGATTTAGAATAGGATTTGATCAAGGAATTCCGCAACACAAAATTCCAGGACATGAATATTTCACTCCGAAGAATCACACATCATCTTTATTAGCAAAAGAAAAGATAGAATTATCAATACAGAAAGAATTAAAAGCTAAACGTATGTTTGCACCTTTTAAACATGATGAAGTGAAGAAAGTATATAAATTCTTCAGATCGAATCCTCTCGGAGCAGTAATAAATGGAGATGGATCTTTACGACCTATAAATGATCTGTCGTTTCCAAGACAGAAACCCATCAACAAGCTATCACTTTTGAAACAAGAGTTAGAGATACCGTCAGTAAATTCATTCGTGGAAGCGAAAAGTTTTACGACTACTTGGGATGATTTCAACATTGTGGCAAATTTCTTTAGGTTGTCGAAAGATCGATGGTTATTGGCGCTTTTCGATTGGGAAAAAGCTTATAGACAAATTCCGACAAGAATGGATCAGTGGAAGTTTTTAATGGTGCTTGATTTTAACGGTGATTTGTTGTTAGACACAAGAATAACCTTTGGGGGAGTTGCTGGGTGTGGTTTGTTTGGAAGACCAGCAGACGCCTGGAAAAAGATAATGTTGAAAGAATTTGATCTAATAAACGTATTTAGATGGGTAGATGATAATTTATTCATTAAAAGGATAGAAGCCACTACGAGAATGACTGATATTGTGGAAAGGTCAAAACAGTTAGGCGTAATAACAAACGAAGAGAAGTTATGTGAATTCGGTTATGAACAGAAATTTATTGGTTTTATATGGAATGGATTCAATAAAACGGTAAGATTACCAGAAGATAAGGTGTCACAGAGGAAAGAAGAAATTAAAGTATTCCTTCAAGACAATCATAAATCATCTTATAACCAAGTGGAAATAATTGGGGGTAAACTGAACCACGTCTCATACTTGCTACCTCAATTAAAATGCTACCTAAACTCAATTCACAGGTGGAAAAAAGCATGGTTTAATAAGAATGCAATACAATTAACTCCGAAAGATGTGAAGGAGGATTTAGAATACTGGTTATCGACATTATCAACTTTCACGAATATGAGGTTGATAGGTATACAAGCTCCAAGAGACATTAATTGGGTCGGGGATGCTTCGACGTCCTTTGGGATTGGCATCTTGATTGGGAAGAAATGGTGTCAATTTCAATTAGTGGATAATTCAAAAGAAAATGAAAACAGATACAAGATTGCCTGGCTAGAAACGGTGGCAATACGTTTAGGTATTCTGATGGTTTTGGAAATGAACTGGAAGAGAGGACAGAATTTCATAGTCTGGACAGACAATACTACATCTGAAGGAGCTCTACGAAATAGGAAGTCAAGAGACAAAGATGTAAATGAAGAATGGAAAGTCATACAACATATACTGATAGAGAACGACCTCAATATACACCCTGAGAGGGTAGTCTCAGAGGAGAACATAGCCGATGAGCTATCAAGAGGGATAAAGGAGGGACATGACCCAGCAGACAGATTGTGGATCAAGGTCCCAGAGGATTTGTTAGGAGTCTTAAAACATGCTGATTGAATGTCTGATAGCGATCTCATCTTTCCCAAAAATCTAAATCACTACATTTGAGGATTTAGAAGTAAATTGTCGTCCATTGTTGCTTTGTATTTATTCGTCAGAAGATTATGAAATAGGAGATTGCAGCACTGCCTAGGTACAGGTGGACTGCAATAAAAGAGCCATACGTTTTGAAAAAATATTGATGCTGGAGAGACAGAGTGTAAGTGGAGGTTTGGATATGCGCATGATGTTTTACACGTCAGAGCGGAACAAACTCTGCCCGACTGATGACAAAGTCAATCTGCTAGTAGTTTTTCTACCAAATTAAAAGAGTCTTTGCCTTATCTCCCATTTCTTATTACGTAAATCTGGGGCCAAAGGGTAGGCCGTTCAAGCTTATATCAAACAGATGGAAACTGACTCAGAGTCCCTTTGAAGATAAATGGATCCCACCGAGCATCTGGGGAAGCTAAAGGCTTTCTTGTCAGGGAAAGGAACGATCGCTCCATCAATAGAACAACTGCATCTTCTGAATGGCTGGAAATTCAACACATTACTGAGCTACAATAGTGCCGTAAAGAAATTCCTCCTCTACCTGGAGTCGATTGGACGAAAAGACTTCTTGTTACCAGCGTCACGTCAAGATATCTCAGGCTTCTGCCTATGGGCCGGACGAAATGAGTTCGAAGCCGGACCGCAAGACGTATCATCCACGACGTTGTCCAAATACATATTCGGTCTCCAAGCGTGGCATTTGTTCCACGACGTGACGTATCCACTGACTGTGAACCCGAAGATCTCTCTGTTCTTGCGGTCGTCAGCGAGATCCGACGCGTTACTACCTGCCAGACGGCTCAAGCAGGGAGTGATGATTAAACACTTGATGGCGTTATATGACGAGCTCCATATGGGATCAGCGAAGGATTCCGCGATCTTGGACTGCGCGATTTGCGCGTTCTGGGGTTTGGCGCGATTGGCCGAACTGACCTACGATGTAGAAATCGGCGGCACCAACTGGCTTAACTCGGTATGGAAGTCGGACGTGCTACGAACGACTACAGCTTCCGTCACGTTAAATGTCCGCGGCGCGAAGACCGCGAAGGTGGGAGTCCATCAGCGCATTCTGTTAAACAGTCAACCAAACATCCTGTGCCCAGTGGCGGCAATTGGCCGGCGACTGGCGGTTGAAGGTGGTCCATCGTCATCCTTGTTTGGCTATCTAGACGGGGTGGGAATTAAACATAACTTAACGCGCTCAGCGGTGGTCACGAGGTGTACCAACATTTGGTTCTCGCGCGGATGGGTTGGCATCTCCGGGCATTCCTTCCGCGTAGGGGGCGCTTCCTTGAGGGCAGCGCTGGGAATCAGTCATGAAGATATTAAGTCTCTAGGCAGATGGACTTCTGCTTGTTATAAGCTGTACCTCCGGGAGTATTCCCCGTCTGAATTGGCAGAAACCATTGGTTTGCTCAAGGCTCTTAACGAGGAAGCATCACACGGCAAGGTTTAAACACGTTTGTCCACAAGGTAGGGGTTTCGCGTGGCTCCGGCTTGAATACAAACCTGAGTGGTGGGTGTATTGCTCACCCCTTTGTGTCTTCACCCAGGCTATGGTTTGGTTTGCACTACGTGTCGGCGGCGCGTCTCTCACCATCCCTAGCCCCCTTCTGGACTACCGCGACAGTAACTCCTTCAGGAGTTATTACGCGTCTGTTCTGGGAGGGACTAGGTGGCGAGTTCATGCGTCCCCTACCCCAGACGCCATACATACTAGTATGGCGTACCCGTGGTTTAGATTTTTGCAACCTGCATAAAATAGATAAATTGAATTGGATGGGATTGTTACGACAGTAAAGTGGAAACCTGTAAGGTTTCCAGACCTAAGAGCACATCCTAGAGAAACAGCTTTATGAGCCGTGATCCTGTAGCGGAATGGACACCCCGAATATCCAAAATAGCAGATATGTACTTGATAACTCAATAGTGAATTTGATTCAAACGGCGGTGCCGACGCTTCAGCTGATGCAGAAAATCCACAATGTGAAGGTGAAACTGAAAGACGATCCTTCGCACAATAGAGCATCATCATATAGTTTTCTCACATATAAAATCACGTATCATCCCTGCAATGGTGATGCTGCTGATAGACCCTTAGAAAGATACTCCAATTTCACATAACGTAAAAACTGGTAACAAATTAATAACTGATAGCAAATTGAAATTTACAGTTGGTACATAACAGGCATCACGAATAAAAGTTACAAATTGAGAGAGACTCAAAATACCGGTGAATTTAATAGGATCAATCTTACAAAGGTGGACAAAGAAATTTGATCACCAATTTTAACTAAGCCCCTCACCAGCGTGTTCGCCGCGCCCTCTGAGATTGATTTCTGATAGGATAGAAAACATAACCTGGGAAAGTCTGAGCAAAAGATTACTCTGAACCTCAGATTTCTTTTGTCAAGATCATCAAGGAATCTATTCATCTGATTTTCATTCCCACAGACTCTCAAAAATCTAGGGTGGCATAATAGATTTTGAAATTTCAAAATTTGAGGGGGTTTTTGGTTTGAATATCAGTATGAATCATGTGGGTGAAAAAGAAAGATTTACTGTATGCAAGAGATTAGAAAGGAAAATGGATAGGCTTACCCAAGAGGTTAGTGGTGGTTCATCATGCTAAGCGTAAAAAGATTGTGCTACTTTTTAAATGAACACAGTCCTAGCTCTTGCCTCACAAGCAAGTCTCTATGAGGTTTAAAGCCTCAAAAGTTTCTCTCAAACCAGAAATTTCACAATTCTCATACCAAAACTTGGTATTCAACCATAAGCCATGGAAAGGGTGCTGTACCTCTTTTTGTGTAGACAGTGTGAAATTGAGGCGCATTGTGAAAGCATTTTTTACATGAGAAGCTGAATTTGACTATTTATACAGTCATACCTCTGCAATTTGGTACAGGGACAGGTTCTCACCAGCCAGCAGAGGTGACTGGATTCCTTGTTGTTGGTCACTCATTATCAACAAAGAGGAGTGTTAAAAATAAACAGGGCTTTAAGTTTATGCTCCAAAGGGTAAGATTCTTTCTGTATGAAGAAGTGTTTGATGTCATCTGAAGTTACCACTTCTTCTTTACTTTCTCATGCCAGATCTTCTTTACCATTCACTCACAAATCTTCGTCTCATTTTATTTGATGTCAGTTTTTCTGCCCTCCCTCTCCACCCTTTTAAGTTGTTTGGTTTTTTTTGAAAAAAAAGAAGAATGTTTTTGAGTGTTATCGTCAAGGTGTGATATTTTACTTTGAGGGTACATATTGTAGAGCATCCACACTTGTTTGCAGTATGTTTTGGTGTCTTTTGTGGTACCCACCTGTACGGCAAGGTAAAAGTTACTTATTTTGTACAAATTCCACACTTGTGTACAGTATCTGCCGCGTGGTAATTGGTACACCCCAAAGCTATTGGGCCCAAGAGGCCACTGAGGATAATGCATGAGGTAGCGTTGTGGTTACTAGATTATGGAGTCAATCAAAAGCTCAAATTAAAAAAAAACTTTCCTTTTTGATGAATTTGAAATTTAGATACAGTAGGATGCACAAATAATGAAAAACTTTCATTCTCAGAACGCGCATGTGGTCCGTGCGCCAGGCGAATGTAGGCGCATGGTGGCGCACGGAGGCGTCTTTTCATCGCCTCATTCTGCAACTAGTCGCCAATACTGGTAACCTCCTCAGTTACCAATCCGACTAGAAGGAATCTCGATTTTTTTCGTTATCCCAATCCATCACCACTTCCCTGTACGATGCCGGGTTTCATCTTAACCACAAAGCGGCCTCCTTCGGCATGGATCGACCTCGGCGTGATTGATTGGTCTGCGATAGCGCATTGCACCACCGATCTTTTGATTCGAAACCTCCTTTGGCCATCCATCCCCTTCCACGCTTTACTCCCACTTGATCCGTTCAGATCCTCTCAAACGATGAAGGACACCAACTCACAAGGCTACAGCCATTCGAATGAGTCCCTGTTTGGTGAAAGAGCTTACCCCAGTGTCCCCAGGTAAGTTTCTTTCCGATCTTTTTTTTTCTTTATTTTGGTTGATTGGTCTCAGATGGTCATTTTCACTAACACCTTACTTTCTTTTCGATTATCATAGTGAACACGGGTCTCACCCCACTTTGGAGCCGTTGACTCCCCCCGATGGCAGCGGAGGCGGAGGGTTTGCTAAGCCTTTGGGGTTGGCACCACGAGCCAGTCCATCTTTGATGATGGCTGACGGCAAAGAGAACAATCCCCTCTACCACGACCTGATTCGTCCCACTTACCACAGCCCTTTGATCACCCCGCAAGGCCTCCATCTGTCTAGGAACCCCAGTCCGGGTAGTCCTGCGGCGAGTTCCGACATCGAAATCCTCTCGGCGAAGATCGCTCATCACGGATTGGGTGATAAGAAGCCTGGTAAGAGTTCTCACCGCTCGATTCGATGATAGATTTGGACACCCTACTGACTAACCATACCTTTCATTTTGTTATAAGATCTCAAATCGATCATCGAGCTGAGTGTCGCTTACACTTTCTACTTGCTCAAAGGAACGGATATCACCAAGGGTCCCCCTAAGAAGCACGGCAAGCCGGTCTACGTGGCGATCCCGATTGCGGCCACTAAGATCTTGTTCAATACGAACATACACACGTTGGCCCAATTGAAAGAGTGACTTTTCGCTCTCTCTAGCAAAATCGATCACGATCCCACCCAAGGTAACACCGCCATCCTGCGAACAGCCGATGCGATGAACGCCGTCAAGATCTACGCCTTTATCACTCAACACGACAAGTATGCAAAAAACCGCGAACGTACCTTAACAAACAATGACGAAGTGACCACGTTCTTTCAAGCGATCCGTGCGACCCCGGGTAAGAATGCCGGGTTCCTCGTCATCATGGACAACCCAGCAAAGAGTGCTCAAGAGGCAACTGAGGTGAGTGGTCCATAGCTCTTATCATCTATATTTACCTTCGCCTCATATTGTCCTTATGATTGATTCCAGGAACTCACAAAAAATCAAGCCCGATTGCGAGCGCAGAACTCGCTCAACAATGTCAATACAACCGCCTCGGATCTGGCCCATGCGACTCCGGTGGATGCTCAATCACAATACCTCATGAGCTTGCAAGAGCATCATGGCTCCTTGAAGAACAACAAGGGTGAGGGCTGGCGTATATTCAACCAAAAGGATCTTTCCTTGAAGATGGAGTTGACATTTTGTCACATGATTATTTGGGCCCAAGAATTGGTAAGTCGCTGTTTTATTTTAGTCAATATGTTTCATTCCTGTTTTATTTTAGTCATTATGTTTCACTGATACCTAATTACTGGCTGTGGTTCCTTTGAGACAGGTCAAAGGAACCAAAGACGTTACGCTCGATGACCCGCCCATGAAGTTAAAGGACTTTGTGTGGGTCCCAGTCCACCCGCCCTCTTCCGTCAAGCGCAACCTTCCGATTGCGACCGTGCCATCGGTTGCGAAACGTAACAAAACCGAGGATCAACCTCAAGGTTTTGGCCTAGGGACCTACGCGGAAATGCAAGGTTCTGCAGTGCAGGTCGATTACAAAACCTTGCGTCGAATTGAATATCAATCGACATTGCAACAATACATGAGGTTTTGTGGAATCGACGACTCGAAAATCCCGGATTTATTGAAGATATTCGTAAGCCAAAGTATCACGGGTTTTCATAGGTTCCTTTTTCCCTCCGTATTGAACGCGCAAACGATTGCGAGTTGGAATGTTCCTTACGGAATTGCGATGGAACTATTAACTCGAGCCCGCGAATATTACTCGTATCAAGTGGCAAAGTATGAAGAACTGGCGGCTTGCAGAGCCGCCCGCGCTGCGTCATATGACGCATCGGTCTCCGACAGCGACGTGGAAAATATGAAAATGGGTCTATGATCAGGTTGAAAAAAGAGGTGACCCGAGTACCTATGTCGTTGTTTTCTGAAAGTGTTTCCCCTTGGCGTGAAATGTTAGCCTACCGGTTCTGATGAAATATAAATGAAGATTTGTTCTTATGGCTAACGCAACCAAAGACCCGAGTAATTAAAAAAACTCAGTATTCTTTTGGTTGAACTACCAAAAGAATTGTGAGTGTTTTAAATAAAATTGTGAGCTCTTAAAAATCGAGTTGAGAAATGAGAAGGGATTGGATTGACCCTTGGAACTATGAGAAATGAGAAGGGAAGTTTACAAAATGACTAAGTTTGTATGTAAACTTAAAGTCAAAATTTTTAATTTGTTTTGTAAAGTTCTTTTTGTAAAGAACTTCTTTGGACATTTTTTGTAAAGTCAATCTTTGGACTTTACAAAAAAAAATTGTAAAGTCAAATTGTAAAAAAAATTCTAAAGTCAATTTTTTTTTGATATTGTAAAGTTCATTTTGTAAAGTCAATCTTTGGACTTTACAAGTAAAGTCAATTTTTTTTTGATTTTGTAAAGTTCTTTTTGTAAAGTCAATCTTTGGACTTTACCCAAAAAAAAAAATTTTTTTTGGGTAATGATAAATCCAATTTTTTATAGTCAATCTTTGGACTTTACAAAGATAATTTGTAAAGTCCATTTTTTTTGGGTTTTTGTAAAGTTCTTTAAAGTCAGCGTTATTCAAGGCCATCCCGTGCGGGATGGCCTCTTTGTTTAAACCAAAAGAAAAATAATAAATCTAAATTTCATTCCATTCTCGACAAGCTTTTGAAATTAACATCCTTATTCAGTTAAAAACAAAATTATTAAAGAGGAAGATTGATTATTGAATTCGGTGTCCAATAACATTCAGCTCAATCATCACCCTGATTATTAAATGCCTCCCAATACCCTCTGGTGGCATACCCACTAGAAGCAATGAGTGGCTGTAGAAGCCTTCGCGTCATCACCTTTGCGGCCGTTAAGAGAACATAATCACCCTTGTCCGGTACATCATACCATTCCTGATCTTGGCGCAAGGCGGCCTTCATGCTGTGGAAAGCATTCTTGATCGGATTCATATCCGGCGAGTAAGCTGGTAAATAGACCAGTAGAACCCCCGCATCCTTGCACATCTGCTTGATGAGACCACCGTGGTGGATGCGGGCGTTATCCAAAACTAACACCGAGTTGACCGCGGGATAAGGGTTCATTCGCGGCAGCTGGCGAGAATGAAATCACATCAGGATCACCATGTTTTTGAATGGTTAAGAAATTAGAGTTGGAAAAAAAAACTGACCAATTCCCGGGCAAGGAACAGTTCCACATGAACTCGTTCCACGGGCCCTTTAACGACACTCCCGGCGATCATGCCACGCTCACAGACCGCTGGCAAGATGGTCCAGTGGTCCTTGTCGGTCTGGCGCTTTTGGCGAACCGTTTGAGTTCCTTTCTTAGCCCAACTCTTCTTTCGAAGGGAGTCGCGCCCTACAATTCCGGACTCGTCTATCAAATACCAGACAGTTTCAATCAGTTTCCATCAATCATTCACAATAAGAACTGAGCTAGCTTACCTATGAACACAAAGTACTCAGGTGGTATTCCACCCACCTTGATCATATAAGCAGTTCGATCGGCGAGCGATTGCGCTGCGTGGACGCCTCGAGTTACTAGGTGGGAGAGACCTAACCGGAGGCGCAACTCGCGTCCAATGGTGGTTTGAGAGATTGGGATTCCAATGATGCGTTCGAGGGTCTTTTGCAATTCGTCGAGGTAGATTGAGGGAGAACCTGACACCAGCTCGTTCAGTACCCCAAGATGAACGTCCGAAAGCCTATGAGGTCGTCCACGGGTCCGGTAATCCTGAGGATTGCAAATGACCTTATTCGTCCGGTGGTAGAGACTTTTCCATCGCCAAAGAGAAGTCGCCGAAATCGCCGTGCGTAGAGTTGCGTTGATCATGTTGAGATCGACATTATCCAGGGCCATTTGGACGGCGAGGAGTTTGATGTCCTCTGAGTAACTTTGAAAGCCCATCGGCGAAAGGGAGGTGGGATTGGATGGGGAAAGGGGGAGAAAGAGTGGGAAGAGGGGGCCAGGGTCGAGCATCGAGGTGATTTGGAGGTTTTTTTTTTCGCCAGGATTGAATCGGAAGTTTTGGGGATTCCGTGACCATGGGCACAGGAAGTTGGCTGATATGTGGCGGAACAAATTCGCCTGGATTCGCCTGGCGCACCGACCACATGCGGGTTCTGAGAATGAAAGTTTTTTCATTCTTTGTGCATCCTACTGTATCATAAAAAAGAATGATAAAAAGATAAAAATAAAAAAAAGAAGAGAGAAAGGTAAGAATTGAAAAGAGAGGAATTGAAGAGGAAGAAAGAAATCAAAAGGAAAGGGATAAGATCGGTGGAAATTAAAATTATTTAGGATTCTCTCTTGACTGGCAAAGAGCCATTACTAAGTCAGACATCATTTTCATTTGTAGCGCCAAGATGCAGCCGCCATCATGAAACAAGGGAAAGGATCAAGTTCAATCTGGGCTCAGGCAAAGAGCCAACCGGCTGAGCTTTGTTTCAAGGAGCAGGAGCACACAGGATACACCATTGCGTCAGTGGCGTCCCATTGTTGATTATTGAAGCATCCTTTGTCTGGTTCTTCCATGATCACAGTTTCTACAAAATAATATATGATGAAGACATCGAATTCTTCAATGAGAAGAACTTTTTTGGAAACCTGTGCAAAACAGTGAATTTTGATTTGCCAACTGACAATGTAATTAGGGCTGCCATTCCACCTCCAGCGGACCAAATGATGGAATGATTTGTAGTGATATGTGTTATGGAAATCAGTTGTTTTCACCTTTCTCATCTCTCTCTCAATGCAATCAAAGGTATGGCATTTATATGCCGTATGCACTTTTATATGCTCAATGCCTAATTTGTGAGGGTGATTTCCCCAGTTATTATGTGCGTTTGTTCTTAAAACTTATTGTTACTGCTTCACCATTACCAAATGGGATATATTCTCGACGGATTGGAACAAGTACAATAGAACCGTTGGTTGGAAATGAAACTTGAAATAAGAAAGAAACTATGACAGATTGAGAAAAGGGAGAGATGACAATTTTCACCTATTTGAACCTTTCATCTATTCACAACTATGTTCCCCTTTTCTCTATCTGAACTTTCTACTTTTATTTCAAGTTCATTTCCTCAGGTACATATCCTTCCCGCTTGGAATAGGTTTGAGTGTTTCCTTAACTCACTCTCACTCTATTTACTGAGCAGAGTTCTGATAGAACTCTTATAAAAGTCTGACATTTGTAACCACATCCAAGTCGGCCTGAGCATCCATTTCACCTTGGGCCGGGCGTCAACAACCATCCTGAGCACAATTTAGGCAGAACAGAAATGGACTTCAAACCAACTCCAGGAAGCCTTAGCTGGGCTGCCTGCGCAGCCGACCATCTCTAGGCTGCGCCTGCCTTGTGGGCAGGTTGCTGGCCCGTGGACGGTCACCTGGGGCCGTCTTGAGATGGTCCAAACCCTCCTGTGGTGTAGTTCAGTACAAGTAAATTACAATTAATTCCATTAAAATTACAATCTAAATTACATATATAGTACACTATTTAACACATCATTTCAGATTACAAATTGATTACATAATAAATAAACAATTATAATATATGTGGTAAATCAAATAAGTGAAGATAAAGAATATACACAGCAAACAACTATAAGAAGAGAGACACTATCAAATGAACAAAATTACAGAAAATCATATCAAATGAGGAGCCAATGATCATTAATCAACACAGCTATGGATTAATAAGGTTCTGTTGGTGGAAAATCAAGGTTGTAGAAATTGAAACAAATTACATCATAGCTGTTTACCACTCTCTGAATTGTTGTTACATGAATTTGAAAGTTATTGACTAATTTTAAATTTGTAAATCAGATATAAAAAGCCTGTGTCTTTGTCCCACTTTTCTCTTCTTCTCTTCTTCTCTTCTTCTTTATCTATGATATACGGTAGTTGTCTTTTATCATGATAAATACACTACACAGTCATTAGTTCACTTAAACTGCCCTGATTATTTAATAAGAGAATTTATTTTATTGTGTGTTCAAAAACTATAAGCTTCATTGGGGATAACACTAAAGAAGTGTTGAGTTAATCTTTCTGGTGCCTTGTTAAGTCTGCATTTTTCTTCTTTTAGAATATCAAGCTCTGGTTATATTTCTCTGTTATCAGGAGACTTTAACAACAAAGTCCAGTTGTTGAAGATTTTCTGAAAGGGCAGTCTCAGACATTTTCTGTAGAAGTTATATTTACAGATTATCCCCTTTGAAGCACTGTATAGCACTGGCGGTGCTATGAGTACTACAGTGTATGATTATATTTACTTTTGGCTTACCTCAAATTGATCAAAAAAAATTGTACCGCAGGTCTAACTTTCCACCAGTGTGGAAAAAGCCCTGCGGTTGTGGTAAATTTACACTTACCGCATTCAATTTACTGTACACGTGCATATGCTTTTAGTATTTTGTTTGAGTTGTTGTGTCAAATTTTTTTAGCACTGTTTTGCTGTGATTTGTGTGTTGTCCGCTGTCCACCCCAGGGTTTGTTAGGTTAGGATTATATTGAAATTACCATCCCTTGGTATTAGAGGGTTTCAAGTCAAATGTTTTATGGTATTTTTCAGTACAACAACTTGTCCGAGACTGCAAAATTTACCATAAATTTTGAAAATTGGGGACACCTTTTTAGGTGTCCTGAATTCATGAACCTGTACATTTGTGTAACAATCCAACAATTGAATTTCTTTCAATTGGTTTTAAATCTCATTCAATTGATGTGGTAAAGAAAGAAACAAAGGATCAAAGTCAAATTGAGCTTTGCCAATCATAGATCATCTGGTCCTGTACTGTCTATATACTCAGACTGACCAGCTTGCTTTCTTTACACTTGCATTTTCTGCAGCAGTTTTTTCTGAGATTGGACAAGTTTTTGAGAATTCACGGCTGTAAAACCTTGTCTGTTTTTTTATGATTTTCACAAAATTAACTTGACTTGAAACCGCCTATTGTACATAGGGACTTTTAGCCACACCTTACTGATTATTTCAATTTCATCAGTTTGTGAGTGAATAGTGATTTTTAACATTTCAGAAAAAGAAAAAAAGAAAAAAATCAAATAAAAAAAGTAAAAAAAAATCCAAAGATAGCAAAAACAAAGTAACATCAGCAGATACCGTTGACAACAATCTATGCCCCTACTTCTCTAATCTATTTCATTTTTCTACATCACAGGGCAATTGAGCTTGCCTTTTGATGTTTGGAAAAGACGGCTGAACGCTCCAATTTGCTTGGTGGTGGCTGTGAAAAGTTTTTGACTGTTGAAGACTTTGACGTGAAATTTCTGTAGTTCACAAAACAGAACACTGAGGGCACAGTGTCTTGATTAGACTACAGCTTCACAAAGTCTAGTCGAGAACTGAGACAAACCTGCGAGCTTGAAGTTAATGGGAGAGCACGCGTAAGAAGAATGAAATAAAGATATAAATGAGATAATTTGATTCTTTTCGACACACAACTAACCTGAGGGCACAGTGTCTTGATTAGACTACAGCGTCACAAAGTCTAGTCAAGAACTGAGACAAACCTATCCAAAACATCACAAAGAAGAACAATAACAAAAGACATAGTTTAGATGATATCCTTATAAAGATGAAACAAAGAAACCTTTCACTACCTGCAAGCTCGAAGTTAATGGGAGAGCATGCATAAGAAGAATGGAATAAAAATATAAATAAGATAATTCTAGTTTAGAGAGTGAAAGTATTAGTGAAGTATTCCAAAATAAATGAGAACACAAAAATAAGCTTAAAGAGAAACTTACTGATTCTTTTCAACACAAAAAGAATCAGGAAAAAGGGAGGGAAAAGAAATTTTGGAATAGAGAACTAATATCCCAGAAATTGAAATTCTTCCAACACCCCTTGATTTGAATTCAACATCAACCCTTTCAACATTCAACTTAAATACTACACTAAGAATGCATTGCATGAAGCATGCATTGCTAAATACCACATATCACAGTACCACCTCTAACCAATCATCCATCCATACCTTTCAACGTACTCATCTTCCAGAAATAGGAAATGATCTTTGACCACTTTACCAAGATATCAAAATATCTCAACAGGCTGGCCACCAAAAGCTGTTCAGTGGAAAGGTTTTCTTTTCGCTCAGCTTTTCTGGCAGCCGTCAGCTGGCCAAATGGCAGCCTATAGACAGTGTTTGATGATTGAACACAACCAATGACCATGTGAAGAGATTTTGAGATCTCACCTCACTCTCCTTCCTCATCCACCTCTTCAACCCCTTATGTGTAGAGTCCATGATAGGATTCATGAGGTAGAGACCTCCCAGACCATGAATTGGATTTGCAGAGCTTTCGCGTGGGCCAACAAAAAAAGGGGTGAGAAATCCCTTTGTTGAGGTTTTTGTCAAAACAGTAATTTCTTTTTCACAGCATCCAATGTGACCATTGTGACAGACAGCCCTTAGGCCATCTTTTGAAAGCCACAGGGCTGATCAATCTACGGCCAGGTTGACCAGCCAAATGACTGTCAAGATCTGATCGAAAGCTGAGCTTCTGCCCAGTGTTTGACTGGATTTTGGACACGACCACTTTTGAGCTCAACTCTTGGCTCAACAAGTGCCCCATGGGGTATGCCTCTTGTTTGTGTTTTCTCTGTCCTTGATTCCTTCACATTGAATTTACTGTAAAGGCTTGGTATACCATCATAGTAGGAAACACAAGAAGTTGTGAAGCACTTAATTTTTTCTAAAAAAGCTGACCCTCAGATACTGAGATGTCAAAGATGTCAGTCGTCTTGTGCTCTGGTGCAAACCGCAAAGTTGTGAAATCTCATTTGATTATGTTGTGAAAAGCTCAACACAAACAACTTTGAATTCTTTTTTTGCTTCAGATACTTAGCCTTGTAACTACATCTCCCTATAGAGCCTACCTCTCAAATCAGGTATTTTTGTGTTTCAGCACCGGATTCCCAGGAACAGAGGTTACCAGATCTTTGACTGGGAACCACCTTGGTGGAGCAAAATCCTAGTGGATTCTGGAGGGTACTGGATTTTGGAGGACCGGATGTCCAAGGTATTACTGTACATCTGATCCTCAATCTCAATCAGGGTGTTCTATGCCCACACATCCTCTTCATTTACAGCTTGTGTATCTACAGATGGGACACCTTTTTCAAAAATCTCTGATCACATCCCACTAGCTAATTGAGATTTTATAATCACAACACATAAGATTTCTCTTCTATGATGGGCATTTATATCTCTTTTGTTATTGTTAAAGATCTGGTTTGAAATCATATTTGTTAGTTCTTTTAAAGGTTCTCAATTATCACTATTGTTCTCTTTTTTCCTTTATTGAACTCTTAAACATCTTTGTCTCAATCTTTATTTCCCTCAAACTGTTCAAATCTTTTGACGTGTGTGTTAGTTTCATCATCAAACTAACAACAAGAAGAATTATAGGTGTAAGTATATTAATTGTCCAAATCTTTCAATCAGTGTGTTGGTTTCATTATTAAACTAACAAGAAGAACAATTATTTCATTGTTTGATTGAGCTAAACAAAGTACCTTCAAATTTGCACAATTTCAGAATCTGGGTGGAAACCTTTTTGACTGGTTTTGTAATCTAGTTATCAGTTTTTGGCAGTAAAACGCTTCAAGGTTAAGATTTCTTTTGTATTCATTCACATTATGCAATTCTGAGACCTTAAGTGAACTATACTGTTGATGTGTTGTTCAAATTGCTGTTCCAAACTGATCTTTGGAAACAAACCTGCCCCGCCCCTCCTTACAACCTGACGGAGTTCATGATGTAATTTCAAATCAGGAATTTTCAACATGAAAACCCAGGACAAAGCTGAAGGTTGACTTACGGATCAGGTTGGTCACAGTTTGACACTTCATTCTAAAGTACTGGTCCTCTTGCATAGTTTTCCCTGCTGAAATCATGATATCACAAGCTTAAGAAAACACAAGATATTTTGATGGTCAGATAGCACGCAAGATACACACTCCTGATAGCTACATGAAGTATGCAAGCTCACCGTATTTTGTTATTTTATTTCTTGGGCGATCCCCCTCAGCCCGATAAGTTGGACAATTTCCATTTTTTATATTGGGAAATTGGTCGCTGTGACATTTTGACGCTGCAGGTGGTCTCTTGACTGCAGTTCAGCTAGCATCAGTGGTGCTTATGAAAGATAGGACCCAGGAGGCTCCTGTGGATGCTGGTGTCAAAAATTCCCCAAAAAGAACCACTCACCATCAATGGCTGGTTTGCAATCCTCAATCAAATATACCCATGTGTCATTTTGATCACTGCATACTGGGAAAGTTCAACCCAAGAAAATTAAGCGCTGATTCTATTTATCTTCATCACACTCTTTGAATGGGTTCATGACCCTTTTCCAAAAGAATTTACTTACAGCATGCTGTTGTGTTATAACGCTGCACCCGAAAACCCCAATTACAGGACTTGTATTTAACTGCTGGTGTGGAATTCCCAATGCTATATGGAACTAATGTCAAAAGGCTAAAAAGGATGAGAGTGTAGGGGCGAGTGGAGTAAATCATTTTCAAAAAGTTTAAGAAGTTTCAAGTAAAATTCAATGTAAGGGTGGTGAAGAATGGAATTGTGTAATCAGGCTTATTGAGAAGCTTGGTGGTCTGTTTATATATTCACAAGTCCAGAGTTATCAACTACGCTCTTGATGTCTCGCTGAAGAGAGATACCAGTGGTATAAACTTTGCCGTTACCGAATCAGTCTTCAAATGACCTATCGGATGTCAACCGTTAGAAGTCAACGAGGGCTCGGAATAACGTGTTGGTTGTTTAGGATTTTGTTGAGCCCATTGGATGCGAGCAGAGCTTTCGAAATCGATCTTGCTCTACTGAAGAGTTTCTACTCCTCAATCATCTCGTGCGACCCGACCGACCCGAATTTACGGCACCCCCCTTGATAGATAAACATACTGCAGATGAGATCAATAAGTGGGATGAGAGCATCAAACTCAGAGTACGCAAGAAAACAAAATCATTGTCAGGTTTCGGTGTAAACCAAGCCGTGTCAAACACCGGGGAGAACATTTGGTCACATGGCGATATGTGAGACATGGGTTGATCAGAGTCACGGAGTGCATATATATCCGCAGTGACTGCGGCGTGACTGAGGCCGCGTTGCACACTGTGACACTGATCAACATGTTCCTCACATGTCAATATGTGACTGATTTCCCCCCCCCCCCAGTGAAAGTAGTCTCTAGAAATTCTGGGCGTTGACAACATGGCTTGCTGAGCACATATAGACAGAGTCAATACTTCAATTGGATTTGTCTTGAACCTTTTTATATATGTATATCCTTTCCGCCTTAGTTGAAAAATCAACTGTGAGAAAACCAACTATGCTCAACTTTCGTCCAAGTCGCCCGGGCACATATTCCTCCGTTGTACATACCAACAGAATATATATATCTATAGTATGAACCAGAACTTCCTTTTTCGACTCAAAGGGTACATACCCAAAGAAAGGTTTCCTGAGTGAAATTCCAAAGGATTTCTCCCTACGCTCGATATAGAAAAGTTCAAAAAGGTTTAGAATCATATCAAGTTGTGAGACTCAAATACGAGAACACACTTGGCAAGGAATGATTAGAACAATCAAAACACCCATCTAGATGAAACTCCTCATGTGTCGCTCTTCTTGTCATCCAGAACTTCCTCTCGGTTTTCCTATCTCTACAAACATACCTTGAATTTTTCGTTCACATCTCCTTCTAAGCTCTATTGAATAGATTTTTACAAGACATTTACCACAACAATATTTCATCATCATCACGATTGAATAATTTTGACCAATCTTCATCTATGGCTCGCAAATATAACCTGAAAAGTTCAGATCTAGACTTGGAAGATTTGATTACCCTTACCCCAAATGCATCACATTTGGCCACAAGTCCTACGAAAAAACTAAACAAGAACCAAAGTCATATAGCAAGGAATGACAATACTATGAAAAGCTTTCACCAAACAGGCTTATCACCAAGCTCCAAATCATCAACTTTACGTCCACAGAGTATCTTGAGCGTTGCGTCTTATAACGAAGCCGGATTGAAAAGTGCTGATTTGAAAACAGGAATTACTTTTGATTCTAAGTTGACTAGCTTAAAGAGTTGGATGGTAAATGAGGGTAATAAAAAGATCTTTACTTTCACTTGGATCGTTCTTCATCTTTTTGCTTTTACACTTGCATGTAAGTTTCTTAATTATAATTTTAATAACCAAGATCGAATTTACCAAATCATTCTTCAAACACATTCATCCTTCACTCAAGCTTGAATTTTTTTTCTTTTTTGTTTGAATTTTTAGTCTTAAATTTTCAAATCAAAGATAATTTTCAAAATGCTCGTTCAACTTTTCATCTCACTTACTCTATCGCAAGATCATCAGCTTTAATTTTACACTTAGATATAGCTTTTATCTTACTTCCGATTTGTAGAAACTTAATCACTTTCTTAAGACGTTCAAGATTAAATTCAATCATCCCATTTGAAAAAAATATCACCTTTCATAAATTCATCGGATTCTCTCTTTGTTTCTTTAGTTTAATTCATATCATCTCTCATTTAATTAATTTTATTTTTTTAGCTAATCTTACTAAAACTGGATTGATTGGATTTCTTTCTGTTAATCTTTTAACCGGTCCTGGTGTAACTGGTTGGATCATGACTTTAACTTTATTTATTATTGGATATTATTCTAGAAAGAGTGTTAGAAGAAACCATTTTGAAAAGTTTTGGTATTCTCATCATTTATTCATTGTATTCTTCATGGCTTGGCAATTACATGGGTAATTGACTTTCTTTTGATGTTGAGATTATTTTTGAGTGTTGATTCGGATTGAACTTCATGATCTTTTTTCTTTAGAATGTTTTGCATGATTCAACCTGATCGACCTCCTTACTGTTCTTACCATCAAATTGGTGTGTTTTGGAAGTGAGTCCTTTTTTTCACAAACTTCCTTTCATGACCATCATTGATAGTAAACCCTCAAATCTTTCAATGTGTATGTGAACAAGGTATTGGTCAGTAGGAGGTATAGCTTTTATAATCGAAAGAACATTGAGAGAGATCCGATCGAATCATCAAACCTATATTTCCAAAGTCATTCAACATCCATCAAGAGTATTTGAAGTTCAATTCAAAAAAGAAAAAACATCGACTCGAGTAGGACAATATATTTATTTAAAATGTCCAGAAGTTTCATCTTGGCAATGGCATCCATTCACATTAACTTCAGCACCAGAAGAAGATTATCTTTCGGTTCATATTCGTTGTGTGGGTGATTTTACTAATCAGTTTGCTTTAACTCCTTGGTTGTGAATTTTCAAATCCAAATGAACCTTTACAAGAATCAATCAAAGGCAAAAGGTGGCAATCTAAACTACTCGAAGTAACTCATCGAATCTTACCTAGAGTGATGATAGATGGACCATTTGGTTCAGCATCAGAAGATGTCTTTAAATTTGAAACTGTGATCTTATGTGGTGGAGGGATAGGAATCACCCCATTCGCATCAGTTTTAAAATCGATTTGGTATAAATTAAATCTAACTCAAAGAGAAATCGAAAGAAAAAGTAGATTACAAAAAGTGTATTTCTTTTGGGTTTGTAGAGAGTTTGAATCGTTTGAATGGTTTAAATCTTTACTTGAAGCGATTGAAGAAAGAGATCATGAAGGTCGAATCGAATTATAATACTTATATCACTCAAAGATTAAAACCTGATGAAATGAATAATATCCTTATTTCGGATCTGAGAGGTGGTACAAGAGATCCGATCACTCGATTAAGATCACCTACTCATTATGGTAGACCGAATTGGGATCGTAAGTGATTGATTTGATTTGATTTGATTTAGGTGATCAGGAAACTGAGTTAGATGCATCTTTGAATTGATATCCTCAGGTATCTTTAATTCGGTTAGACAAAGACATCCTGCAACTGATGTAGGTGTATTCTTTTGTGGTCCACCTGCTTTAGGTCATCAATTACATCTTCAGTGTAATAAATGGACAGGTGGTCAGGATGATGATACTCGATTCTTTTGGGGTAAATCATTCACTTAAGAATCCTTTGAAATGAACCATGTCAATTACTAATTCGATCTTTCTGAATGTTTGTATAGGTAAAGAGAATTTTTAAAATGTTTCTCAAGTCTTTTGATTTGTACATAGTTCCCCTAAGGCTGTTGAAGTGGTTTGTTTTCTCCAAATGTACATATATGGTTTTACAATTCACTTGAGATTTGACATGGTTGAATGATATCATCTTCTTTATCGCGATCTTTGCGATCTCCATTACTTTTAAAGCACATTATATATTCTTGTGGTACAGAGTTCAGTCTCAACCAGGTCCAATGGGTTTGATTCTTATATGAAGAAATAGTCTTGACCATCAAAGGAATGGGTCTGGGCTTCTGGAAGATTAAAAAAATCAAAATCCAAAGACTGGTACCAAAACTTGATCAAGGCTCTGTTTGGTATGGCTCATGGCTTTTGAAAATGGATAGATAAGGTGATAGCTTATGGATCGCTTGTTCAGGAATTCGTAGTAAGCTTTCCTAAATGTGCCTGTTCATACCTAATCAATCAATCAACTCTCTCCATCTCGATGTTGAAGATTGAATTCTATTCTTGAAGATCTGGTCACGAGATTAGTCATATGACCATCACTTCTTTTCTTCCTTCGAGAGCACTTTCGGCTCTCATGGATATCGAAGGATATCAACATCTCCTCCGATCAACTCAGAATCTCAAACGCAGCCAAAGGTTCGTTATGGATGACTACAGACACCCAAGCAGGGTTGATAAGTCGGATGGAAAGTGAAGCGTGAGTTTAGGTTTGATCCCGGTGATGATGACATGGAGGAGTGGTATCGAAGTCGATTAGGTTGGTCGAATGAGAAGAAGATTGAGGGATTTGAATCTGAAGATCAATCAGCTGATGATGATATAACCCAACATCTCAACTCTCGACTCAATCAAACTGTGAAGAATTACGTGATGACGACCAGCATGCGTTCTGAATTGGTTGAGTGAATTCTAAAATGAAAGATGATGATGACTGACGGATTCTCGAAACCATCTTCAGCTGAGAGACTGACTCCTTATAGAGTTCTCCATTTAAGCATTTCTTTCTTGATCCCCATCAACTCATTTCTCTTCTCTCCTATTCTCTCTCCTGCTCATTCAGATTCAAATCTTGAGATCTTGATCTGTTTTGTACCCCACCATCTTCCTACTATCATCAGCCTTTACAAACCAAACAACTTCATTCAAACCATCTTTCAAAGCCTCCCAGCCTTCTTTCATTAACCAAGATTTACGCTTCTTTCTTTTTGAGAATCGAGAGCCAACTCAGAAAACTTGAGAAGAAACTCCTCTCTGATAGTCAATTGAAGTGTACAGCCGAGTAATTCTGTACCTAACTCTATCTACGCATACATACAGTTCTCAACCCCCTTGGCCTAGTGAATTTAAAGAAAGAAGGAGAGAAGCAAGAACAACAGAGCCGAAGTGAATTGATCAATCAACTTCTTAACCCCAACGTTATAAGCTATAACCATCATCTAAAGTTTCTTTTGATCTCTCCATTTTACCCCTTGCTGAATTTTGAAGATTATAAGTGAGGAGTTCACACTTTATTCCCAAGTACTCATCTTGAACCCCCCCCCAAAGGAAAAACCTTCAAAAAAAGGAGAAATCAAAATCGATCAAGTTTTTTCTTCCATCAACACATCCTTCTTATTTCTATATCTCAACCAAAGAAAAAATGGAAAAAATAGTAGTAGATGAAAAAGAGTTTGATGAAAGAAGAAACATTAATGAAACAGAATTTCAACCAAGAACACCTTATTCTTCAAATTCGATCACCAATCCTACTATTACCAATCATCATGAAACTCTTAAAGCAGAAAGAAAATTGATCTCTAAACTTGATCGAATTATCCTTCCATTTACTGCACTACTTTATGTGAGTCAGTTTGTTCTTTCCTTGGATGTTTTTTTCTTTTGGTGGGAATCTTGAGCGATAGTCTTCAAATTTATTGATTTCTTTTTGTGATTTTTTTTTACATTGGTTTGTTTATTTGGGATTATGGTACAATTGTTGAAAATCAATATGACCAAAAAAAATACCTTTTGTTTTGTTTTGTATTTGATCTTTTTTCTTTCATAGCTTTCTGCTTATTTGGATAGAGGTAAGTAATTTATTTTTTTTCAATTTCAATTAAATCATCTTATTTTTCTAATGTTTTTTTTTGGTGGATGATTAATTTTTTTTGATAGGTAATTTGGGTAATGCTAAATTACAAGGATTGAAATCACAAGTTTTAGGAAATAGTGATATTAAATTCTCGGTCGTACTTTGCGCGTTAGTTCAATTGTTTTTAAAAAATCATTCTTGTATATATCATGAGATAGAAGCTTACAAATCTTCCCTGGTTTTTCGATCTTAGGTTTTATATTACTTACATCGCCTTTTCTATTCCTGTAAGTTACCAAATCTTTTCAAACATAATATCACCGATCATGAACATCTTATTCGATTTATGTTTTCTAGGGAACACTTTTATCACGAGCAATCAATCCAAGTACTTCAATGGCATTAGGTGCAATGATTTGGTCAGTTGCAGCAAGCGCCATGGCTGGAGCTCAAAACTATCCCAAGTGTGATAGTTTGTAGATTATTCATTGGTATAGTTCAGTCAATTTTTCTTTTCTTTAACATACCATTCAAACTCGTAATCAAAATCAAAGGTAAACCAAACTCATGTTTCAACTTTTCTTTTACATTAATTTAAAAACAGGGAGAAGCATTATTCGGACAAACCGTTTCATTTTATTTTACTTTATGGTATAAGAAAAATGAAGTTAGTAAACGGATTGCCATCTTTATTGGTGCAGGTACTTTAGCTGGTGCATTTGGTGGATTGATTGCATTTGGAGTTTCGAAGATCAATGATCCTTCAATTTCAACTTGGAGAATCTTGTAAGTCTTTTTTCATCAACTTGATAAATCAATCGGATCTTGTGTTTGACTTTCTTGGGTTCTTAATCTTAGGTTTTTGATCGAAGGTTTACCAAGTGTTCTTTTGGCGATTGCGCTTTTCTTTTGTTTACCTACTAAACCTGAAAAAACTAGATACTTGAATGAAGTCGAAAGAGAATTGTTATTGAAGCGATTGAGGGAAGATGGATTACATGAGGTAAGCCAAAAAGCTTTCCTTGAAGGATTAATCTTGTCTGTGTATACTGTAAGACATCTTTTTGATGGGGATCATTCTTTGTTTTTTTTCAACAGAGTTCTACCAAAATCGATTGGAATGGTGTTAAGAGAGCATTCACTGATTGGAAAACATACGTGATTTCTGTGAGTGATTTGATCAAATCATTATCTTGCGTGTCAGGTTCTTGATTCATCTGGCTCAAATCAAATCATACTTCATCCATTTCCCAATGATACAGGTCTTGTATAGTTGTATGAACTTAACATTAGGAAGTGTTAGTGGATTTCTACCCACCATAGTTTCCTCGTAAGCAAACATCTTCACGATCATCCTACCCTGTTCCCCACAAACTAACGGTTCAAAAAATGATTGTAGGATGGGATATAGTAATGCATCAGCTCAATTACATACTGTACCACCTTATGCAGTCGCATTAGTCTTTATGATCTCTTTATCTACTATCTCTGATAAACTTAGTAGTAGAGGCTTCCCAATCGTTTCGGTCTTTTCGATTTCTTCAATTGGTTGGTTAATTCTTTTATTAGTGGAAACTAATCAACATGTCAGATATTTTGCTACTTTTTGTGTGGTGATTGGTGGGGTCAGTCTACTTTTTCAAATCTTCTTTGAAGTAGAAAAACGTGAGAGTTGATGGGTTTGTTTTTTTTGGTTTGATAGTATGCGGCTATTCCTTTGATTATTGGTTGGGTTAGTAATAATACTCCTAATCAGAGTCAACGTGCAGTCTCATTGGGAATGTTAAATACAGTGTAAGTTTTCTTTTCTTATAGATTGGACAGGTCACTGGTAGAATGTGTTGAAAGATCATATTGGTATGGGTGTGAGATTAAACAAAAACTGATATTTTATGTTTTTGGTCATCTTTAATCTTTGTCAGTGGTCAATGTTTATCAATCGTAGCTTCATTTATCTTTCCTGAATCAGAAAAACCTGGTTGGAAAACCGGGTTTGGGACGAACTTGGCTTTTAACCTTCTAGCAATTCTAATTAGTTTAAGTATGACGGTTTATTATCGAGTTGAAAATCGTAAAAGGGATAGAAAGAATCTTGGAGAAGAGAAAGAGATTGAATCTGATTACGATCTATCACCTAGTTCGTCATCTTTTTCTCTTGTTTTTTTTGTTTCATTTTTTGAGGTAGTATCATTGACTGATTTGAACTTTCGGGTCACCTCTTTTGTTTGCTAAAATAGGTTTTAGATACGTACCATGAACTTGAAAAGTTTAGGTTTTTTGATTTGTGAAAAAATTGTATATTATTCCTACATTTAACTTTGTTTTTCTCTTGTATCATCATCATCATCATCATTTAATTTCCTTTGGGTATTTTGTCTCTTACAAAGAATCATAATCAATTTTAACTCTTTTTTTTCAAAATTATTTTGTTAGGTTTGAAGAGAGATTCATCAATTTGTTGTATTTCTTGAAGTTTGGGTGTTTTGATTGAATTTGTAAATAGTCAATAAAGGCATCTGAGTCAAAAGAAACTTAAACCTTTTTTGAATCTTACTTTTTTCTATCGCTAATGGATTGAATGTCTTTAAAACTTTTGTTTTCCCTGTCTGTATCGTTCAAGGGTCTGATCAAGTTTTAGACGCAGACATATGCGGTAAGTTGGAGCATCCGACCTCTGGTGAGACACTCGTGAGACGTTCAGATAAAGGGACAAGCACCTCTGGCCTCTGTATTGAGGCTATCATAACAGAGATAAAAGTGTACAGCACAGCTGTTCATAGGTTGATTTTATTGCATCTGAGAACATCTAGCAACACTTTACACAAAACAGCTTTTACACACAACATACATACTGATTTTCACTTATCAACACAAGACCTCATTAAACCTCGCCAACACCTTGTGACACCTCATAAAACCTGGACCGACCCGAGTGAACCCCACCAACACCCTCCCTACACCTAAATCTTAACTCTGATATACTACACCCATATCGAACTCAACTTTACTTTCTTTACTTTCTTAAATCTCACATTCAATCATGGGCAGAGGTCGCAAGCGAGTATGCACCAATCCTTCCAACGTCAGCGGAGCAAAACGAAGGTCACGTGTCAAGAAAGACCCAGCCGATGATGAGAAATACGAGCGAGACATGCAAAATACAAAAAACTTACTTAGTGGCAAGCCGATACAAGAAGTGGAACAAGATGAAAGCAAAGACGACGATGAAAATGAAGATTCATTGAATCAATTCCTTCCGTATGATGACGTTCCTCTATTCGATGCACCGCTTCCACCAGCCGAGGTACCAGCCAATCCTAATGATGCAGCCATCGAAGAATTCGTCAGGAGAAACCGCGAAGAAAGATATCTTCGAGCTCGGGAGCGCCTTTGTCAAGACTGGGAAGCAATCGAGAATCGGCTCACCGCTGCCTACCTTCATTCTCAATTCCTTACTCTCAACTGGACCACACAGCATTCCTACTTGGACTCTCTTATACCCGATTGTAAGTGTGCGGAAACCCAGTTTTATCATCGTAACATGGATCTCATCGGCGTACTTGGTAAGTGCAACAACTCATTTGACACGCATCTGTCCATAGCACAGCTAGCTGACCACACACGCATACTCCAGGGCGACTTGCCTCACAGCCAGTGAAATTCTGTCCGTGTATCCCTGAAACTGTTCAACTAGTATATCAGGGATACCTCCCAGCTTCGCCCAAACAACCTCGCACAGCCTTCACTATCCCCTTGATCCAGCTCTTTCATCGCATCTGGCAAACATCGGTCTCGTCGGGCACGGGGTTCATCGAAGGACTTTCAAATTTCCTTGATGATCGATCGTCAAGCCCACTTGAAGCTCGTGGCTCCGGTAATAATCGACGTGACCTCACACAACCATTTTCCAGTACCACACATATCTACAACCGAATACTAACCATTTCAAAGGACATTCTCCACCACGGCCTCCAGTTCAATAAATCCGACAGATGGGCCGACACGTGTAGTCGATGCTTTGGGCCGGCCAAGAATGAGATCAAGGGGAGTGCACGGGAGGCTGATTACATTATCTGCATGGACGGAAACTTTCAGCACCGACATAATAAGCTCGCCAGCAAGGATACACCCGAAGAACGACATTACCCGGCAATATTTGTTCGACCCTCCCAGATGGCTGGGGATCAGAATCCCTCCAACTCTACCCAATCCAATGTCAACGATGTGAGTCACCGCACGTTTTGAACTGGCTTTGATAACAAAAGACTGACGTACCCTTTTACAGGATCCATGTTCTGATGCGCACAAAGCTGCGAACGACACCCGAAGTTCTTCAACATGGGACAAGTGCGATGACACCGGCTTATTTGCAGCTGCTTGTCGCCACGATGTCCCCTTGTTGCTTGCCAATATATTCCAAAGTGGCGAAAAGTAAGCCCCACCTTGCCTCATCCTCAAGTTTTTCATTGAACTGATCACATTTGATACCTGCACAGGATGTATTATCCGATTACACTCTTACAAACAATCTTGAACGAGTTTCCCGCCGAGAAGAAATTTGGCGTCTTATACGACATCGGATGTCACCTCGACAAACACATCAAATTGGTAAGTTTCATGCCAGTTTTGTGAGTGACGAGGATTTCTACTGACATCCCTGTACAGCACAACCTTTTGCATGAACATAAAGACAGGATTCGGCTAGGTACATCTGTGTTTCACGCATATGTACACTCGTGGTCATGTCAACTCTTTTATAACCCCCGCTTCCTGGAGGATTGGGGATTATCTGATGGGGAAGGCCTTGAACGGATATGGTCCGATCTTAGTCCGATCATTGCACGCCTACGGACTTCAACTCGATTACATCGCTTGCAAACAATTGCCATGCGAAGCGAGTATCTGACCGTTCGACGTCAATCGGCCACTGGCGAGTGGCTTTTAAGACGATTGAAACACACACAGTCGACTATCTCCGAATCACAAAGAAAATTAGACGACCTATTATCAACGCCCAATCCATATCAAGAAGGCTCTAACTACACCCGAGAATTCTTTCGTGAACAGTGGAATTCAGAAAGAAAAATTAATTTAGCTCAAGCTAAAGACATCAAAACTCGGCAAAGACTCGAACTCGGCAGGCTATTGTGCCTTGAGGATCTCCAGTACAAGACATGGTGAGTCTTTACCAGCTGGAGAACGACCATAATTTATGAAGAAATTATCATTAACATTACATGGCATTTCAACTAGGGATACAGATGCCTTCGATCGTCAGGATGGCTTTGACCGCCTTCGTAGCTTTCAACAGATTGCAATCGAGATATCGGAACAGCGCAAGAAGATTGGCATATCCGAAATGTTTACAACGTTATGCAGTAAGTCTTTCACACACAAATGTTACGTTGATCGCAGCTCAATACAATCACACCTACCATACCCGCAGAGCATGGTGAAGACTTGCTATTGAAAGTCTGGTACTCTAAAACAGAGGTGCGTACCCGTTTCCTCGCTCTGAGGGCCGAATCACGACCACTGGATCCAGAACACAAGGCTGGCGGCGGCTCTACACTCGGTAAATTTTTATCACCTTCTGTCCACAACCTTGTCTCGAATCTGAGATCTTTATCTAGGTACACACGAAAAGGAAAGGGTTCTGCAGGCCATCCAACGTCGCACACGCACAATGAAGAAGTCCTTAATGAGTTACAACCGCCTAGCTCAAGACTTTCGAGAAATGTATCCAAATTACCCAACATCGCCAGTTGTGGAATACTCGGATCTGATTCAAATGGAGGCCGACGATCCATTCTGGAACAACGGGATTTTCACTCACTCCGAAGAACCGTGGGCGATTGACCACAAGACGCAGATGGGAATGCGTGCACTGGCTCGATTACAACGGGGGCAGGAGGAGTTACGGCGGCTTGGATGGGAGGTTCGAAGAGCAATGAGATGGGCGACACACGAGCACGACCGAGTGTGGAATATCCTGGTGGCTCTCAAGGAAGCTGGAGGGAATCCCAGCACCTTGGTTGAGACCTTTCTCAATAACCCAGTCGCCAACAATCCCATCGACTTAATTGAGACGTTTCTCAATAATCCGGTCCTTGGATCGTTATCACCGGTGTCAAGAGTTGGTGTAGTGGAAGGTGTGCTTCACAATGCCTTCATCAAGATCAGTGGCTTGGAAATTCAATGGGATAACAAAGTCATGCAGGTATTACGGTTAACCCCAGCTCAGGATGGTGATTATGACCTTATGACGCTTTGGAAAACACATATATTAAGGGTTGGTCGACTTCGCTCAAGTGGTGTTGGGTCTACCAAAGCTGGCGACTTCCAGCATCTTTTTCCTACTGTCGAGAGGTTGGAAGCACCAATACCTGAGCTTGAGCCTGCAGTTGAGCCAGCAGTTGCTGCGTTTAATCATGACAACGGAGCAGATAATATGAGTGACCTTGCAGCTGAAGAATGGGAGCAGAGAATCGATGAAGGTATGGTGCAGAACATCATGCACGCCATAGGCGAAGAAGACTTGTAAGTGGTTGTGTATAACTTGGATTTGTATAACAGTGTATAGTATTATAGATTATAAAGGTTGTATCTATAAAGCGCAATCAATAGTGAAATCAATACAAAATAATTGACAACGTAGAAATTAAAAATCACTGGCCAGTGATGTAAGCAAACAAGTAAATACGATATTCTACAAATAAAGTAAAAATTGGTTCATAACAAAGGTACAAGCCTTTTTCATCATACACTACATAGTTCTGACCAGATGGTTCAGAACTATACAATACCTCATGATAGCAATGAAACTTTTCATCGCTGATAAGTCATGAAGGTTTCCATGACTTATCAGCGTTTCAGCGCATGTAAAGTAATTTTTGTACCTAACAAGGGTCCAGACTACTCAGATCTTTTGATATGAGTGGAGACATACGAAGAGATTGTCACATACTACTTCATTGACTTGGTATGTGACAATCTCTTCGTAATGAGTCATCAAGAAGGTTGATCAACCTTGATTTTAGTAGGTTGATCAACCATGATTTTAGTAATAAAAGCCCTTTGGACAGGGAGAAGATGAGCGAAATATAAAATTCTGAGTAGAGAAACTCACATTTTTATTTGATTCTGAATAAGATCATCGCGAGGGAAGGTCGTAGTGCGTTGTCTTGAAGTAGTAAGTGACAATTTCTTCGTCATGAGTCATCAAGAAGGTTGAATTTGGTGATAAAAACCCCTTGAAAGGGGTGAAGATGAGGGAGATCGAAAATTCTGAGTAGAGAGACTCACTTTTTTTTTCGAATCTGAATAAGACATCCGCGAAAAGAAGCCATAGGTGTCCGTCTTCAGGCACTTTGGGGACAATTTCTTTGTCGTGAGTCATTAAGAAGTTTGTTTTTAGTCATAAAAGTGCCTTGAAAAGGGTGAAGATGAGGGAAATCAAAAGATCTGAGTAGAGAAACTCACATTTTTTTGGAATTATGCATAAGATTCCCCCGCGAAAAGTAGCGATAGCTGGCCATCTTCATGGAGTATTTGATGATTTTATGTCAGAATTGCTGACTTGAATCTTTAATTCCTTGTCTTCAAGTATTTGCGTAAAGCAACTCACACTTGAAACCACTGTGATTTGATGAATAAATTTGTGCAAACGGCCTGAAGATGGAAAGATATGGGCTCATCTCGCGGAGAACTTATGCAAAATCCCAAAATAACATGAGTCTCTCTACTCAGAATCTGCGATTTCCTTCATCTTCACTCTTTGCAAAGCAAAAGGAACTATCAAATCATGTTTTTATATGACTTGCAACTATAAAACCGATCCAAAGTAGTTGAAGATGAGGAGATATAGGCTCATCTCGCGGAGAACTTATGCAGAATCACAAAAGAACATGAGTCTTTCTACTCAGATTTCTCGATTTCCTTCGTCTTCACCCTTTCAAAGGCAAATCAATCTATCCAAACCCGCCTTTTAATGATTTGCAAGTATAAAACCGATTCAAAGTCGTTGATGATGACGAGATAAGGGCTCATCTCGCGGAGACCTTGTCCAGAATCCAAAAATAAATTAAGTCTCTCTACTCAGATTATTCGATTTCCCTCATCTTCACTCTTTGAAAAGCAAATGAATCAATCAAAATACGCCTTCCATTGATTTGCAACTATAAATCTGATCCAAAGTCGTGTATGACGACGAGATAAGAGCTCATCTCGCGAACATCATATCCAGAATCCAAAAATAAATTGAGTCTCTCTACTCAGAATGATCGATTTCCCTCATTCTCACCTTTGGGAAAGGAAATCAATCATTCTTGCGAGTCATCGTTCTCAATGACTTGCAACTATGAAAAAGCTTCCCAGTAGGAGAAGATGACGAGAGAAGGCTTATCTCGTAACATGTAGTACAACAACCAAAAGACAATGAATCTGACTTTCACATCTCCTTCATTCTCACTCTTGAAAAAGCAGATCAAGACACTCTCATGTCTGCTCCGCAATAAAACCCAACTCTTGTATATCATTCACATCAAGTTAACTTCTTACATCTCGTTCCATGTGTATCAAATTGTGATTCTAATGATGTTATAGTATGGATGTAATCAAAACAACTTTGTTGCGTGTATATATAAATCAAAGCTATGTAGTACAAATTGCGAAAACCGTATAGATATAGACTTTGTGTTGCTAAGTATTACCAAACATTGTCGTTACAAAAAGGCGAACGATGGAAAGGAACACACTACATATGTATAGTCGTAACACAAGTTTTGAGGCAACATCAAGAGTAATGAGAAAGCTGTTCCTTATCGGAACATCCTTGATACTAGTCTGGTTGTGACACGAACACGTCGATCGAACACGCTTGGAGCTTTGATGAACGTGACGTACTCTTCTAAAAGGTTCTTGTGAGGATCTATCTGGCAAGGTGGGTTTCAACTGCGTGGGTTGAGAGGGAGGTGGAAGAGGTATCCTCTGGGTGGGTTGAGAGGGAGGTGGAAGAGGTATCCTCTGGGTGCGAGGCTGGGAAGGTTCTACAGTCGTATTGTTTGGCTGGGAGCTCGCTGGAGGGACAAAAGTCTCATGAGAGCTGGCCAGACAGGTCACTCAGCGAGTCTTACGAAGCAATCTTGGACTATTAACTTACACAGTTGATGGCCCAGTACCTGCATTCCAAGATCGAAACGGTCCGCTCGTCTGCATGACTGCTACTTTTGGCGACTGGCCTGTGGTGGACTTGAACTGTGATCTGTACACAAACAAATACAAAGGTCAAAGTCAGTGATCTGTTCAGAAGTAAGGATATACCCACTTACAATTGAGGTTGCGGTGGAGTTTGAGAATCAGAGGCGAAGGCGAACGGAAACTCTGCAAGTGCCTGGTCAAAAGCTTGCTGGTACGCTACACTCGGCCACAACGCAAAGACACTATACATCTTTCCAGATGCATAACGACGCCAGTGTTGATATCCTTCTGCCGTCGGTGGAAGCTTCTTATCAGGGCAGTCGAGACTGATGTGGCCAAAGTGTCCACAGTGAAAGCACTGATCTTCGTCGTTTTGCACTTCGGGCATCGCTGATTTTTGTATCGGGACGAAAGCAAGTTCTGACTGTCTTCGAGGGGTCATCCCACGTTTGATGAGCCAGGGTCTGCGTTGGAGATTGGTCTTTCTAGTCGGGATTGAGGGAGTGATTCTAACACTCATTCGTGGTACAAATGGCGGATTGATGGGCAGGCCTGAAACTACGATCGGTGAGGATGAGGGTGAAGATGTGGGTGAGGATGTGGGTGAGGCCATTGTTAGAAATCAAGATAGACAGATAATAGGAAAAAGGTAGTGAGAATGATCGAAAAAAAAACGGATGGAAGAAATGGATCGATTTGAATCGAATCGCCTCCTTATATGTATTGCCAATGAATATGGCGAACTTCTTCAAAACTTAAACTTTACATAACACCCCGTACATCACGCTGCATGCGATTCGGGGATCACCAACCATGTACTTACTTGAGCATATCTGATCACCAACCGTGTACTTGAGCATATCTGCTACTCCCGAACTTTATCACGTGCACGTCTTGGGCCCCTTTAAACTCCGATGGTTTAAAAGATATGATATGATTTCAAAGGTAATAAAACGAACGACTTGAAAAGATACAACTTGAAAACAAACAAACGAGTGACTTGAAAGTAAACTTAACAAAGACACAAACTAACAAAGACACAAACGTTGAGAAAACCTCAAAACACAAAAAATAGTGTGAGAGAGTTGAAAAGAAACAAACCGCTATGAACTTAAAAAAAATACTGATCATAGCAATGATGGGTCAATAGATGGGCGTGAGTGGACATCATCACCGACATCATTAAAGCGCCCATTTCCACCCACTTGACTTTCGCTATGCGTTTCGTTAGGTCGCTTGATTAGTTGGATTAAGTTTTGCTTCAGGTCGTTATCAAGAGCTAGTACTTTAGTGTGGTTGAGTCGCGCACTGGGTGTTTTGAGGGTCGTTATGTCCGAACGCGCGCCGGGAAGCAATCTCAACTCGACACCTGCATCCGAAAGGACCTTGTCACAATTGCTCCAAGGCCACTTTTCTAAACCTGTGGCTTCCTCTGGAATTGTTTGGAGATCAATGTCAGAGAACAAAAATTCTTGAAATGAAATGAGAAGGTGAGAGGCTGTGAAGAGACTTACTTAGAAGTGCTGCAAGGTTGTGGACCACCACAGACTGAAAACGGCGCGAGCGACCTGTAACAACAATGAGTTACTTCAGAATGATAGACTTGGGGAGGGAAGCGAAGTGACATATCACTGGCAAGATCGTTGGCAAGATCGGGGGTTGTTTTTCCCAAAAGGTAGGCTTGTAATTGAGCCGGGAAGCTGTTTATACCATCACTGTCATAAATGTAATTCACCTGTTTGTCGATGGCAGCCGTGTTGCGCGTGAGCTGAAAGTGATGCTTGCCGATGTGATTGGAAACCGCGATGATGACCACTGCAAAATGGTTCGATTTTGCTACGGAAACGCACTATGTCAAGATGTCAGTTTGATGTACCTGTTGATTGATATGTATGATTTCTGACTCACATTAGCTATAGTGGTGTCCATGAATCGCTCAGCATTCTCTTTATATTGCTTGAGGCATCGAGCATTGAGTACTACGTTGGTGCGAGGTTGGAGAATTTCTTTTCGAGACTGAGTACCGAATTCCATGGACTCCAGATCTTGGTCAAGTGCCTCAAATTCACTTGTGTCGGTTCCCGCCTTCTGTGCTGCAGCATCCTTATATGGCCTCTTCTCCTCTGCACTCATGCTGGACCATTTGGCACTCAGTGCCTTCATCGCCGCACCACTGCTGATTCCGCATTCTGTTGGAGAGTTTTGAATGTTCAGCGCAATGGGTTGAATTGATTAATGACGTTGGGCTCACCTTCTTTGAAGATGACGCGAGCCTCTTCGCTTCGGAGGAAGTGATTCCAGGCCGATGACCGACGAACTCCGATGTACTTGCCGCTATTAATTCACACATCAGTACGAGATGAGAAGTATGATGAATTGATATTGGCATATTTTCTACTGACAAAATTTCTTCAATGACTGATACTGAGACTCCAAGCTCGAGTGCCTTGATGGCAATCGTAGTTTGCATTTCTTCGTGAAATTGCAGTATGGCATTGATGGTAACTTCATTCGCGCCCTCGGTAGCATGCTTCGAAGCGAGGCATCGAAGCTCGACAGCGGTTTTGTTGGTAATTTCTTGTAGATCGTACCTATCCAAGATTGGTATTGGGTCGTCCGATGAATTGACTGCCTTCGTTTTTTTTGATTTTGATTTTGATTGCTGTTTTTTGCGTTTGCGCGTCGAGTCTTGAGATGGTTCTTCCAGTGGTGGCATAGTGGGCGTAATGGGGTTTGAGATGATGGGTGGGGGCTGTGATGGAGTTGGATTAGGTCTAACAACTTGTGGTTGCGGCGGAGTATTCGGGGGCCGAGTAGACGTCTGCGACATGAGACCGCTCTCTTGATCTTGAACAATGCGTTCAAGATGAGAGGCGACATTGTTGCGGATGTGAGGTGGGGGATATTGAGATTGATCATTGAGCGATCTGTTGTTGGGGCCAGGATGGAAGGCTGAGTTACGGCCACGATGTTGGTTCACGTGAGACTGTTGATACTGGTTCAAGACGTTTGGGCCAATATGATATGCCGGATAACGATTAAGGTTGTTGTTGGCCATGATCGAATGGAATGTTGTGGTTGATAATTGAAAGTAAGGTGAGTTGAGTTCAGTATTGGTATAGTCAGAGTTAAGATTTAGGTGTAGGGAGGGTGTTGGTGGGGTTCACTCGGGTCGGTCCAGGTTTTATGAGGTGTCACAAGGTGTTGGCGAGGTTTAATGAGGTCTTGTGTTGATAAGTGAAAATCAGTATGTATGTTGTGTGTAAAAGCTGTTTTGTGTAAAGTGTTGCTAGATGTTCTCAGATGCAATAAAATCAACCTATGAACAGCTGTGCTGTACACTTTTATCTCTGTTATGATAGCCTCAATACAGAGGCCAGAGGTGGGGACAAGAGGCGCTGCGAGGCGTTGTCCGGCGTCCTTTGGTTCTGATACAGAATGTACATACAGTGCTGTATGAGAACCGATCTGAAAACGTAAGCACAACAGGACCGTGACAGTAGTCCGAAGTCAGTCTTGGCCGACCCGTTGTCCCCTTGATTATAAAACATGTGTTTTGTAAAAAAAAATGAATAAACCCGATACCGGGTAACATTTGACTAACCCGGTGAGCGGAGGGGACAAGAAGGGTCATCAAGGAGTTTTTGAATATTGTGCCCAACTTTGGGATCTTCCTTCCATTTTTTTTTACTGCTTAAGAAAATCCCTCTCACATCAAGTTTCCAACTTCCCTCTCAATCATAATTTATCAAACATGCTCTTGCATGAACTGGTGGATGTGTTGAAGACATATGAACCCAATATTTACAAGAATATTCATGTGGAAGATCTTGTTCAATTCTGTCTACTTGCTAGTGATCTCCTCAAGAGAGGAGAAAGAGGACTGGATTTAACAACCACCCGTCTTCATGCAGAGTATCTTTCATCAGCCATGGTCTCCCGCTCCAAGATCCCAAAGGAAGCACTTGCACGTCTATGGAGAATTATGTTCCCTGTTCTGCCTAGTTGTCTGATTGTTCCAAAGGACAGAATCAAGAAACTTGGACTTGATCCTCTGATTGGAATTCAGATTCCTTTTTGTTTTCTCTTCCCGCCAACACAACATTGTTATCACTGTGATCCTAAACAGCACAGTCCTCTTCCAATGAAGCAAGATCTAACGCTTGGTGGATATATGTACACCCTCAAAGGAATCTTCCCAATCAAGTCTATCTCTTTCTACTGCAAAGGTGTGTTGACAATATGACATGCATGATCAATCCACACATGAGATGCATCACTTATCTCCTCTTTTGTCAGACTGCTCAACATATTTCAGACCTTCATACTATTCACGGAAAGGTGTCCGATACTTTTACATGCTTTCAGAGGGGCGTGATATTGATGTATTCCAAGTACATAAACACTACTTTGTGAAAAGAGATCTGGCGGAGAATTTTCTTTACAATCAAATGCTTGCTCAGTGGGTGAATTTTTTGTTTCTTACTCTTTATATCTACATTATCTATCATTGTACTTTGGCGTAACTCTGACACCAAGAATACCTTCTTCAGCATCTCTGTCTTCAACTTGGTCAGCTCCTACAATCACATGTATGCTATGGACAAGGACTTGTTGCCATTCAAGGAAAATCAGAACTTTGGAGCCTCAATGTCTCCCTCAGTTTGTAGTGATGGTAATATCATCAGCATTCTTCTAGGCCGCTTTGATAATAAACATGTTAGACTTAAGGTTCCAAATGGTGGAACTGACACTGAAAGATACTTGGGTGCAATGTCACGCTACTTGGATTGGATTGCTGTGTCTGGTTCTGATTACAGAAATCATGTTTGTGATCAATGTTTATTGATCTCCAACAACAAACGTGAGCACATCTTCCACTCAACATATTTTCACAATTCAATGTTCTGACTTGGGTGTTTTGCATTTCATCATCAGGAATTCGAGCAGTTGTAACTGATGGTGTTACTATTGGTCATTCACGCTGCAGTGCATCAACTGCACAGCTCCGATTCATTGCTCATAAGAACCAATTGCCAGATCCTGAAGGTCCTTGCCTCAATGTTCTTGCTCATGTTCACGACCGGTTTTGTGAATTACACAAGCCTCTTTTGCAAAATCAATGTATTGCACAACCTTGCACCTCTACTCGTTTGAATGGTTTATCTACTTGTGGTGATCCAAATCACCAAGAAGCATTCAAGCAATCTTTACATAGGAAGGATGCAAATTTCTCTCTTGCTTCAAAATTGACTCGACCAGGTGCAAAACTTCCTGCTGACCCCTCTGTTCATCAAAATATATGGACTGCTGAGCTTGAAGATCTAGACACAATCAATGAACAGGATGAAGACAATAGGTCTCACGAAATGGGGCGTGATGGAGACCAGACTTCAACTCAGAGCAAGAAATTACCACGTCCTTCTTTCTCACGTTGTCGCACCCATAATGATCAATTGATTGTGAGTCCATGTGGAATAATATTGGCCCGCATAACTATGTTTAATGCTGAATCAGTCTCTGCAGTCAAGGTATGTGGCCTATTTCTATATCTTCCAAATTTATTGAATTGACATTTATTCTAACCTCATCATCTTGTTTCAGCAATTCATTTTGGACACCTTTCCCGATGGTCTGCCAGATGTCATTTTTTATGACAATGCATGCCAACTGGTTCATCACATTTGGAATAGCAATGAAGACTATGAGACCTTCAAAAACACAGTTATTCCAGTGGATGCTTTTCACTTCTGCTCACACAAAGAAGATGATACATTCTGTCAACAATTCACTAATCCCAACAACTTCCCTGAACTAAAAAAGGATGGCAAATGGGCCTTCAACTCCTCTGTTGCTGAGCTTAGAAACATATGGTATGGAAAGTATTCATCTATCTGCCGATCAATGCATGCGGTACGCTACAATTTTTTCCTGGAGGAAATGGTTAGGTTGGCAAATGTCTCTTTAGAGAATAAGCTGAAGGCAAGGAAGGATGTAAACTTTGTTACAAACAATTGGATATCTTGATGATTTGGCACAAATGTAGTTAGTTTTTAGGAGTTTAAAGTTATGATCAAACAATCAAGATTTGATTTCAATGATCATATATCATATCCTTAATAACAATGAAATGTTTTTATTGCAATGTTGCATAATATGCGACTTTCTAAACATAACTAATTATGAGCTCTAAGTCTTGACAACGTATCTCTTGACAAATGTAGCAGTTATTAGAATTGGATTCTGGAATCGGATCAAATGGATTGTGAGTCTTTTAATTGATGAATTATGAATTAGTAGTTAGGTTTCAAGATCAAATTGAATAAATTAGTTATCAGAAAAATTGAATTAAATGGATTATAAGCCTTTGACCGAATGGATTTGTGAGTTTAAAAATGACATGAACATCTTGTCAGTCTATAACAAAATGTTTAATACATTTAAAATTCACTTGACAAATTGAATGAGTTGACAAAGTGGACGGATTGTCAGTCCATTAGCCAAACATTCAATGAGTCTAAAATTGAATTGACAAATTTAACAGATTGTGAGTCCGTTAACAAAAGGAGTAGTTAGTTAAAGATTGAATTGACTGAGTTGAAGATTGAATTGACAAATTGAAGAGATTTTGAGTCCGTTAGCAAAACGATCGATGTAAAACGATCGATTTCCATTAGCAAAAGGATTGATGTCCGTTAGAAAAACGATCGATGTCCGTTTGAAAAACGATCGACCCGTTCAAAATTGAGTTGGCGGATCGAATGGATTGTGAGTCCATTAACAAAAGGATTAGTTAGTTGAAAACCGAATTGACAAATTGTAAGGATTGTGAGTTGGTTATCAAAAGGTTTGATGAGCTTGAAACTGAATTGAACGGGTTGTGAGCAAGAGAGATCGATCGATCTAATGTCTATAAAAATACATAGGATTAAACACATCACAAGCAATCAGTTTTCTGGAAATCTCAACAAGCATTGGGGCAAGTATAGACTTACGAATTCACAAGCTGATTCCAAAAGTGATCTGCTGCTCCCTTCTTCCCGCATGCCTTTGAAAACTCAGCATGGAAGGTTCTTGCTGCTTCTTTGACTGTTCGATCATTGTTGAAATCCCAAGTTTTCAAGACAGAGACCGTTACCAAATCAACCCAGTCACGATAGTGATAAGCGGTCTTCATTTGCTTTGAATATTCATCACCAAAGCATTCGTCCCATGCGTATGATGCAGATGCATGTCTTTGTCCTTGTCTAGGTATTTTGGGTGCCTTAGAACACCAAATAAGAAGCTCCGATAACTTGAGTGTTGGACCGGGCCAATAGAGCTTGGTACTGTCTGACTTATTCTTTTTGCGTAAGGGTTGATCTGAATTGTTGGACTCTGTATTGTTGGAGTTACTGTGTTTCCGTTTATAAAGATGGTTTGGGACAACTTCAATATCCGAGTCTGGCGAAGACCCCCACCCATCTGGAACCTCCTTGGCAAATAAGTCAGTAGCATCCAGGATGGAACGAGGGGGTGTAGAGATACGGATTGGACTTGGCTCCGAAGCTTGACATTCTGCTGAACTGACAGTGATTGCTCGGATTAATAGAACGGTTGGGGTTGCCTTGTACTTGCGGCTCATGCTAGAATTTATCAAGCACTGAAGGAAGAAGGTCAGCATAGCCGATGTTTCAAAAGCTGAAGAGATAGGCAACTTACCCATTCAGATGTTGTGGACTGACACACCAGCAACTTAAGGCCCCATCGCTCTCCAAGCAAATTCTCGGCTGCATCTTGAAGCACCTCAGCCTCGTTAAGGCAAAAACACGGCCATTCTTGAGCATTCACCGGAATGACCAATGGCTCTCCTGCCTGAAAACAGGTTTTTGAGTAAGACCATGACAAAAAAGAAAAAAAAAGAAGACTTGCCTTTAGCCATACCCGGAGAGTAATCTCAGGGGCTGAAGAGATACGATCCCGCTTGAGTGCCATCTGACTTGCGCTGATGAGATCGTTCTCGGGTTGTGTCATCTGCTTGCCAATCCGACGGTTTGCTTGAGCACATTGCAGAGGGCGGGAGCCACTGATTCTTCGGTGAGGTAGATTCACCATTGGACGGTTGAGAGACATTTGGCGATCTTGAGGCACATGAACAGGGGTCGGGTTCACTAGTTTTTGAGCTGGTTGATGATGCGAACATGTTGAGGCAAGCTGACGGCAGCACTGAATTCAAAAAAAGTGACCTGTCAGTCATCTGAGAGTAAGATATGTCAAAAGCAATGAAGGTGACTTAACTGCTGCACATAGATGGTTGCGACACTTCACACTGATCTTCCTTGTTTGCTGGTGTCCTTCAGCGGTACGGCCTTCAAATCCAGGACATGTTCCAACAACCGCAGGAGTTCCAATAAGTGTTGTAGTGGGTGGAGGTAAGACAAGTTGAGAAATGTTCTGCGGAAGAAATTGGTATGCTTGCTGCTGGTTGTTGATGCGTTCAACTTCTGTTGCTACCTGATTTCGTTGGGGCGTGACACAATAAGTTCCTTTAACTCCAGATGAACACTAGAGAAGAGATAAATATTTGTCAGCTGCAGATATAAATTCAACAGAAACAATGAACACAATTCAAGAACTGACCCTGATACCAATCAGATGATCATAATCACGTTTCTCAAAGTACACACATTCCTTGTCGCAACCAGGGTCTGGACAAGTAAAGCCTGTTGAAATGTTGGACTTTGGAATGGGAAGAGGTGGGCGGATGGGATAGAACTTTGAGCTCAAAATCCACATTTGCAGCTTGTTTGATGAGTTTTGAGATCCAGGTGATAACAAGTGATCAAGTAGGATCAAGTCCTTCATTGCAAAATCCGAGTGATGAAAAAGGAATTCTATTGTAGTTGATTGTGGTGGTTAAACAATGGGAGGCGCTGTATGATACACTGTATTTTGAATGGAGATACAGTGTTGGACTGTGCCCCTCTGCGCCCTCAAAACCAAGGTCTCACCGATGTCTCACCAGTGTCTCCCTTCTCACCAGAGGTCGGATTCTCCACCGTTCCCGACATATGAGCATCAAATGGTTTGTTCAAGGATTTATCCGCTCCATCTGATTCGGTTCGAGACTATCTCTCAAGCACCGATCCTCTAGTCTACGTTTACAACTTCTCTTCCCTGCGATAAAATCATCGAACTGGTAATTCAGACTTTCGATATTCAAGTCAACTTAGCTTTATTGGCAAGTATCATTTTTATTCGTCATCGATAGATTTCATGTGTGACTTTAACGTCTCAAAGTTTACTTTGCTCACAGTTTGTGTCAAAAGCAGAGAAGCTTCAAAAAGGATAAAGATGGATAAAATGAATTTATAGAATGAAGATATAAAGAAATTGAGTACAAGTTCAGATTAACGCGTATCTCCGGCCACCCCCACAGCCCAAAGTCACATCTTCAAAAAAAAAGGAATGTAACCCAAGCAGGAACAACCAACAAAACAAAAGTTGAAGGTGGTGGAAAAAAGTGAAGCCTAAAGGTCATCGAGCCTGATTGAAAATCAAGATCTTTCTCGCTTTTGAGATTACGACGTTTATCAAATTCATCAACACTTGTAAACACTGTGGCTCGATTGAGCTAGTGAGACAAATCAAAACGGGTATCTACTGTAAATAGATCCTGAAGAGCTGAAAGATAGAAAAAAAAGGATGTGTTAGTGAATGTAGATTTTTTGAATGTGAGATTGATTTGAAGAGTCTGGAGGGATTGGAAAAATTCAAGACTCACTTTGGTCTTGAAGAAAAAGTAAAGGAAAGAGATCAGAGTTAGTTTATATATCTGAGACAAAAAAAATTCTCATGGCCAACTTGTGGGTGAGTTGATATGTATGTATGTACAAGTAGAAACAGGAAAAAAGCGAATAGTCAGTGACTTGACCTGCTCAGACTTGAATTTGTAGAATTCCCCTTAAGCACTCCAACACCAACTTCAACTATTGAATTTGTTTCATTTTACACATGAAGACTTGTAATCTCAGACCTGATGAGCTAGGCCGTATTGCTGGTCTCCACAAGGGGGGTATGAGTGGAAAGAAGATAGCTAAACATATGGGGCATCCACAAAGGACAATATCTACGGTCATCCAGAGGTATAAGAGGATTCACAATCTTATACCACTCAAATCTTTGGGAAGACCACCAAAGCTTTCAGTTCAAGACATTTGGCATGTAGAGGAAGAAATCAAAAGTAATTGATGTTCATCTGCTGCCAATATAACATCTAAATTAGATCTCAATGCCAGTCCAACTCTCATCTGCTCAGTATTCAACAAACTCGGCTAATATTCTAGGGTCCCAGCTTGTAAACCTTACCTCAAAGATGACCACATTCAGAAAAGTCTTGAGTTTGCATACCTCCATCAACATTGGACTGCGGCCTTCATTCAAGGTTGGCAAACTCTCCAAGAAAGTTTCAATCTGGCGCAAGCCCACAGAAAAATATTGCAATGACTGCTCAGTTCCAAGTTTCAAGAGTGGTCATACCCCTGTGATGATCTGAAGGGCTTTTGTAAACACCACCAAGCTTAATCTTGTCTTTATGGAGTCGGGCAAACAAACTGGGACAGACTTTGGGGCACAAGTTTATGCAGGCAGAATCCAACCTTTCCTTGCCTCTGGTATGAGCTTGGATGACATGACAATGATGGAAGATAGCGCACCGGTTCATGGATGCAAAGTTGCAAAAGAGTGGCGCAAAAATCAAGGTATGTCAAAGATCAAATGGCCAGCAAACAGTGCTGATATAAATCTGATCAAGAATGTCTGGTGTTGCATGAAGAACTCAATCCCAAAAAACAATGATATTAAATCAGCAGTAGAGATGTTTATAGCTTTACAACAAGAGTGGGAAAAAATCAAAGGTGATGTTCTTAGGTTGCTTGTCAAATCAATGCCTGACCGTATCCAGACCATGCTTCAGGCAGATGGTGGTCACACTTGATGGTGAAAGACTGAACACCTATGTACTTTTGATTCAAACTGATCAATTTTCACCTCATACTTACATGTCCAACATTTCTTTTGAATTCTCTACACATCATATCCTTAGTTCTTAGTGGCTTGCTAGTGTTGATTACCATGACCTCTTGCTCAAACAACTGAAATTGAGCCTACAAAAATTTCCCTTTTCCAACTTTTTTTCTTGTTATATGTATTCTACACACTATCCAACACAAAAGGTGACCCTCATCTTGAATCTCCCACTGAAATTTCAATGTGCTTTGTGATTTTCATCAAACTAGGCTTGAGAAATTCAATCACTCACATTCTCATCTTTCAGTTGATTGTTTACCAAACATTTCTGTTCTATGGAACTTTATCTACCATCATCTTTGATCTTTCTTTCTGATTTGATTCCTACTCAAAATTTGATATCAAACCTTGATCCTTAATTGCCTTCAATGTGAATTTCATACTACAGATCAAAATTCATCTTTGACAATTAATCCACATTCCTGAACATTCAACATACCAAACGGATTTTTGTAAGGCCCCACATTCTCCACACTGATTGAGCTTGACAAAGCTCCTCTGTGTGTCTGTGTTTGCACCCTCAAAGAGGGGCTTATGACTAATACTCTATTCCTGGCATGAGAGCTCCATGGGTGAAGTCATTTTATGTAGTTCTTTGGATCTTCCCACTTTGCTCAATCAGAACAACCACTTGAAGCCTTAATGAATCTTGTTCAGAATCCTTTTCTAAATCCTCTTGGACTCTCACATCTTTGTAAATAATGCTGGTGTGATTCAGAGTGTGATTTGGATTTTCTTTATAACAATGACCTGTATTGAGGACTTTTCAGCTCTTCTCTGGGTGAAACTTTCTACCAAGAGAAAAACCTTCCAAATGAGTTTTGCCTAACATAGTTATGTTGGATGACTATTTGAAGGTGATAGAGACAAAGAATTGCACCATATGTGACCTGGTTTGGGGGAGAGAAATAAACAATTGAGTTAAGTGAAATGTTGAGCAATCGATTATCACAATTTGCTTTTTGGGTTTGAAAGAAGCCCACAGAAAATTTTTGCAAGTGAAGGATCATCATTGTACTGGGATTCATTCACAAGTTCTTTGTAAGATGTATCTTAGCTTCCTTATTCATCCTCTGAAAGAGTTTCTGTGGATCAAAAAAGAAAACCGTGAAACCTTTTATTTCCAAAAATGGCTCTGAATTGATCTGTGATCTGCTCATGAGTAAGTCTATAGATTGATATCCAATATCTTTTACAATTTCTGACCTAATCATTTCCTCCAAATTCTGTACTGCATGAATCTGGTCTTGTACACCTGGTTATTAAGTGAGACACTTGATCAAAGCTCACCTCAGAAAAGCAAGCAATATATAACCAGCTTTTTCCAGAATGATCAAGGGAGGTCTTACAGTAGAAAAGGATTTTGAACAAGATTCATTAAGGCTTCAAGTGGTTGTTTCTAAATTGAGAAAAGTGAGAAAATCCAAAGAATTACATAATATCACTTCACCCCCATGGAGTTCTCATACCAGGAATAGAGTATTTAGTCATAAGACCATCTGTACTTGTTTGCTGCGGTAAGATTCAGTCTCTTTTGAGGATGTGGTGGGGGTTTGTTTAGCTAAATCCCTTTGGTCGTGGTTTCTCCAAACTCGAGCTTTAGTATGAATCCATACATTTTTCAAATCTTTGAACATTTTTCTCCTCATTCTTTGATTCTTCTCTCGCTTTGCTTTAATTCAAATCTCACCTGTAGATACTAGAAAAAAAGTGAGCACCTTTGTTCAATCTGAGTTTTCGTGATGCCTGTGCTGACTCCTGAGGCGCGTTTTTGGGGGTTTTCTACGCTGAGTCTGGTTCCTGACTTATACCAACACTTAGTGCTAGTAGGCGAGATTGGAATCAGACCTGAGTTGGAGATGAGCAGAGAGTTGGATGAGTAGAATTGAAAGTGAAATGAGATGAAAGTAGTGAAGGTTCGGGAAAGTTGAATGAACGATGTGAAGATCGAATGATGATGATTAAGATGAGGTGAATCCTTCTTGATATGAGTATGATCCGATTGAAACAGGATGATTAATTCAAGAGGATGAGGTAGGATGAGGTAGGATGAGTGAATTTTTAATTTGTTGTTCTACTTTAAGATGGGATTTGATTTGAGAATAGGATTTCTTTAAGCGATTGATTGATTGATTGAATGAATGAATGATTTACACTTAAACTTCAATTCAAATCAATTCTAATCAATCTCAGAGAGGATCATCATCATCATCATCATCATCAGAAAGTAAAGTAAAGTAAGAATCGATCGAAATCAAAATCAAAATCAAAGAAAGTGTAATTTGTTAAAAACCATTCTCATTCTCCATCAGCATCCCATAACTATTCTCATCATCTTATCTTATCATGATGATGATAAACGATGATAACATCTTTAATGAAATTAATGATAATGAGTCAATTCTCAATCCAACTACCACTAATCATCATCATCATGACTTACCTTCAATCGAATCATGGATTGATTTTAGTGAATGTGCTATTCTTCATCAATCTTCTCAATTCATCAAATCTAATTCAAATCAAATTCAACAAACAAACTCATCATCATCACTTGAATTAAATCAATTCATCAAACCTACTTTCGATCATTCGATCACTAGTCCTTCAATCTCTTCTTCACTCACTTCTCCTTTTTGTGATCAAGCTTCCTTTTTAACCTTATCTCCTCCTCCAATCTCTGTAAGTTACCCTTCACTCATCTTCCATCTCTCGAATCTTAAACAACTCACAAGAAATTCAATCTGTTTTGATTTGTTTTGTTTTCATCAATCAAGCTTAATGATCCATTACCGATCACTAGAACCGAGTATGGTCTCATAGATGAATTTTGGTCACAAATCGCTACTACAGATCATTCATTAAGAACTGAAGAAGAAGAAGAATTATTAAGATTGGTGGTAGAAGATGTAGAAGTCAAAGAAGCTTTAGGAAGCACTCAATCAATCACACCCACCGAAACTGTAATCTCACCATCTAGAATCGATCCTTTATTACTCTCAGTCAATGAACTTCATCCTTCACAATCAAAACCATCATCATCATCATCATCATCTAAAATCAAATCAGATCAAGTGGATGAAATCTTCAATGGTCTTCATCCATCACCACAACATCATCCTCCTCATCCTATTCAGTCTCACAATGAGTGTATAGGATATGAAGGATTTGAACAAATTCCTAAATCCCAATCACCTACTCAATCCATCATCTCATCAACCCATTCATCCATTCAAACTCAATTCAATTCATCAGACCACCCTTCATCATCATCATCATCTGCTTCTTCTTCTACCAAAAAATCCGATCCAAATGGGAATCCTAGGGGAGGCAAAAGGAAAGATTTCTTAGAAAGAAACCGATTGGCTGCAAGTCGATCGAGAGCCAAGAGAAAACAAACTGAAAGTTTATTGGAAAGTAGGGCTAGGGTTTTAGAAGATCAGAATTTGAAATTAAGAAATGTGGTCCAAGATTTAGAAATCGAATTACGTGATTTGAAACGAGTACTTTTAGATGGTTTGTTTGAGTTTTGATCAAAAACCTTCAACGGTCTGGTTCATTGATGCTTGATTTGATTTGGTGTTCTTTTTTTGGATTTAGTTCGAATGATGAATTGAAGTTTAATTTATGAAAGATTTTTTCAAAGAAGAAACACGAAAAAATCAAACAAAGTCTTGTCTTTTTATCAATTCTTATTTAAGTATCTTATTTCTTCATTTTTTTTTTCATTTTTGATTTTTTAAGTTTCATTTTAATCATTTTTTTTTTCTGTAACAGATTCAAAAAAAAATTATATATATATATGTATGTATATATACAATGTATGTATATAATAGACAATTTTCATTCCAAAGAAAAAAAAAATTAAAACTTACATTCCAATTCTCTTTAAGACATTTTTTTCCTTCTTTTTCTTTCAAATCATCAAAAGAAAAAAAATACATAATTTCATATATTGCAAACTCAAGTTTTTTTGTCTTTTTACTTTTTTTTAGTTTTGTTTTTTTTATCACATTTTTTTTGTTTATTTCTATATTTTTTTGTACCAAAAAAAAACAAAAAAGAAATGAGTTATGTTTTGAAATTTCTTTCTTTGTAAAATTTATAGTTGTATTGTAAACAAAATTCTTTTGTTTTTTTGTGAAAAAAAAAAGAAAAAATATATTTGAAAGAAAGATTGATTTTTTTTTCTTGGGGGTTGGGGGGGTTTGGTTTTTGATTTGATATGTGTTTTAGGTTTTTTTTTGATTGATTGTTGTTTAAGATTTAATTTTTGAAAAATTGTATGATGTACTTTAAAAAAAATAAAAACTTTTTTTTGAAAATTGAAAAATCAGAAGAAGAAGAAGAAGAAGAAGAAGAAGAAAAAAAGATTTTATAAGATGATTGAAGGTTTGGATTCATTCTTATATAAATTCAAAATACTTGATGAGTTTTATGATTTTTATTTGAAGGAAGAATTGAGTACAAGTAAAAAAAATTAAGAAGGATTAAATGAATTTGTTGTTAGAGTAGATCATGATGATTCATCTTTAATTGGATTTCTTAGTTGACTCAAATCAAAAAAAATTCCTTAGTGAGCAAGACTTTGAAAAAATCATGAACATATCAAGTTTGGATTCACTTAATTAAGTCAGAGTTTTGAAAAATCACATTCTTCAGCTTGATCACTTTAGGTTCAACAACTCATTGAATTCAAAAAAAGTAAAATTTGAGCACATGACTGGAATCTAGCCCAGAATCGATTTGAGTTTTTAATTTGAATCTTCTCTTGGGGATTTTTGGTATGGAAGCTATTCAAATTGAAAGTTAAATTCATTCTGGACACAAGACTGGACCAAACCCTGGTGGGCTTTGTAGACTGAAAGTGTGATGCACACCAAGGCCATGGATTTCAAACTCTATGCTCACTGCTCAAAAATACAGTGCAAGGGCCTTTGGACTTGTGTAGCTTCAGCCTGGTTTTTTGAAGTGTAGGTTCAATCAAGCCGCATGCAATGTGTAGCTACAGTAGGCTGGGAGATACCTTTGGTATATTATTCTACAATATCACTTACTTTGTTTTTTATTATGGATAGCATAGATATCCCCTGATGGAGAACCTATCATTCAATTCATACAAGACAAGAAAACCTCATTGATAGGGGTGAAAGATATGTACATATGTATCTATTCTCCAATAACTGCTACTTGAGGTAAACTTCTGCTTTAATTGACTTCATCTACCCTATCATTCTAGTCTACTGTTTTTTCTTTTTCTATTCACATCTTCTCCAAACCCACCAAAAAGAAAACTTTTGATTCTTTTTTCTTCAACTAAGCTTTATCTAATGAAATTTCATCATAATCCGTTATCTTGATTCTTTTTTTTAAGAATCAATTGAGGGAGGTGAATTGAAAAAGTTTGAAAGCTTATGAAAAGCCAAAGAAAAAAAATTCAAAGAAAAAGTAAACTTGATGAATTTCTGAAGATTGAGTTTTGATCATTTTTTTAATGGAAAAATTGTTTAGTTAAGCCATGTTTGGAACAATACTGATAGATTTTGAATTTCTAATTAATAAGGAAACTATTTTGGTTCAGAATGAGAAGAATAATGATGATAACTAAAAAAACAGAAGGATCACCTGAGTTTGAAGAAAGAGGGTGGGGAAGTCAAAAAGGTCATAGAAGATGGTTCATCTGAATGTCTTCCCTCACCCACCAATGGCAAGAATGTTTGGAAAATAAAACTCTCAAAGTTTCAAGTGAAGATGTTGAATAAGGTCATTCAAGAAGAAAGATGTATTGCTTGTGTTCCCTGAGCAAGAGGCAGTACACAGAATTCCATTACCCGGAAGCAGTGTGTGATCATGGGTGGGGATTAAGGATGGTACTCAGGACAGGGACCAGTTACCGGTCCTAATAGAGTACTGAGTCCTGAGTGAAGGGATTGAATGGACAGAGTTCCACACTCTATTCCATTCCACCACTCAGACTCACATAACCCACATTTGCGGAGATCTCAGTAGTCAGAAGACTATTGAACTGAAGTCTTTGAAGCCTGCTCACCAGCTGGGGTCAAGAAGTCTTCTTCTCAGTCACTGTACTTGTCCAAAAGGGTAAAGCATTGAGAGGTTGGCTTAAACCAACCTACCAGAATTTCATTACCATTTAGACCTCCCCCAAACCAATGACCATGTAGGATGCTGGCGCCTCAAGAGAGGGTTAGTAAGTTATGTGGTTGTTAGGACAGTCCTAAGATACATAGACTGTATAATAGGATACACACTTTCCCATTGCAAGTCACCCAAACACCCACACCCATACCAGTAATGAAAGTTCATATACAACATGCACTCTTTATTAAAGTTGATTTGATTCAAAAAAAACATGTAAGTTCATATACAACATCTGCTCTGGATTAGAGTTGATTTGATTCATTTTTTGTCTACAGGTGAGATGTACTTGTGGAAGTACAAAGTTCCTGATTAAATTCATCCTAATCAAAATTCTACTCTTGAAGTGAAGAAGTTGAGTGATAGTGAAAAGTTGGAAGATCCTGAGGTTCTCTCACTTCCAAAGAAAAAAAGATGCCTCAGGTTGAGAGATCTAATTAGGCATCCATCAGAGGCAAAACCTCAGACAGAACTTTTCTGATGTTTTTATTCAAAGTATTTTTTAGTACTGAGAATCAACTTGGATCAAAACCTTGGAACAATTCTGTTCAAGTTTTGGAATCTGAGAATACCTTGTATGAAATGATCCAAGGTGAATATGTTGATGGTGTCTATGATCACATCAAAGCTTACTGGCCCAGAGATCTGAAATGTGGACCGCAGTAGGTATGTGAAGTCTTTTTTGAAAATCTGGTCTTTCATTGTTGTATGACTTTTGACTGGTATATTTAATCTTGAATTGGTCAGATACCAGATGAAGAACCTACCTTTCATGAATGCTCATGGTGTGGTGAGCTCTACACTGATGATGTCAAGAGTTGTCATGAACTCATCAGACATTGTGATGGAGCTATCCATCATAAGCACTGCAAACAACACCACCAGGCAATCAAGAATGGTGCTAAACTTCCATCAACCTGGCTCTAGAAGAAAAGACATAGCTTGTGCCAAAGCCAAGAAAGCTAAGTGCAGCAAAAATGGAAGCCTTGATGGATTTCTTTGAATTTTTTGGTTTCAATACTCAAAATCATCCTAGTATTATAGCTCCTTCAAAATTTCATACCCTGGCAGTGTATGAACAATGAGTATCTTCAGGCCACACTCCTTCTCTGGTCAATCCAATGGCCATAATGTGGTCAGCTTGATGGTCAGCTCAAAAAGCTATGAGATATTTTGGAGAGTGTCACCACAAGCTTATTGGTACACTTCAAGTTAGCTATCTTTATATAATACTATCTTTTTGTAACACTTGAACTGACTCTGGTTTTCTATGAAAGGATCCTTCATCAAAGATTCATGTAGTTCAAAATGTTTGGACCACCAAGGGTGGCAAATAAGCTTTTGTTGATGTAGCAGTGTTGTATATTGATTCCAACTTTTGTTGCCATATGGTTCATTTGACTTTCAAATTAGTCACTTAGAACCACTATGTTGAATTACTAGCATAATGTGATGGCTGGGGATATAGCTTAGCTCTTCAATCGGAAGATGCTTACACGGCTATGTCAATTGTCTTGTAAGGCAAGAGCGGTTCTCAGGATCGGAGAACTATTAACGAAAAGTGAGTGAAGATGATAATTATTCTGATGAGGAAAAGGAAACATAAGGATACGGACAACAATCATGTATATATAGTAATAGTATTACAAATTAAGGTACCAAGTCCTTTGTCTTAGTTCAGTTCCTTGTTTTTCACTATTCCTACTATCAATAATTATAATTCATTGTTCATCAATAACTACTAAGATTTATGACGACAACTGCTAAGATAGCAGTTCATGACAAATTATGCCCAACCTTATACCGTAAACAGTAAAAAACCTCCCCGCGCCTTCGCATACCCAAGTCTTGAATGGCTTGTTTAGGCACAAAGGGGTTAGCGCAAGTGGGGAGGAAAACCGTTCACACAAGTACGCTGGTCGAAGCTGCATAAGCCGGGTCTACGCGTCGCCTTGCCCGCTCTACCCAAACAATAACGGGTGGTCCAGGTCCTAAGGATGGCGACATGCGATGGAATCGTTCCAAGAAGGTGTCCAAATGCAGCGGCAAAACGGACAGTGGCACCCAGGACGCGTCGAGATCCGACGAGCCTTCCAGCTTCACAAGATATTCATGAACGCCGTCAGTGGTCAGACGGTAATCCAAAATGGTCTTGACTTTAGCTTCATCCTGAATTAGTAAATCTTGCCATCGAGATGGTCTTCGCGTTGCGTCCTCGCTTGCGTCTCCTACATACGGCAACAAGAGCGAAACATTAAAGACGGGATGCAGTCGTTTCAAGGTATCTGGTAAAAGTAACTCAGCTGCGTTGCTTCCAATCATGCGTACCACTCGAAAAGGTCCCAGACGCCGTACATCTAACTTGTTGTTGGGTCGCTTTGTCTTAAGATGACGCCTAGAGAGCCAAACCAGGTCACCTGGCTTGTAAGTTGTCACCACACGGCGATCCTTGTTGTAAAATCGTGCCTGAGCGTCCTTGGCCCGCACGAGATTCTCCTGCAGAGTCTCCTGGACGTTTTGCATGTGTTTGACAAATGCATCCGCCGCTGGTCTGCTGGAAGAACCCGTCAAGGAGTTAAATCGTGGGTGATAGCCTAGAAGGGAAAAGAACGGCGTCATTCCTGTTGAACTGGAAACGGAGTTATTGTAGGAAAACTCAGCTAAGGCTAGTAGGTTTGCCCAATCTCCTTGATCCTCTGACACATAATGTCGCAGATAATCTTCCAGTAGTGCATTTGTGCGTTCCACCTGTCCATCCGTCTGAGGATGGAAAGCTGTGGAGGGTGCCGGCCTGATATTCAACAACTTCAATACGCTGACCCAAAAGTTTGACACTAGCGTGGTGCCTCTGTCAGAGACAATCACATCTGGCAGTCCATGTAGCCTAAAAACCTTATCCACAAACGCATTTGCCAGTTCTTCTGCCGTCCATGATTCCTTAGCCGGAACAAAGTGCGCTGCTTTCGAAAAATGATCCACCACAACCATAATGGAATCGAATCCTGCAGACAAGGGAAGTTTAACAACAAAATCAACTCCTATAGTTGACCAAGGTCGGTCAGGGATAGGTAGTGGAACGAGCTGCCCTTGAGGTGGTCTTTTATCAACCTTAACTTGCTGACAACTTGCGCATTGACGTAAAAAAGACAATATGTCTTTCCTCATGTTTGGCCATCCAAAAGATCGTGATAAGAGTTCGTAAGTCTTCATTCCACCCCAGTGACCTCCCGCAGCCGATTCATGAATACCTCGTAAAAGCTCTTGTCGACAACTCGAAGGAACATATACTCTGTCACGCCACCACCAGACTCCTTCCATTAGTTGTAAGAAGGCGGGGTGGATTCCCGTGACCAGCGCATCTGTTCTACAAGCCGAAAAAAACTTTGTCTTCAGTGTATCATCAATAGGCATATAGGTAGAGAAATCCATACGTCCCGGATTCTTCACACTGATGGCCGAAATACCTAGGCCTTTCACTTCTCTTGCGCCTAACAAAATGACACGAGCACTGTCTTCATTGCCCTCAATGAAATCACAACGACGAGAGGCTGGATCCGCCGGATTTGTCTTTCCAGGGGTATGCAATATCTCGAAATTAAACTCGCCTAAAAAGGAAGCCCACCTGGCTTGTCTCGGCGTCAAAAGCTGTGCAGACATAAAATAGCGCAGGTTAGCATGATCTGAAAGAACTGTAACAGGAAAGGTAGTTCCCATGAGCCACGCTCGCCATTCGTGAAAGCAAGCGACTATAACTCCTAATTCTTGATCATGGATTTGCCAACGCCTCTCCGCTTCGGTTAATTTCTTTGAAAAGTATGCTACTGGTCGCAATTGTCCTTCAGGCGATTTCTGTGATAAAATACCTGAATATGCGTATCCTGAAGCATCCACCTGCAACACACGAGGGAGATTAAAGTCAAAATGTAACAAAAATGGAGCAGAAGAAAATAAACAACGTAATGCATTAAAAGAATCCTTTGCTGCTTTCTTCATAAGGCCTTCTGAAGCGTCAGCTGTCTTAGACGTGAGTGTTGTCAATGGTGCCACAACCTCAGAAAAATTCTCAATAAAACGCCTGTAGAAGTTAGAGAAACCTAAAAAGCGCTGCAAGTCCGTCAGTTTCTCAGGGTACGGCCAATCCGCAATAGTTTTCAATTTTGCGGGATCCATGCTAATCCCTTCTGTAGAAATGACAAAACCTAAAAACACAACCTTTTTAGCAAAAAATTCACACTTTCCAGGAGAGGCAGTGAGTTTATGTTCGGATAACTTAGCTAGTATTTTCCCTATTTGATCTTCATGTTCTTCCTTTGTCTTTGAAAAAATTAAAATATCATCTAAGTAAACAAAGCAAAATACATCCAAATATTCTCGTAAAACCCATTGGATAAATCGCTGAAAAACTGCAGGAGCATTAGCTAAACCAAAAGGCATGACAGTATATTCGAAAAGTCCCCATGGAGTACGGAAGGCTGTTTTCCACTCATCACCTTTTGCCACTCGAAGTAGATTAAAAGCCGCCTTCAAATCTATCTTGGCGAAAAACTTACATCCTCTCAGCTGATTAAGTAACCAAGACATTACCGGAATAGGATAACTGTCTCTCTTGGTTATTTTGTTCAGCCCTCTGTAGTCAACACACGGCCTATTCTTCTTACCTGGTACTTTCACAAAGAAGATGGGGGCTGCCGCTGAAGATTTCGAAGGTCTGATAAAACCTTTACTCAACTGCTCATTAAGGTAAGTCTTCAACTCGGACTGTTCATCAGGGGACAAGTTGTATAACCCTCCAAAAGGAGGCTCACAACCCGGTTTAATTTCAATTGTTACATCGAATGGTCTGTGGGGGGGTAAAACAGATTCCTGCGGAGAGAACACATGTAAGTATTTTGAACAGCTTTTTGGTAATGCAGAAAGAAAAGACTTGTCCAGAGAAGGAGGCGTTGGTAATGGAGTAAGTGTGGTCTTGGAATCTTTGCCATTATTTGATATTGAGGGTTTGAAAGTAGAAATGAGAGGAGTAGTTTTTCTTGACTTACAAGAAACTACAGCAATATCTACCACTTCATCCTCTACCATGACTGCCGACACAATACAACCACCAATCTCTAACCACCTTCCTGACTTATTCATCACCAAAGATACTTCATTCTCCTCCATCCACGGTAAGCCTAAAATAATATCATGGCCACCGCTCAACCTAGTTACTCCTAAAACAGCTCTCAACTCATTCTTCTTTCCTTCGACATCCACAATTCCTAAACTTCCTCTCCATTCTCTTGTCACACCAATGCCCGATAATCCATCGAAACCAAAAATCCTCTGCGGTACTTCTTTCTTCTTCAGTTGTAATTGATTCATTTCTGCAAATCCTACATCGACAAAACTATCCATTGCTCCTGTGTCCACAAGCGCCATCACGTTTACTGGCATTTCATCTGAGATTAGTTGCAAAGGGATCAGAAAACGTCGGTGTTTCGAATTATCAGCCTGAATCCTAATTGCATCCAGATGAATGTTTTGATCTACCAACTGGTTATCAGAACTTTCATAATCTGGCTCTTGCAATGTCGACCAAAAAGATTCTACAAATTGAGCTGTATCATTCTTGATTTCCGTCGGGAGTGCTTCATAATCTTCTAATTCCAACTGTACTGCTGAAATCTGAGTAGGACCCGCAGAAGTTGATTTGTCGAGGACTGAATCACGTAGCATCTTCAATTTCTCTTCGACACGGACTGCAGGGTTAGGACAAGATCTTCTTCCTTTCTCTGCTCGTAACTTTCTGTGTTCTTCATCGTAAGGCTTCAAACAGTCGAAACACAGATTCTTCGAAATACATATGTGTCGAATTGCTGGAAAAGGATTTTGACCATCACGTCGTGTCAAAACGGCGTTCACGTCGATATCCATCGGAGTTGGCCCATTCCGGTTCAATGAAGGTACTGAATGATGTTGCGGTCGTTGAGAATATTGATGTCCAGAATGCGGATGTCGATAAAGTTTGACCTGTGACTTCAGCTGTGGGAAATTTTGAGCTACTCTTGACCTTAAATCAAGTATATCAGCTGCCTTTATCGCCATATCCTGAATTCGAAGAAGGTTTGTTTCTTGAACCCAACCTTTGATCCTCGTTGCTTCCAACTGGATACTCGGATGAAGACCTTCAATATACTGCAAGATCTTGTCTTCCTCCGATTTCTTGACGTGAAAACTCAATTGCTCGAATCTTGAATTATAATCGATGATTGAGCTCTTTCCCTGTTTGCATGCATTCAGTTGTTCTCTTGCGGTTTTATCTGCTTGCTTATCACCAAACTTGAACCACAATTCAGCTAAAAAGTTTTCCAAACTTGATAAAGTTGGCAGTTGGTAAGGAATACTTTTCAAATTACTGATTTGGCTGGAAATACCTTGAGAAGCGGCATTTCTTTCCAATAATCCCATGAACCAAATTTGGGTGCTTGACATCGGTGAATTCATGGAGGTAAAATGCTTGGCCACCCAATTGATCTTCTGAGTATCATTATGATCATTCGGAAAGCGGATTTGATCTAATTCTTCGTGAATTTCCAATAAAAATTGCTTCAAACACTTACTATCACCAAAAAATCTCAAGTTATCTCGAATTTTCGGCGGCCGAAAATCTACAATCCCAGCATCTTCTCTCTGAGACTCTCTTCGAAAAGGTTGATGTGGATTTGGCGTATTTTGTCGGAATGCTTGGGGTCCGGCTTGATAAAAGTCTTGTCGTTGGGGTCTCAAGAATTGATTATTCGAGTTAAAAGCCGGATTGAAATCAGGTTGTTGTGGTAAGAACGTAGGCTGTTGCGGCATAAACGGTACTTGTTGTTGAGTCGGCGGAAAAGGCTGTCTTGGCAGATAATTCTGTTGAGCAACGAACGGAGCTTGTTGTGGAATAAAGGGGGCAAAATGAGGTGGAGGTTGAGGGGGATTCGGATTAAAAGATGGTTGGTGAGGAATAAAAGTATTTGATGAAGGATTTGACGGATAAGCGGGATGAGGTGGAAAGTTCATATGATTGTGAACAGGATATATTCCTTGTGGATTATATCCTTGATATGACTGTTGGTTGAGATTAACTTGCGGAGCAGCATCATTAACCTCATTCCTTAAACCCATATTATTCAGACCATTTGCCAAACGAGTAACTGGCGACTGAGAGACAGGGATCCTTGTCTGCATCGGGGGGACATCGACTGAGATAGTATCAAATCCAGTCTGACCACTGATCGAAGTATGAGGTGGTGGATCACGGCCAAAGACAGACGAGACAGTGGGACTCCGTCCTTCTCTCCATGGATCCATAATCTCAGTTCAAGATATGTTCTAGATCTGGAATGGAGTCTGAATATACTGATGTTGGAGCGGTTACAATCGAATCTGAATAACGAATACGTCGATCTAGATATAATTCTTCGTATTCTTCTAGTTGCAGGTAAAAATCAAGATTCTGAAGTGAAGGTTCGATGAAGTTTGTTAAAAAAGGAAATTCTTCTGGATAACAAAAGAAAGGTAATTCTTCAAGATCTGACAATACTCAAAAGTCGTCTTCTCTTTCAGAATGGTCGAAAGGTAAAATTTTAAAAGAATCGAGTAAATTTGTTGAGGAATATGAAGAGGGAAGATGTATTTGAAAATAAGCGTGAGAAATTGAAATGTTGTTGAACATAAAAGGGAAATTAAAGAAAGAAGGAAATTTATTAAGGAATTTAATGAAATGAGAAAAGATTTTAAAAAAAAACTACGATTAGAAAATCAAAAGAAAAAATTTCATTAAGGGAAAAAATTATTAAGGGAAAAAAGAAATCAAATGGAAAAATTAAGAAAGATTGAAGGAAACCAAAATCAAATGGAAATTATAAGGAAAATTTTCTCAGTTTCAATTTCTCGATAAATTTAAAGATCAGAATAAAAATGTGATGGCTGGGGATATAGCTTAGCTCTTCAATCGGAAGATGCTTACACGGCTATGTCAATTGTCTTGTAAGGCAAGAGCGGTTCTCAGGATCGGAGAACTATTAACGAAAAGTGAGTGAAGATGATTTCTGATGAGGAAAAGGAAACATAAGGATACGGACAACAATCATGTATATATAGTAATAGTATTACAAATTAAGGTACCAAGTCCTTTGTCTTAGTTCAGTTCCTTGTTTTTCACTATTCCTACTATCAATAATTATAATTCATTGTTCATCAATAACTACTAAGATTTATGACAACAACTGCTAAGATAGCAGTTCATGACACATAAGCAGTCAGACAACTCCTGATAAAACTTGGTCTCCATAAAAAAATATAAGGCATTTCATATTCTTTATGCCTTTAATTCTATCTTGAACCAAAGTTTATTTGCTTTCCACATGTAAGAAACAGTAACTCAGACCACTGATTCAGGTTCAAGCAATCCAGTACTGGATGTATGATGGTCCATGCTACTGGAATTCGAGTAGGACTCAGATTGGTTGTTACTGCCATAAAGAGGCTCTTACTGTCAAAGCAGGGTTGGACATGATCAGATTTGGAGAAGTTTCAAATAAACCAACTGCACCATCAGGCAAAAGGCTTCTATCAACCCTACCCAAAAATCATTTGCCACCAACAAAGATCATGATGATCAATGAAACTGTATTGGACAATGATGATGACATAGTAGAAGAAAACAACTTCTTGACTGAATCAAATAGCCATGATTCAGAAGCTACAGAGTATTCCAAATCAGACAGCCAGGGTCCCAATGACCAGTTAAAGCAGAGAGATGCTAGCCTAGCTCCATGTGCTCTCACCAAAGTCATCTTTTGTTTATCATTCTCACAGGTGTCTATACCTGACTTAGTATGTAACTCAATCCAGATACAATAAATTGTTCACTTCAAGTGCCCCTTGAACCCATCACTTTCAAGCTAAAGCAAACCAACTGGATTATGAGGGCCCCAGACTGATTGGTGCTCATGGTCAGTGATGGAACATCTGGTATGATGGTCAGTCATGCTGCTGTGAAGCAAAACAGGTTTGTAATACTTGATAATGTTTCTTTTTGTCATATGTCTCTCATCTTGTATGCTCTCTCTTTATGATCTTTCTCTAGGTCATAAACTTCCTCCTCAATGCAGATCAAGGAGGCTATCACAAAGGTATAACAATTTCACCTGACAAGTGAAAAAGCAATGAGGTGTTGAACAAGCTGCTTGAGGGATTCAGACTACTCGATTCAGCAGACTCACATAGATAATGACACATTTTCAGCTTCAATCAATAACTAGCAATTTCTTTGTTCCCCCAAAGAAGATGGAAGTCAATTAATTGATTCATGACTGGTGCAGTGCTTTGTCAATACTCAATCTTGATTGGAATGTTATCCATGATGAAGAACAATAATCCTCATCAAAATATCTCAACAATGATCACAACAATGATCAGCCAACTTTGACAATACCAAACTGAGGCCCTACACTGTGATCAATTGTTTTTGGCAACAATCCTGAATCCTTATTGCCTGCTCGGCTTCTTCACCAACATATATTCCTAATACACCAACCAAGCCAAAGAGCTATTCCAACAAGTTCTCTCAACACACAAAGACCCGGTTCCTGATTTTCAGGAACCCAATGGATATCCTCAAGTTTCTGGGCCTGGTTCCCCTCATATATTCAATCCATTTGATGAGCAGGATGATTTCCAAGCCTCTTCAGTTGAGAAACTATCTGGAAATGATGAAGTTTACCAGTACCTTTCAGGTAGAAATTCATGAAAATGCAACATATTGGACTGGTGACAAGTAAGTTCTTCTCTCCCTTATAATATTTCAATATTTGAAAGACAGTTGATTCATCTTCCATATCTTGGTAGTGTAATCAGGTGGCTTTCCCAAAGCTTACTAGGTTGACTTGAGACTATGTATTCTTTCTAGGCACCTCCTGCGCAGTGGAGAATGTTTTGTTGAGAGAACATCCTCAACCGCGGCTCATATTTGTATAAACAATTGGGGTGATCTCCTCTCAAAAAAATTGTATGAGTGGTAGGGGTGCGTCAGTGGCTCAAACAGAGTTTTTATCCTGGGGGTGAAAGTGGAAAGGATGTATGTGACTTGTTGTGGGGGACTTGGGAGTGTCGTTGTAGACGGGAAGCTGTGGATTCCTGTGCAACTGACTATTGACAAAAAAAATTTAGCTCAGCTGTTTGGATCAAAATTTTTGCCAAATCCTGAGTATGTTTCTGTGACTTTATTTGTGTTAAGGTTTTTATCAGCTATAGCCCATTGTAAGTAGTTGGGTGCTTGGACTTTCAGAATTTAAACGGACTTCATATGTCAAAATCATGTCAAAATTACAGATGCCTCAGCGCTAGACCTCACTAGACTTCATCCCAGTGAAACATCATGATGAAACATTGTCTTCAAATTCCAATTACACGTGTCTTTGAAAATAACTGTGGATAGATCTACATATCAAAGGCTCAGTATTTACTTACAATTAATACACACAGAAGTCACAACTTAAAATTGGGGGATCTATGTAGCTTACTATCTGGTGCAAGTAGCACGTTACACCTCATTGACATTGTTTTGGGTCTGAACACAATAAAATGCATGTGAAGGTCATTTGTCCCAAAATGTCACAAGAAAATGCCCTATCTGATCATGCTTTGTTGCACTCTGACAGTGGTATAGTACAATTGGTGGAAATATATCTCAACGCACTTGCAAAGCATCTGCATAACATTTCTTTATATCAAAAAGTAAAACCACTCTGATTCATATAAAGAACCCCTCTATGAGGATGTCGATGGAGATGTCAAGCTAAGTAAAGTCCGTATTCAATTTGTTTTACTAATTACTGAAGATGCTTAAGCAAAACTCAAATATTGTTGAGCGATGGGTGAGTTGATTAATTGATACATTGTATTTTGCACCATTTCAATTCGTTTCCTAGAACCGAGAATGTTCATACAAAGGATTAATTGTTACTGTGATTAGACGTTAATATATTGTTTCCTTTCCGATCTGATCTATGGTCCTATGTTGTTTCTGAATTTTCGTGTCTTTCTCACTTTGATGTCAGTAACAAACCGAAGGGTGATCTCATTTGTTTGTTTAAGATAGCGATAGTCTGCGTGGGATGTAGACCTCCCACCCCACCCAGCCCGTCTCTCTCAATCTTGGTGCTTTGATGTTTCATAGTCTCAGTTTGATTGTACAATTTGTTCATCTTACGATCACAGTACTGAGGTTTGTTTTCTCTCCACAGTCCTCTCTCTCGCAATCTCGGGTTCTCAGAAATCTAATATCAATGTGTTGGCTGCCGAGCTATCCCATGGCGATGGGCCGCCTAAGCTTTCAGCATTTACCACCCAAATCCCGCCGGAGCCAAGCGAGTTATATTCCAAAATCCCACAGTGAGGGGCTCATCTCCAAAGTTGGACGACGAGTATGTAGTTCCTGGATGTGCCGTAAAACGAATTGTAACTTTTGCACTTGTCCGCATAAAGAAATATTCATAAATAGAGAAACAACTCTTCCCTACCGTTCAAGTAGCTTCAACTTTTACGCCATCTTGACAATAGTCTTATTTCAACTATTACATCTTCTTTTATCGCGGTCCATGATGAATTTCCTGCCATTATATATTTACGTTCTCTTTGGGTTTACGTTCCAACTGAACGCTAATTGCGAGAAGAATTTTGAGCCCGCGATAAACCTTGCATACGAGGTCCTTGGTCGCATAAGCAATCACAGGTAATGTATATCGTACATATTTTACATATTTTACATTCATCATGGTCAGACTCACACCGCGTAAAGATATCAACCTGCATTTTTGTTGAGAAAAATCCATTATCAAAGCTCTGAAGTTCTTTACGATTCAGAATCCAAATCAGCTTTGCAAGCTAAGCTACTCTGAGCAAACCTCACATGTAGATTTGGCCTGAGGTGTCAAGATCATTCCAAAATGAGAACACGAGCTAATATAAAAAACCCCTTCCATTTTATCCTACAGTTGGGAATTTGGAACGAATACAGAGGTCATCGTACAACTCAAAGGCGATTCAGAACTTAGCGTTTTCGCGCCGAACGCAAGCCTACCTCTACCTACGACTCAAGAACCAGCACTTTGGCAACCAGAGCCATTATTTGAATTGGTGGATTCAATCTTGGCTCAAAGATTACCAAATGCGACGACGATCACCGACGGTGAAGGATCTTCTGGCGACCCTGCTAGTCTTGGAGTTTCTCTCTTGGTCTTAGACAATGCGGTGAAGCGAGCTAACAAGGTACCCAAATATGACTATTTGAAGATAGCACAACAACAGTATAATCACTTGATGGGCACCGTTCCAAAGGATACAAATGGAGCCATTTCTCAGCGTGAATCGGAGGTTCAATACTGGTCAGTCAACCTCACAACATAATGTTATCATTTTGTTCCTACAGTCAAAGTGACGCTTATTGTTTTGACCCGATGACATTGTAATTGCAGGTCTGATTTTGTTCACATGGTCCCTCCTTTCCTTGCTTACCTCGGCGCCATCAATTCAGACTACGCTATCCTAGAAAATTCGTACCTTCAATGCAAATATTACCGTGACGTGCTTGGGGACCCGGAAACTGGAACTTGGCGACATGTCTTAAAGGGTAAGATCATTTTCAATTGAAGGGAGGCGAGAAAAAGGTCTGAAGTTCAATTTTGACTACCATAGGCTCATGGAATGACACTTTTCTATGGAGTACCGGAAATGCATTTGCTGCTGCTGGAATGATGAGAGTCAGACAGACCATGGAAGCCGTTTCAAATAAAGAATTAGCTGAAAAATTAACCCAGATGAAAATTGATCTAGAAAGCTGGATCTCTGAGATTGTGGTGGGAGCCTACAAATTTCAATCTCCAGAATCTTACCTACTTCCGAATTATTATGATAAGAAACCTGAGGACACATGTCAGTTTTGAAATTCTCTAAACTTTCAAAAAGACGCGTAAGGCTGATCATGAGTGATCTTTTTCAAAAAATAATTGACCCATAGATTTCGAGGTGTCAGGAACAGCTCTTTTGGCTGCTACCGCTTATCGGCTCGCCAATTTGAATCAGGAGCATATATTGACTTTACCGATGCGAAAAGTTGAGCACGCGCGAAAGGCAATCCTAGAAAAACATCTTAATCCCAAGAATGGAAGTGTTTCGACTGTCAATGGGAATGTCAAAGTCCCGTTTGATGGATCACCTGGTCAACTGAAACCCGAGGGACAAGCATTTGTCATACTGATGTATACTGCTTGGAAGGCCTATGAGTCACAATTCAACTCTTCATGTACATCAGATGATTATACTTCATATCATATCCCTGAATATCAATCCGATCCCGCCCACAGAAAACAAATTAAATTCTGAATTTGAAGGTTGTGACCAGTGAATTTTTATACTTTTTTTATCGATGATGTATCTCTTAGCTTCGTTTTCGTAGTGATTTTGTCCTTAGTATGCTTTCTTGAACTCTATAGACGTTTGTCTACTTACGATGGCCTTTGAAAGTAGAGATCAGTGTAAAACGCCTTATGCTTCATCCGAACCCATCAACTCTGTGAGTATCTTGAATTTGAACCCATATAGAAACTCTTTGGGAGCTCTTCATTCGAAAAGGTCGTGTCTACGTGCTACATCGAGCTGCCGTACAACTCTCACCCGAAGAGATAAAAAATTCATGTTCTCTTTTCTTCATCCGGTTTGTTTACGTACGCTCTTTTCTTACTCAAGGAAGTTGCATGCTCGTCGTGTCTCGCTTTTTCTTCGCTGTATCTGTCTAGATTGCTTGTGTGCTATCATGTTTATGATCTTGGGAGACAAAAGTAGATGAATAGAACGACTTGTAAGTCATTCCACGATGTATTGTACGTGAGTTCATGCCTAGTAACATGTCTGTAATAAATCGCAACCAACATAGTTAGCTACATGCTTTCTGTTTTCAAGACTATTCAATTCACCCAGCATGAGTATCGGACAGATATAGCCATAAAACTCATCACAGCTCCAATACTCCTAAGAACCTCTTCGATGATGAAAGGTTCATTGTGAGACTCCGTTCCAGTGACGATAACTTCAGCCTGATGTCATTTGCGAGGCTAAGTTTCTTGCGTCACATTTTAGATTCATGTCAGACGGAGCCATCTTTTTCGAAAAAGCTGAAGGTCAAAGTTTAAAAAAGAAGTGTGGTGTAAGATAAAGTAGCTTCAAGGAGATTTGTTCTGAGTAAAACCCTAGCAACTGGATGATCTGGATCAAGGGATCTTGATGCACATCCAAATGATGGTTTGGTCTGTCACAATACTTGACAAAATTGGTGCATTTCTGTTTCATCCAATCAGGAACAATCGAGCCACACCGAGGGTACGATGTAAAGTGATCTCGGTATCAACGTAAACACTCTCGATACGAATAGCAGATCTTGTCATAGATGTAGACGGTTGTTATAACAATATTTAATTATACATAGTAGTTATCTGTAGGAATTATAGTATTAACTATTAACTTTTCTTAGATTAGCTTATCCGTATTTTATTTTAAGTAGATTTCTGTTTAGTTTAATTATTCTCTGTTTTTAGACGTTGATCTTTCAATTATCTCTGTTCCTGGTTTAAGGATTTGTTACTTTATATAGTTTGTTTATTTCTCACTTTGGTTTTCTTTTTCTTATCGAAATTATTATATTCATTACTTTCCCTTTTCAAAGATTCTATCTTAAGACCAGACCAGAACGAGTTTTCGTTCAAGACCAGACTTGTATCTAAGAGATACAAGGTTCCCCATCACATTTTAATTTCGATCTTTAAACCTTAATATAAATTTTTTTTTCCCTTCTCTTGTTTTTCTCTTTTTATGTTTAATACAGTTTCTATTTTTCACGCTTATCATCATACATACATTCACTCGAATTTATACTCAACTGAAGATCTTCTAGCTTCGTTCCAAGAATTACCTTATTTTGAATTTAGTTGTGAAAATCCTTTTTCGGGCATTAAATACAGTTATTCAATTGAAGAAGATAATTCGAGATTTAACAACATCATCGAATTATTCCATCTTTTAAGAACTAATCAAGAAGAAGGATCGCCTAATACTTCAATTTTTTCAAGTTTAGAAGACGATCATTGAAATGAATCCTTGGAACGAACCACGAACAGGACATACTGAAGTCTCATCCTTGTTTGATATGGAGAGTGTTCGACCCGATCCTCCTCGACCACAGACTCCTGAAGAAATTCGTTTACTGCAAGAACAAATTCATCAATTACAAATTCAATTATCGAACTCTAACATGAATTCTTCGAGAACTCAAGATGGAAATCCAGAAAACCAACCGGTTTCGATGGATAACCTATCACAAGGAGTTCACGGTTTGAATATTCGAAATGATTTTTCTCATCATCAACAAATTCCTCATCATTTTAATTCTAGTCATCCTTCTCAATTTCATTCGACAGTACCTCCAAATTTTTCAGTACCCCCTAATAATTTTCAATCTCGTCCTCATCATCCTCAAATTCATCTCAATCCTCAATTTAATTCTCAAGTTCCTTTCAATCAATTTATTCCACTTCCTTCAAGTCATCATATGAAGTATCAACCTCAAATGAATTCATCAGTCGGCCCACCTCCGATTAATACTCAAATTCCGAATTATTATCCTCAGCCTCAATATGAACCTAGGCAGCATACTCCAATTCCTCAATTTGCGACTATGCCGCCGCATCCTTCTTTCAGATTACCGTATCAACCTCCGAGTGCTTATTCAAATTTCTCTCAGCCGGTTCCAACACCTCGCTTTCGAAACAATATACGATTCAGCGGAACGTCATCGCATTTGAAATCTTTCTTTCAAGATTTTTATCAAGAAATGAGGGAGAATGAATCGTATTTTTCTTCGAAGGATGATCGTTTCAAAATCAATTGGTTATCGACTTTATTTGAACCACGATCAACTGCAAGTAATTGGTTTAATTCTCTATTGGAGCAGAATGCGGCGTCTCAAGGAGCTTTTGATGGTTTTGATGATTTGAAGGGATTAGAATATAAATTACTTCCTTTAACATCTTTTGCATTATTTTTGCAGGAAATGCGTGTAATTTTTGCTGATAAGAATGAAGATAGAACAAATAGAAAGAATTTGGAAAATTGTAAACAAGGAGCTCATTCTATTATTGATTATAATTCCAGATTTCGATCGAATGTCATTCATGTTAGTATATCTCCGGAGGATGCGATCATCAAATATGTGAAAGGATTGGATCCGGATATTTTGGCAGAAGCAATCAGACTTCCTGGTTGGACTTCAACGAAGGTACTTCAAGAAAAGATGAATTTAGCCGTTCAAGCCGCTGAAATCGTTCAAGAATTATCAGAATTGCCGCCTAATCATTCATCTTATATCAAGAAGATTCATAAACCGGATTCTCAGAACATTCACCAATTTAGACCAACACCTGTTCACGTTCATCGATCTGATCAACCGGTTCCAATGGAGATTGATTCGATTGAGTTAAGTTCATCAAAGAAGAAGCCTCAAGTTTTTTTTCAAATTATGAAGGCATGTCAAGAAAGGAAGCTTTGTGCAAGATGTCTGAAGTCGTATGATTTACAAGGATCTCATTCTAAAGGTATTTGTCCAAATCAGAATAAGACATTACAAGAAAAATTACATTTTCTCAATATCAAGCCAGTTTCGCAAATACATGTTGAAAATCGAGAAGAGAATGAAGAGAAAGAATCTGAAGATTTTAATATTAATTCAATCGCCTTTGTGAATACGACTGAAGAACAATCAATTATGACGAACGATTTTGTATCAGACTATTTTAGTCAGATGAACGAATTGATATTTCCTAATGATGTTCATCAAGAGGTACAGTTTGATATCAATTCGGTCAGGATTGATACGTGTCAGGCAGCTAATGGAAAATTTATTATTCCATTCACGTTGTCAAATGATGGATCTCCAGTTATGATCATGGCATTGATTGATACAGGTGCAATGGCCGATTTGATTAGTCAAGATTTAATTCGAAAACATCAAATTGTTACAGTATCAAGAGAGCCTATGAGGTGTTTCGGGTTTGATGGATCAGTTGGTTCAGGAGGTGTTGTGGATAAAGAGTGGGTTGGAGAGTTAACGGCGACTTCGAGTTCTTCATCAAGAATCAGTTTACCAGCTAGGCTAGGAGTTACATCAATTCATGGTCAAGATGTTATATTGGGTTTACCTTGGATGAAGAGCGTTGGAGCATCAGCTATCTGTCATAAGAATGGAGTTTATCTTGTAATCAAAGGAGTAGTGATTGCAACGATGAATAGTTCACCTTTATCTGTAGTTGATTGTGAGTCGGAATCTGTTCTTCCTATCTTTTCTATTTCTTCCGTAAAAACCACAGATGAATCGACAAAGCCACAGCATTCTTCAAATAATCTTTCCTCTCTTGACAATTCTATGTCTTCAAATCCAAATCCGGACAAGTCTCTTCCTTCTAAATTACCTGAAACTTGCATAAAGTACTCACATGTTTTTTACCCACAGGATTTTGTACTTCCACCCCATCGCGTTTTTGATTGTGCAATTGATCTTAAACCAAATTGTGAACCACCTTTTGGTGGATTATATAACCTTGCTCAGTCGGAGCAACTTGAGTTGAGAGAATATCTCGATGAGATGCTTGGTAAGGGTTTTATCAGACCGTCATCTTCACCCGCAGCGGCACCTATTTTTTTTGTTAAGGTTCCAGGCAAAAAGAATCGACCATGCGTGGATTATAGAGGTTTGAACAAAATCACCAAGCGGGATAGTTACCCAATTCCCGTTATGTCATGGCTACTGAATCAATTGAAAGGTTGTAAGGTTTTTTCGAAAATTGACCTTAAATCTGCTTTTAATTTGATCAGGATAAAGGACGGTGACGAGTGGAAAACAGCTTTTCGAACACCTTGGGGTCTATTCGAATTTACTGTTATGCCGTTTGGATTGGCTAATGCCCCAGCAACTTTCCAACGGTTCATTCAATGGGTTTTAAGGGAGTTCTTAGATATCTTTTGTTTTGTTTTTATTGACGATATTTTGATTTTTTCGAAATCAGAAGAAGAGCACGCTCTACATATCGAGAAAATATTAGCTAAGTTATCTGAGCATCAACTTACAGCCTCACCAGCTAAATGTGAATTTTTTGTCACTGAAGTTGTGTTTTTGGGTTTCGTTATTTCAACTGAAGGTCTTCGAATGGATCCAAAGAAGTTAAATACTTTAGCTGAATGGCCATATCCGGCGGATCTTGCGGATTTGCGACGATTCTTAGGATTTGCAAATTTTTATCGACGATTTATTCCGGCCTTTTCTCAAATTGTCTCTCCTTTGACAGATCTCACAACTGCTTCAGCAAATACTGTGGTTGGATTGAAAAAGGATTTTGTTAAATTGGCTTTTGATTTATTACGAAGATTATTCTCTGAGTCCCCTTTTCTTCTTCACTTTGATTTTGAAAGGAAACGGGTTATACAGGTTGATTCTTCTGGATTTGCTTTTTCTGGTATACTTTCTCAATATTCAGATCAAGGCGAATTAAGGCCGGTGGCGTATTATTCTAAGAAGCTAACCCCATCTGAGCGGAACTGGCAGGTTCATGATCAGGAGTTGGGTGCGATTATTGCTTGCTTTCAAGAATGGCGAGCGTGGCTATTGGGATCGACTGAGGCTGTCGCCGTTTTATCCGATCATGCTAACTTGCGATATTTTATGTCAGCTCAGGACTTGACTCCTCGGCAAGCTCGATGGGCTTCTTTTCTCGGACAGTTTGATTTTGAAATTCTTCATACTCCCGGACGATTGAATCCTGCTGACCCTGCTTCTCGACGTTCAGATTTAACGGATGGAAAGGATTCTTCTAAGAAAGTGATTCTTTTCGGGGTTAGAGAAGTCAATAGCGTCGGAATTCAGGCGATATCCTTGCGAAAGGACCTTATCTTGGGACGTTCTGATCCTTCTATGTTTTTACCCGCTTCTATTGAAACTCAGTCATGGTTTCATTCCCTTTACTCGACAGATTCTCTTTTGCAGGATAGGCGGCCAAAACATCTCACTTATCAAGGAGATTTATGGTGGTGGCGAGACAGGATTTATGTTCCTTTGGCGGCCAGGACTACAATTATGCGTCAAATGCATGAAACTCCGTCAGCGGGCCATTGGGGTAGCATGAAAACTTTAGATCTTTTGACTAGGACTTTCAGCTGGCCTAATGTTCGGGAAGATTTGCTCGTGTATTTGAAGACTTGTATCAGTTGTCAAAAGGTGAAGGTTGACAGGAGACCTCCTCAAGGGGAACTGGTTCCGTTACCAGTACCGGAACGGCCGTGGTCTACTATCGGCGTTGATTTTATTGTGAAATTACCTTTGTCTCAAGGTTTTGATTCCATCATGGTTGTTGTCGATCATATGGGGAAAGGCGCTCACTTTATTCCGGCAAAGGAATCGTGGGATGCGGAAGATTTGGCTGAGTCATTTGTTTCTCATATATTTCGATATCATGGTTTACCTGACGTCATTGTTTCCGATCGTGGTTCTACCTTTGTATCACGATTTTGGACAGCGGTTTTGAAATTGCTTAACGTGTCTCCGGCTCCTTCAACTGCTTTTCATCCTCAGACGGATGGTCAGGTAGAGAGGGTTAATGCATTGGTTGAAGATTTTTTACGACATTTTGTCTCCGATGATCAGGTCGATTGGGTGAAATGGTTACCCATTGCGGAATTTGCTTACAACAACTCTCCGTCGGCGTCGACTGGCTACTCTCCCTTCTTTGCTTACACTGGGTGTCACCCGCGTTTCAATTCTTTGGTTGCTACCAGTGGTGTTCCTCGTGCTGATGACTTTGTTGAACATATGCAGACCATCCATCAGGCGTTGAAATTCAATCTGGAAAAGGCTAAAGCGGCTCAAGCAAAATTTTATAATGGATCTCGACGAGTTAATACGGTTTATTCACCTGGGGATCTAGTTTGGCTGTCGCGCAAGAATCTGCGGACCCTGCGTCCTTCGAATAAATTGGATTATCGGCGGATAGGCCCATTTCCTGTTAAATGCATGGTTGGCAAGAATGCTGCTGAGTTGATTTTACCTCCTTCTCTGCGGCGTCTTCATCCTGTTTTTAATGTGTCACTGTTGTCGCCTTTTGTAGGAGAATTTTTTCCGGATAATGACTGTTTTGATGGCTTGCTTCAAGAGGAGCATGATGCGGGGGTCCCATCCTTTATTATTAATTTTAGGGTTACGCCTCAGGGTGTTTTCGAATATCTCTTGCGGGGTGGGGATAGTACTGGCTTGGATGATGTCTGGACGCCGCTTACTCGAATTTCTACTGTCTTGGATCCTTGGTTAAAGAAATTTCACCTCCTTTCACCGGCTTTGGGTACTGGCCCACCTGAGAGTGTGTGGAGGGCGCGTTCACTTATTTGTTAATTTTATACAAGGTTGATCATAATTTGTCATAGATGTAGACGGTTGTTATAACAATATTTAATTATACATAGTAGTTATCTGTAGGAATTATAGTATTAACTATTAACTTTTCTTAGATTAGCTTATCCGTATTTTATTTTAAGTAGATTTCTGTTTAGTTTAATTATTCTCTGTTTTTAGACGTTGATCTTTCAATTATCTCTGTTCCTGGTTTAAGGATTTGTTACTTTATATAGTTTGTTTATTTCTCACTTTGGTTTTCTTTTTCTTATCGAAATTATTATATTCATTACTTTCCCTTTTCAAAGATTCTATCTTAAGACCAGACCAGAACGAGTTTTCGTTCAAGACCAGACTTGTATCTAAGAGATACAAGGTTCCCCATCACGTCATAGATGTAGACGGTTGTTATAACAATATTTAATTATACATAGTAGTTATCTGTAGGAATTATAGTATTAACTATTAACTTTTCTTAGATTAGCTTATCCGTATTTTATTTTAAGTAGATTTCTGTTTAGTTTAATTATTCTCTGTTTTTAGACGTTGATCTTTCAATTATCTCTGTTCCTGGTTTAAGGATTTGTTACTTTATATAGTTTGTTTATTTCTCACTTTGGTTTTCTTTTTCTTATCGAAATTATTATATTCATTACTTTCCCTTTTCAAAGATTCTATCTTAAGACCAGACCAGAACGAGTTTTCGTTCAAGACCAGACTTGTATCTAAGAGATACAAGGTTCCCCATCACATTTTAATTTCGATCTTTAAACCTTAATATAAATTTTTTTTCCCTTCTCTTGTTTTTCTCTTTTTATGTTTAATACAGTTTCTATTTTTCACGCTTATCATCATACATACATTCACTCGAATTTATACTCAACTGAAGATCTTCTAGCTTCGTTCCAAGAATTACCTTATTTTGAATTTAGTTGTGAAAATCCTTTTTCGGGCATTAAATACAGTTATTCAATTGAAGAAGATAATTCGAGATTTAACAACATCATCGAATTATTCCATCTTTTAAGAACTAATCAAGAAGAAGGATCGCCTAATACTTCAATTTTTTCAAGTTTAGAAGACGATCATTGAAATGAATCCTTGGAACGAACCACGAACAGGACATACTGAAGTCTCATCCTTGTTTGATATGGAGAGTGTTCGACCCGATCCTCCTCGACCACAGACTCCTGAAGAAATTCGTTTACTGCAAGAACAAATTCATCAATTACAAATTCAATTATCGAACTCTAACATGAATTCTTCGAGAACTCAAGATGGAAATCCAGAAAACCAACCGGTTTCGATGGATAACCTATCACAAGGAGTTCACGGTTTGAATATTCGAAATGATTTTTCTCATCATCAACAAATTCCTCATCATTTTAATTCTAGTCATCCTTCTCAATTTCATTCGACAGTACCTCCAAATTTTTCAGTACCCCCTAATAATTTTCAATCTCGTCCTCATCATCCTCAAATTCATCTCAATCCTCAATTTAATTCTCAAGTTCCTTTCAATCAATTTATTCCACTTCCTTCAAGTCATCATATGAAGTATCAACCTCAAATGAATTCATCAGTCGGCCCACCTCCGATTAATACTCAAATTCCGAATTATTATCCTCAGCCTCAATATGAACCTAGGCAGCATACTCCAATTCCTCAATTTGCGACTATGCCGCCGCATCCTTCTTTCAGATTACCGTATCAACCTCCGAGTGCTTATTCAAATTTCTCTCAGCCGGTTCCAACACCTCGCTTTCGAAACAATATACGATTCAGCGGAACGTCATCGCATTTGAAATCTTTCTTTCAAGATTTTTATCAAGAAATGAGGGAGAATGAATCGTATTTTTCTTCGAAGGATGATCGTTTCAAAATCAATTGGTTATCGACTTTATTTGAACCACGATCAACTGCAAGTAATTGGTTTAATTCTCTATTGGAGCAGAATGCGGCGTCTCAAGGAGCTTTTGATGGTTTTGATGATTTGAAGGGATTAGAATATAAATTACTTCCTTTAACATCTTTTGCATTATTTTTGCAGGAAATGCGTGTAATTTTTGCTGATAAGAATGAAGATAGAACAAATAGAAAGAATTTGGAAAATTGTAAACAAGGAGCTCATTCTATTATTGATTATAATTCCAGATTTCGATCGAATGTCATTCATGTTAGTATATCTCCGGAGGATGCGATCATCAAATATGTGAAAGGATTGGATCCGGATATTTTGGCAGAAGCAATCAGACTTCCTGGTTGGACTTCAACGAAGGTACTTCAAGAAAAGATGAATTTAGCCGTTCAAGCCGCTGAAATCGTTCAAGAATTATCAGAATTGCCGCCTAATCATTCATCTTATATCAAGAAGATTCATAAACCGGATTCTCAGAACATTCACCAATTTAGACCAACACCTGTTCACGTCATGAACCTGCCAGTTCCGCTCAGATGGGGTTAGCTTCTTAGAATAATACGCCACCGGCCTTAATTCGCCTTGATCTGAATATTGAGAAAGTATACCAGAAAAAGCAAATCCAGAAGAATCAACCTGTATAACCCGTTTCCTTTCAAAATCAAAGTGAAGAAGAAAAGGGGACTCAGAGAATAATCTTCGTAATAAATCAAAAGCCAATTTAACAAAATCCTTTTTCAATCCAACCACAGTATTTGCTGAAGCAGTTGTGAGATCTGTCAAAGGAGAGACAATTTGAGAAAAGGCCGGAATAAATCGTCGATAAAAATTTGCAAATCCTAAGAATCGTCGCAAATCCGCAAGATCCGCCGGATATGGCCATTCAGCTAAAGTATTTAACTTCTTTGGATCCATTCGAAGACCTTCAGTTGAAATAACGAAACCCAAAAACACAACTTCAGTGACAAAAAATTCACATTTAGCTGGTGAGGCTGTAAGTTGATGCTCAGATAACTTAGCTAATATTTTCTCGATATGTAGAGCGTGCTCTTCTTCTGATTTCGAAAAAATCAAAATATCGTCAATAAAAACAAAACAAAAGATATCTAAGAACTCCCTTAAAACCCATTGAATGAACCGTTGGAAAGTTGCTGGGGCATTAGCCAATCCAAACGGCATAACAGTAAATTCGAATAGACCCCAAGGTGTTCGAAAAGCTGTTTTCCACTCGTCACCGTCCTTTATCCTGATCAAATTAAAAGCAGATTTAAGGTCAATTTTCGAAAAAACCTTACAACCTTTCAATTGATTCAGTAGCCATGACATAACGGGAATTGGGTAACTATCCCGCTTGGTGATTTTGTTCAAACCTCTATAATCCACGCATGGTCGATTCTTTTTGCCTGGAACCTTAACAAAAAAAATAGGTGCCGCTGCGGGTGAAGATGACGGTCTGATAAAACCCTTACCAAGCATCTCATCGAGATATTCTCTCAACTCAAGTTGCTCCGACTGAGCAAGGTTATATAATCCACCAAAAGGTGGTTCACAATTTGGTTTAAGATCAATTGCACAATCAAAAACGCGATGGGGTGGAAGTACAAAATCCTGTGGGTAAAAAACATGTGAGTACTTTATGCAAGTTTCAGGTAATTTAGAAGGAAGAGACTTGTCCGGATTTGGATTTGAAGACATAGAATTGTCAAGAGAGGAAAGATTATTTGAAGAATGCTGTGGCTTTGTCGATTCATCTGTGGTTTTTACGGAAGAAATAGAAAAGATAGGAAGAACAGATTCCGACTCACAATCAACTACAGATAAAGGTGAACTATTCATCGTTGCAATCACTACTCCTTTGATTACAAGATAAACTCCATTCTTATGACAGATAGCTGATGCTCCAACGCTCTTCATCCAAGGTAAACCCAATATAACATCTTGACCATGAATTGATGTAACTCCTAGCCTAGCTGGTAAACTGATTCACGCGCGAAAGGCAATCCTAGAAAAACATCTTAATCCCAAGAATGGAAGTGTTTCGACTGTCAATGGGAATGTCAAAGTCCCGTTTGATGGATCACCTGGTCAACTGAAACCCGAGGGACAAGCATTTGTCATACTGATGTATACTGCTTGGAAGGCCTATGAGTCACAATTCAACTCTTCATGTACATCAGATGATTATACTTCATATCATATCCCTGAATATCAATCCGATCCCGCCCACAGAAAACAAATTAAATTCTGAATTTGAAGGTTGTGACCAGTGAATTTTTATACTTTTTTTATCGATGATGTATCTCTTAGCTTCGTTTTCGTAGTGATTTTGTCCTTAGTATGCTTTCTTGAACTCTATAGACGTTTGTCTACTTACGATGGCCTTTGAAAGTAGAGATCAGTGTAAAACGCCTTATGCTTCATCCGAACCCATCAACTCTGTGAGTATCTTGAATTTGAACCCATATAGAAACTCTTTGGGAGCTCTTCATTCGAAAAGGTCGTGTCTACGTGCTACATCGAGCTGCCGTACAACTCTCACCCGAAGAGATAAAAAATTCATGTTCTCTTTTCTTCATCCGGTTTGTTTACGTACGCTCTTTTCTTACTCAAGGAAGTTGCATGCTCGTCGTGTCTCGCTTTTTCTTCGCTGTATCTGTCTAGATTGCTTGTGTGCTATCATGTTTATGATCTTGGGAGACAAAAGTAGATGAATAGAACGACTTGTAAGTCATTCCACGATGTATTGTACGTGAGTTCATGCCTAGTAACATGTCTGTAATAAATCGCAACCAACATAGTTAGCTACATGCTTTCTGTTTTCAAGACTATTCAATTCACCCAGCATGAGTATCGGACAGATATAGCCATAAAACTCATCACAGCTCCAATACTCCTAAGAACCTCTTCGATGATGAAAGGTTCATTGTGAGACTCCGTTCCAGTGACGATAACTTCAGCCTGATGTCATTTGCGAGGCTAAGTTTCTTGCGTCACATTTTAGATTCATGTCAGACGGAGCCATCTTTTTCGAAAAAGCTGAAGGTCAAAGTTTAAAAAAGAAGTGTGGTGTAAGATAAAGTAGCTTCAAGGAGATTTGTTCTGAGTAAAACCCTAGCAACTGGATGATCTGGATCAAGGGATCTTGATGCACATCCAAATGATGGTTTGGTCTGTCACAATACTTGACAAAATTGGTGCATTTCTGTTTCATCCAATCAGGAACAATCGAGCCACACCGAGGGTACGATGTAAAGTGATCTCGGTATCAACGTAAACACTCTCGATACGAATAGCAGATCTGTGAATTGTAAGTATAAAACCCTCACGTCAAAAACCTGGCATGTATTGACTTTATGAAGAGCTCGATGTGGCGCGTTGCCATCGATCTTAGTATCCAGGACCTCGACTTTGAGACACTTGCTAAGTAGGATTATAGTTCACCCTGTGACCTTGCTATAACTGGTTTTGTTGACTTTACGCGCTGTTTTGTTATCCGATGAGATAAATCAACAGAGGCCTTTCCTCTCATAAAAGGCGGGCTTGTAGCGCTCTAGAAGGATAGAATCACAACTCCAAAATCACTTGACTTTGACTTCCTTTCTCTACTCAAATAACTACCTTATTTGGTGTATATATTCATATTATTCTATCTTTCTGCTCCACGGTTCTAAGAAGTTATATATCTCTTACGTCATCATCTCGTGGCTAGGTCACCAGTTGACATCATCTTATCACATCATATCTCAAGATGTTTTCTTTTCTTTATATTTACGTTTTCTTGAGCATCATGTATCGGATTGAGGCTGCCAAGGAGCCTGATTATCAGCCTTCAATAAACCTTGCTTACGAAGTACTTGGACGTATAAGCAATCACAGGTAAATTCTAAATCAATCTCATCAATCCCATTCCCCCAAGAAAATATCGAGTCCTTATTCAGGATGATTTTGTCCACATTTTGACCGTGATTTGATTGAAACCAATACTGATAGCCCTCAATTTACCTCATTATCTTTGCAGTTGGGAGTATGGAACATATTCAGAAGTGATGTTACAACTCAAAGGAAATTCCGAATTGAGTGTATTCGCACCCAAAGCAAGTCTTCCATTACCAACGACACCCAACACCAAACTTTGGCAACCGGAGCCATTATTTAAATTAGTAGATTCACTCTTAGCTAAGCGAGCCAAAAATGCCACCACGATCATCGAAGCTGATGGAGCAGCTGGTGATCCGGCTAGTCTTGGAGTTCCTCTTTTGGTTTTAGATAATGCTTCTAAAAGGGCTAATAAGAAACCCAAGTATGATTATTTAAAGATTGCTCAACAACAATATGATCATTTGATTAAGGTAGTTCCAAAAGATAAGAATGGGGCGATTTCTCAGCGTGAATCTGAAGTTCAATATTGGTCAGTCAAGATCACCGTGAAGTTTTTGTTATATTCTTCTTTTCTACAATCGAGTGAGACTTATGAATTTATTAATATTACATCAAAATTTCAGGTCTGATTATGTTCACATGGTCCCACCTTTCCTTGCTTACCTTGGTGCCATCAATTCAGATTACGCCATCTTAGAAAACTCGTACCTCCAATGTAAATATTATCGTGACGTACTTCTGGACGCAAAATCTGGAACATGGAGACATATCCTAAGAGGTAAGATAATCTTCGATTGAAGAAAAAGTTGAAAAGTCCAACACTCATTGTATGATCATAGGTTCATTCGAAGACACCGGTATATGGAGCACTGGAAATGGTTGGGCTGCTGCTGGAATGATGAGAGTTAGACAAACAATGGAAGCTGTGTCAAATAAAGAATTATCTGGAAAATTGACCAAGATGAAAACTGATTTAGAAAGCTGGATTTCTGAGATCATTGTCGGATCATTCAAGTTTCAGTCTACAAAGAGCAACTTACTTCCAAATTACTTTGACAAGAAACCAGCCGAAACATGTAGGTGTTATATTCCTATAAGACCTTAAAACTAAACAAAAGGATGATGACTGATTCTTTGGTTTTGAATCTTCTTTAAACAGTTGAGGAGGTATCAGGAACAGCTTTAATAACTGCCACTGCTTATCGTCTAGCAATCCTAAACAAAAAATTCAACACAATTTTACCCATGCAAAAAGTAGAAGCAGCAAGAAAGACGATCTTAGAAAAACACCTTGATCCCAAAACTGGAAGTGTTTCTACAGTCGTAGATCCATTAAACTGGAATTCCAAAGCTCCATTCGATGGATCACCTGGTAAACAAAGTCCTGAAGGACAAGCCTTTGTGATTCTTATGCACACTGCTTGGAAGGTTTATACATCCTCAAACTCTGCACTTAACTCTACCTCTGGCTCAGCCTATAGTAAGAGAAGTATAATCCAACTTTGATTCCAAACTGTCTGTGTATGAAGAACTCCAATGTATAATTTATTTTTTTATGTGATGTGTTATTTTGAAATTGTTATTTATCACTGGATTGAGAACTTTTTAGAAAGGCTTTGCAAGATGACTTTTGTATCATAGCTTGATAGCAACTATAGAAATCAATGTTCAATATTTATGTATGTATCTATGTATGCCAATCATGTATCTATCAATGTATTTATATATCAAAATGGGTTACACCAACAAATCTTCACTGCTGGACTTTGTCTTCCTTGATACCTGACTGAGAGTAACAGTGGTGCGCGGGTGATTGCCGCGCTCTTTGGGAGTGGAGCGCGACCTGGGACCATGGTCGACCTTTATGAGTTTAAGTTTTGCTATCAAGCTAGTAGAGATGTCTGATTGCGGGTATATTATAATAGTCTTGGATATAATTCCAGAAAATTTGATTGCAAAGAATCTCAAATTTTATGAGACTTATTTTATTGATCAATTGGGATCACTCACCCCAAGGGGCACAGGGTGGGGAGCGGTGGGGACAGATGGAGACTTGTCGAGAAAGATCTATCTGAACGATGACCTGTGACTGAATGCGTACACACAGTTTTCTTTCTCCACCCATCAAACATGACTCCTGTTCGCATTTTGTGTTCATCCAACTTTCTTGATCTGGATTGAGAACTATGCATTCTTTGTCAACGCTTTCATGTGATTCAACTCTCACAGTGAAGCAAGTTTTACCAGCTGAGATGTGGTATTATCCATTTCGGATCATTCTGATGGGTAAGCTGTGGGTGATTGAAATGACAATACATTCTCACATTTCGCTTTCATCTTCAAAGGATGTCGTTCCTATTTTTCTAATGTAAGTCTTTTGGCTCATCTCATTGGAAAAGCGATATGTTTGATGAATTCTCAAGTCAAGGCACAAGGGTAAAAGCTGATTGGATGAGAAAATCAGCATCCAGATGAGCTTGTAAGACCCACGTGTACGCGAGTTTGAAGTACACTTATAGTCCAAGCCCTTCAATCCTCAGGATCAGAAGGAAGATTGAGATCACATCAGAAGTTTTCTTCTTTTAGCACAGACTTGAGGTTTGATGTAATTCCATCTGATTTAATTTGATTTGAATTTCTTTTTACCAGAGTTTTCTACTTTTCTAAATCATCTCATTCTCAACTTCTTAAATCATCAATCGCACGGTCGTTTCTTTTTTTTTCTTTGCTTTTTTTCTTTCTTCGTGAATTTAGACTTTCAACCAGATTCATCAGTCAACAGGTTCCTTTACTTGGTATAAGAACGAGACTTGATTTAGACAAACGGTTTCCCCTTTTTTCTTATTATTACATATTTTAATTATCTTTCATCTTAAACTTTGTACCTGAGTTAAATCATCAACTATCTCAACAGGTACAAACTTACTTTTCTCTTTTTCCCGATCAATCCACACTTCCTAATATTATACAATTCAATCCGACTTGACTGCTTGAGTTGAGTGTTTTGAATTGAAACTAGTTTTAAAGTTTTGTCAGATCATTAGTATAAATCACATCATCCTACCTTTGATTTCTCTTTACCCAACTCAAAAACCTCGTCCTTTACTTTTCATTAAGTACTTACACTCAATCCAACTCATTCTCATTCACTTTTATTCTCAACTACCTACCTTACTACTACTTCATCATGCCCGGTTTTATATCATCCATCAAGGCTAAGCTACCCAACATGCCATCTATGACGACCAAGTCACCAGTCGTCACTCCTGCTGCTACCAAGACCGAAGCCGATCCTATTGCTGCTGTCACATCAGAAGAGCCTGCTACTGCAGCTGAACCCACCTCCACCGATGCGACACTTCACGTACCTGGTGAACTTCCTTTAGCAAGCGCTTCCGACCTTGCCCTTCCTCAAACCACAGAACCGGTTGCACCCGAAACTCCCGCTGTCGAAGAGACCGTACCAGCAACAGAAGAGCTGTCGACCACTGAAATCGCTGAAGCAACTTCCGCTCCAATTGTCGAAGCACCTGCCGTCCCAATCGTGGAAGCACCTGCCGCCCCGATTGTGGAAGCCACTCCTGCTCCGATCGCGGAAGCCACTCCTGCTCCGATTGTGGAAGCACCTGAGCCAGCTCAAGAAAAGCCTGCACCTGTCGAAGAAGCACCAGTTGCGGTCCAAGAGACTCCTGTTGAAGTCAAACCTGAAGAGCCAGAAGTAGAGACGGTTGTTGTAGGCCCCATTACTGGCGGTGAACCAGGTCTCTCAGAACCTGTTCCTGGTGTTCCCGAGGCGTCTTCCTCTACTGGTAAGCTTGATCATTTCACTCTGTTACATTTGATTATACCTTCCTAATTGATGTTTACATCCAACAGCCGAAGATCCCACTGCAACTCCCGCCGAAGAAACTCCAGCTGTTCTTGAGGCTGCGACCGGGCCCATTGAACCTTCAACTACACCTACTGGAGAAGCACCAAGTACCCTCTCTTTTCCCACGACTCAATCTCAAACAAATGTAGCCGAAGGTAAAGAAAACCAAACGAGTGGTGGACACGGTGGAGGAATGGGACGAACGATTCGTCACAGTATTCGAAGATTTGGTAGATCTAGTGAAAAGGTACCCGGACGAAAATCATTAGATGCAGGTGCACGTAAATCGATGGATGTACCACGTAAATCGATGGATGTTTCAGAAACGCCGATTGTGGAAGAAGAAGATCATGAGAAGAAGAAAGTACCGATTGGTGATAAATTGAAAGGTGTTTTTGAAGAAGTTAAAGGTCGAGGTGAGTTTATTTAATCGGATCTACAATAAATCATGGGTTTCTGATTATCTTTTCAATGTGTTGTTTTTTGTTGATCATTAACAGTCAAAAAGGATCCTGAAGCAGTAGCTTATGGTAAAGCTTTACGAAGTGGAGATTTGAACGTTTAGACCTTACTGCTTCACATTTCTTTTTACCACTTTTTTTCAAACCTTTTCTATCTTTTCATTCTGCTATGAGTTTCTCAACTAATTTTCATTCCTATTTGATCTTCATCATTCTGCAAAGAAGCATATAATCTTATCATTTAATCTTATTTCTATTTTCTAATCTTGTTTTTGTCTTCGTCTTTTTTTGATTTGATTTGATTTTTTATTTTGTATTTTTTTGACGATAACGAAGAGGATAATCATCAAATACATTACATGATGGTCTTTTATGATTTTTATGATTTTTCTTTTTGTTTTTGATTAGAGGTTTAGGAAATCAAGACGAATCAGATACCATATACATTATAATTGATGAATCTGTTCATTTCTTTGAGTAATGCGCGTTTTAGTTCTACATTTTTCGATGAATTCAGTGAAAATCTTGGAAGTGCTCTTGGTGAGATTAACTTCAGTGCTGATCGCAGCAGTTGCAGCTGACGTTGGCGGCACTGGTGTGATACTTCAGTGAAATCATGACGGTGTGCAGCACTATTATATGTACCTAATCTGCTTGGAGTGCATGAGTTCCAAGGTAGATACACTTTATGATCAGATTATTGAAAAGATGTACATCACACGGGCCATCTGCTTCTTCACAACACATACAATCAGATAATCATTTTGTTTGAGCTTTACATCAATGAGAATTCAAATGCTGACACCAGACAAACCGCTAATCGATTAATTTTAATTTTTTTTTTGAACAATCAACATTTATGGAGCAAATTTGAAAAAGCTTGCCATGAATTCCCCGCTGATTTCCGCAAGTTTTGCGGGCAAGATTGGTCAAGCTTTTCGGCTTTACATATTTGTAAATCGGACCGAGATTCAAAATATGTACATATTATGTACGGCTGATCTCTGGTTGGTGAGACACAAACTCAACAGAATTTCCTGACTGGAAAAATGGGCGAGTTTCCAAGAGGGAGAAATTGGGAGTTACGTATGGAAATGATTCTTTATCATACATTTGGTCCTATGATCAGTTTGTTTCAACGAGGCTGATTGGTCAACTGCGCTGTTTGGACAGCTGTTCTCCGCACGCAGCTGTGCGATGGATTTTCCTTTATATAAGATTGTCTCCACCCAGTGTAGAGGGCTTCGAAGGGATTAATTATCTGAATAGAAATCTATTGTCTTGAATCCTCAGATTACCTTACATCCTCTCCTTAAAGAAGTTATTACTATCAAAGCTGATATGTCAACTCGACACCAAAATCGATGGTCTCTTCCAGCCCAAGCTTCAATAACTCATGCTCATCCTGGTGTAACGATGAGATCAAGATCAGATAACAACCCTGACATTCAGTCATCATCCTTCGTACACAATCATGGCTCTTGGTCATCTCCTCTTCATGATCACACCCGCATACCATCCAATTTTACGAAGCCAACTGATATACCGGGATCAGGGGAAATAAAAAATCGTTTTGCGATTGATCCGAATCAAGAGATCGAGCGCAAACTAGAAAGATTAGAAAAGATGCATCAATCGATTTATCATTATATTCCCTCAATAGAACCACTTTCTTTTGATGGAAGAAATTTATATCGATGGAGTAAAACTCTTGATTTTACAATTTACAATATGTTAAATCTTCGACATTACTTTTCATCTGCAACTATTGCATTTGATCCTATAAGTAGAGAAGAAGATAAATTAGTAGTTAGATTGATTTATGAAACCATACCAGAATCAATCAAAGATCATATTGATAAAATTGGAGAATATCCTTGCTCTTCTGAAATCTTTGATTATATACAGAACTTGTTCGAAAATGAAGAAGCACATGGAAGAACAGCTCAAATCCGTACTTGGACACGTTTACTCAATCAAAGATTTGATCTTAGCGTAGATGATTTAACGGAACATATCAACAGAATCAATCATACCATGGATAAACTTGATTCTCAAGGGTTTACTTGGACTAAAGATTCAATGGCTGGAATTCTATACCAATTGACAATTCCAGTTTTAGATGGATTCAATTTAGAGGGAGCTAATCAAAAACTAGACTTGCGTTGGTCATGTGACAAATCACCTTTTAAACCAGAAGAGATAATTCGTGCTATTCAATCTGAAGTCAACATCAAGAAAAATATTCATGGTGTATCGAATCGACCAATCTCCAAAGATGGGTTTGTGCATCTACCTCACCAAACAGAATTTGATCACTGGATCAATAACACGATCAAATCTCCAATGAAACAAGGCTATCTCAACAATATTGGAGCACGTGGCATCACGGCTGACCCTATGGGTGGCATCCTCCCTGGGCCACTGATGCCCATGATGTATACTGAACTCGGAATCAAATATCCAGCACCGCGTATACAAACAACAACTCAAAAAGAAGAGGATAAGAGTGCAAGCAAAAAATTCAATGGCTTACATGACAGAATTTCAACGCCATATACTTCAGATTCCCATGAGTCCGAGGGGTCTTCAACTGAATTTGAGAATGACGAATCTGATCACCTACAGAGAGGAACCTTTGATACAGATACTGAGGATGAATTTGACGAATTCCATCCCGATGTGGATCCATCTTATGTACTCGATTTAGCAGATTGGGAGCATGATAAAAACTTTATATATCTTTATAACTCAAAAGGTAAACTATTACGAGCTATTCTGAAGAATCGTCTTCCATCTGCTGTTAATAAGAAACTCCTTCAAGCTTATTCTTCTAGAGAACCTTTGGAAGCTGAAATAGATGCTTTCAATCAAAGAAAACTTGAAATGAAAGGTGGTTTGCCAATGAGGTTTTTGAATGATAAGATTTGTTTTGGTCATCCGTAATCAATACTCTTTGTTGCTATCTTGTGCTCTTTGTCATCACTCTTTGATGTTTCATAGATAGCTATAAGGTATGGAGTTGTCTTTTGAATCAGTCTATTTGTCTTCACTTTTACCATTGGGATTTGGGTTGTCTTTTATCTCTAGCATATTCATTTATTGAAAAAACGTTTCCTCTTGTCTCTCTATCGTCTGACTTGTGTTCCTGACTAACAAAAGGTGGGGAAGAGGACCGATGTTCATGATCAATTCGAAAAATAACCGCAAGTCTTGGGAGAAGTCCTATTTTCTGATGGTTCTTTGGTATCATATAACATTCGATCCCTGGGATCGAAATCTTCTTGTATGGAAGCATTGAGGATATGGTGTCAGTGATATCAAGTCAAAAGTTGTATCTTTCCTTTCTCTCCCACTTTGCTTTATGTAAAAGTCGTTGATTCTATCCACGATGCCATATATCCAGCTATCCAGTACTGTGCAAAACATGCGATTCATGAGAGGCTGTTTACCTGTGATGCTGACTCATGTTCTCTGGTCAATGAATTGGAGATTGGTACGACTGCACAAGACCTTATTTTGCTATGTCACTTGACCCCCAAATCACATGTCTGATCAAAACTCTTCATAGTTATTGCAGAGTTTAAGATCCGCATGTCAAATGATATTATCAAGTACTGCAGTTCTAGGGTCTGCCGATAATATAGCTTTTGCAGGACATTTGGAAATACACAAAACAATTGAATGAATTCCTCGCAGAATCTACATCATATCGTACATTTTTTTTGGATATACAAAATGATCTATATACTCTACTCAACGAAAACTTCTACATAGAACTTAAGTGGATGCAAATCGGTGATTGTTCCTGATATCTCTACGCTTGGTATCTATGATCAGATGTAAATGCTTTACTTGAGGTCGGAAAAGAGTTTGAGGAGTTTGGGGAAGTTGATGGTTCCTAGGCCTGATGTGAGAAGAGGGATTTCATTGAGTAATGAGTCAGTATTTGGTTTGGAATCAAACCCTTTCAACTCATTTCGGGAATATTCAACGTACCGGTAATAGGATCCCAGCCCTATTGATCAAAAAGAAGGAGTGTGGATAAGATCATCAATTTTGATGTAAGCATAGTGAGAGGGATCTGAACGAACTTGGACTGCGCTGAAACCGCGAGTTTTACATCCAGGATTTCTGCCGCTTCTATACTCCAAATCAAATTGAGCAGAGATTACAATTGATAATTATGCAAGGGTACTGACGTGATATCATTGAAAGCATCGCGAAATCCATCTGAGTATAAAGCCGGATTCAAAAATCCTACTGGACTCTTACCCATGCTTATGCGAGCATCGTTAATGAGTGTGATCATTGAGGCCACAACGGGAACTGCCGCTGATGTGCCATAAACCAGTTCAAGTTGTCCGTTAATGGATACTGCGCTGTTTGAACCAAATAAAACAATTGTTCAATTTCGCTCCGGTATTTAAAGATGAGCCACGAAAACTCTTCAACTACCTGCATTGGAGCATTCTGACTCACTAATTGGCCCCGTTTGCGCTGAGATCAGGGTAACCCCGTGTGTTCATCGAATTATTGAACTGACTAGATAGATATTCAGGTCGATGTGAATGCCAGTAAGTTTTAAGAGTCTTTTTTTGATACTCCGGAATTTTGAATACATTGCTGAATCCACCGCCGGATACAAAAGATGTCGAGAGAGCTTCTTCTGGATCTCTAACGCTGTTACCAAGTTTGATCTGAGTACCCCCTATAATGGTTACAAATGGACAAGTACCCGGAAATGTCGGATTAAAGCGCTAAAGAGGTTTGAAGTTGTGATGACTGGTTAGTGTAAGCTTCTCACCCCGGAGAAAAATTCAAAATCCACTGACTTTTCCTTGAGGAGATGCACCATTGTCTTCATTCAAACAATTTCCTCGAAATCCTGCTACCCCGTAGTCACTTTAATTGTCGAGATGTGATGGTTTGTATTAGATTGGAGCAAGATACAACCCCTGACCCGGTAGAAGAGCTCCCAGTAATAAACACATGAAGATACCTGACTCACCCGGAAGAATGCAAGAAAGTGACCCCCATCAGCGCGAGCTTGCCGTATTCTTCGCATTGCCTACGCAAATATTTTGGCGTTGCCTCTGCTTCACTCATACCTAGGATACCGGGAAGATGATGTTAAAAAATTTTATAGGAAGGCAGATTTTGATCTGAAATCTCACGCACTGTAAGAGGAAGATATAACATGGGTGGCTTTGACAGTACCACAGTCACGCTTGTTATATCCTTTTGGATCTAGAAGATAAATTGTATAAATAATTTGACATCAAAGAGATTGAAGAAGCACAAGAGATGTAACACACTGGGATATACGCCATCCTGAGATGGGTCAAGCTTTTTGTGGCAATATGTAGCATCTAATGCATCCAGACTTTGGAAGATGATGCCAGTTGAGAAAACGCGACTTTTCAGCAAGCATATTTTAAAGAGGATGTAGGAAAAATGTGATTGGGATATACAAGTTGTTGAACCCGGAACCCGCTATGCCGTCCCCGACTTGATACAGTTGAACCTAGAGAACCCCATATGTAAACTACGATACCGTTAATTGAAGTTGAGATTCGGACTCACCTTCAGTGGTTTGACCATGGACATGGCGTAGGAGAGATCCAAGTTACTCTCCAGGTTTTTTTCGTAGCTTTGTGCTGTTTGATCAAGTTTGCCTATCATTTGTGAATTCAAGATTTGTGTCAGTGAGATGGAAAGAGAAAAAGTATTTTCGGAATACCGGGATTCACCGCCTTGGATGGATACTAATTGCGGCCTTTGCCCAACCATACTGGGAGAATATCTCTATGAATTCAAATCACTGGATCAGTCCCTGATGGGATATCTTGCTATCCGAAAACTCACTTGGAAAAAGATATCAAGATCGTCAAATATCACACCTCTAGGACTGTATTCGACTAAATGAGTCGTCAGTAAGTATGGGCTGGTCAGGCTTTACATCAGCCTACGTGAACTTACCAACCGCCATACTGTTCTTTTGAACTGATTTCGAGACGTAATCCCCGTAATGATACAGAGCGCTGAATAGGTAAAAGTGTTTGGATGATCAATATCTTCAATCTCATGTGCGATAGTGGTCCTTGAGTAAAGGTTGGTTGCCTACTTCAGACATTCCAATGTTGTAGTTTGATCGCAAGTGGCAAAGGGGTCAGAGGACTCTGCGTTGATCTTTTTCGGATTTGGAACCGGCTTTCGGATCAAAGGACTACCTGGTCCAACATCCATGGAATGTATTTCTCTCTTTGAAATTGTATTTCCATGTTTTTTAGTGGCCTTTTCACTGATTTTTTTATCGAATTTGCCCTCGATGTGACGCGTGTCGAAGTGGACTGAAGGAATCACCAAGTCGAGGTGATCTGATATATATGCAGGAACGCTATACTCTTCACAAGCTTTAGATGAGAAAAGGATGTTAAGAGTTGAAATATCTTTCCCGCAAAGAAGTGGGTGGAGTGAAGAGTAAGTTACCTATATGAACATTGCCGTCTGGATGGTCGTAAACTCCATACTCGGTCTTCAAAAGTCGATTGGCTTGTGAGATGGTCAGGTCAACATCAATCCAAGCACCACCTGCACTCAATTGGATGTTTGCACCTTCCTCGAGTGCATCTTTCAACCACTCTTGCACTTGGACTTGGCTCTCTGAAGTAGGCTGGAAAAAGGCCATGATTTCCTCATTTGTCCAATGCTCGGCGTATTCGGTCGAATCAGGTGACGCGACCCGGTGAAGTTCTGATGAAAGTTTTTCAAGATTTCTTTGCTTCAGACCAAATCGCATGTTGAACTTGGTATCAGGACGAAGGATTTTTTGGTTGTTCCGGATCCAAAACGGGTTTTCGGAACGACGTTCGTGGATCACGAATTGCATTTTGTTAGGTGGTGAGGCGTTTGTAGATAATACACATAAGATAACAAAAAGATAGACATATTTCAAACATAATGTACGTGTCACTGAAGTTGATTGTGTGAGAGTCGCCATTCTCAATGTCGAAGTGACTATCTGTCCTGTAAGTTTAAAAAGGATTGAACACTGAAAGAAGATAGCGAACTCCGTGAGGGAGATGAACGCTTCGTATGTACTCCTGAGAGGAAGTATTGAAATATGACCGGAAGGCGAGATGTGTATGTGAGTCATCAGGGTGCAGTCAAAAGCTGTGCTTGCAATCGACCGAACGCCAAGGGGTATCGGTGATTAACGAGTGTCAGTGACAAGGCGACTTAATGGCGCCTTGATGACTAGACGACTTGATGACGCCTTTATGACGCCTTTATGATGAGGCCCTGGGATTGCTTAGCTATCAATCACATCGTATTTGAGTATCTTCATGTCGAAGGTCTGTAGAGCGAAGATGCTCTTGTGGGCGAGTTGAGATTTTGTCTTTCATGTACAACTATAGCCGACATATAGCTGCATGGTGATTAAAACCGAGGAGAATCACAAGACTCGGGCCGTAGTCAAAAGACCTTTGTTGAGACCGGTGAGGGAATGAAATCGCTCCAACATCCGACCTTATTTCTGGTGGCTTCAGATGCTCTCAGTTTGGGAGAGGTGCGACAGGGAGCGAGAAATGACTGTGGTTGCTTTATCACTGCAGAAGAGTCGAAGATCGTATAAATTCAACAATGAAAGTTCGAAAGTTCGATGAGCAATGAGCAATGAAGTAAAATGGAAAGGGCGATGAAAGCATCAGACGCGTCAGGGGGACAAGTGAGGACAAGTGTGATGACCCAAAGGCTTGAAGTTGACACTCCGAAAAGGGCGCGCCACAGCTGAAACGCCTTCCCTCGCACCCTGGACGCTGCGCTCCCACCTGAGGCTGATGAATTATGAAAGATATGGGTGCAAAGCATTCCTGAATCTTTTGATCTCAACGGGGCTATGCTCGACCAAGACTCGAGTCAATCTGTCACGTTTGTATGTGGGGGATTTTTCAAGCAGGATTAGGTCAGTAAGGCGTAATGCTCATTGACTCGGATATTCCGGTCTAGTGCTTGGTACTATAGCGTTCATGTGTAGGTTGATTCTGTCCGGCCTGTCGTTCAGAGGTTCTTCATTTCTTTTTCCGCAGCCGTTCTCGATGCGTTGAGGAAGTGAAGTCCGACTTTCCGAGCCCAATCAAAATGCCTAACCCCGCTTGTGACTCAAGAGATCGTTGACATCTAGCAGGATTTATTTAAAGGGTTTCTCGGATTGCAAATTTTGAGCACAGTGCAATAATAAGTTTACGATGCAGTGAGTAGTCGTACCACTGTGATTCGTGGGCTCGTGAGCGGTGGTGGATGCGATTGATCATTAATATACATCACGCACAATGACGAAAATTGCGAATATTGACTTGAGTGGAAAAATGGCGGTTCGAAAGAGCGACATCAAAAGAAAGAACAAGGAACCCACCGGTGAAGGAATCGTGATGATTTGATATTCAATTGAGACTTGAGGTGTGAATTCTTCCATTGGAGGCGAAGGGCATCAAGAGTCTCATTCAAACTTAGATCATCCCACACAGTCTACTCCACCATTGATAGATTATCAATGGTGAGTTTTCAACTGTGAAGCTCACAGCAACTCAACTTTGAACAACACTCGGCATCTGATATTTAGCTGAGTATAACTATTTGATTACAAAAAAAACTCCCACTCCGCATTCCGAATCAATCAGCTACCAGGAATCCGTCTGTGCCCTCCACTAGATTCAAGATTGAGAGAGATCTATATTTCAAGGCCCAATAACTTTGGTCTACTTCTATTTCCAGCTTTAGAGACACCGCACAAGAACAATGTCGAATGAATCCATATTTCAATCCATCAGTTCAGTTGTCTCACTATGCCGTTGGTATCTTATTTTCTCTCTTTTGCTGATCGTTTCCATTAAACTTCGATCCAGCTTTTGATATCCTTTTCAAAATTGGCGAACGAACCTTTCTATCTCCATTCTTCACAATGTGGATCCCGGTTCTAGCTCTGGCTCAATCATCACCCGAACTCTATCAATCATCTATGAGATTGCTCATGCTTGTTAGTATTCGATGGATTCTGATCATATCTTCAAGAGCTTGGCGAAATCGTACATGGGCACTCTGGCCAGAGCGCATTGATTGGACTGAACAAATTGTACTTATCACCGGTGGGGCAGACGGGTTAGGTAGAGTCATAGCAGAAACACTTGCTATGAAACATATAACAGTGGTCGTGTTGGACGTAAAGCCGTTCGTGAATAGCGGCGAGGAACTTGAATGTGAGATTCTCTCTTGACTCCCGTCAGTAAACTTCTTGTTCAAGAGTTATTCGTCACTGATCATAACTCCCAAACCTTCAATCGGATAAACTTGAGGTGTTATTTGATGAAGATGATATCCATCACTTCGTTTGCGATGTATCAAATCCAAAAAGTGTGGAAGAAGTAACCAATCGGATCAAAAAAGAAATCGGCGACCCAACCATTGTCATCAATAACGCAGGCACGGTGAATGGAAGATTGATTATTGATCTACAACCTGATGAACTTCAAAGGTATGTCGAGATAGATTCAATCAACATGAGATGGAAGCTATTGAAGAGCGAGAGAGAAAGAATGCTGACCTGAATTGATGTATTCAAAACTTTGTGATCCGATCTTCTTCACAGGTCATTTGGAGTAAACGTGATGTCTCACTTTCTCCTCTTGAAAGCTTTTTTACCCCAAATGATCAAGAATGGGACCGGTCATATTGTTGAGTCTCTATCTCTCTACGTGAGATTCTAAAGGACCACACAAAGTTCTTCTAATGTCGAATTGATACGGGTCAGGTTACAATCGCTTCTGTTTTGGGAACTATGGGAATAAGTCAAGCCTCAGATTACTGTGCTTCAAAAGCAGCTTCTATCAGTCTACACGAGTCTTTACGACTGGAACTCGATTCAAGGTTGGGGCAGATCTAATTCCTATCACGCTCTAGACATTCCATTCGATCCCTTACTTGATTTTCATGCGTACGTAGATATCATTGCCCTCGAGTCAGGACAACATTAGTCTGTCCCGGAAGATTGGAGACGAAGATGTTCGAAAAACGTGAGTTGCATTCCTTCTGGATCTATTGACTGAATCGTGATTATTTTGAGTAATATGCTACTCTCCGGGACTATCATCATACGCAGTCAGACCACAGAATAAGTTCTTCTTACCTCAAGTGGCTCCTCATGACTTGGCTAAATTGATTATTCAAAGTTTAGACTCTCATCTAAGCTCTGATATATATGTTCCAGTATATACCGGATGGATGTGGATCATACGTGGATTGCCCAGTTGGGCTAAAGACTTTGCCCATTGGATTGTAGGATCCAATGAAGCTATGATGAACTTTCAGCCTGTTTCAAAACAAGAAGATTGTGTTAAGGGGTGATGGAACACTGAGCTCTTCGGTATCTTCAAAAGCATATTCTAAAAAGACTTGCATTGGTTTTCGATTGAACCATATCAAGCTAAGCCTCAAAAATAGATACATGATTGATTGCTTTTTTACCACAATTCTGTTTCTGTGTTTTGGGGTCATTTTCACCACACACATGTCTAATTTTTCACTTCATTTTCACAAAGCATCACTTATCAAATTATGATGGTTTTAATCAAAGTACACCTAGAGTTTTTCTTGTTTGAGTACAGTTCCTTCTCAAAGTATTCATCAGAGTCTTATCCAGATAGATCTCAAAGGAAGTGAAGAATTTGTGTGTAAATTGACCACTTGAATCTGAGGACTTCCGCTTCCTTGCATCACACTGACAGTAACCTGAAATCCTGATTTATCCATGAGATGGGATCTTCTTGCTGAACCTTCAGTTCAGCACCCAAGACCAAAAATAAGAGAAGTATGAAGGGCTTGGGTCATATCAACCTCAAATACAACATCATCACTTCTGTCTGATTATGCAAGAAGAAACATAACTTCCATGATTTTATCTACACCTGTTTTGTCTCTATACATTTGAAAGTGATGACATGAAGATTGATGCCAGAGAGCAAGGAAATGATGGGAGTTGGGGAAGTGAATAAATGGTGATTCTATACCAAATCAATCTCAGTTCAAAATCCAAGAACATAAGGCTTTCTTGAGAAATCAACATTCAAAGATATGTGCTGATTCTACTTGAACCAAACAAAGTCTACTGACTATCTAAATATCATTTGGGATTCTTTTGGTAGGTAGATGCTGAAGGTTTTTGAAGAGTGTTTACTGAAGTAAATCCCACAGTCAGACACCTTTTTGTTGCAAACTCTGGTGTCTGCTGAATGTGCATATGATGGTTCATGGAGAGCAATTATGAGGTTGACTATGATAATGAAGCATTGAAAGCAAAACACTGATTACTAGCCTTATTTAGGCCCCGTTTGGTATAGCGTACACCGTTATAACAGTGTTCCGGAATAATGTATTATACATATGTATAATCGATTATTCCTTGAAATGTACGTAAAAAATTTTTAAACGCCGAAAGCGGCTTTAAGCCGCTTTACGAAAGATAAATAGATAGATAGCGTTTGGTACGTACCATTCGCCATCTTTAAAAACTACAATTACACTACTGCCATGTCGGATACGTCCGATTCCGACAACTCGGACTCACTGCCCACTTCCTCACTCGAGTACTCATCGTCCATAGAACACATGATCGACGTCCCCATGGACTACTTCCGCAATGCTACCCCATCCGATTCATCCTCTTCAGACGAGTCGGACATCCACATAGCAGCAGCGGCTGCTATCGTGATTGAAGATATGGAGCGTGAGGCACGCTTTGCCAAAACTCCTTGCAGGACTTCCGCTCTGAAAGGCTATGCTTACGAGAAAGAACTACTCGAAGGTAGTAATGTCCGCTTTCTGGAGGTCTTGAAGCTGGAAAAACACGCATTTCGTCATCTCATCACGTACCTCGAACCTTTATTGGAACCTTCGGAGCATGTATCAATCAATGAGCAAGTCATGATATTTTTATTCATCTCAGGTCATTCTCTTGAAATGCGACATGCTGCAGAGCGATTCCAACACTCAACAGAAACAATTCACCGATATTTTCACATTGTTCGAGAAGCTCTTGAAGGACTTGTTGATACTGTAATCATTCAACCTGGACCTAACGCTCCAATACCTGACGAGATCACCAACAATCCGAAACTTTATCCATGGTTCTCTCGCTGCATTGGCGCTCTGGACGGCACCCATATTGAAGCTCAGGTCAATTTTGATGACCGATCTAAACATCGAAATCGACATGGTACACTATCCCAAAATGTGCTAGCAGCTTGTTCTTTTGACATGAAATTTCTCTTTATTTATGCTGGAATTGGTGGTAGGGCACATGACTCCTATGTGCTCTCCAGAGCACGTGAAAATGGTGCTTTCATTGTACCTGAAGGTGAGTCTTTTGTGTGATTCTTTTGGAGTTGTAGTTGAAGGTCTCATCCAAATGAATTACTAGGTAGATACTATTTAGGAGATTCCGGTTATGCACATCGTCCAGATGTTTTCATTCCGTACTCGGGCACCCGATATCATCTTCAAGAATGGCACATTGGAAACCGAGCTCCAAGAACTTATCAAGAGCTTTACAACTTGCGTCATGCTACGGCTCGGAATGTGATTGAGCGTATCTTTGGTGTGATGAAGTTGAGATCACAAGTAATGAAATACATGCCCAGGTATGAGCTTGAAGTTCAATATTCCCTGGTGGTGGCATGTGCGGTCCTACACAATATAATACGAGAAGCTGGAGAAGACTATTTCTATGACGAGTTTGACCGGTTGCAAAGGGAGCAAGAGAATACTCAAAATTTAGAATGGGCACAAGCTAGGGCAAATGATGAATATGTTGAACCTGATGTTGGCGGTCAAAATGAAGCGCATGCTGCCCGGGATGCTATGGCACAGGCAATGTTTGATGATTATATGGCTCATCCTAGAAGACAATGGAGATGAAAGATATATACTCAAACAAAGGCATCTCAATTTCATCTCAATTTGTATCCAAATTTATAGCATGATCTTTCTGCTACAAGTGCTCAAAGTTAATTCCAGTTTAACCAGTTATTTGTTTTGAGTTTCAGTAGAGATCAAACATAGTTTAGATTTTATTACTTTGGCATTCATTCAACTAGAGCAAACACATTGTAATTACAAACTGATAATTTGATTTGGATATCTTCATTGAGGCCAAAAAAGAAAGATACAAATTGATAATGTGATAAAGTTAAATGTTTTTGATTTCATTCTTGAGCCAATCCCATCTCATATCCTCAGGTAGTTGGTTGAATAAGAAAGCTTTCTCCTCCACATTCAACTTGACAGCTGCTTTGATTTTTTCTTCTTGGTCCACAATATGATTGTGGACTTCCGCTCGAAAGATTTCAAGTGCCTTAACTTGATTAGGAAACCTTTCCACCTTGGCCTGGATGCGCCTTTCGCTGAGTCGAAGCCGCTCCAGCGCATTCGCTTCATGTTCCGCCTTGCGTTCATTTCGCAAGGTTTCCATTTGCACATCGCGTTCGATGAGCATCTGGTCGAGTCGAGCTTGTCGTTCGTCGCGAAACTTTACATCCTCCTTACAATCCGCCTCCTTCGAGGCGAGCTTGTCCTTGCTAACCTTGGCCAGTTCCATCAGGGCGTCCGCGCTAGAAGGTTGGTCCACCTTCTTCCGGTGTTGACGAGCCTTCGGTGAAAACGATGCCGGTCGTTTCGCACTGGACCTTTTCGACGGTGTCGATCTGGCGCTGGTCGGTTTGGACGGGGTGGATAGGGCGCTGTTCGGTTTGGAAAGGGGGGGGGTGACTCGTTGGTTTTAGAAGGGGGTGGTGAGGTATCACCAGGCGGGGTTGATTGTAACCCGCCTGGGGGGTTCGTTGGTCCTGCCAAGCATTCGAATGAAGCATCGGGAAGCGCTTCTGGACCTTTAAAGGTCCAGAAGCGATGTGTCAGTTATCATCAAAGCGATGTCACTCGCAAGTCAAATATGACTTACCTGGGACATCGCTGCGATGGCCACTGGCTTCGGTGGCTGACTCATCCACCGAAGCCAGCGTGGTCTTCAGTGGGTCCTTGGGAATCGCATCGTTCGGCGACTCTGGCAGCTTCTTGCCGACTCGGCTGCCGCGGACCATCGTGTCATCCGCGTTCCGGCCGCCCTCGAGCTCGAGCATGAGCTCGTAATTTGGAAACCCTTTCGTTTTCCAAGGCTTGTACTTCGGATTGGCCTACATATCCAAAGGTCATCAGTGTTAGATGATTGGTTAGTAGGAAAAAAGATAAGCCAAAAGTCCTTACCTGAATCTTATTTTCGAACCATTCCTCAGTGCCAGTCACCATTTTCCTTTCTTCATCCCAACCACCTCCAGTCAAAGCCTTTAGGTTCATAAAGGTCTTGAACAAACTGCGTTGCTACAAAAAAAAAATGAGTCAGCTGGCTGTATCAAGAAGGGTCGTATGACGGACTTACAGCTTGATAATGATTTTTGATTGCTTGCATCGAGTATTCCTCATGGTAACGCTTGTTGAAATCTTCAACAATCGTATTCCAAGCTTCTTTCTTGAACGTATTCTCGACTCGGAGTCCGTTCGCAGCTTGCTCCAGGAGGCTGCGTAACAGGAACTCGCTCCGACCGCTTCCAAAGTTGGCCTGTCCGCTAGAGGCTTCTTTCGACATATCCGCGATGACTGACCAGTCTCGATCGAGCGAATCCAATAGATCGATTTGTGAGGTCCAGGTCCTAGAAGCGAAATGGTAGATTGATCCAAAAAGTAACGATGCGCGGAATCAGATAAAATAATCAAGAAAATAAAGAGTCAAAAAAAAAGATTCAAGAAATCAAGAAAAAAAAAAGAGCGATCGAGGTGAAGGTAGGGAAAATTTTGTACTTAGCGAAATTTCGAGAGCTGACCCGTCGCGAAGGTCCAGAATCTTCGGTTTGAAAGGGTCCTCGGGTGGATATAATGGATCTAATGGATTATATAAATTTTGAAAGCTGCTCGAGGGCAGCTTTCAAAAAGTCGAATTATTGGGTGGAATAATGTATTATTTCCGGAGAAATACATTTTTAAAATGGGGGTGGAATTGATAACAAACGGGTTTTTTTAAAAAGTCGGAAAATGGATTATTTTCGAAAAATAATCCATTTTGCCCCGTTTTTGTAAGTCATACCAAACGGGGCCTTACTGTTTTAAGTGTAAAATTGCTTTATTGCATATTGTACTATCTGAACAATGAAACTGAAGAAGACCAGATCACCAGGAAGAGTGTTCACCTTCAGACCTCATCTGTTTTTTGAAAAAAGTGCACTTGGCTTATTTGCAGATAACACTAACTAAACAGTACATATAACAGATATAGATTATGACCGATAATGGAGATCCTTGAGGTAAAACATTATCAATTTTGAACTCCTTGGATAGAAATTCTTGTAATCTTAAATAAGTGGTTCTTTCTGATAAGAAACCTTTTACCAATTGAATTAAATATGCTGGGAAGTTCTATTTTTGGAGGGTATGAATTAATCTTTCTTGGTGGACTGATGGACATGCCATTTTCACGTTCAAAAATCATCTTATGCATTTCAAGAAGAAAGACATGTGGAATACGAACCGAACACGCTTTATGGCGTACCGCGGGTTGGCAAGCGTCGCCTCTTGAAATTATCAACGTCGGGTTGACGTGGGTGGTTTCCCCATCTAGTACTCGGTGAAGATTGTCTTGATCGACCTCTCGTGCTCTTTTGCCACTCGATTTCTCGATCAAGAATCAATCAACTTCAGGCAGAAGTCAGACTCTTTGAATGCATGGCCGATACAATCCCACCGATCGGCGTTTGGCTTCTTCATCCCGCCTTCACATTGGGTTCTCTTCCAGCGCAAATCAAGCCAATCGCACAGCAGCAATGGTTAAACGCGTTGACGCTGTGGCTCCCAACTGGCATCCTGCTTCTTAGCTTTCTTCCATGGCGCAAGGTTACAAGTCGCTTTATCGAAGACTTCGTGAACCTTTCAGACCTCGATACTGTGCACTTCGTGCACATTGACTCGCCTCGATGGAAAAAGCGTCTCCTGTTGGTCATGAGCACTATCGCTGTTCCACTTTCACTTGGCGTCCTTGCGTTTAACTTGGTCAGAGCCGGACTTCGAGGAGATGCAGTCCTATCGGCTGCACTTGCGGTGATGAGTTGGGTGTGTCTTATGTCACCGATGGTTTCGTGTACTGCGTCCCATTGACTAGCGACTGATTGCGCTCTCACCCAATGTTTGACGATTCCTGAATCATATGTACATACATCGTCACCTGAACGCGATGGCTCGCTATGGGATAACTCTGTCACACAGGCGTACTCATCATTTCATATTGTGCGGAATGATATTAGACGGCCTCCTGGTGGCTTGATGCTGATATGGCTCAGCCGGATCATCGCAGATTTGTCAACTCTCGTGATTGAATGTCAGCGACGTGCAACAGTGGTCTGGCCATTGCTTGTTACCGCCACCCTGGCTGTTGCAGCGATTTCCTTAGCAGGAACATATCCGCTCTCTCCCATCTTACCAGCCAAAAACGTAGCGAAACCTGGATCAGTAAGTTAGATTTCCAACGTCTCTTTTACCAGTCCTTATGACTGAGTTGAACTCGCGTTGTTCCAACAGCAACCGACGCAGAGCGAGACGTGCCCAGAGGACGCGGTCACATTTTGGGGCTGGATGACCTTTGGATTTGTCGAGCCTTTGATCCAATTGGCTGGTAGCCGTACATTGACTGAAGCCGATGTTTGGCAACTTTCACCATTCTTTCAACACCGTAACCTTTTTCAAAAATTCTTGATATCACCCATGTTAGTGATTTCTTAAAACCATCATATAATCGACTTCCACACATCTGATATTTGCGGTTGATTCACTGCAGGACCGGGAAGGAGTCCAAAGGCTGGATCCTTTGGCGACTTGTACGTTGGAATAAGATCGATTTGATGATCGAACTCCTCACCGAGCTTTGGTCCACAGTAGTCAGCTTTGTCGCCACCTATGCTCTCAAGCGTATACTAGACGCTCTTGCAGCAGGTGGGCGACGCAATGAGGCAGCGACCTGGGCAGCTGTACACTTTTTATGCAACCTGAGTTTTGCTCAATTTGACCTCTTCGGAAGATGGCACAGCCGGTCAGTGACATTTCTTGTATCCATTTTGACCTCTACATCATCGCATCCCCTCTGGAAATGCACCTTTTCTTCCAAAGTCGCTCAGGCGGTCTCAGTCTGTTACAATTGAAAAGGCGTGTCTTTGCCTGTTTGCCGTTTGCAGACTGGATTTCGCAAGACGCGTGCGCGGTTTCTCGCCTTGATTGATTCAAGCCATGTCTTACGCGTTCTTGGAATCGAGTCTGCCTGTCATCAATGTGAGGTGCCGTGCGATTGCACAATATCATCAATGACTATGGTCAACAAGTGCGGATGTAAACATGTGCAGCCAGAGCGTCTCACACTCTCGCAAGCGTATCAAACCCTTTTATATCCCAGAATCTCGCAAATCGGTGTAACCCGCGAGTGACCGATTTCCATATCTTGTTTCTTCTTCCTCATCATCAAAGATACACATATCCATAGCTTGTTACTACACATTAGCACCGTGGAGACACACGTGATATCATAACTCATTTCTGCATTACCTCTTACAATTTGTTATGTGAATAGGCGATGCTACGAACGAACGCGCGGTCAACTTTTCAATATATTGCACCACAAAGCGCTTCGTCGTAAAGATAAAAGTACACTTGCTACAGCTATCACGAACTCAAAAAAGGAGCAAGAGGAAACAGAGAAGAGCAGCGCAAACATAGGAAAGGTCACTATTTTTATCCTTTGATATCTTCTATCTAAGGCTCCCTTCATATCCACTCCGACATGTACTCAATTGCCTGATTATTATTGACTCCTCACAGATATCAAACCTCATGGGCGGCGACGCATACATCGTGGCCGAACGTTTTTGGGGGTTTGCGGCAGTGGTTACCTCACCATTGAAGCTGGCTCTATCGCTCATCTTCCTTTACAAGTTGGGTCGCCCATTTACGGTCTGTTATCTGAACAGGTCCAATAATTGAATTTGACTTACTTCAATTCGTATCTCAGGTTGCTGGGAATCAGTGCGCTGTTAGGAAGCTCTATGGTTGCACTTGCCTATTTATTGAATTGGCCGTTGATCAAGTTTGATGTGATGGTATGCGAGTTTTCATCTCAGTCAATTAAATGCTTCCTTGTTTTGACACTTCTGCTATGTATCCTGGGATATAGTTTGCTCGGTCATACTCTACGGCACGCGATAAAAGAATGACTATAGCAAATGAGGCGATCCAATGCAAGTCATAAGATCTTGTATCAAGAATTTTATCAAATACCGCTGAAATTTGGCTGCTCTGATCTCCGTTTACAGCGATCCGATTCTTAAAGTATATGGGTTGGGGTCAATCAAATCGTTTTCTGCTCCAGCAGTCTCAATCAGCTGAATCTTGCTCCATTCCTTAGAATATCTGTGGGCAGGTCGTGTAGAAGAAGCACGTCGACTTGAGCTAAAACTACGAGTCAAACAGATGCTGCTTTCTACTGTGATCTCGTTCATCTGGATTTGGGTTCCAACAGCAATCCTCCTAGTGTCTTTTTGGTCACTCACTACCTTGTTTGGTCGGCCGCTTACTGTCAGTATTGCGTTCACGTCAATCTCATTATTTGCTCAACTTCAGGGAGCTCTAAGAGCACTTCCGAATCAAATCACATCGTGGCTCAGAGGTATAAGTCTAGTGAATTGTCTTTGGCCCCTTTCGACTCGATGCTTACCTGAACTTGCATGCCTTTAGCGTATGTGTCTGTCAAACGTATCGAGGATTTTCTAGCGGAGGAAGATGTGCCACAATGGGTTTGTGGTATCAACGATACCAGCCGTGTCTCCGTTGCACCTGGCCAGATCAACTTTTGCGATGAAGCTATCTTTGCTTGGTCGAGTCAGGCTGATGATTTCCGGATTGGCCCTCTCTCTCTCTCGTTGCCTGCTGGACGCCTCACACTAGTCACCGGTCCCACTGGCTCCGGTAAAAGCACATTTCTTGCTGCGATACTGGGCGGTACGTGTCAATTCCCAAAATCCCCCCGTGTACTTGTGATATTTTTCTGGCGGATCATGATGTTTCTCGATCTTTTCGACCAATTGCAGAGATTGGTTGTGTGGAAGGTCGAGTGGAAGTTGAAAAGGCTGGAGGCGCACTAGCTTATGCATCTCAAAGCCCTTGGCTTGAATCCATGAGTATTCGAGATAACATCCTGTTCGAAACGGCCTGGGACAAAAGTCGTTATGGTCTGTCATAAAACCCAAGAATACTCTGTAATTCGCAAACTTATCCATACATACCTTTTTGGTTGTCATCTATAGAATACGTCATAGATGCATGTGCTTTAAGACAAGATCTAGCCATATTCCCCCATGGAGATCTCACAGGTAAGCAAGCACATCTCGACAGACTATGCCAGACACATATTCATACAGCCTGTACACAGAGATTGGTGAAAAGGGTATAAGTCTCTCGGGCGGACAGAAGGCAAGGTAAGCTTGTGATCACGAATGATTATTCCCATCTGAGAGATAGTTTCTTACGCTACCTCTCTTATAGGATCGCACTTGCTCGTGCACTCTATTCAAGCGCCAAGGTCAGCCTGACAACGCAAAGTTTTGAACACCAATATCTGATCTCGTTGCGATTTGTTATCAGACTGTTCTCCTTGACGATCCACTCGCCGCTGTCGACATGTTCACTGCGCGCAAGCTAGTCGACGATGGTTTACGCAGCTCCCTTCTCAAAGATCGCACCGTTGTACGTTGCTGCGACCGCCTATGCCATTATCTTTACCATTTTCATGTCGAAACATGTCTTTGACTGATACCGATCCCCAAAACCAGGTTCTGGTCACCCATCACATCCGACTCTGTCGCTCTGCTGCTGACTTCATCATCGAGCTACGCGACGGTAAAGTTGTATATGCCGGCCCTCCCTCGGGGTTCGAACAATCTCCAGCAGAAGAAGTTGACGACACTGTCTCCGCTGACCAAGATAGTGAAGAAGTCTCAGGAAATGAGACAATCAACACAGCCTCACTGAAAAACGCAGTAGCATCAGGAGGCGAAAGTACAGGTGCAAATAACTTGATCGAGCCCGAGAAAAGATCTGAAGGACGCGTGACAGGTTACACCTATCGAACGTATTTTCGTGCCGCCGGTTTCAGGTACTGGTTTTTTCTGGTCATATTGGTCGTGTATACACGATTAAGCGGTGTGTGATATTTCATTTATAACAATTTTTCTTGCCGGTGGACTGATATCTTCTCTCATCTCGATAGCATTCGCTGTTCAGTGGGCTCTGAAAGTCAGTAGAACTAGACTTCGGGTTTGCTCTGAATATTTCCCACGCTGATTTTGAATGTTGAAAGACCTGGGGAGAAGCATATCCGGGTAAAGTTATTGCCCTCTTCAATTGGCCAGATCCAACATCCGGGTTTCCAAGCCCAGACCTGGATGTTCATCCTTGGCTAAACCTATACTTGATGATCAGTTAGTTCATCATTCAATCTTCTCACCTGATCTCGTTCCACTCATGCTTATTGAAATTGATAATAATCTGCTATTCTCAGGTATCAACAGTGGATTGGTAATTCTTCTCGGTAAGTTCTAAGAAAGTTGCCCGATATGAGTAATTGGAATTCCATAACAGAATTTTACTTCACACATCAGGGCTCTGCGTTGGGAATTTTATTGCACTCAAGGCATCTAAAAATCTTTTCTCTGCAATGTTAATCAGAGTTGTAAGGGCACCCACCAGATGGTCAGACATGAATTTCGTTTCTTCACATATTCCAAGATTTATACTCCTCTAATCCTTATCTTGGTTCTGAGACAGGTATGACGTCACACCAGTCAGTGGACCCGTTTTCTTTTTTGTATCTTCTGGCCCAACACACTGATGCATTCGATGACCACAGACTGGTCGGATTCTGAATAGGTTCGTTTCAGATATCGATACAGTAGATTTTTCTCTGCAAGGGACGGCAGAGGGTGCGATCAGAGGTCAATATGGATATCATCATTGCTTCATCAGATTCCTAGCTAATGATTGATGTACAAAAAGGGGTCATTGGATTTCTTGTCTCACTCGGAATTGTGATTTGGGTGGTTCCAAGCTTCACACCATTGGCAATATTGATCGCGTGGTTATACATCAGGCTTGGGCCGGCGTATGTGAAAGTGGCAAGGGATCTCAGACGACTTGAATCAGTCTCAAGAAGTCCGATGTTTCAAAACTTCTCAAATGTATGTTCTTAATCTATCATGATCCTCAACTACTTCCGCGAGAGCTGAACTACGAAGATGCTCAAAAATAGTTACTTCATGGAATACAATCTATTCGGGCATATGCTGCGGAGGCAAGATATCAGAATCTGTTCTACAAAGCATGTGATACCTTTCAAAGTGTGTTTTATCTTCTTCTTTACTTCGTGATACCAAGGGAAACTTAGTTCGGATCTTCTTGATAGCTATGGACCATCATTATTGGTTGGCCAACTTTTGGCTCATGTGGCGCTATGACTGTGAGTCTGTTCCTGCGAGGTCTTGATTTGCTAATATGCTACTCACCTCTATGACAAACAATAGGCTTGGGCTCTGTGGTTGTATTCCTTACGACAATATTTGCACTGGTCTCTGGAGTAGATGAGGGGTATGCTGCCATCAGCGTGGTACAGGCAGAGATGTTTGCGTCCGCAACAAGAGCCCTGGTGTCGGTTTTTGCTCAAGTAGAATTAGATTTCAACGGTAAGTGACTTCAAAGAGCGTACCATTATTTGATTTTTTCTTCCAAAGGGCACCCAAGGATTTGTCTTCAAAACTGACTGAATTCGGTTCGAATTTTGAAGCCATTGAACGAGTTACCGAGTATCTGAAAATACCTCAAGAAGCGCCTGCCATAATCGAAGATGCTCGTCCACCAGCTTATTGGCCTTCCGATTCAGCAGGACTAATTGTTGAAGGGCTTGTTGTCAGATATGCACCACATCTTCCTGCTGCATTGAACGGTCTTTCGTTTGACATTGCACCGAATCAGAAAGGTGAGTACAGTGTACCTGCAGTATAAAGTATGTTTCTGAGATTTTGTTGTGCATTGTAAAGTGGGAGTGGTGGGTAGGACTGGCTCAGGTGAACTATTGTTTATATTGTTGTGTATGATGAATCGGATCATGATTTGCTCATCAATTCTATGGTGGTTCTTTTTCTTTGGTCTCAGGCAAATCCACTTTAGCCATGTCCCTTTTAAGAATCATTGAAGCAGAGGAAGGCAAGATCATCTTGGATGGGATCGATGTGTGTCGGATTGGCTTGGAAGATTTACGCACACGAATCGTGAGTCAGGACACATTGTCTACCGTTTCAATTGAGAGCTCTTCCTGTCCCGATCTATACGCTGATCCCGGATCTATGTGTACGGCAATCGGGACTACATCTAGACAATTGTCAGTCAAGATGTGACTTTATTCGAAGGATCTGTGAGGACCAATCTAGACCCGCTGAATCTTCATAGTGATGAAGAGATGTGGGAAGTCTTGAGAAAATGCAACCTGGCCAGTACAAGATCAGAAGTGCTAGTGGAAGCTGCGGATGATGGTGGTGCGTTGATAGAAGGTTTGGATATGAGATTGAGTGAAGGTGGGAAAAGCTTCAGTGCTGGTCAACGTCAGTTATTGGCATTGGCTCGAGCCATGCTAAGGGAAAGTAAGATGGTGATCATGGATGAAGCTACTTCTTCGATAGATCTGGTGACGGATGACAAAGTGAGTGCTTGAATTATTTTCATCAAATATTGGTATTCCTCGCACGCTTTTCTTTCAATACTGATCTCAAAAATTAGATCCAATCCACAATTAGGGAATGCATGAAATCATCAATGGTGATTACAATAGCCCATAGACTTCTAACAGTCATAGGTATGTCATCAATCTCCTCTACATGATAACCGATCTGCAGGACATTCTGTTACGCCGGGTATTAATGTGTTGGTGTTTTCGTAGATTATGACAAAATTATCGTCCTAGAAGAAGGCAAGATTATAGAGTTTGATACGCCGAAAAACTTATTAGAGAGGAAAGATGGACACTTCAGGAAACTGTGTGAGACGAGCGCTGATGCGGATATTTTGTTTGAGAGATCATCTGCATCTGATCAGATATTGCACATCTGAAAAGACGTGTGTAACTTACATCCTGTTTGAAGATCCACAACTAGCTTGAGTGCTGATGGTGATTGGGTTTCCACCTTTTGAAAAGTCTGTTTGTTATCATTGAAGGTGAAGTGGGAGACGGAGAAACGGGATACACAATTGGCCTTGAATTAGGATGGCCTTGTCAAAAGATATATACATACATATTATCATTGTGTGATTATAGCTACAAGTGCATTGAAGAAATAGATAAAAGGGATTGATCATGTTATTATATATAATCCCATATGATTGTGAATTGTTGCGATGCAAACATTTGGTTTTGTTTTGAGATTGATGATCGAATCCTTGAGATTTCGCCTCTCTGACTGAGGTCCGGTCTTGATTAGGGAACTCTCTTGTCGGTAGCAGCCTGCTCGCTACTAGTCAAGATCGAATGAATCTCTACCAGCCTTAAGCTGTCGAGGTGAACTAAGAGGGTACCCGCGCAAATATGGCTTCATCACGTAGACTTACAGTTTTACTAAGTACGTCAGACAGCTTGGATCAACTTCGTACCTCATAGCCCTTCGGCACTCGAGTCCAGTTACAGCGACTCGTTCCTTGTCCATCTATACATGTTTCGAAGCTGCTTTCAGGTCATCACAATGGATTAAAGGTTTTTCTGAATATTCTAATGCTCCTGTGAAGCGTCAAGATTCTTCTCAACAGTAGAAGCATCGAAAGCGCGAATACTGAGATATGTAAACTCAATCTTGACATCTTCAAAATGTCTACGCTCGGTTCATGGTGCCATAGTTCCGATAACGAGTCTTTCGAGTTCAGGCCAAGCCATCCTCTGCCGTAAAATTCTGTCTTGAACCCTGCTAAGAAAGTCTGGTGAGGGAATAGAATTTAAACAAAGACTTACGATTTCTGGACTTTCGAGACAATCGAATATTGTGCAAAGTTCATTTGGATATCTTCCATTGATAGTCAGTGACTTGAGAGATTGTAACTAAAGTCGAAGATATCTGGAAATTGTTTCTTGAAATAAAATTAATGATGAATCTCAAGGGTTTCTAGCGAGTGTTGGAATTGATTGATGAACTTCATCAGTGGTCTCTCGCAATCACCCGCATGATTAGCAACACTGAGAGACTTGAGTGAATTGTTCCAGTTGATTGAGCACCATGAGCTGTGAGGAAGAAATGGTCCCAAGAGTGACAAGTGCTCCAGCTTTCGTAACGACGCGAGAGCGAGACCAAGTGTCTGGTATGCAGCATCAGATTGGAAGTCAGGTACGACCTCAGCCGGCCTAGAAATATATTCGAATTGGGTCAAATGTGGCATACAATTGATCACTTGAGCCAATGTTCCATACTCGAACCAAGTAGGTTCTCCGATAATCTTCAACACATCAAGATTCCTGTATTGTGCAACATAAGATAAGATCTCTCGAGTAAGGTCTTGAAATGTTACCCATGTCATTTGGAGTGAACCATTTGGATTCAGTTGATCTACGAAAGAAATCTCAAGGTCAAAACGCTTGATCCTCGGTCCGACTAATCGAGCTAAAGCATCTCTTGTCATCCTTAGAAACGGAAGTAAAGCACCACATAGCAGATCATCAAACGAAAGAGAGATTTCTACCTTGATATTACGAATATGGTAAGCAATATCGGGTCCAACTTTGAGAAGTCTTTCTAGAGATCGGATTGACCCTTGACTTGGAGGAGATCTTAAGTTTATCAAAACGTTCTAGAAAAAAAATAGCTGTGATCAACCACCCGAGATGTTTTTCGAGAAAGAAAAAAGTATTTCGAATCTCTGCTTACTTTCCACGTGTGACGATTGCAATGCTCAAACATCTCACGGTTCAAGCATGCTAACCTACTAAGCCGGGTTCCTGATAAGTTGAACAATATTTTCAGCATAATCAGTATAAGATAAAATGATGACATTGGAGGGAAGAGAGCTTAAATCACCAGGGGCAGCAAGACCGTTTCGAGGATAACTAGGTTGGGCTAGATCAGAATGAATGTACAAATCTGTGATATTATCGACAATTTCCGGTGGAAGCTTTTGAAATAAGTGAGAAAATGAAGTCGCCATTTTCATTCAATCTTATGCTAAACGGATCCTTCGGTGTTTTTGGGTAATTTGGTTATAAAGAAAGACTTTCGATGAGGTATGCGAGGTATTTTCCGGGATTCGATAGTTTCAATGCCCATTACTAATTAGAAACTGCGTGTTTTATTTCTATCGTCTATTGATATTCTCACCACAGTCTCAGCTTTCACCTTTCATAAGCAGACATCTTCATCATTTCGGGATGACGGGTTAAAGAGCATTTTATGGCCTATACCAAAAGCCGGTGCTTTTCACTCCTGAATGCTTCAACACATTTTGCTTCGCGTGGATTTTTTAGCATTGCATTACATCTCCCAGATGATCCCATACTCGAGTGTTATGGATGACCATCCGCGAGAAGTACACAACAAATCAGGGCGAGGTGTTTGGAAGGACTAAATCACACACTGGATTTTCGGACGATCTTCGCAGAGACCATACTCTCATAAAATGCTTGATCGTCTTGAACTTCTCAAACTGATCGTGTTTAAATCCTTTGGATGTGACTGACCCCAGTCGCGCTAGAGTGCGACATGCATACCCATTTGGGCGGTTCAAATTCAACAAAGAGTTTTGGAAAGTGCTTTGGTTGATATTTTGATGTGTTCAAGTAAACTTGACAATTTTTTCAATGCGGGACCCGACATCAGGTTCGTGGATGGTAGAAAAGATTGAGGGTTATGAAATTGTTGGAGTAGAATTGAGTGTCATGAAGAGCAATGCTGACGACAGGATGATCAGGACCAGATGGCCGATTCGAATATAAGCATATGACTTGGATACATATGTGTGCGTCGGGGCGGGTCAGTCAAGTCTGGGAAGACCCAGACACTTGAAAGTTGAATGTAACTTTCTGCCAACTTGGTTAGCTTGAGTCATCCTCAGTTTACCATCAACACCAATTGTCGTCAAACCTATCAACATCATCCATTCGAAAGAAGCTCCATTTATAACTTTTTATCAAACACTTCCCTAGTCCATCGCACACCATGGCGAGCCTACTTCAGAGTCTACCTCAGCCCGTCAATCCGACCGTCGAACTCGAAGAAGACCAAGGGACCATCGCTCAATCGACTCAACAACTCACGCTTGAAAACCAGATTACGATTCCTCCATATGGCTCACGTCGCGGTTGGAAGCCTCGGTTACCGGATCAGTACGTGATAGTTGAGGTTTTCACGTACATCTACCATCTCACTTTCTACTTCTGAACGGACCGATATTTTGTTTCACTATAGTTTTGGGGATGGAGGAGCTTATCCTGAATGCCACCTGGCTCAGTACCCGCTGGAGATGGGTCGTAAGAAGCATGTGAGTTCACTTCTCTTTTGATCTTGGCAGATTCCAACACTCACCTCTACACTTTTTTCAGGCTTCAGTGGGGAATACTTTAGCCTTGACTGTAGATGGGGAAGGAAAGATTGATTACACGAAGATCGCCAAGCAAGGTCATCGAGATGGACGACATGTGCAAGCTCAATTCAAAGATCTCGTCCCACTCGCTCACCGGGCAGACTTATCAGCTGAAGCTCGTAGTATGGAACGACCGTCAGAAGAAGAAGTAGACGCAACCACTCAGAGAACTCGAGCAGCCCTCGAGAAGCTTACCAATTCAAAAATCAAAGCTGCTCAACCTAAACATGTACCCGAAACAGGTGGTACAGTAAGTTTTGTACGTTACACGCCTAATACGATGGAAGGTTCAACAGATGGACCAGGAAAACAAAGGATCATCAAGATGGTAGAAGTCGTAGAAGATCCACTTGAACCACCACGTTTCAAACATAAAAAAATTCCAAGAGGTCCACCTTCCCCCCCTGCACCTATCTTACGTTCTCCGCCTCGCAAAGTTACCAGTTTAGAACAAAAGGAATGGATGATTCCGCCTTGTATTTCGAATTGGAAGAATAACAAAGGTTACACGATTCCACTCGATAAACGATTGGCGGCTGATGGTCGCGGACTTCAAGATGTAATGCTTTTTTTCTTTTTATTGGAATCGTTTATGACTACTGACCATCGTTCTATCTTCTCCAATAGACTCACATCAACGATCGATTTGCGCAATTGTCCGAATCACTTTATATCGCTGATCGACATGCAAGGGAAGAAGTCAGACAGCGATCGTTACTTCAACAACGATTGGCTCAGAAAGAAAAAGAACAGAAAGAAGAAAACCTACGTCTATTGGCACAAAGAGCTCGAGAGGAACGTTCTGGGATTCCACGAGTGGTGGCTGCTTCAGGAGGTGGAGCTATGCCTACAAACTTGGCAGGGTATGGAAGTGACTCAGATGAGAGTGATAAGGAAGCCTCTGGTTCCGAAAGTGGTGCAGAAGATGGTGATGAAGCAGCAGCAAAGGCTAGAGACGAATTAAGACGAGAAAGACGTAAAGATCGAGAACGTGAGATGAGAATGAATAATATGGGTAATGAGAAACGAGCCCAACATCTTGCAAGAAGCCAAAATCGAGATATCAGTGAAAAGATTGCATTAGGCTTAGCTAAACCTACTATGTCAAAAGAATCGATGATCGATTCACGTTTGTTCAATCAAGAAAGTTATAGTGGTACATTTGGAGATGAAGATAGTTACAACCTTTATGATAAACCTCTCTTTGCTGGTAGTTCTGCTGCTGCTGCTATTTATAAACGTGGTGGAGCGCAGGATGGGGCTGATGATGGTGAACGGTATGGTGGTGGAACTGAGGAAGGGATCACTGGTGCAATGAGGAATGATCGGTTCGGACTTGGTGTTGCTGGTAGAGGATTCGAAGGAGCGGATTTGCAAGAAGCACGGGATGGGTCAGTTTCATTTTTTCTTCAGTGTGTTTGTTGTGGATATAACATTGATCTAAATATGCGTTCGGTATAACAGACCTGTGCAATTTGAAAGGGACACGATGGCTACGGCTGATCCGTTTGCGATTGATGCTTTCTTAGATGAAGCTAAGAAAGGGGTAAAACGAGGTTTAGAGCATAGAGGAGGTGGAGATGAAGAATCCAAGAAAAGAAGAAGTTGATTTGGTTTTCTTTCTATCTTCTGAAGCTGAAAATTTTCTTTGCACTTTATAAAGTGAAAGAGGCAGATGATGAAGTTGTGATGATGAGGATATGATGATGATTTTTGTATAATGAATTGTTGTTGTGTGTGTTTGATCATTGTGCCTAGCTTTTGAGAAAATTGAAGATCAAAATCATATCATGGTATCGGTACTCTTGAATGACTTTATCTCTCGAGGCCTTTTTAAGCCTAGTGTCACTTGAAAGTTATGGACTCTGGATTGATGGACATACAAATTCATCTAGTTTGATGGCTTCATGATCAATTGGCTTATCCTCAATTCATTGAGAGTATGAGATTTCAAATATCCTACAAAAGTCCCTTCACTATTCTTTATGTGGTGTTTAACTTGAGATAGCACAGATGCAATAGATGCAGAATGATAAGAAGATCACTCCCAACACCTAGTCCCATACTTGTCTGTCCCAGGATCACCATATTTGATCGATTGCTGTTTGGTGTATTGTCCCAATCCAAAGGTGTGATTCAGGATGTGATGCTCAATATAGACTGTGACAGTCATACCATGTACATCTTTTTGCCTTGGTTCATCACTGGACCTTCATGGAGCTTGAATCAATAAATCGTATCCACCCAATGGTAACTTCTCATTTCGATACTTTCAGAAGCTTATAAGTTCAATTCCTGAAAGATCAATCAGACAGACATATTGGCTGGTACTCCCAATGAGACACTCAAATGGTCAGAAAGTGTAGCAGAATTAAATCACAGGATAGCAAAAGAAGTAACAAGTATTTCAAACGAGTCAACACCAGGTTCAAATGAAGAAGCTATAGAGATAGATGGGCTGAGGATTCAGTTTGGTTTATGAGTCTCATTGGATTGTATCTCATTCAAACATATTTGTCAACTATGACAATGACCTAGTTGTCTTCTTGGTCATCTTTATCAGGGTTGGACTCGAGGCGCACATCTCATTGGATATATAAGACTTATACAACCTATGGTTCTCTGGTCAATACCAGACATTTTCTATCCACAATTTTCTTGAGTTTCTCACATCCTGTGAAGCAATTATGTACTCAATCCATGATTCCCACTACACGGCCCACTTTTCTTATGGGAAGCCAACTTGGTCCAACTCAAAGGCTCAATCATCTGGTACAGTCAATTCAAGACCTCCATTAAATTTTGATGAATAGATTATCACGATGTGTACGGAGATCATGGAATTTATAGCACCTTTATAGGGCTTGATAAATGAAGGTAATTGCAAGTATGAAAAAAAGATTCGACAGCTATGACAAGCAGTGTTGAATTGTTGAGAAATTGTAGATAAGAATAACATATTAACATACATGAATTTGAAGAAACAAAAAGGTAGAATAAACAAAGAAACATTATGCAGATGGTACCAGTCGATCAAGACTTAGAGATCAATTAAAAAGCTTTATCTCAAAATGATCTGTGATGCAGAGAAGGAGAAAATATCGAATGATATGAAGGATGAGAAGAGAACCATCATAAGAAGAAAATGAAAACTTCTCATACATTATCTTTCTTTGGGAACTGGTGAATCTAATCTATTAGAAGATTTATTAGGTGCAGAAATTTTGTGAGCTAATTTACGAAAGAATGAAGTAGCAGTCATTTTCTCTTTCGATGCCTTATGCTTATAACGTGATGAGATACTCTTGATATCTGTAGTTTCATTCAAATCTGGTGTTGTTGTTTTGATAAAACGGTGTGAATCTTGACTGTGTTCTAATTCCCATGGGCATACTGTATCAACTGTTACAGGTAGTATATCCCGGGTGAACTTTCGTGAAGGTAAAGTGCCTGATCGTTTGGGCTTTGTAGGAACCTTTGGTAAGGTGCCCTCGGAACCTCTTCTGGGAATTTCTGATGTGAGATGTGTAGCGTGAATAGGACTCTTGACCGGTTTAGGAAAAGAGGGAATGTTGGTTTCATTGGGTTGGATTGACAGGGGTAGACAGGGATTCATCACTGGGCTCTTGCCGGCGAGAGCTGCGCTGGGTGTCGAGCCGCCTCCTGAGCTTATACCACACGAGCTCTCTGAGCTAGGATCAATAGAGCTCCTCAAGCTGGGACCAATAGAACTACTCAAGCTGGGACCAGTAGAGCGGTTCAGGCCTAAATCTGCTGAGGATCCAAAACTCGAGTTACTCGAAGGTGATTTAGGTGCTTTGTGTTCCGCATATGCCGAAATGTTCTCCATTAGGCCATCATCCTGCTGTCCAGTTTGGAATTCGGGACCATCTTGACTAGAGATCGCGGGTAGGCCTGATGCGGAGGTAGAATTCTCGGGAAAGTTTGCTGCACAGATCGCAGAAATATTTGTGGGCATTTCAGGCAAGTCGGATTGCTGGAAGTGAGCAGATTGTTTAGGTGTTACCAACGGGGTGAGAACGGGCTTTGCAGTAACAGTTGCAACCACAGCCACAACCACTTGAAAGTCCTCCGGACATTCGTCTGGATCGCTATCAATCTCCATATAGCTATCCCTAGGTGCTTGCCATTTGCGAAATGGTTTATGACGAGTCCTAGAAGTAAAGGATGATTCACCGCCGTTCAAGTTGAACTCACGACTCAGAGATTGCAGTGATCGACTGAATCTTCTTTGGCGCAGAGTTAGACGACCAGACGATTTCGATTGAAAGATGGGTCGGGTTGGCGAACTCTGGTCAGTTTGAGTAAAAGTAAGAGCATTGCTATCGTCTGGGTCAATTTCGATAGAAGTTGGAGTCATTCTGGATAAATTAACTTTTCCTGTCTCATTCTTCTCTAGATTTCTACGACGATCGATTATGTTGTTTTCAGTGTTAAGGACCTCATTCTGACTTCGATAGGATGAAGCCTCTTTGTTGTAAGTAAAAATTTGGGTTCGACTTCTAACAAGTGGCTTAAAAGAAGGAAGAGAAGTCAGGGGGCGCTCCGTTACAGAAGGAGAGTTCATGTTGAAGTTTTGATGAGCTGGTTCGTTAGGATCGTTACACCAGTATGTCAGTATCAATGCTGAACTATTCAACAAACAGGGTACATACGCTTACCAATAGTCCACTGATCAGATATACTCTTACAGTCCGTCACAATTGATTTTTCGAGGGCTCAAATACTTCAAGTATCAAATAAATAGAAAGATAGAGAGAAACAACTGTGCAAAGAAGGATTAGAAAGGTGCGTAAGAAATTTGAAAATTATGCTTCAATAATGTACACTAGATCCTCACCTTATAATCAAAACGCGGACGATAAACCTTGGTGGAATTGCTTAAATTTGCAGATATTTGCTAGACTGGTGAAACGGAACGGAGCGGAGTGATATTCACCTCGATTCGCAAGTATGTTTATGTTGATGGAACGATGGTGATAGGTTGAATGGAGGTGGTACAAATGAAAAGACCAACGTATCACGGTAGGAGTTGTTTCTGATCAGCTGGCACGATGGTCCAAATCTTTGATGCTTAAAGGTCAAGACGCATGGGAAGATAAACATCAAAGCTTTAAAGATAAAGCTCCCAGAACCTCCAAAAACCAGCAAGCTTGATGCATGAGGAAAAATGACTGGATTTTCCTTTTGGGGACCAAGCAATCCTCGCGGGTACCGTGTGCGACTCCAGATATTTCGATCCAAAATCGAACTTTGCTTGTCTTTGAGGTATCGAAGCTTACTGAGACGGGTTCAATTTCGCCTTGAAGCGGGAAAGCTCTAAAGACATGCGCTGGTCCACGGAGATCGGTGCATTAAGATACTCGCGCTAGGTAGCCTATGATCTCATTTGTTAAAGCCCTGGAATGGAGCTCTTGACATCTTAGAAAGAAGCTGATCGCTCTCGAAGTGCTTTTCATGTGGGTCGATTCGTGACATCCTCTTTCCTTGAGCTCGTTCGTTGTCGATTTTCTGCGTAGAAAGGAACTCGCATTTCGGAAGAAAGATTCAAGCGAATGAAGTCGCTTGAGTCCAATGATACACCAGAGGGTGGCATATGAAATGGCCCTAGTGTTCTATGGTCATCACCCTCTTGCCTGGTTTCTAATTACACAATGCCTTCATATGAGATGACTGTGCAGAGTTAACCAAGGCGGGTGTGGCCCATATAACAGAACGGTCGTCTAGATGGCCTCCTACTTTTCCTTCGACCGATGGGATGAATACATAGAGGAATGGAACTTCCGATTAGATAAGTGCTGACTGGGTGATCTGATCCCGATCATTTCTCGATGAAAGTGAAAGTAACAATCGAACGATGTGATGTAGCGATGAGAAGCTAATGATGGAAAATTTCGGAATCATAAAACAGGACATCCTCTGTGGTCCCATGGCCGTGATTGAGCTCACCGGCGTTGATCGCATGGCGCCATCGATTTCAGCGAGTTGCGAGAAAGTCATCTCGCCCTCATTCCTGACTCTCTTTCTCAGTCGTTCGTCTCAAAGTTGCAGATTGATGATAATTAGATCCATCCTTTGTCATAAAATCTCCAGTCTTGACCTGTCTTGACATTTGTCACGGTTCTCAATTATCCATCGTGACTTGGATGTGATTTATATGCTATTGGACTCGCGTTGTATATACTGTCATCCTTCAAGCCTCATACGGTGCCAAAGGCTTGTGCTCAATTCAATCCCAATTGTAATCATACCCTTGTACAAATTTTTAGATGTCTAGGTCTATATTTCCTTGGTATCTAGATCCTGAACGGTAATTCCATCAAACACCATTGAGTTGCATAAATTATTAAGTATCTACACCCTCAAATTAATCGTGGTGAAAGGATCAAGTGCAAGTCATACTTAATTTGGGTACGTGAATATCTCGTGATTCAAATTTGTATCATTTCCCAGTGAAAGCAAATTGTCAATTTCCTTTCAACTCTCCTTTCCCATGCCTTTGATGAGCTAATCTCCAATTCAGAACTTCATCACCCTTCTTGAGTCAATATAAATTAATTAACTTGACTGATTCGTATCTAATGCTTTACATCAACCGGCTTTACTCATACTGCGTTTCTTAACCAATCGGTCATATACTATCAGCTTGCAATTCTCTGACACCATGTGCTCAAAAGTCTCAGTGACAAATTGTCATCAACTCAATCCATCACCTTCTCTCGCTATACGCACTGTGAGCTATTCTTCATCTGACTCTTCAAACATTCATGATAGCTTACCATCTTCTTCTCTCTTGTTTCTCTTCTTTGATTGATTCTATACAGAAGGCACCTCTTTCCCGAACGAAGATCGAATCAGGAACTGCCAGTCTCTACTCTCAAGCTTCTAAACCGACCATTCCGCGTACACCGACTTATCAAGATCACTACCCGAACCAAAATCCACCGCCATTTGGAATGATCAAATCAACAACCGATCATCCACTCAGTTTCCTCAACAGTCCTCCTCCCAACATGCAAACTTTCGATCGGAATCGTCACGCAGACCCTGTGTCGATGTATTCGGGTCGCGAGAGTGTCTATTCACATGCATCAATGGCGCGGAGCGATTGGACTCCTAACACTACTCCTAGCCTTCAATCCCCTATAACTCCAAAGACAGCTGCAAGTGATTATAACAAATCACCATTACAAAGTTTTCCAAAATCTAAGACAGCCAGTTCAACTTATTCTGTCTCGGATAAAGAAATTGAAGATGAAATTCAATCCAGAGGATCAAATGAATCACCAAGAGAACCGAAACGTAGCTTACTCGATCGACCTAGACCTATCAGTAGAGCCAGGACTCCAACTTTTTCAGCTCCTCATGCTGATACTGATAGATTGTTTCATAGTGTATTAAGAACTTCTAAATCATTTGATCGTGGTCGTAGGTATTGGTTGAGTAATCCGACATCAGAGGATTCATTACCACCCGTACCAAAAATTCCAAATCAATTTCAAACACGTAAATCTAGCTTATCGCATTTACAAACCCATCATAACTTGAACTCTTACGGAAGTCCGAAAGCAAGTAGGACTAATACTGATCTACATCATCATCAAGAATTCGAAAGTATGTATGAGAAAGGAGAACATCATTTAGATTCAAATCGGTCTCTGGATTCTATGAATCTCTTTGATAATCAATCTCCTTGTCTTACTCTAACAAATCCGGCTATGGTCGATCTTAATCCTCATAAACCAAGTCAATCTCGTAAAGGTGTCTTTCCTCAAGGCATCAATGCTATTAAAAATCAATTAAAACCAAGAAGGTCTGGAAATCAATGACAGGTATTTTATTCAAGATTACCATCTATCGTAGTTTACTTCATCTAGTCAGTCTTGATTCTTGCAGTCAACAAAGTTTATATTTGGGTTTTCATCAATCGCGTGATTTTTGTCAAAAACGATTTGATTTAATCTCATTTATTTATCTTTTGGCTGGTGTGGTAAATCATGAAAGGAAGAGTAGCACATTTTGTGCATTTTTTGTTTTGGCTTGTTTCACTTCTTATACATTCCTTTTTTATTTTACCATAAGATGTATCAAATTGGAAATCTTTATTTCAAACTAAAATATCCTCTTCTATTTCTTATCACTTTTAACTTTTGAGTTTTCTTATTCACTCTGATTCTAGTTTTCTGTACCTTTTCCTTTTTGGTTATTTTGTTTTCTTCTTTGGTCTATTTGTTTTTTTTCATTTGGGCTAATCTATTTAATAATTCATTCATAATTATTGATGTTTTAAATTTTGAAATAGATATAAAGTTTTTTTTTGTTTACTTTAAGAACATTTATTTCAATAAGATCTTTATTTTACTAGATGTGATTGTCTGATCACAAACAGGAGTTTAGCTTGAAAGTAAGCACTGCTGATACTAGGAAAGTGACTGATCTATCTACTACTCAATATGCGTGCCTTTTCTGTTTCCTGTTTAGTTTGTAAGTTTTTTAGACATTGTGGTATCATGATCATCCAGATGAACGATGGATTTGGTAGCTCTTTGGAATCTGGATCAGGTATTGATCCTCATTTCTCTGTCTAAGTTGGCTTTTGTGTCACTGCAATTTGCTGTTTTATGAAGCCAAAAAACATGAAATATCACATATCACCCACTTCAGTAGCCGTTGTGGGAGGTGTGCGACCAACTGTGCACCACCCAAATGCTGTAGTCAAATGCACACCTGACTCAAGGTACGTCGTAAGTCCATCGAAGCGGTGTTCAGGTTCTGGGGGGCGCACTCGGTTGGTGGGCCCTTTGTTTGCCTCAAATCTTCGAGGAGTTCAGAAGGGTGTCCCGAACTGTCCCGAGGTGGAACTCATCACGACGAAGATCAGTGAGTATGTAAAAGATAATTCAATTAGACTCGAACTGATCCTCATCTGAATTATGGTTCACAATTTGAATGTGTTGACTCATGAGTCTACAATCACAAATATCCGAGCTTGATAAATACAGATCCGCGGGAGGTCACAGGAGAGCCTACTCAAACTCCCATTAAAGAGACGTGCAAGGTAGACCAAAGGATCGGTTTTCATACTGTTGATCTTTCTTTGTGCAAGATATAGTCACCATGTAGTCTGCCAACGAGCATCTCTAGGAATGTCGGTCGGATGTTTCTGTGATGAGAGGGGAGATGAAGGATGAAGAGTAAGCTATAAAGGGAGCCTCACACCGCTTACTTTTCCTTCATCCCTCATCCTGAACTTCCAGCTCGCCACTTATATCACCTTGACTGTCAAAAGACTTTTGTGAAAACTAGATCATCTCTTATAACATAGCAGCAGTATCTCAAATCGACATATCAATCAAATCATTCTCAGTCAACATGCGCTCATCTGCCATTCTCCTTATTGCTATTGTTGCTCTTGTTCAATCCCTCATTGCAGTTCCTGCTACTCTTTCAGAGCGTAGCGATGAGCTTGTTGCAAGTTCAATGTCGATGAAGCAGATTGAAAGCAAAATCTGGGGACTTGGGCTTTCAGCTGGATTGGTTAATCAATATGCTTGGAACAACGGTCTCTCTGGCTGGGGTAGAGGATGTGGAGGCTTCGGGGGTTATGGCTGCATGCCTTATGGCTACTCGGCTTCCTGCTTTTCGTATGGATGTGGTTATGCCGGTGGGTACGGTGGAGCGTTGGGTGGCTTAAACGTACTCTGTAAGAGCTTGAAATTGAAGCAAGCAGAGTTGAAGAGTCAAATAGACCACAAGGAGGTACGTGTTTGAATTTAGTTCTTCTGCTCAATAAATATCTGTCCAAGACTTAATTCCTTTTGCACTTTTTTGGTATGAATTTAGAACGAGAATCAAGCTTGAGGAACTCGGGATGAAAGTACTCGGAGCTTTTAAGATCTTTTAGGGCTGATGGTCAGTTAATTTAAATAGATTGGCTTGTGATGTTTTGAAACTCATGGGATCCATACTTTTCATTTACTTGTGAACCTTAGGCTGCGCAGATTTCACCCACAAGATTTTCTTGTCTTGATTTCCTTCTCTACCTGACTATACCTATATGATGTTTCTTTCACCTGTGTATATATGATTGTTTGAACGTTTTTTTGTGTGGATTTCTCTCACTCCGATAGTTGTTATTATGTATCCTGTGAAATGTCAAGCTATCTACTTTGGGAATTAACTTGATTTGGCTTGAATGGATTATATACAACATATAGCTTAGTCAATCTTCCACTTGAGAGCAAAAGATAAGTACCAGTGTGAGGGAGATTTTTGAAGATCTGTTCTGATATATGTCGATTGAACGCCAATGACTTGCTTGATTGTGGTGTTATGATGTATAACCCTGATCTTTGTTGTCAAGTCTATCTTATTTTGCACTCAAATGAAAAGTTTACATAAGTTTAATTTAACAAATTCAATAAAATCTTTATCGCTAAGCCGCCACGGAGGAACTGAGGTCTTCCTCCTTAAAGCTCGTCGAAATTTTGCATGAGATTTCGATCTGAAATTATCGGGGGTACAGGCAGTCAGTTCAAGAAATTTGGGATCGGAAAATTATGCTCATAAATCGTATTGGAAGCTGTACATAGTTATGAGCTTTAGTGGGGGACAAAACAATGTAAGCTGACATGAAACCTAGGGTTACAAGATAAAGCTGATAAAAAGAAGCAACAGGTTATGTTTATAAGGATGGAGAAGGTGAAGCAGATTGATGAGAAGAAGACAACGATTTGTTTGGATCGTCCACATTAAACACGCGTCCAGCAGCCATTAACCTATGTAAAGTAAGAGCGAGTGATGGTATAAAGAACCCAATGAGATCAAGAAACGCGACTTGATGATGGTTTGTTTAAAGCAAGAAATGCTTACATTGAACTATAATAAATTCCTAATTGTCTTTGTCCTTCTAATTGTTCAGATGTTTGTTGAACTAAACGAGATAATCGATCGGATTGATGAGAGATCTTCTCCATTTGAGAAGATAATTGAGCAAGATAACGCTGAAGATAAAAAGAATCAAAAATGATTAAATTGATGAAAATCGCTCAAAAGGAAATATAAATCAAGTATGTATCATTATCTGGAAAAGAGATCAGACTGGGTGCAATCCTGTACATGACACGCTATACTGATGCTACCAATATCTTCATAATATGTGCGTGAATTGGACGAAGCAAATTCAAGTGGAACGAGTTGGGACTTCCTTCTCATTGATTTCAATGTTTTAATTCAAAAAGCGATCTATGATCGAGACTTCAGTACTGAACGACTGACCTGTTTAGGAGTGATAGAGGTGGAGGAATTAGAGGAGTTACCCAATTTCGGTAATCGACTTTTAGTGCTCATCGCGAGTTAAAAATAAGTCTGATGGCGACGATGCTGGTTCAAGTTTGGTCTTGCTTTCGGGGGTGATGTTTTAAAGTTATGTACATAGACAGAGTTGAGACATAAACTGGATGTGTCTCATTTAAACCCATATATCGAGGGTCGACTTGAAATACATACCATAATCTTACGCTGTACATGTAAACATCCCATAGGCCATCAAAAGATCATCCATCCTCAATCTCTTTTCTACCCTGTAAGTTGTTCTTTGCCAAAGTTTCATTCCGCATTTTCTGTTATATAATTTTTGTTTTGTCTTTTTTAAGGATAGAAAAACATTCTCCTGGAGATATATTCTTGGATAAGGACTTTGTTTTGTAAACTAATCTTCACAGTAATAACAAGTTATCAAGTTCAATGCTTCTTTATAAAGTGCTGCTTTGGAGATAAAATATTTTGTGTAGACATATTTCTGCAATAAACAATAGACATTCATTACACTCCAAACTAAAGTATTTCATACTTTTGAATGGTATTCAGGACTCACAGATTGTCCAAAAAGATGCAAATTCTGCATGAACAACGCACACACTATGTGAAAATGAATATTTTCCAAGGGGAAAAGAAAAATACTAATAATTATCTTTTCCATTGACATGCTGTAGCTCAATGATTTTTTGCTCAGATTATCCCAACAATACTTGACTCTCTTGCCTTCACATCCTTTGTGATAACTTGCCTGGGCTCTTAGAGATCAAGTCATGAAAATGGAAGTAATGATTTTAATTTGATAATAAACACTTGATATTGTAGTGGGGATCATATTGACACTCTTTTGAAGAATCCAAATGAGACCAATGCAGAAATTACCTCCAAATTCTCCTTTCACACATTGATACACACCTACACATTATGACCTGACTGTTATGAATATATATCTTCACTTGAAGATTCCTAGAAATTTACCTCAAAATATCATCATGATGTTTGGTCTTTCTTACACTTACATTTCTTTCTTCCAAGTCTTTGAATGTGGTGATTGGCATACCCCTTACAACATCCTATCTCATTGGTTTATTGGCTTATAGTAGCTACATACTTACACTGCATTTATTTACTGGCCATTTCATTGTTGGTCTCCATGGAGTTGTTGGTCAGGGGTGGTGATGTACAAAAAGGGAGTAACCTGGGAAGTAAATCTCTCTCAAACTTTGCTTCCTAAACATCCTTCTTGTGAGCTGGCCAAGCACTAGTGTTGGGATCAAAATGATGCATGATGGTGTAATACTTGAGCTTGGTAAGTTTGTAAGTTCTGTTTTTCTCCCAATTGTGGTTCAAGAATGGTCTCAAATCCAAATGAAGAGATTGTACTTTAGTGTACAATCAATGCTTGATGAGATTGGACGCACCAACAGGATTAGAGGGCACATCTCAATTGTTGGACTTTGAAGTTGGTGATCACTACCAGCCAAAAGTAATTTTCCCGCAAGAAAAGAGAATAAATTTTGAGCAAGAAAGGATTAGAAATGAATTAAATCTGCATAAAATCTGCATCATTCTGGATGAAATCTGCATTCAATCTGCATCATTCTGGATTAAATCTGCATTTTAGGCCCTTTGTTGCTTCAAATGCAATTTCTTTTTCTTGCAAAGAAAAAACGTTTTGCTGGTGTTAGATGGTGCAGATGGCCAACATTTAAGAAACAATCCTTGTGGTGAGGTGATCTTGTCTTGAGTGGATACTAAATTCACATCGGGCTTGCCCTTGTTACTTGCTGCTCCACTCAGCTTGAGGTTAGTAGGTCTTGTTGTAAAAGAGGCCTGTGGTTTGCTTCCATTCCCTGACATCCTAGATCAAAGGAAAATCCTGAAAATTATGTTAGTTGACAAGTGGAAGGCTTTGTGAATGTCTGATGAGACAACAGGCTGATAACAGCAGTGTGTATGTGCACACTCTTCTTCAAACCAAAGGTATGCAGACCTTGGTACTAACCTGGTCAATGGAGGAATGAGTTTTAAAGTGAGAAGCACACTTCATGGATAAGACATATAAGTTCTTCCCAAATTATTGTAAGAATTGTATGAGTGGTTAATGGCTGTGTTGGAACTGTTTTTCTTGTTTTAATCCAGACACCACTGATTTGGGAGGACCCAGGTGCACCTGTCCATGTTTGCCTTATTCAAATGATCTAACAAAAGAAGAAGAACAGAGTGTCCAATAGGTTTGAGCTTTGAGTTGGAAAGTTTGTTCTTGGCTGGTGGAGGCAGATTGTAAAGCAAATGAGGCCAGGGGGCATATGGTTCAAGTGCTTTGGGAAGTTGATTATCCTTGAGTAAAGCCAACAATTTCCAGAACTGCAGAGATTGTTCATGAACATGATCTCAAGTTTGCCTGAAAAGCAATTTGTTGTAGCACAATATAAGGATCACCTAAAGGACTGAATTCTCCATTACTACTCAGGTCAGATGAATGGATATCATGTATAGTGCTTCTGTTGTTGGGGTGCACTTCCTCCTGATTACCAGCTTTTCTTTCAAGCATTTGACATCTGTAATTCTTAGCAAAAAGGTCCAACAGCTGCTTTTTACTGACAGGTGTTGATTCATCGACAGCAGTGACTGAAATATGCAGGCACACTGAATTAAAAGATGATAAGGTAAAGACATGAACATGGTCTTCAAAAGGCAAAAATTGAAAACAATGGCATGGTTGTGAATGTTTTTGAGTCTTGAGACAGGGATTGACCTAATAAGTGCAAACAGCACAATGAGCACAACCACCTAAATAAAACAGCAAGTCTTCTAGAGACTTCTGAACTGGAAGGAGGTACAGAATAGTGATAAGACAATGTTGATGTTTTAGGAGTCAGCGGATATTGATCTTTTGAGACTGAGGAGGATTTCTAAATGATTTGTATAGAAGTTTGAAAAGAACAGTATCAATGACAATTTTATGTATATAGAATTAACAGAAGTGAAATAGTGAAGATATGTACTTCTCTTTCCAAAGATAGGAAATAGAAGTACTTTGATTTGACAAGACAATTATATATATCAATCTCAATTATATTGATCGGGAACCATAATTATGATGCTCTTCAGTCTGCAAGTGATCTTCGATTTCATTTCTTCAATTCCTTGAACCCAACTTCTCATTTCATAATAACTTTTATATGTATAATTTGTATAACTCATTTTACCTACTCACCTCTTGTTGATTGGATACTTCAACAATGGTTGACTAGTAAGCTTCAATTAGGGACATACTTACTAGTGTCATATTCCTGTAATCCATTTTTTTTCTGAATCTGCTGCATTGCATACATTGGATTCCATGAATTGTGTTTTTATGTGCAAGGAAGCCACTGGAGTGTTGACAGATTGTATATGGCTTGATGGTGATAATGGTTCTGTATTCTGTTCTGGTTCTGATGTCAAATTACAGTAGACTCTGAGAAAACCAATAGCTGTCAAAAGCAATAATCTTGGAAAACTGATACATTTTTGGCCCAATGAATTCTTATCTACAGTGAGATTTCCGTTGACAAAACCAATACTCAGCGAAAAACAATAGTTTTTGACCCAATTTTTTGGGTATTGGTTTTCTCAGAGTCTACTGTAGATGTGGACGGTCCACACAATGAAATGATTTGATGATTACTGAGAGATGAATTATGGCTGGGTGTGGAAACAGATCTATTTATAATTGTATCCATTGCAGGATTGCACTCTTTGGACTTTTTAGCCAAACCCAAACCCAGATGGGTTAGAGGTGTGAAAGCTGATCTCTCTGAATCACCTTTGGCCATTTGGTCAAGAGGCATGTATGTTCAAATGAACCTAGAGATGTTTACTCAATTTGTGATTGCAAGTTGGCACCAGAATGTGATTCTTTAGGAGCTGGAAGAACCTCCACACTGTGCTGAGAGTTTCCATGGGTGTCAATGAAGATGCCTTTTTAACAGCTGTGACTCTGGCACTTATAAACAACTCTTCTCAGATTGATTCTTGACTGCGGTAAGTGTAAATTTATTGCAACCGCCGCACTTTTTCCACACTGGTAGAAAAGTAAACCTGCAGTACAAAATGTTCCAATCAATTTGAGGCAAGCCAGAAGTAAACATAATCATACATTACCTCATACATTATCCTTGGCTTGGGTCCAGTAGCTTTCAGCCTTGACTCAACCTCCAACACACCATCATCTTTCCAAATCACACCTCAAATTCAGTGCATATACAACATGTTGTTGTATGGCACAGTGAAGGACAATTACAGGATACAAAGTAGAATCCAAGAACATGCCCAGCCTTATGCCCAGTTTTTTTGCAGTAAATTTCAATTTCCTGGGCAAATTCCTGGGCCTGTGATTCAAATTTACCAGGAAAAAATTTGACAACAAGGCTAGCACGTGTCTGGATTCTACTTTGTATCCCCTAAATGATATGCAGAAAAAGACTTTAAAATTTAACTTCATTTTCAAAGAATTGAGGAAAAAGTCTGACCATGGCTTAGTTTGATATCCATAGGTAGATTTCTTTGCATGTTATTAGCCAATCAAATTTTGCTATGCAAGGAAAGAATTACACATTCAAATGTCTCATCAAAATTAAGCAAACATGAAATTATTCCCTGGTGTGGATCAAGTACATTACGTGCGCAGTAACAAATGATACATGGCAGATACCGTACCCGAGTGTGGAAATTGTACAATCAAGTAAATTTTGACTCACCGTACAGGTGGGTACCACAAAAGATTCCAAAACATACCACAAATGAGTGTGGATGCTCTATGCCCCTCCGCGAGGGCGCGGACGCGGCCGCGGCAGAGAGGGCTTTGTTAAGCTCAGAGCTACGTAGAGGTTGTCAGGCCAGTTCAAATTGGCTCTATATTTTTGAATGAAAGAATTGTATTTACATACATACACCAATTGAATCACTTACAGATAGAGTGCAAAATACATCTAATGAACAAGCTCATCCTCACCAATGAATGACATGGGCTGCAGAAGGTGGCTTCAGCAATCAGAGTGTAAGATATTGCCGAGTTAATCTGAGCAAAAAATCATTGAGCTGCAGCATTGCGACGGAAAAGATAATTCCTAGTATTTTCTTTTCCTCTGGAAAATATCAGTTATCACATAGTGACGGCGCCTCGAAAAACTTGCGATTCTTTCGGTACCGAGCTCACAGATCATCAAGTTCACAATCCATTCGCGTCTAAGTCCTGAGTCCATCGAATAGAAACGAGTTGAAGTTCGGAAAGTTCGGAAAGGTTTCTTCTCAGTGATATCTGGATTGGATCAGCTCGTGAGAACTCTTCCCCTCGCCAGGTGATTGGGTCGAGATACGCTTTTCCAGGCTCACAGGGGCTCAATCAGCTGGAGTGTCTCTATTTGATATAGCAGTCACCAGATGGAGTAATCCATGTGATTCGCCGCTATTCGCGCTCAAAACAGATTTCCCTCGCTTGCATTCTCGATTATATCCTGTTCATCGGCAAGCCCACAATCGTTTCTATCCCTATTCCACATCTGAGATCATCAGAATGACTTCAAATCCGTTTCGAAACCAGTTGGAAATGTTTGTAAGCTGGAGTTATCGCCTTCGATTGAAAATCACAATTAGAAAAGTGTCTTTGTTTCTTCAGCTTACCCAATTCGAACTCATTTCATCATCCAATGTATCTAAATTGAACCTAAACAACACAGAAAGAATTCATTGCCCCACAATTTCCAACATGGGCGTTAGCGGCCTTGGTTTTATTCGGGATCATGAGAGGTATATTCGTACTAGGCTCTCTAGCAATCATGTTAATACCGATGTTTAAAGGATCACAGAGCCGAAAACACCATTATTTCCTGGTTCGTCGGGTGTATTCAAACGGAGGTATGTCAACTTTCGACCGTCTATGATCTCTCTCAAGCCTCAAGTTTGGAACCATTGTATCAGATTCTAAGTTTGCAATCTATTCCAAAGATCCAGGTCGTTTTCCGTATCTTGTTCCAAATAGGTGCATGGTCATTGTCATTTGCGAGATGATATCCAGCGTGGCATATTTATTTTCAGCTTATGTCAATTATCAGGTGCGGTGCAGTATATCAAACTTATGGGAGTGAAAAACTGACGCGGACTCCCTCTACAATATCTCCTGCGTACACTGCATATCCCCGGCGAAACAGTTTTACAGTACAGACATTGTGCTTTATCTGGGCCGTCAGCAACAATGGTACCCTCCACATTGGTCAGTCATCTCCAATCGCGAGGATACAAATTCAAAGGCAGATGTTATGATCCTCATCTAACTAATGTGATATCTCGTATATATCTTACAGGTATGCTTTGCCGTATGTATCTTCTTACTGTCAATATAGTTTTAAGAACCAGGAAGCGTATTCATCATCAAATTTACGGCTCATAAAACCTCCGTCTGTCTTACCATCCTGTACCTTCTTGGGCGATTTCATTTTAGATGGATTCCGTAAGCTTGATGCGGGTGATTTGAGTAAAAACAAAACTTGTTAACCAAACTTGATTTCCCCTGGACAATATTTAGATCTTATCTGGGCATAATGTTGAGCTCCTGGGGCCTTTGTCATTCTTGGTGAGCCTCTTCCGTTTCTCTTTCTTGGAGATATAACACCTCAAGGAGGCTTGCAGCATCTTGTATCTAATTATTGAATTGCAAAAACGTCATCACTCATATTTGCATTCAGCCTTTTCGATGTGGATGGGAAAGATAAAGGAAAGCTCGCTAGGATACTGACCCCGATGGTCTACAACTCTATATGGATGTCTTGGACATTGATCACAATCGGGTCGATGCTATATTGGTCAATATCTCTGGGGATAGTTTTCTTGGATTTACAATTGAAGTCGAACGATCTCATTAGTTTACTGCGTCATGCAGCCAAATCTTGGGATTCTCATCACGATCTTTCTAGAATTGACCTACGAAAAATGTCTAATGTTGGCAATAGCATCTTTACGGGGTGGAACTACATGAGACCGATGATCATTGGTTGGAGTGTAACTTTGATTGTCCTAGCAGGCGTTTTATTATGTGTGAGTCATGATAAAACCGCTTGTCTGGGTCGTAATTCACTCCTGGCCGTCCATAGATTTGCAGACTTACATTTACATTTGACAGTTTTACGTATTTGTAGTTCGATTGCTGTTGCGTATGCTCAAACAAGTATTACGTATACGTGATATGAATTTTCTGAACGAAGCCTCTCAGGATTCAATGTGGGCTGAGCTAGAGGACGAATTCAGTAAGTTACGACGTGATTAACCCAATGGCTCATTGATCACCGCGTCAAACGTTTCACGACAACAAGCTGAACCATGACGTCTGTGTGATCGTTTAGGATTTCTTTCAAGATCTTATTTTGTCATAACTGTGATCATTCTTGTCCAGGTTCTGGAAGTGATCTTTCAAATCATTAGTGGTGAACATATTGATGTTTCTAAATTTCAACATTCCACCAGGTAAAACCTTGTTGCAACAAAGTTACCAGCGTCGAGGTAGCTGACACGATTGTTTATATACAGACTGAATTTCAGGATTGGATCAGCACTTATTACCCAAGTTCCAGGAATATTCATGGGACCAGCACTACTACTTCAATCAGTAAGTTAAGATATCTTGATCAAGTCATAATCTATACCAGCAACATCTGATTCCATGTTACATTCTTTCCTCGAAACCATCTCGACAATAGTGGCGTATCTTCACAGAGCGCTTTACCGCAGATGAGTCAGACTTCCATAATGTCTCATCAAAATCGGACCAAAGAAGTTTGCCACAAATGTCGGCACAACTTCTGGGATGGAATAGTACCGTGTGTTGGAGTAGAGAATCAGAGTTGGAAGTCACCAATTTCCCCGGTCTACGTGAGATTCAGATGACAGATTCAGGGTACAAACTCGCAAGCACCGAATCCATCCACATTGAACAATCGCTTCCCTTAAGTATTGATATCTTGCGGTGCACTGTGGTCACTCACGATGTAGAGTAGTACTGTCATCTTTATCACTTGAAAGGTTTCTTTTCACCTTTTGTCACTCATTCCCCGCCATTAGATTCTATGTTCTCATGTTTAACTTCTCTTTAGTAGCTGCATTATTCTCTTTGATTTCTTGTCTTGAATTGAAATCACATCTCTGAGACATGTTGATCAGTTCTACAGCCAAGCGAAAGCGGATAAGGGTTAACTTATAACACAGTAGTTTTGGAGGTTTATGAAAGATCTAGACCCACTTCATGAATGAACAGATAATCCTTACAATTCATTTTGATGGACTGGCTTTACATGAGGTAAAGTCCCTCGTGCATGGCTTGACTTACGGTTTCACAGGTGTAACTTGTCATGATAGCGTTACTTTTTTCAAAAAACGCAGTCACACATTTGCTTCTTTTGATCTATTTTGATTTGGTAACATGGGCGGGGGAATTGGACTATAATCCCATTTCTCTTTGACCCCTTTGAGGCAAAGTGGGTAGGGTGGGCCACGTTGTCATGTATCATGAGACTTGTGCTGAGCTAGATACAAGCCACTTTTGGCGGTGAAGCTCAATCGGGTTGTCCATTTGTGAGATTCCCCCTTCTTTGAGTTTTCTACCATTTGCCATCTTACACATTTGAAGTCCAGTGGATCCTTTTTTCTGTTAGACATTTTCAGGGAAATATGGTTCAAACTTCTTCAAAGTCCTGTGGAGGTAAATAAGCCAACACATATGTTTACAATAGTAAGTTGGGCTTGAGCTCAAAACCTCTACTTTTCAGATTCCAAGTAAAACTGTGGGTGGTGTGACAAGAGTTGTTTCCTTGATCTAAATTCGAAATATCCCCACAGGGAATCTTTGAGCTCAAATGCTTGGGTTTATTGGATCTTGAAATCTACTCACTTGGATAATGAACTAATCTTCAGGTCAGACTGGTTGAATACATGGGCTTCCGAGGAGTGTGCAACGATGTTCGAATTCAAGATTTGACATGCTTGTGAGGTGACCTGTGAGCAGTATCAGCAGCTTTGCTCAGACAGAGGGTTTCTTTAGTAAGATATCTCCTGTGAAAAGATTTCACATAAAGTGATCAAAGAAAATTGCTGGCCGTGAACTTCCCGATGAGCTTGTGCGATCATATCCGAATTCAGGTGTGGTATGCTTGCGAGCAGGCTTCATGACTCAGAGTTCGCCGAAAAGATGCGAACTTCCCATGAACAACGTAAAGCGACTTGAAAAGTATGGTGATGTCTTGAGAGAGACATGAGAACGCTTCACCCTGTACAATGCTTGGTCAAGATAGCGTCAGAGCTCGCACTAGCTTGATAAGCCGGCGTATCCCAGCATACAGAAAGTCCTATGTCCTTCGCAATACGCACCCAAGATCGACTTTCCTGACTTGCATTCTTGATATCCGCTTGTCCATCAGGCAAAACATCGATCTTCCTCATCAGACTTACCCTCTTCAACGACTGCGAGCTTTAGAATGATTCCAAATCCGTTTCGAGCCCAATTCGCATTAATTGTAAGTCAGAGTGATTCTCTCCGGTATGATATTACAGTCAGAATAGCGTTTCATCACGTCGTTTGAAAGTATATTATTTGGCTTGACTGATTTGAATCCATCGATTTGCTCGATGTATGTGAATATCACCCACCGTATATAGAGAGAAGTCGTCTCCCCACAATTTCCACCATGGGCGCTGGATGCCTTGATCTTGTTCGGAATCATGAGAGGCATATTCATAATAGGCTCTCTAGCAATCATGTTGATACCCATGTTCAAGGGAGCAGAAAGCCGAAAGCGTCATTATGTGTTGATTCGTCGGGTTTATTCGAAAGGGAGTAAGTCGAGTTCAAATATATATATATATGATTTCCCTGGAGCCGCAAGGTCATCCGACTTCTCGATATCCTAATCTTGAAATTTTCTTCCAAAATACTCTGCAGATCGATATCCTTATCTCGTTCCAAACAGGTGTATGATTCTTGTGATTTGTGAGATGATATCCAGTGTGGCATACCTTTTTTCAGCTTATACCAATTATCAGGTGAGGTCCGGGTTTTCCATGATTGCAGGAGTAGAAACTATGTATGATGTTGACTCTCTCTATAAATCTGCGTACACTGCTTCTCCTCTTACCAAATAGTTTCACAGCACCGACATTGCGCTTCATATGGGCCGGCAGCAGCAATGGTACCTACCGCATTGGTAAGTCGTGGCCATTTAAGATCAGGAGAGTGACTCAAAAGTCGAGAGCCGGTTGATATTGTGATACTTATTGAGTCCTTACTCCTGTGGAATTTTGTAAATGTTCTACAGGTATGTTTTGCCGTACGTATCGTCTTACCATGAATATAATTTCAAAACCATGATGGGTTTTTAATATCAAACTCACTAATTACAAAACCTCCATCTGTCTCATCATCCTGGGCCTTCTTGCACATACCACTTCATTGGCCTTTAGATGGATTCCGTAGGCTCGATTCGCTGAATTTACATAAAAACAAAGCTTATTAACCAAGCTTGAACTCTTCCTGGTAATGTTTAGATCTTATCTAGGTGTCATGTTGAGTTCATGGGGACTTTGTCATTCTTGGTGAGCCTTCTCCTTTTCTCAAAATCACAATTTACAAAGGCTCGAAGCTTCTCTCTAATCTCTGGATCATCAAAACTTCATCCCTAAACTTGACATTAAGCCTCTTTAATGTGGATGGAAAAGTTAAAAGCAAGCTCACAAGAATACTGTCACCGATGGTTTACAACACTATATGGATGTCTTGGACCTTGATCACGCTTGGTTCGATGTTATATTGGTCGATACATTTGGGAACGGCTCTATTTGATTTGCAATTAAAGTTGGACGATCTCATTGGTTTACTAGAACATGCAGCTAGATCATGGGATCGTCATCACGATTCTTCAAAAATTAATCTTCAAGCTATGTTTGATGAGCGTGATGCGCTTTTTATAGGTTTATCCATCTCGAGACGGACTATCATTGGTTGGAGTGTCAATTTGATAGTCTTAGCCGTCGTGTTGTCATTTGTGAGTTATGACCAAACTGATTTTTCATCGTGTTTCACTCATGGCCAAATGTTGTAGCTAACAATAAAAGCTTGTATTCTCATTTGACAGTTTTACGTCCTTGTGGTTCGACTATTATTGCGTATGCTCAAACAAGTGTTACGTATACGTGATATGAATTTTCTAAATGAGGGTACCAATCGCTCCTCACCAATGTGGTCTGAGCTAGAGGACGAGTTTCGTGAGTTGTGATTAGAATATTTTTAATATCTTCTTTGTCACTTTATCAAAGCTGGAGTTTCATTCCAAGATAAAAAGCTAAATCTCGATGCTTTTGTGATCCTTCAGGATATCTCTCACGATCTTCTGTTGTCATCGCCGTGAGCATTGCTGTTCAGGTCCTAGAAGTGGTTTTCCAGATCATCAATGGCAAACGGGTTAATGTTTCGACAATGGATCCCACTACAAGGCAAATCTCTTCCGCTCCCGACGCACCTTCTACCATTAAAAACTGATAAGGTGTTTGTTTGGGATCGGTAGATTGAAATTTAGGATTGGATCAGCACTTATTTCACAATTTCCAGGAGTTTTCATGGCACCAGCACTACTGCTTCAATCAGTAAGTTGAGACTTTCTTCAAGAGATTTTGATTCATTTCAATCTTTCAGTATCATCTGATTTCCTTTCGCATTGATTTCTTTTTGAACGAATTTTTTTTACACAGTGGCGTATCTTCACAGAACGCTCTACAGCAGATGAATCAGATTTCCATCAAGTGACATCAAAAACAGATCACAGAAGTTTACCGGAAATGTCTTCACAACTTCTCGGATGGAATACTACAGTTTGTTGGAGTGAAGAATCAGAGACGTCAGTTGTCAATTTCCCAGGTTTACGTGAAATTCAATCAACAGCTTCAGGACAGAAAATCAGAAGTTCAGAATTTATCGATCCTGATAAAACACTCAATGTAAATATTGAGATTGTTCGGTCAACTCTTGTCACTCAGGATTTGATGTAGCATTGATTGAAATTGATCATCATCCTAAATTCCACTTTTTACCTTTTGTTACTAAATTTTTGTACTCATATAGGGTTTATGTTCTTTCGACTAGCTGTATTCTTCTCTTTTTCCTTTCTTGTATCTAAATCTATCAATATTCCTGAGGAAGAGTGATCAGCTCTCCAGCTAATGATGACCTGATAAGACTCAAGAGCCATCAAAAAACTCAATCACTTCTGAGCCTTGCAAAAATTGAAGAGCCCCATGGCCAAAAGCGGTTGAAGGATGATATTCGCAAGAAACATGAATCCTTGCATCCCCTAGCTGAGTTGGAATTACTCAAGTCAGGATCTAATTGAGCTATCCGGGGGCTTCTTGAAAGTTGAAATCAATGCTCATACACTTTTGTATTGTCAAAGAGGTTTGTAGGTAAACAAAGCAAGTCCTTGGTATCAGATATTGAGGCAACACTTGCGCAGAAGTTCATACCAGACAGACAAACAAAAAATATAAATTTTAGTCAAGGAGGGTCTAAAGAAGTAAGGGTACACTTTATTATCAATCAACTCAGTCTTCTGCCTGTTGGTAAATTGTTTTTAATCAATTTGAACAATTTTGGTCATTGCCGGGTCGGATATCCAATTGCCAATCATTTATTGTAGTGGTAATATGGACGTCATTGGTTGCTTACCACTCTACTATTTGACTTTTCCATTTATCCAAGCATTTGAGCTATTTGAATTCTATGGAACATTTGGTTAATTTCTGAGGCCCACCTATTTCTTGGATTTACTGTATTGCTATATCACTAGTCTTTGCTTTCTTTCTATAGACATTCTTTTGTTTCTTTTCGTGATGATTTCAGTTTGTTGAGTTCCGATTCTCGCCAGTGAAGAATCTCATTAGTTTTTTTCTTGATGATCTCTTGACCATGGCGATGGTACCTTTGAGATGTTAGACTTCCTCATGGCTTCTTGGATGGCCTGAATTGACTGAACCAGGTACAATTTGTCTCAAACGGTGTATGTACTTCTTGGCCTCGGGTCGGATAGTTGTATTTAAAGAAACGGAACTCTTCACATCAACCGAATTTTAAAACTCCATTCAGATTTCCTAACTCAACGTTTCTTCATCAACTTCATCACAGTCTATAAGAACATGTCTATCATCTTTCAATCATTTCGACTCATGCAACGTCAGGTAAATCAAATTTCTTCTCCATTTCTTCACTTATATCGGTTACAAATCAACACTATGATGACAAGTTAAAGTGGTTCTACCTTTCCGATTCACCACAGTTTGCCACTCATCTCAAAAGGCCAATCCTTCGTCGATTCCCACCTCCTACTACTACAATCAACAACTCAATCAATCAACAAGGAGCTCTATCCTCTTTACCTCGATCTCTTCTACCTCGAATCGGTGGAGGAAGATGGTCAATAATCCCCAAACCATCCATTCGACCATCTGTATTTCTCAACGCACCTATTCTCTCATCAACCTTTCAGGTTTGTTCTTTCAAAATATCTTGATCATCTTTGTTGGCAAAAGTACTGATTTCACATCCATTTTATAGAACATCTCACTATTTAGTAAGCCAGTATCAGGACATCAGCCTATAACTGAAGCTGCCTACTTTCAACCATTTCCTTTACCCGAATTTAAAGTAAGAGATCATGAGGATGATGATTTACACGATCGTATCAGTCGTTGGTCAGCAGATGTAGTAAGAGCTCTTGGACCTCAAGATTCATTATTTACTGAAGAGGTTCAATTGACAGATCAAGTGATGCATGATTTAGTCGCTCATCGATTTGTCTTTCCTATTCTCACACCTGATGATTCATAAAGAGTTTTGTTTTTAAACAGGACTACTTTTTGGTAGTTTTAAGATCATTTGACTTATGTTCTTTTTCTTCTTTATTGTTATGTAGTAGTAGTAGTCTCTTTGTATTTAAAATATCATTTTGAGCTCATACATGTTAATTTGCTCAGTTTGTTTTTGTAATGTATTTGATTCATTGGCTAGCAGTCAACAGTCAAGGTCTTCTTTTCAGACTTGATTTGCAGGATCGGAATGAGTTTGATATCCATGTTGAAAGAAATTGATTGATTGATTGATGGAAAGATGAAAACTAAACCGGATAACCCAAGTTTCGAATGGGACGAAAGTTGAAATCGAGTGAAGAAGACGAAGAAGGCTATTTGAATTTGAAATTTCTGATAGAAGAGAAATGAAGAGTGAATGTGTAAACCAATTCTCGAAAGTGGTAGTTTGCAATTTAATTTTTACATTTTCAACTTCTTCCGAAAATCAAAACTACACATGAAGAACTGAAGGAAAGGAAAATGAACGAAGCAAATAAGAAACTCACTTTGATCTCAACACCTCAACAATCAACTAGTCGAATCTTAGTAGAGTACGTTCACTTTCAATTCACTTCATCTCTTTCTATTCTCATTCCCAAAACACTAATCATTCATTCCTGATTTGATTTTCACAGAGATACTCCTTCAGATCATGGTCAAGGACAAGTTGAGATAAAAGATCATTCAAACGATTCATACATGATAGAACTCTTCACCGATAGTTTAAAACCAAATCAAACTCAACCTATCATCGAATCTCAACATCAGATTCAAGAAGATTATGAACCAAATCATTCAGCTATCATCCTTGATAAATCATTAGAATTTGATGATACTCATTTACTTTCATTAGGACCTGAAACTCAATTTGCTCGAAACTCTTTGGAAAGAAATGGTCCACTCACTTTTGGGTTTCATTCACATGATGATCTGATTGGATCTCAACGTTCAAGTCATCTATCGGAAGGCCAAAATGAAGTCTCTGATTCACTTGGACCGACCTCTTTGCAAATTCATCGACACTCTAGTCTTCATTCCCCATCATCGAATCAAAACATTACGCGTCATTCTTCAAATCTTGGATTGAATCAAAGCTCCTCATCATTCATCGAGCCAGATCATTTATCTCAGTATGAGCCATCAATATCAGCACGACTTGATGTTTCATCAGAAGGATTTTCATCTTTCAATTCTAATCATGCTAACCAAGAAGCCATCCAAAGCACCATATCACCACCTCTGAGTCCTCATCAACAAAACCCAGCGAATCTCCAATCATTCGAAAACTCTCGTCTTGTGGATAGCCAAAGACTTGAAACCTCTAGAATTGAACCGATGGAAATCCCACTTCACAGTACTTGTCCATATAACTTTACATCACCCAATCCTGATACATCACTTCCTATCATCCCGAACCATTCGATCCATGAAAGTACAAAAACCAAAGCACCATTAATCACACCTCCTCAATCTATAAATAACAATCAAATCTTCACATCTAATTCTATATCAAACCATTTTTCACCAATCGTATCCCATCAACCGATCTCCTCACCCCCACCACTTTTAAATTCGCCTACACCCATCAAAGATCGAAGTCAAGATCCTCCTCATCGAAATTCAACATCTCATTCGAATCCTTCAGCTCCTTTACTCTTTAATAATTTAAAAAACCCTCCGGTTTTCAATACTGAAGTGGATTCTGATATCTTTGATTTAACGGGTGAAGTGATCTTAGGTTTCCCTGCTTCTCAATCACAAAGTACTCAAGATCTTTCTAAAAGTTACACAGAATTCAATCATCTCATCCAATTGGAAAACATACCTGAACACCACATACCAAGAAGAATAACAAGAAAAGAGGAAATCATCTTAGCACCTGATACTTCTGATTCTTCGCATTCTCATTCCGATTTAGTTCAAGATACATCATCTAAGAAGATCAATAGAATTGGTTTACTAAAAGAATTTAATGAAGAAACTGAAAGGGATACAGGTTCGAATGAGGCTCGTAAGTTATCAGTCTATTTTTTACCTCCATCAGAATCTCTTCTGTAATTGTGAAAAAAAACGGGTTTCAGCTCTTGAAATTGATCACAGTATCCTTCCATACTTTCAATCACCTTCAGGGAAAGATAAACACTTACAATCCAACGACTTAGAAAACTTTTGTATGTGATCCGATTGATAAGCATTTTGTATTTTCATTTTTATATCTAATTCTGCTTTTTTTCGTTTAGCTATCAAAAGCTTACCCGAAACAAGAAGTGATGAAAGTAGCTTTGAACCTGTTCGTAAGTTGAATGAAAATACTTTGAAAAACCAAATTTTTAATGTGAAAGGTGATTAAATATGATGATTTCTTCTTGGTTTGGGTTTAAAGCTCCTACACAAATTAATGAACCGATGATGTTAAAGAAAGCTACTGAAAAAGTGAAGAAGAATGGTCAAGATTCCAAACTGGTTGATCCACTTCATTCTCGAGATCAAAATCTACTGAAGGAACTTGCGAATCGAAAACCGGTGGTAGCTGGTCCTTCAAATCCTATTGCAACTGGCACGTCTCGCTCAACAAGAGATCTTCAGTCTTTTGAACGTCAAAGGAGATCACAGAGAGAAAGATTGATTCCTCAACTCGAACGGTCGAAGGACTTTGAACATGGTCAACAGATTAAGAAATCAAAAACAAGACCTCCGATTCAAACCTCATCCAGTAAAGTCGTTCAAGGAAAACGAAGATTGATGAGTTTGTCAAGTGATCTAGATGAAGAGTTACGATTCCCTAGTTCATCGATCCCAAATTCACATCTTGCTCCGAACCCATCACTAAGTACATCAAGACCACTTACTATCTCTATCAATCAACGTAAGGATGGAGAATCAAATAAAAGAAAACAAAAGAGAGTGATGGAATTCGAATTTGGTCAAGAGAGTGATCAAGGTGAGTAAGCGGATCTCTATAAGTTTTAAACTTGACCATTTTCTTTTATTCTAAAGGGGTTTTCTCTTTATTTATAGCTAATAGGACTTTACCTGAAACTAGGAGTGATGAAAGTAGCTTTGAACCAGCTCGTAAGTTCCAAGAAAAGAGGTTTTGAGAGTCATTCATGGAATTGAATGATGATTGAATTTCATGATTTCTGCTCGTTTCGATTTCAATCTTCAGCTCCTACACAGATTAATGAACTAAGATCTTTGATCAATCCTCCTGAACATCAACTTGCTTCGCGACCTGAGCCTGAGGGTCAGAATACGCTACCGGAACCAGCGGATCTTGGTCCTTCGAAACCGGTTGCGCGTGATACGCCTCGCTCAACAAACGAATCTCAGCGGTCAGAAGATAAGAGAAACTTACGAAGAGAAAAATCAATTGGTCGAATTCCAACCGAATCTGAAAGTCCTCGAGAAACTAATAAATGTAAGCGGTTCAATGGCTATATCAGTTATTGACGTGAATGTTGTCTGATCATGTTTTTTCTTTCATTGGATTAGCTGTTGAGACTTTACCTGAAACTACAAGTGAAGAAAGTAGCTTTGAACCAGCTCGTAAGTTTAGAGAAAAGTTGAAAGAGTCAAATCGGAGAGTGGAAGTGAAAGATGATTGAATTGACGTTCTTTCTTTCTGGGGATTTGTAGCTCCTACACAGATTAATGTACCAATTTTTTTGATCAACCCTCCTAAGCAAGTCAACAAAAACGCTGGAGAGTCTAAGCTTGTTGACTCAGGTGATTTGAACATATTACGGGAACCAGTAGCTGGTCCTTCGAATTATATAGCGCGTGATACATCTTACTCGACAAGAGATCATCAGCGGTTCGACGATAAAAGGAACTCACAGAGAGAGAAATCAATTCCTCAGCTTGAACTTCCGACCGAATCTGACAATGTTCAACAGCTCGACAAACCGAATAAAAGGTCTTCCGTTCGGAGTGGCTCATCAAGTGAATTTACTCAAAGAAGACGCAAATTGATCTGCTCAAGTGATGTGGATGAAGAGATACCATTATCAAATATATCTGCACCAAAGTCTCATCTTGCTTCGATCACTCCACTCGTCACATCGAAATCGACCATTGTTACTATGAACGACAGTATCTCAAATCACCCAAAGCATAAGAATGTGATTGGATCTGAGAATGGTCAAGAGATTGATAGATTGAATTCAGTCACAGTTCCCGTTCAAAGTAGTTCATCAAATAGGATGTCTCAGAGAAAACGAAAGAGGAGTCAGATAGCCGATGTAAATGAAGCACTAGAGATCTTATCTTCTAGTTTATCTGCTCCGGAGTCTGAGCTTGAGATTAACGAATCCAATAAAACCCCTTCTCCAGTTCAAAGTAGTTCATCAAATAGGTTGTCTCAGGGAAAACAAAAGACGGGTAAGACAGTCGGTGTACATGAAAGGATATCATCGTCTAGTTTATCTGCTCTGGAATCTGAACTTACTCCGGTCGTTGCTAATCCGGTACAGAGAACAAGAAAGCTGACTACTACTACTACCGCCGTTGATTCAAATAAACGGAGGAAAAAGGATGTGAAAGTGACGAAGACGAAGAGGACTGGTTTGGTTTCAAAAGTGACAAATCGATTAACCGGAAGAAAAGCCAAAGTTTCCAAAGCCAATGACCAGAAGAAGAAAAATCGAGAGCTCAGACCCGAGAAAAAAGAAGAAGAAGGGTATTCAATCAAAAGGTTTCTAGTCTATGATGATGAATTGAATGGGTATAGAGGAGCTAAATTGATCCAAATCAAGAAAGAAGGAATTCAAGTTTTAGATGATTCAGGAAAAGAAAAAGTTTGTAAGATTGAAGAGTTGAGAAAGTATGAGATTAAAAGAGGGGATGTAGTAAAATATTTAGGAAACCGATTTAAAGATATTGAACCACAAAGAACTGGGATTAGAATTGTCAAATCTGTCATTAAGACTCGTCAAGTTCAAGAGGATAGAATCGATTTAGATCCGGAAGATTTAGTTTTAACAAGTTCTGTGATTGATTATCGTAGGTTTTGTGATCAAGAACTTTTAATTGAAGAGGATGTGATTGGAATTGAGTTTAAAGTTGAAGAGCTTTTAGTTTTAGCTGATGAAAGTGATGGGTTAAGTGATAGGAGATTGGATGAAGAAGTGATCGAAGAATTAAAGAAATTGATAGAAGTCGAGAATGAAAAGGAGAAGAAGATGGTCAAGTCTGAGGCTTGTATATCACAAATGAAGATGAATTCAAGGAATTTGAATAGAGTTAGAGAAGGTGATAGAAGAGATGGAAGTGAAATGAGGAAGATTTTTGAGGGATTTGGATTAATTTTAACTGAATTGAAAAGTCCAATAGAAGTCAAAAAAGGAAAGAATGATAGGAAAGTGAAGGGTGAGGGTAAGATTCAAAGTAAGAAAGAAAGAATTGAATTGAGATTGAAATCGAATGGAGGCAAAATCATCAATAGAATAGATGAATTGATTGAATTTAGTCAACCTTTCTCATCATGTGAAATTCACTCAACCCATTCAAAAAAGAAAAGAAAAGTTAGAAGTAAAAGTGATGCTTGGGAAGATGAAGAGACTTCGGCGGGAGACCGAAAGATTGAAATCGTGAAGAAAACTTCAGAATTTGATCAAGTGAAAGTGATTTTACTTTTGACTGATGAACCGATCAAAACTTTAAAGTATTGGTTAGCATTGAGTTTAGGAATCCCATGTGTTTCTAATCAATGGGTGATTGATTCTTGTGAAGAAGTAAGTCAATCGGTTTCTATCTATACAGTCATCTTCATTCTTAACTTTTCTTTTTTTTTCTCTCTTTTTTGGGTTGGTTGAGTTTGATCTTTTTCTAATTTGAATTCAAAATTGTTTTTTTCTTTTTGCGACTTTTTGGGCTTTGGGGTTTCATATAGGAAGTTTGTTTGGATTGGAAATCTTATCTTTTACCTTCTGGTTATTCTAAACGTTTACAAACGTTTTGTTTTGGTAATCAACGTCAAATTTATCAAAAGAATCAATTTGATTTAAGATCTATTCTTGATAGTTTTAAACATCAACATCAAAATGAACCAATTGAAAATCAATCTCAAGATCAAGATCAACCTCCATTAAAATTATTTCATGATCAAACATTTTATTGTTTAGTGAAAAAAAGTAATAAAAAGGAAATGGTAAGTTTTTTCTTTCTTGACATCCTTTTTTTAATCAGACCAAAGCTCACTTTTATTTCATTTTTTGGTGGTGGTGGTGGGGGGGGGAATTCAATTCTGTAGTGGTACGAAAATGTGTGGTGGATATTATGTTGTTTAGGAGTCAAAGAGATTAAATCCAAATCGATTGAAAACTTTAAAGAAATAGAACAAGTAGAAGTTGAAGAAGAAATAAATGAAGTTGATTATGTTTTGATTGATGATGAATTAGAATTCAAAGAAGAAGAAAAGATGAAATTTACGAAAAATTCAGTGGTGAATTTAGATTGGATTAAAGAAAGTTTAATCTTTGGAAAAGTGATTTAAATTGAAGATTAAAGGGGTTTTTTTGGAGTTTCAAAATTCGATTTTGTTCTGATGATGTCATTTTCTTTTGTAATTTTCTTTATTTAAGTTTTTTTCTTTTTTTGGGTTTTTTTTTGTGTTTTTGGTTTGAAGGCTTGTTGTAAATTTTTTGAATTTATTGAAGGTTATTTATGAAGCTTTTGTTGTTTAAAAAATTTGTTTATCTTAAATTAGTCAATCAAGGCTAGGTTTGTATTTTATAAGAATCTAGTTTCTCATTGATACAAAGTTCAAATAAAATTAATGTCTGATTGTATATGTTAAGTGAAGAAGAAGAAGGCCTGTGTGATGCACAACCTTTCTATAATTTGATCATAAAGTGTATCTACCTTGGAACTCGTGCACTCCAAGCAGATTAGGTATAATAGTGCCTGTCTACATCATCTCTTGATTAGGCACATATGGGGCATGTTTCACAAGCCAATCACAATATACTTGAAAATTCTGCCAGCACTATTGACTCTGGAGGGCAAGCTTCCACTTACAACTACAAGATGTTGAAGAACGGCTGGGAAAATGGAATGTCTGAAGAATAAGACGAACGTGGTACTTATCTGCACGGATGATGAATGACATGCCGATTGTCGATTAAATGAACTTTGAAGAAGTCAAAAACTCTCAACTAGGCAAAACTCTCAAATATTAGCCACATTAGCTTCAAAGTCTTCGATCGGTCTCAGCCTGAGCATTTCGATCTAATCCGATCCATTGCATATTCTCATCGAATCCCATTTTTATCTCAAAATCATCTCGAGGGCTCAAGCAAACGATTGGCTACCTTCCAGTAGTCTCATCATCGCATCTTTCATTGTATGCATCTCATCAAATTCGGCAAATCGAACGACTGTATTCTAAGATCGATATCGAACACCGCCGACAATCGTGTAGCTGTCATAAGCGTTCGAAAAAGCGAACGATCCCTAGTCTTCACAACGTGTTGTTTCACTGCAAAACAATCTGAAAGCTACATATGTATCTGATCACAGCTGGGTCCACCCAACCACTGCCTTAAGGGCAAATGGGTTGTTTGTGAAGGATTCTGAGCGGTCTATCGTCAGACAACTTGTAATTTACGTGTTTTTGCTGAAATGTACATTCAGCGCTGTAGGCGCATACAGTTGTACATTTGCTTGGACTACTAAAGTGCTCCATGCTTGTGTTAAAATTTATGAGCACACACATTGTTTACGCATGTGAGAAAGGAGATGAAAATGACAAAAATGGCTTGTTTGACTTGAAACTCCAGATCATATTATGGCGTTCAGACCAAATGCCTCAATGGAAGTATTGTGACTTTCTCAATCATTTATGGAGATGCTGTTAAAGAAAAAAATCGTTTATTGACAACGCAAGTTGCGGACAATGCTCAGAGGTGTGAAGTGTCTGATTAGACTGACTGTAGTTTTTATCAACATTTAGTTTAGCACATCTAGCCAGTCAACACCAGAAGAACCTAGAGTAGACAGACCCAAAAATGTCGGAGTCTCGATTTTAACAAATAAGACATGCCACAGAAACTCTTTGGAGGCGTCCATCTTGATTCGATCTTGTCCCGATCTTGTCTCGATCTTGTTTTCGTCTGTCTTGATATTGATAAGTACTTTTTTGGGCGCGATTGCATCAAATCTGATTGCTTTACGTTCGCCGAAGCTTTTGTGTGACCTTCTATTAAAAAGCTCACTGAGTCCAGCTTGAGACAAGAATTGAAAACAGAACAACTCTTTGAGCAATATTTGAATGACACGGGTTGAGATTGTGGATCACAAGCTCACCCCAGACCGTACATCAGTAGATAGATGATGTGTTATGTCAAGGCCTATGAAACTTGTAGCAAATCGGTTGACTTGATGTTGTAACCATCTAGAGTATCTCAACCACGCCATGACCGCTACGGGAGAAGCCAAGACATGGACTGAGCTTCTCTATAGACGTCGATATTCATGTTTGTGTGTTCAAAGAGTAAGAATTGACAAGTAACACCTTTTTGAAAACATTGAATCGGATCAGCCCAGTCAGCCTAGATTTTGAGAAAGCTTTCATATGACCTTTGGTCAAAAAACTCACCGACCCCATGGCAAGATGACAATCGAAATGGATTTCAGTCCACAAGAATTGCACAGGCAGCGCTCCCAAAAGAGATGATTAAGAAATGAATGATATACTGTTGGAAAACTGTGGACTTTGAATTGATCATAGTCACCACAACCAGTGTTTGAATGTCATGTGTGACATCTTCCGAATGATCGAGTAAAAGTTTAAGAAGATGACCACCTTTGAACAAAAAGGTTCTGGTTTTTAACGATGTTGGTAACATTTCTGGATTGATTCTGTTTTGTGGTTTTGAGTACAGAAGATCTGAGCGATGTAAATAAAGAAACTTAGAATTCTGTAGATCTCGGAGTGATAAGAACCCAAGATTTGGGAAAGCTAAGGAGCTGTACCTTGCGATGTATTTAATAGGATAGTATCAATAGTTGTTGAGCATAATCGAATGAATTTTGAATTGCTTCTTTCTTGTTACTTTGAATAGAAATCAATAAAAACAAATGTATACATAGTACTGTAGATGACATGGTGATCAGCACCGTTGATTTGGACAAGAAAAGGAGAGCCAGATGTCACGGTTGCCAAATATACCATAGATGATTATTGAAGCTTTAGGACTAAGATCCATCGTATTGGACAATTCAATAGAGCAATATCATGTGCTTGATTTTTGGTATTGAGAAGGTAAGGGTGAAGGGCGCGCATCTCCCTTTGATCAGTTAACTTATGGATCTCGAAATTTATCAAGAATGATGATTTATGTATACCTTATGCTTTGTTATCTTAAGTACAAAGGGTAAAATGATGTAATAGTGTTAATGTAAATGCCTATATGCAATAAAAATCTCTGTAATGTAATGCTGATCGCGAATGTAATGCTGATCGCGCCAGTCATTATTTAGCTTGCCGCGAGTGTATTCGTTACTCAGAAAGCTTTCTACAACTTTCCACATCAATTCCAAACATCACATCGCTTCTATTCAACCTCTTTTAAAACTTAGATCACTTTTCTTCTCACAACTCTTTGATTGATTGAATCACTCTTACTTCATCACAATGCGTCCCCCAGCACTCAATCTTAAAAATTGTAGAGTTAAGAAAGTTTTCACTAACGAAGTCAACAATGAAGACTTGGTGAGAACTTGTGTATCTTCAGTCATCCTTCAAACTCCAATTCCTTTCTTCATTTCCATCTCCTTTTTCACTTAACCACTCTCCTTCTTCGACTTCTTCAGAGCTTCGCCTCGAGCAGCGAGCGAAGCTCTTTGGAATTAGAATTCGGTGGTCTTTCCCCAGCCAGACTATCGATGTTCAACCTCGACGAACCTCTCCCATCACCCATTCTGGAGCGCCCCCTGCGCATCAGACGCAGAGTTAGAAACGTTGACTCTGTCGTTTCTGCCAACAGTCCTTCTGTGGGTATTGTAGACCGATTTGCTTATCTTATCCATCTCTTTCTCTCATTGACTCATCTCTTCCCCTTTCCTTCTTGGCTGCTCTTGACTCCGACTCATTTCAGACTTCCCAATCCTCTCACATCGAGTCACAATCTCCTTTTCGCTTCTCCGGACCCCCATTGGTGATGAACCCCGACGGTAGTGTCAGATCCCCACATCGAAGACCTGCTCTCATCATCAAAAGCCGTATCAAGAAGCGTTGTCCCCCACCGCTTTCTAGGGAACGATTGGTATGTACTCCCAACCTTCGATCACCAATCTTCTTGCTTTCTTAGGCCTGATCACTTCCCGATCACTTTTCTCTTTTATTTCACATCACAGAACGCTTTGTTATCTCAGCAGCGCAGAAGAAGACTTTACATCATTGTGGAGGAAGTTGAGGAAGACTAGATGGACAGATTCAAAGGCAATAGAAGATTTGGGCCCAAGGTAAGTTAATAGTTTCCTTTCTCTGGCTCAAGTTTTGTTCAATCTATTCAAGAGTCAAGATGATAAGTAAATCTTTTTTTCCAATTTTGTCCTGTTTCACTTATTCAAACTATAGTGCCTACTCTTCTCAATATGCCGAGTTTCTTGTTGAACGATTTATGTGGTGGGATACTTCATCAATAGGTTATGTAATGGTTTACGAATTATTGAAGTTGGGAAATGGATACTAGGTTGTCATGAGTTGATGAACTTGTGAAATGAATTTTATCTTGATGAAATTGTATTGAGAGGATTGCTCGTATCTCAAGGAGAGTGAGATCCCGGCTTTCCAAAAAGCCTTCAACTGATCTAGTTGATCCATGATACCCGTGTCAAAGTCCCAAACTTCCCTTACAATTCCCTTCTCAAAACTTCACATCTTGCTTGAGGTTTTTCGCCCATCCAATGAAAGCCCAGAATATGTTCCTCTTTATACACACTGCTGTAATAAAACTCTTGGACTCTTTTGTGATAGACATAGTTTCAAATGAGAGTACCTCTCAACATCTTAGCAAACATCATGATCATATATTGCCCTTCAGCGCCTACCTTAAGGTAATTGTCTTTCTCATCATGAAGTAGTTTACCCTATTTTGATGTTCTATGGTTAATTTAAAAGCTAACTTATGATAATTATTTAATTGACTTTCAACTTAATTCACATCTTCAATCATGATTGTTCACCTTTTTTGTAAATTTTATGTACAACTATCTCATTGCATCTTGGACCTCAAAAAAAATAAAAAGAATGTAACCCAATATGCTTTTTGTATTTCAGTAGTCACCCCGATGATCAGCCTTCCTTGGGCTAGTAAAGAACTTCATCATTCTTTCCAAAGTCCAACATATAATGCGATAGTTGTACGAGCTTTGTCTTGCTGAAGTTGTTGATCTGTACGCAAGGAGGAAGCCACGAATTGGCCCCGAATGACAGAGTGGTCTCCGGGAACGGGGTGAGTGTATGCATGGATGTTGGAGGGAACTTACCAAGTGGTGTGACTTGAGATGGAAGTTGATTGATTAATGAACAATGTCAAGTCAGTCAGATTCAACTTCAACTACAATCGAACTACCAGATCCAACAACATTAGCTATCTCTTTAATTCCATTATTACCTTCAAGCTTAACTTCATCAACAAACAATCGATCAAAGCCAATCAACATACCAATCCTAGCTGCCAGTCTATCTACTTTACCTGGAAATGTTATTAATGCTATACATGTCTTGGGTCAAGAATTAAAGAATTTAAGAGAAGAACAATTATTATCAGGTATTTAGATCTTGTTTTTAACTTTGTTCGTATCAAGATCTTGTTTGTATGGTTCATTTTTCTCATTTTGACCGATTCAAATGACGCGTTAGACAGTTTTCAAACAAACCATTCTCGTAGGCAAACCAACGCAACGAAATCAGATACTAGCGAAGTACCAGAGCAAGATTCGTTAACTCGTGAACAACGCGAAAAGTGGCTTGAAAATCAAAAGGTAAAGGGGATCATTCAAAACGTTCTGAGAGGAAGACCATCGATTTGACTTTTTTTCGGTTCACTCAATCGGAAGATTAATCATCTGACAAAATCTATATCATCACTCACGAATCTACATTCAAGTCTTCAATCTCGACATCTCAATACCGTCGATACGTTATCAAATCTACAACAAGTGCATAATCGAGAGAAACAACAGTTAACAGATGAACGCGATGGAGTCAGAGCCGTGAATACGGTTTTGAGACGAAAAATATGTAATTTGGAAAAACAATTAGATGCGAGTAAGGAAGTTATGGAAGGTGTTTTAGAGAAAGTTGAAATTGTTAATGCTGGTGATTGGTCAATCGTTGATCATGGTCGAATTCATGTGAATAGCCCTTTGATCAAATGTCAGTAACGGTCGTTTATCGATTTTCATCTAAAATTTTCATCTGATTCTCTTTGTTGCTTTCTATAGGTCATCCTCAAGCCGTCGAATGTGACAATTCAAGTGTATTCTCTTTATTCGAAGGTTCTTATAATCGACCACCTTCTGCTCTTGATCTGAATGCCAGTGGTCTATCTCACTCTGGTTCCCATATACACGACACTTCTCAACATCTAGCTGCAGGTCATTTACATCAAAGCACATCATCAGCAGTCAACAACCAGAGGTCACTCACTTTGATTGTCGAATTGACCGAAGAAATGGAATCCTTAAGAGAAGAAGCTAAAACTGAATTAGAATCCAAAGATGATGAAATCCGTGTTTTGAAACGACTGGTTAGGTTCAGGGATGATGAAATCAAGATCTTGATTACTAGATTAGAAAACTTTATGGGTCTGAATGGGTTTTATATTCCTGTCAAGGGTGCTCAATCTACAGATGCCTTTATCCAGCAAGATATGCTAGATCTGGTATGCTACCTTCTCGATCAAAACTCCAGTCAACATTCAGGACAACGCTAACTATGCATATCGTCTGTTTGGTATCGTCAGCATGATACACCGAAGCAACATCATATATCTACATTGAAAGGGAAAGAAAAGGCTGGTCTTGATATCGATCGCTCACATGTGAATCCACTCGATGGCGACTATCCTTGGAGTCGGACTCATGAAAACCAGTATGCTGGGTCGGTATCAGATGGTTCAAACAGATCTCGATCTCATCCGCTATCACGTCCTGGTCCAACACATGATCACCATCCATCAGGAGATGAATTTGATTCTTTGACATCCTTGGATACTTGGTTAGTTCAAACATATCATAGAGCATTGCAAACACTTTCTTGCACTCTCATCTTATTCTCTTTTGTGATACATCAATAGTGAGAACGAAGCACTTTCAAGAGCTTTAGCTGATCTATCGAATCAAGTCTTGGATTTGAAGTATGCTTTGAAAGAAGTGAGTAATGAGAGAGATACACTGAGACGACTTAGGTCTAAACATACTCGTACTTCAGAAAGTCCTCCCAATGTATGTCCTTTCAAGGCTGTTTACAATTTTGGGGGCAACGAACTGATCTTTTCTGGGTATGCAACTAGGGAATTGAAGAAGATTATTCGTCATTGAAGAAAGCTTTGAAAGAATTGCAATCTGAGCGAAACCGGTGAGTTGATCAACCCAATTTTTGAAGTTGTTGTTGATAGACACTTGTAATGACATGATCTTTTGGGTAATTGGTTTTTGAATATTGTGTTTCACGAGAGTTTTTTAGATTGAATGAAGATTTGATTCAAGTTGAAAGGAAGAATTTTGAACTTGAAAAAAGGATAACGGAACAAGAGGGAGAATTCGAAAGAGTTGCCGAAAGAGTGCAAAATAAATTAGAAGAACAAAGAAGAAAAGTAAGCAAAAAAAGATCCTTGAACCAAACCAAAGAAAATAAACAGATGGGTTTTTTCATTTGGGTTCTGATGAAATTTGTATTTGTTTTCTGATTTTACAACAGTTGTATGAAGCTAAACATGAAATAGAAGAATTATCAAACAGATTAGAACAAAGCCAAGGAGCCGAAAAGATCTTAAGAAGAGAATTAGAAGAAGAGAAAAGAAGAGGAGGGGTCTTGATGAGTTTAATGAATAACAAAAAAGACCGGGAAAGGGAAAGGGATTCTAGTTCGACTAGTTCGACTAGTAGGAGAAGTCGTTATGAGAAACCTGTGAGTAATTTATTTATCTGTTTTGGGGGATTTGGTGTTAATTGAATTTGGTGCGAATAGGTGCCTAGTAAGCCTAGGTCTAGACTTGATTCATTGGATGAACCTACTACGCAATAATGATCACGTTTCCTCAAATTTTGGAAGTATCTCTTGGTATAATCTTTGGTTTTTGGATTTAGATCTTTATGTGATTAATTCATAATGGTGATGTATAATGTTTTCTGAGTATACATATTCTTTCATCTTTTTATTTGTGTTATATATTGAGCGCTAAAGACTTTGTTGTATCAGCATGATTGATTGATTAATTCGGAAGGAAGGATTACAATCTTGATCGTCTTTGAAAGGAATAATCATTTATGATGAAGGTTTTGGGAAGGATTAACTAACTGAACAAGCGGAGAGATGTTGTTATGAAACACACAAGAGACTTGAACTTGAAGATACATTGGAGGTGAAAACCTTGAAAGCAATTTTTGTTGTAAACCCGGCCAAAGGTTCAAGGAACTGATGATAAGATGGATTGAACAATGAAACATGAACGAAAAAGAGATAAGTCCACCATGTCGTGACCAAATAGTTGAAATTGTTACCTATATACTAGCTTTGAAAACAATTGCTTGTACTATTTTCACAAAATGATTCATTAAGCTTCGAGATTTTGAAAGTTCAACTGAAAGTTGGTACAAAGCAAAGGATCATGTTTGGACGATTTGAGATCTCTATCTAAACTATGACATAACTCATATAATAATCCCGTGAATGCTTGAGCAAAATTCTCCACTTATTGATTGATGGCCAATGTATCAAACAAAGTCACAAGTGCTTATGTCTGTAGATGAGAGATTCATATTTTGAATTACTAGGGTTTTTTTGATATCTGATTGCTGTTCTCGATTCTTTAGAGATCGAGATTTTACAAAGAGGGGCTTGTTAAATCGCCGACGCCAGGATACAGCAGTTGATCTGATAAGGTTTGCTGATTTCGTTCCTGCTATTTAGAGCTTAAAGAAGCCAAGACAAGGTGGTTTCTTCGTGGGTTCTTTTTTTTTGCCTTCCTTGGCGGTCAGTCATGACCCCGCGCTAGCCCGCGCCGGCGCTGCCCCACAAGGCCCCACCATCATACTCATGGAGCCATATGGAGGCTGTACATTTCGGAATCATCCTTCCCGTATCGATGTTTGATAACCGGCAATGATGCGCCATGCATCTTCAGTGGCTGTACAGTAGATATTCCATTTACCATCTCGTGAAATATGCAGTTTTGAAATATTTATCTCACGAGAAATGCACACAAATCAACAAGGTTGTGCAAAGGAACTCAAAAACTCAAGGGAGCTCATGGGCCCCAAGAGACATTTGTTATAGTCAACCCAGAAGGCCAAAAATAGTCGACGAAGTGTAGACACAAGTGGAAATTTCTTGTTCCTTTTTCAAAGCAACAAACGTCCTTGAAAGGGTCCGCTCGAGCTCCATCCGAGCCAAGACTCAAGAGTAATTCGATACCGGTCTTCTAACTTTGTTCAAGCTTAAAATAAACAACTGGTTCAACTTGATAAACTTGAGAGCTGTCAAAGAGGAGCTCTCAAAAGTCAAACACATGAACTGCGGCCGATTCAGCCAATTCAAAAAGGGGGTCCTCATGTGGTATTCGCCGTTCGGGCGTATTCTGGACCCTGGTGCGCCATCCATGCTATATACACAGGGGTGTGTATGAGAGAAGCAATCGAAGTATGGACGGATCTGGATGTCGGCGCGCAAAAGACACAGGTTCACTCTGACGAAATCTTCTTAGGTTTTCCTTTCCCATAGCACAGCCACGAGTGACCTTGCCGGTTTATACCGCGTGCTGGCGCTGTCTTACAAAAGGTCTCCTCTCGCTCTGGGTCTTTTCTTCTCATGTCGCTCTGAAATTTAGCACCGTCGTTTTAATTATTCATCTCCTCCTTTACGTCACGTTCAATAATCCATCATGATATCTTTTTCATTGCTCGTATCTGCACTCCTTGTCTGCCAATGCTCAGCGGTTGAGCCCCGCTCCGAGAATTTTACCCTCGGCACCCGTACTTTCAGAGGCTGGACGAGTTGGAGTTTACAGGCATTCAAGGGACCTGTGAGTGGCTGTTACTAATTGCCATTCTAGATTGTCATGATCGAGTGACGTCCCTTTCCGTGCAACGCATCATCGCCATCCTGAATTAGGGGTATGGCGCTGATTGGTTCAACGAGGAGAACATTAAACGTCAGGCAGATGTCCTCGGAAATGAATTCAAGCAGGCTGGGTGAGGCATTGATTTTGCTGCTAGATTGATTCTGTACCTCGAAGAATTTTCATCTTACCGTGTCATCCACTTTTCGCTGGCAGATTTGCCTATCTTAACCTGGATTCGGGTTGGCAAGTTAGTACAACTACCCTTTTCTGCTCCGGGATGTGAATCTTCCATTGACCATGTTGACATCTCACAGGATGAAAAGCTCGACGAATTTGGACGCGTCCAACTCAGCACCGTGCGTTTTCCCTCAGGAATTCAAAGTCTTCAAGGCTACCTTCAACAGCGCGGGTTATCGCTTGGTTTATACTACCTTCCGGGTATCGACAATCGAGCCGTAGACAACAAGGTCAGTCCAGAGTGTCACTTTTTGAATCCACAGTCCCGATTCTCACGTAGACGTTTTTGTACCATTTCAGACCCCAGTTAAGGGTACCAACTACACGGCTGATCAGATTGTGCTATGCCCAACCACAAGCAATTCCACCAGCTGCAAGCGACCACCTGCGAACGCATTCAGCGCCGGTCAATCCCTCAACTTTTCTCACCCCGGAGCACAGGCCTACATTGATAGCATTGTTGACCAGCTTTACAGCTGGAAAGTGACATTTGTCAAATACGCCGGCTATATCCCTGGTTCTTCCATCGATCCCAATAACGCGGATTTCAGTAGTGGTACCTCCGCTGCCGACCTCGCAGCATGGCGCTCGGCCATCAACCGCCTTCAAGCGACTAAATACCCCAACCAACCGAAGATATGGCTCAGCGCTGCCTGGGAAATTGCCAAAAGTCAGAAGGACATTTTAAAGACCAATGCAGACAGTCATCGGGTGGCAATCGATATTGCGGCCTACAGCACTGTTATGACTACTTTCGATCGTGTGATCCGGAACGCTCGTGTCGCAGCATCCTGGTCATCTGTGGATGCTAACCGAGGTGGAGCTGTATTGGATCTCGATGCCATTTTACTTGCCGATTTAAGACCCACCGGGGCTAAGACGATGATCACTCTCTGGGCTTTGCTTGTACGTATCAAAACCAATACTATCCTTCACTTTCAATAAAGTAAAATGCAGAATAAGCCAACTGATAGTGGTGTTATCTATAGGGTTCGCCTATCTACTCCGGTGACGACCTTACCAAGCTCTCGCAGGAAAAGAAGGCCTTACTCACCAACCCCTCGGTGCTGGACATGGCCAAGAGACTCACTCACAATCCAGCTCGATTGTTGAATTATGTTGATGATACCGGCTCAAATACACAAAACAGATTAGCGCGTCGTGCAGGTAATTCTGAATCCCTCGCTGAGTGTGATGCACGGGTTTTACAAGAATGTCACCGGATGGTCTGCAAGTCACTTGGTATCGATCCATTGAAGGTTCAATCACTCTACCAAGCAAGTAAACTCAAGTACACCAACTCCGCCAAAATCGCTTCTGCGATGACTACAAGTGGTGCAGCATCTGGCAATCCCTGGGAGCGCCAAGTCTGGTATGCAGAACTCACGCAGTCGAAAAACCCATCGGCAATCTACATCGGCTTTGTCAACGCTGGCCAACAACTTCCTACTGACGGTTCGTTCTCTCATAGATGATGAAAACTGATTAGAATCCTTGCTGACCAGCTTTCACCCGATCCATTTTGATGTATTAATTTTCACTCCCAGGACCAGCTGAGATATCAGTCAATTTGAAGCAGCTCACTCTCACCAGCCCATTGGCCAAGTCTTACACCATTTCCGATATCTGGACCGGTAAAGAGGTTGGAACTTGTTCCGGTGACAAGATGACCGTCTCCTCTGGAACTCTGGCTACTCATGCTAGTGCTCTGTACATCTTGAAGCCAAACTGAAATCTTTCTCAATGACAATCATGACTTGACTTTTTCCTACATCAGATGACATACCTAATTATTACGACTAAGAGGATGACTAGGAGATGTTTTGATCATCTCATTCTCACGACTATCTCCCATTTACATCTATCTTGATCATCTTGTGTGTGTTCAAGATTGTGTCGCAATTTACATGTTATTCCTAGATGTTTTGTACAAATACCTGATGTCCATGTTGTTGATGATCATCGAACGAAACATATTTTTAGATCAAGAGCATATACGGAGCCAACCTGTTTGTGTCTTCCTGTGAGACTTTGTGAGAGCACTTTTAATGAGGGACAATCATACTGAGACAATATTTCGCGGTCCTTGCTTTTGAAAAACAGATGATCCTCATGTGAGAAGTCGCGCTGGCAATCATCATCAGACATAGCTGCTCATCTTCATTCGAATCTACATTCCGTTGGGAAGACAGGTTCAATCAAATGGAATTGTGAAAATCACTCAAAGCTTGAAGAGCAAGATGACGTCGTGATTTGGATTTAGTTGTATGAGAAAAGTATCTTGAGAATTCATCAAGTACAGCTCATTCATGGTGGATTCCTGTCCTGTTTGATTCCACAGAAAATTGTCCATGATCAAACTTGTCAACTTAAAGTCTTCTTTCACTAACTCATCTATCACAATCTGTAAGGTCCGGGTCTCACCAAGTTTCTTCATCTTCGGGAATACATCGATACCTTGAAGTACATCTTTGATCAGGTTCAAATACCACTAGCTTATATAAGAGGTGACTTACAAGTTGCCCAGAAGGACAATATCCTGGTACCATCCTCTGTATCTGACCATGGGTCAATCTCCAAGCCATATGGCTTGATTTGGATGACCAGTGAGATAAACAAGTGTGAACTTTGTGAAAGCAAAATGCCAATGCAAATAAACTCACATGATTGTCAATCATTCAAAAAACACTCACTCTGAATACTTTCTCAAATGCATGTAGCCAACCAGGACTCTTGGATAGGTGTTTAAAGATGATATAGCCATTGCTTTAAAATCATCATGATAAGGATCAGCAGAATTCAAAAGTGCCTGAACCTCTTCAATCAATCTTGTTTGAATGACTTGTACTTTAAGCATTTCCTGAAGAATTGGTTGGTCTTTAATCCTGGAGTGAAGATAAAACTCTGTGTAGGATCAAGTATCTCTCACTATCAATGAGAAATTTCATATGGAATGGTTCTGGGCTTACTTGAGGTCCATAGAACAAAAGGTTTCTTTTGATCTTCTGTCCAATCTCTGGTGAGATGAAGCCCATAATATCCAGATGTACTTTTCATGCTTTGAAATTCCACTGAATCTCTAAGATTTGACCGTTTTGTTGGTTGCATCATATCACAACATTGGATCCACAGAGGGATCAGACAGACAAATGTGGCACTTATTTCTTTGGTTGAAGTGATTTTATTGGTGAAACTATTTTGTCTTCATATAGTCCCAATGTAGTCTTGAAGATCATTGGCCAAGAGAAAGGAAGGTTTCTACTCAAAGGGCTTCATTGTGAACACCCAAACTTCTGTAATCAAAATCACACTACCTGTACAACCTTCAATGGCACTTGACAATAGTAAATGAGTTCATTCAAGATATGAAGAAAATTTGATTTCTTTTGAATATCTTTCTTTATTCCTACGTGATCTACTTTGACTATTTTGAACGGATCAAGAACTTTGTCTGCCCATTGGCCTTTTGCTGAGACTAATAACTTCTTCAAATTTTGAAGCATGACTGATGATGAATTCTTCAGTAAAATATATTCATCATCTACAGCAATCATACAAATGTCTGAGTTCTAGAGACCTTCTTTACTTCAGGCCTTTTGATTGATTTTTACTAACCTTGTTTTCAGAAATTGTGAAATTCATCATGATCTGATTCTTGTGCTTTGATTTTTACTTCAATTTTTGGGGAATTTTCATTTGCCATTTCTGTGACTTAATTTCACACCTTCATTTGAAGATTTTGCAATATTTAGAAAATAGTCCTCTTTGATCTCTAGAACCATACTTTGAACTTCAACTTGATTCAGTTCCAATTGAGAGATGATTGAGGACACCAAACTATATAGGAGAAATTTCTGCTTCATGATTCTTGAGAAGAATGTGACAAATGAACAACAAATACAAATAGTTGAATTTTTGAATATCTATATGTGGCCGAGAGATGAAGATATTTTCACATTGTTTATGCTTTGTTTATCTAGATCCACATATACCAAACTATTTTTGGAACAAGATGATGTTTGTAAACTAGTTTTGAATTTCTGTGTCAGATCTCAAAAATCTGCAAAAACACATGCAAAAACTTTGTAGGTAACACAAATCAGAGGAGAATTCCATTTCATTTTCTAGCTAAAGTCTTGCTCAAGAGGTACCACATTAGGAGGTTGAGTATCTTTTTCATTGGAAGTGATATTCATACAACCTGGTGTACCTGTCAGAGAAGGGTCAAGTTTGGTTTTGAACCTTGACTATGAATCAACTCCACAAACCCGCAAACTTCAAGTATATACTCACCTTCATTCAGAATTGTGTGACCTAATCTTGATTGAAGAAAGAATAACACAGAAGTGCTCCAACAGATGTGTTATACAAAAAGATGAATATCATCAATTTAAAGACTGAGATAAGCAAAGGAATTGAACTATCCGTGTTGATTAATTGTGAAATGAATAAATATGAAATTTCACATAAGTGTCAGTCAGTGTAACTCTAACATCCCCCATTTCCAGAAATATTTCAGGACATATTATTCAAATCTAATGCATGAGATATGGCTGCATCTGGAGGACTATGATGAAAAATTAATTGACTTGATTGAATCATCCTTCTAATGTAGTGGAATTTTTTGTCTATATAATTTGATCTTGCCTGGTTCCCTCCACATGCTGTGAAAATGGTGGAAGTGTTGTCTATATAGAAAGGGGACAGTGTTTTGACTGGATTCATGATATCAAAGAAGAAAGACCACATCCATGCCATGTGCTCAGAGCATTTGGTTACCCCCAAATATTCAGCTTCAGATGTAGAAAGTGCAACAAGGGGTTGCCTTTGAGATTTGCAGCTGATGGTGCCATTGGAAACATGTAGGGTACTCAAGGCAAGTATGTGGCACTACATATGTAGCAAAACATAGAAATATAGTTTTTTTGCAACTATATGCCTATTGGCAAAAGTTATTTTTTTTCACATAGAGAAAACTATGTAGGGGTCCTCAAAGCTCCCTCTACTTCCCTGCCAAGGAAACTATGTTTCTGTGTTTTGCTACATATGTAGTGCCACATACTTACTTTGAGTACCCTTATTGATTACATACCTACTGACAGACTTGCAAGATGTGGGTCATTGAGAGAGATGGAAGTCTGAGAAGGCTTGAGGTTCTGCAATTCCTCTTGAGTGATTATTGATAACTAAATTTTGAGTTCCCTTGAGATATCTGAGAGCATGTTTGGCCGCTGTCCAGTGCTTGACAACGTAAGCCAAATTGAATTTTGCTAACTGTGATGCAGTGTACACAATATCCAGGCACTGGACTGAGGCAATCCATTGAAGGGATCCAATCAGCTCTTGATATGGGATGTCCTTTGCTTTGTCTAGTTCCTCATTGTTGCCTGGCAAAGGAGTCTTTCCAGGTTTACAGTTCATCATTGCAAAGAGTTCAAGAATAGACTCAAAATTCCTCAATTCATATTTTTTTTGCAAACCTTACAGCCATTCCAATCTTTCTTTTTGTGTCTGTTTTGATTGAAAATAAAGCTTTTTTAAAACTCTAAAGCTGAGTGTTTTAACAGATAAAATCCCAAATTTGATTACATTTTAAGATATAACAGTCATTTATATCCAAATTCAAAGTTTTTTTTTCTTTCAAGTAAAAACTTGAGTTTTCAGATTGCTTTATTTTAATTTCTTTACAAATGTAAGCCATAGGTAACATCAGAATGGCTATGGTTATGTTCACCAGAAAATGATTTTCCAGGTGGGAGTTTAAATGTTGCTATGTCATTCTTAGAACTTTGTGGTTTTGTTGATTCCAATTGATTTTCTCATTGGATTTTATCAATCATTCTTGTTCAGTTTGACTTAGAGCATCCACTATCGTCTCTGTAAAGGGCCTCGGTACAGCAAATTTTACAGTACCGAAGCCCAATTTCCCCAATTGTGTCAAAAACACGCTTCGGTACGAACAGATTTGGTAGAAATTTGGCAGAGGTCCTGCAAATTTGCAGGACCTCTGCCGAATCGGTATCTACCAAATTTGGGTGGGCTACCGAGCAAACGGTACACCACCACAAGTCATCATTGTTCAACTTCCAATTGTATTTGACCAAAAGAGAGAATTCAAAGGGGGGAATATTCAAACCAATGCATCTATCAAATCAATCAAAATCAAGATTCATTCGTACTTTCTGTCTCGTCATGATGTTTTGAATTACTTACACTCTTTTGCTTTCTTTATCACTCAATCCTGCACAAGAAAGCTGATCAATTGATCTTGTTGAGTTATAAATCTTGAATGCAACCTCCATGATATCTAGAATGTAATCCTTAGATTGATATCATGCTGATTGGATTTTATTGCAAGTGATGATGAGATGTCTGAGTTGATCCGCTTCCAATACTCGGTTTCCTTGATGTTACTCGCTCGAAGACCTTTCTAGAATGAAAGGCTACATGATCTAATCATCACCATCATTTCTTCAAACCAAGTCTCACTTTCACAATTTATCATCATCATCATCATTCACACCCACAATTTACAATTATTTCAGTTCAGAATTATACATATTTCATCCATCCTCATCATCATCTTGCTATTTTCCTTTCTTATTATTCATTCATCCGTCTGATTTGGACTCATCATCAACTCAGTCCAAATTGTCCATAGTTGACAAATTGAGTTTAATTTGAGTTGAAACCTTGATGATTGAGAAAATGAGGTAGAGCGGAGAAAATTGGTAGATCTTTGAACTTTGCAGATTTTTACAGATGGCACGATTGTGGGACAGACTCTATTCTGTACAGTACGTACCGTACAGAAGAGATTTTACCTTGACGATAGTGAATTTCAAGAGTTTGGTACGTACCACCTCTGTACTTTACAGACCGTTACAGTAAATTTGCAGAAAATTTACTGTAACAATAGTGGATGCTCTTATAATGCTGATCTGTAAATCATCATCATGTTTTAAGATATTGAGATAAATGAATACATCAAAGTGAAAACCAATATAGATTGACTTAAAATTGAAGAAAACAATTAACTGATCAAGAACCCTTTTCATAATCAGATTCATGATATTGTACCAATATTATATTATGAGGTATCCAGAGGGGATCTGAAAGTCATTGATTGATTAACCTCCCAGTATAGTTCATTCTAATGACTTCAAAGACATCAGTCTAATGGCTTTTGGTTCTGCAGAGGCTGGGAGACCTTGATGCAGAAATTTTGAATTGGTTTTAATTGAAAAAAATCAATCTGAATCTTTCACTTTGTATTGGGTCTAGGGTGCGAGGCTGTGCAGGGTGCAGTAGTCGCAGGAAAATAGTGGCTCTGTGCTGCTTTTGTAGTGCTTTGAGGGCAATACAGACCATTGAGATGGATGTTAAGTACATGTGGATGTATTCACTCATATCAACAAAAAGGAAAGAGCAAATGAAGATGAAAGACAAAGAACAAAGACAAGTTTCAAATGTGTAGATTGGAAGAAGACACCAAAAAGGATCTGATTGAAGATGAATATAATGAATGATTGTATCAAGAGTATCAACATAAGATCAAATAGAGGTCTGAATGATTTTTTGTTTGGGTAAAGAAAGAGGAAAAGGAGAGAAAGGATTCTGAAAATTTTCAGTAAAAGAGAAGAATAGATGGAAGATGTTTGAACCAGAAATTCCTATAGACTACTAAAGTACAAGTTCTGAACCTTGATGATTATCAGAAGCCCCTGAAATCTGTTCAACATTTTGTTTTAACATCTCAACCAGTGATTGAACATCCTTTAGAACATCTCTCAGGATTCCCTCTTGGCTCTCAAGCGGTTTCGAATCATGGATATCTAGGACCAATAAGACATTGTGAGGATAGCCTGTCATCTTAATGTGAGCACACTGTTTTCTGAATGGGTGTACCAGGCTCCATGGAGCCTCTACCATCTTGGGGGTTCAGGCACCACTAGGGCAAATTGAGTGTGCACCTCTTTCAAAAGAAAAACAAGAAAAACATCCTAAATCATGTTTCATGATCCATACTATCAACAAAAAAAGGTTCACAATCTAGCCAAGGTCAGAATCAGCCAGTAGTACAGACTTCAAAAAATGTAAGAAATAGGTGAAAGACTCAAGTAAAATGTGTTTCAATGAAAATTTTCAACAAGAAAAGTTCCCAAAAGCAAGTGGGCTAACCTTTCTTTTTTCAATTTCAATTTCAGATGTAACAACCAGGTTCAGCTAGCAGCTCAATTTTTTCCACCATCACAGTAAATAAGATGTTCATATCTATCTCAGTCTCCAGGATCATGTGCCTATACCACACTTTTTGTGATGTTCCCAGAACATGAATCAACTGGCCTTCATCTGTGTGAAGTCAAGTGAAATGTTATTACAGAAAAAAAAATTCACATCTAAACTGATTGATGATCAATAATATAATCCATTATCCAAAAATCCACAGAGAAAAAAAAACAGAAACCATTCATTTATGTAGACTTTTCTTTTTTTTTTGATCACTCATTTGATTTATATATATTTGATAATTTTGGAATTATGTAAATTCTAAAAAAGAAAAAAGGTTTGAACTTTCTTGTATGTAGTGGAAAAAAAGTTTTGATTTTTTTTTCAAATTCAAAGCTTTAATCAACTATTGATCTTCAGTAAATAAAAAAGTGGGGAAAAAAAATGTAAAAGAAGTGTGAAGAAGATCTTTTTTTTTCCTTACAAAGGTTAAGTTGGTATTAATGAATATCAGAAAGAAAGAGAGAGAGAGATCAACTTTAGTAAAAGAAAAAAACAATCAAATCAAATAAGATCAATTCATTAAAGATCTTCAAGATCCAAAAAGTGAGTTAAATCAAATCCAAAAAAAAGTGACCTCAAGAATCTTTTCAAATTAACTCAATTTTCAAATCATCTTTTTCTAAGTTTGAGATTCCTTAATCAACTCTTAATCCTTATCACATTAAATCTATCCTAACCTGAGCTTCTCACTAGGTCTCTGGTCACAAATCTTAAGATCACTTAAGCATCTTCTATTTTAACTTCATTCATCTCTCTTTAAAACTCTCTCTCTCTCTCTCTCTCTCTTCCCCTCCAAAAAACAATACAATTCCAAATCAAGAATATTTTCTTCATTTTTGATCCTAGAAAACAAAGTGAGCTAAATTTAATGTAAGTTAAACCCTTCTGTATAAATCAAAAGAATCTAACATTAACCTATTCCATCAACTTTTTTTTTAAAAAGAACTCAAGTATATTAATTCCAAATGATCACACCCTTCATCTTCACATTACTTTTTTTAATTCAAATTTTTTTTACATTTTTTTCTTTCTTTTTTTTCAAACCCAACTCAACTTTTTTTTCAAAAAAAAAACAATATAATTACGGGATACAAAGTTAAATCCGGGAACGGATCCGGATTTTATTCCCAAATTTCCAAAACCCGTTTTTAGCGGTAGTTTGGTTTTTGGGACGCAATCCGGAATTTTTTAACTTTGAATCCCCGATTCCTCCCATCAGCCACCACTCACCAATCCAACTCTTACCTAGCAATACTACACGGCCTCAAGTTGTTCCGCTCATTTAACTGACACCTCAAATGCCTCGATTCACTCGGAAATCCGCCCTCCGAAGGTCCATTCAAGAAGCAAGACATTCAAGGAAGCCGTATGCTCGGAACAACCTAGAATCACTCGCTTCCTTTGAACTCGATCTTGCCGGAGTTCAGTTTCTCATCCGATTGACTCAAGCCCTTCAAATCCAACGCCGTGCAGTCACTGACGAGGATCGAAAGAAGGCCCACTTTTTATATCTTGTCGGTCTAATCGAGTTAGAACCCGGCCTCAATCACGGCATCAAACTTCTGGATTTCGCATGTCACTTGCGAAACCGAGCAAATAAGGAACTTGAAGTCCTCAACGAAGCTCTCAGGATCCTCAATCATAACCGATTCGTTTTAAGTCGTATCTCACGTGGTCGCAAGGAGCTGCGAAACGCTTGGTTCTCTCAAGTGCTGGAGGAAGGCGGCGATGGTTTCATTAAGCTAGTAAGTCTCTGGTTACGATTCTTTGGTCATTAATGGTTGGTCACTTTGGATCGTTGCTTACACATCTCATTGGACAATTGGACAGGCGCGAATGTCAAAGTCCGCATTCAACCACCTTGTGGACTTGATTGAAGACGATCCGGTCTTCACAAATAATGCGAAAGTGAAACAGGCACCCGTTTGGTGGCAGGCTCTGGTTGGCCTTGCTAATTTAGGCACCGCTGGTAATGGAGGGGACTATTACCATCTTGCCCGCATGTTCAATTGTTCAGGTAAGTAACTATGTGTACCTATAGTCTTACTCATCATTTCAGACTGATCATCTTGTCTTTCTTTCACATTGGGCAGAAGGAAGTGTCCAAAATTGGACACTTCGTTTCATTACAGCGGTACTCCGGTTGGAAGAAAGATATCTCCGATGGCCATCGCCTCAAGAACGTGCGGTCCTGAAGCAAGATATCAGCTCGAAATCATTCTTCAAGGACACGGTCGGTTTTGTAGATGGTAGTTACATACCTTTGAGCACAGCCCCCCGTGAAACCCCTGAAGATTATTGGACACGGAAGATGTTTTATGCGTTCAACATCATGCTCGTATGTGATGTTCACCGCCGGGTTACCTATTACGAATTAGGATGGTGTGGGAGTGTGCATGACCAACGTGTCTTCCGCTCTTCCAAAGTAAGTTTTTTTTCACCTCATTTCTTTCTTTCTAAAATTAAATTTCACTTTCATTCATCTTATTCATTATCATTTGATAGTTCTTCGAAAATCCGGATCGTTACTTTTCGCCTGGAGAATACCTGTTGGCGGATTCCGGTTACACGGTGTGTGATATTGTGATACCGTGCCTCAAACGGTGTAGAGGTCACAGATTACGGCCGGATCAGGATGCGTTCAATAAGGAGATCAGTCTGATACGGGTGACCATCGAGCATTGTATTGGAATGCTCAAAGGAAGGTTTCAATCATTGAAAGAACTGCGATTGGTAATCCACGATGCAACTTCGGCGATCCGGGCAAATCAGTGGATACAGGTGTGTCTAATTTTGCATAATTTCCTCATTTCAATCAAAGAGGAGTGGTCTGGGGTTTTTGGTAGCATAACAGATGGTCTTCAGAATACAGCACGTGCTCGACAACCACCTAACAACCCTCCAGTATTGGATGATGAAGAGTGGCTATTGAGATCTGATAGAAATGAGGCTAGAAGAAATCACCTGTTTGCAGAATTTTTGGCCTCTAGAGAAAACAATTGATTGTAAATACATACTCAAAAAAAATTGATTACTTAAGAACACCTTGAAATGGAAATGAAATGAAGTTGATATGTGAATTCAGAGCCTAGTTTGATGTATTACCCTTATTATTTGATATGTGAATTCAGAGCCTACTTGGTGGTATTACCCTTATTAATTGTGAGTTGTTCTAAGGTCTGCATGGGTGTAGATGCACAATTGAATACCTCCCCAACAATCAATCATGATTACCTATCAAGAACACATTTCAAGAAGCCTTTAAAGTTGATATGTGAATTCAGAGCCTAGTTTGATGTATTACCCTTATTATTTGATATGTGAATTCAGAGCCTACTTGGTGGTATTACCCTTATTAATTGTGAGTTGTTCTAAGGTCTGCATGGGTGTAGATGCACAATTGAATACCTCCCCAACAATCAATCATGATTACCTATCAAGAACACATTTCAAGAAGCCTTTAAAAGATATCATCTCGATTGGCCTATAAAGGCCAAAATTCTCTCAACTAAGCCACTATAGCTCTCAAGAAGCCTATAAACACTTTATTCATTGTAGAAACTGAATACCATTTGAATTGCATAGTCTCAAAAGCTTTCACAAACACCTTTGTTAAATACAATCATGTGTGGGAAAACTTAAAGAATCATGTGTGAAAAAAGGTCTCTGGATAAAGTTATCATGTTTGAAAAATTTTATAAAAGAACTGATATGACTCATACAACTCATGCGGACCTAGTAGAGAGCAATTACTGACACTTGAATACAAATCAATCAGAAGCAATCAGAAACTTCTTCTAGATCATGATTATAACTTTGTATTAATTCTGAGACTGACCTGGATCATTCATCAGAACTTAAAGGTTCATTAGAATCCTTAGTCGCACTAGATTGTAAACTCGAAGTTGATGCTAAAGCTGAAGTTGAAGCTGACATTGCTTGAGCGGTTTGAGCTGCCATCATGGCATCCTGCAATGTGAGGTTGTTATCCTTCATCAGCATGCTGATGAGTTGGGCATTCCTAGTGATTTGCTCGTGTTTGATTTCAGCTTGGTATCTTAACATCTCTAGATTATGTTTTTCACGGCGTGAAAGTAAATCAAAGTCGTGTTGTTCCAACTTCTTCTTCTCACTCTTAAGTTGAACGGCGGCCATGTCGAGTTCGATCTTGGCTTTCTTCTTCGAGTCATCTTCGTTTAAAAAGTTCTTCTCCGGTGGAGGGAACATATTGCTGGCGACGCTATTAGCTAATTGAGACAACCTATCCAACTTTTGACTATGTAAACGTGAAATCGGGCCGTTGATGATGTCGATTTCATTATCCAAAGGGTTATTCTTGATGAGGTCTTGGATAGACGCTGCTGATCCAGACTTGCCGCTTGAGTGACGTTTTCTTGAAGAACCGAGACTTGAAGATCCTAAAGAACTTTTCGAGTTTGTACGATTCAAGTGCACGTTCGACTTTTGAGCTTGATACCGGATTTCAGATGGCCGAGATGGAGTGATTGGGTTAGAAGCTGAGAGTTCGCCGTCATCTTCTTCATTTCCTAACAGGTGGTTGATATCTTCCATACTTTCATCAGACCGACCGACATGATCGTGCTGCTCTAAGTTGGCACTCGCTTGGCGTTGATCGATATCGTCTTCTTTGTTCTCGTAGGCTAGATTAGAAGCAATCGAATGATCTCTGGTCCGACGAGGACCAGAGGAAATAAATTCGACCTCGTTCGTGTCGTCATCGGCGAGGCTTTGGGCAGGAGCGAGTCTCGTATTTCCATGTCGAGTCTCCATAAAAGGCTCGAGCTCAAAGTAATACTTACACTTCTTGAGGATGGGTGCTAGATACAATCGAGAATGCAATCAGATTTAAGAGAGGACATTTATAAATAAACATGACTTACCAAGAGCCGCTTTCTCTAGTGACAGCCATTTAGGATTGTCATCCTCCCAGCCCTCGATAGCCTTACGATCTCGTGCTGTGGTCAAGGAGCCTTCACCAGTACGGCAACGTATGGTGTTGGCGTCTCGCCAAGCCTTTTCTAAACGAGTGATCTGAAAGACAAGGAGTTAGCAGCTGTCTGAAGTAATGGAAGACAAAAATGGAATACCTTCTTGCCAATAGTCGACGCATCTCGTGAAAAGATGCCATGATCAATCATGTATTTCTCGATTTCTTCTGCCACACCTCTCTTCTCGCATTTGTTATCCTTGTATCTATCGTAATTTCCTTCTTCGGTAAGCCAATCGATCAATAAATACATCGAACTTTTTCCGTTACCGTTGTCGTCGTTCTCCCAATGCGGATTTTTCTTCTTCGTGACACCTGATTCATCTTCTTCATCCTCAGATGACTCGTTAGCATCACTTTCACTTCTAGCCTTCTTCGACTTCTTGTTCTTATTAACTTTTGAATTACGAGATCGAGAATGGGTGTTCGTTTTTGCTGGTTTCGTCTTGGAGGAGGATTTAGCTGGTGGCTTTGATGAACGAGGCTGGCGCATCTTGATAGAAGTCTTCTTCTTGATTGCTGAAGAACCGGATTGAGCGAGTTGGATGGCCCCAGTAAGAACTTGACTGAGAGTCGATGGGTCAATTTGTATTGCGCCGGGAGTAAGTTGAGTGCCGGTTATTCCGTGTGCATCCGCTTCGGAGGATATATCGGTTGTATTGAACGTCTCCGAGGGTAATTTGTGTTGAGAGGACATATCAATAGCGGAAATTGAGGGGTGAGGCTGATGATGGGAAGTGTGGGGCAAAGTTTGGGGCCGGAAATTGGGTGTTGAGGTTTTTTGTATCTCTTTTCCCAAATTTTGACTTGATTTGGGAAATTGGAAAATTGGGAATAAAATCCGGGAACGGATCCGGATTTAACTTTGTATCCCGTAAATACCCATCATTTAATTTTTTTTTTTTGCAAATCATTTTTGTTTTTCTTCAAATATATATAAAAAAGAAAAAAAAAAGTATCTGTTGAGAGATTTTGATTTTTTGATTTTTTGATATTTGATTTTTTCAAAAAGAAGAGAGATCAAAAAAGAAAAAAAAGGAAATGTAAAACCAAATCACCAAATCACCAAAAAAAAATGAAAAGAATTTGAGAAAAAAAAAGAAAAACAGAATTCACAAGATTTAAACCAAAAGAAGAAGAAAAAAGGTCATCATGAAGAAAAAAAATCATAAGAAGAAACTAAACAAAGAGTGAAGGAACAAGAGAGAGTCAAAGAGAGATCTTGGAATAAAGTCCATACAAAAAAAAAGAATGAGTAGATATATATATATAAATGTAAAGAAAAAAAAAGAGGCAAAAAGAGAGAGAAAGAGAAAGAAAGAATTCCATAAAAAGTGAATGTGATAAGGAAGAAAAAAGAAAATTGATTTTGGGTTCTTCTTTCTAATAAAATGATCAAGTTGATAAGTTTTTTTTTCTGATTTGGTTTTGATTTCCTTGCTTTTTTTTCTCTGATCATGTGTAAAAAAAATAATCATCAAGTTTTTGAAAGAAAATTTAACCAAACACACACACACACACAAAAGAAATGGAAACCAAAACAAAAAAAGTTTAAATTTTGAATTTAAAAGATGAATCTCTAATGATAATGATGATAAAGATAATGAAGAAGATAAGAATGAAGAATTACTAAAATTTTCAAAGATAATCAAAAAATGAATGAATGAAAAAAAAGAAATGAGTATTGAAATCAATCAAATGTAAGTTTGAAAAAAAGAGAAATCTCACATACCACAAAGAAATGAGTATGAACTCTAGAAGAATGATGTACTTCCATTTCATCCATTTTAAATGCATTTAATTCCTCCTGTCAAACCAAATCAAATCAAATCAAATCAAAACCCAACTCATCATCAACAAACCAAAAATACCCTTCATGATAGAAAGAAAAAATTTACTTTAATTCGTTGAGCCAAAGAAGGCGTTAATCGATTACAAGTGGCCGGTCCACCTCTTCTATCATAAATGGCTGGAGGCCAAGTAGAATGAACCGAAAGGTTTTGAGCAAAAGTAGCTCTTCTATTTTTTATAGGTTCTACATTAAGACCTTTGAAAAAAAAGAGAAAAAGAAAAAAAACACCCGAAATTCAATTAAGATCAAATTCATTCAAATTCACTTCAACCTTTCCTTCTTCTTCTTCGGTTCTTCCTTTTTGGATTTTTTTCTGAGAAAGATTAAATGAACTTCAAACTTACTTTTAAGGATTCCTTTCTTAGGTACGGCTTCTTTTAATGGTAAACTTACACTATTCCCAAATAACGAATCTGCATCATATTCATCTAAATCTTCTTCTTCTTCTTCTCTCTTCTCTCCTTCCTCCTCTTCCTCTTCTTTTAAAATCTCCTTTCCTCTCAACGTTTCATCATCATCATCTATTGAATCTAAATTAGGTGGATTAGGAACAGATGTGGATGGATTCGGTTGAGATGAGTTCCCTCCAAAGTTCGATCCCCATTTCCACTTGTTCTTTAACTTTTCCTTTTCCTTTTCAATCATCTTCTTTCTCGACTCATTCGGATCTGATCCTTCAGCATGATTGTTCAATAAGACAGACGTCGATTTATCAATCTTTTTAGATGAGGATCCATTCAAAGGATTCACTCTAGGTTTAGCCACCGCCGCTGCTGCTTCTCGTTCGGCGTATTCTTGCTTTTGTCGAAGGATAAAAGCAGCTGCAGGGGTTAATCCTTCAAAGCTTTCTTCTTCAACAACCTTCATACTCTCATTTCCATTCGTTTTCTTCACCTTCTTCACCTCTTCCTCCTCTCCAATCTCTTCATTCCCATTCTCCTTCTTATCCTTAAAGATCTTCGTTAAACCCATCACACTATTCCTTCTAGCTGTCCTACCTAGGTTTCCCAACTTTCTAATCATCACACTTGCAGAACTCACAGTCGAACTGATCGAAAGGTTATCCGTCGATGAATTAGCCCTTCCATTCAGAATTCCAAACCGTTTACTGATCCCAGTACTCTTGGGTGCCTTTGGAGTAGCGAGTGAGTCTGTTGCAATGGGTGTAGATCTTCCGGTGGATATCGCTTGAGCCGGTTCTGATTCGGGTATCGATGATTGAATCATATTATCATGCAATGCTCCAATACTAAGTGCTCTTCTTAATTTAAAACCAAGTTTAGGTTTAGGTTTGAGTGTGGTAGGTGGATTGATCGTAGGATTAGAATTAGGAAGTGTAGTAGAAGTAGCCGATACAGTACTATCAACACTTGTACTCGGAGTCGTCTGACCAAGTCCTTGATCAGGTTCAGACGCTGTTTCCTCACTGTTTTCTTCACTCGCCGGTTCTACTCTGTTTTCCACTAAAGCCGGTGAAGAAGGAGCTGGTACAGCTGCAGGTGATGCACCAGGTGGTGGGGCTGGCGAACGTGTACCTTGTGCAAGCGGACTAGGTTTTCGTACCATTGCGGTAGGTCGAGTAGGATGGGTAAGAGTGTGTAGGTTTGAAGTAGGAATGCTGCTTGTAAGATTGGTGCCGCTATTAGAGGTGAGAGGAGCGTTAGATTTAGTAGGAGTAGGACTTCGACTTATTTGAGAATGAGGATCGTGAGGTTGAAGACGTGGACTGGCGCGTGGAGAAGGGTTAGTAGCACTAGGTGAATGAGTTGGACTATCACGTCGAAGACGATGTGAGTTTGTAAGAGCAGGGGTTCGGTCACTTTGAGTGCTATCGGTTCGAGGTCGAGTGGCGATATGAATGGAAGAAGGTCGACTGTTGTTACTTCCACTTCCAAGGCTTGCTCGAGATTGATGAGAAGTAGGTAAGGATGAATTAGAACCTCGATGAGAATGAGCTTGAGAGTAAAGTGGTTGAGGATAAACGGAGTTTGATTGGAGTTTGTTGGTCTGGTGATGATGATGATGATGATGAGATAGATTGTTGAGAAGTTCACTATGAGCTGGAGGCGAAGAGTTATGAGAAGCTGAGGAAGAACGACGAGAGAAGGCAGGTGAGAGTTGATCAGCTTGTTGAAAGTGATGTTGTTGTTGATGTTGTTGTTGTTGTTGATTTGGATGAAAGATGAGTGGATTGAAGATAGCAAGTTGAGGAGAGAGAGAATGAGGATTGAAACTATAAGGTTGAGGTGAGATCATGAGGTGAGGGGCAGGAAAGGGATGTGATAGATTAGAAGGGTGAGAATGAGGAATGATATTTGATAAAGATTGATGGTTTGGTGATGAAGAATGATTTGATTTGAATTGAGATGAATTAGATGAAATGTGAGATTGATGAGAATGAGGAAAGGTATGATGAGATGATGAATTGATCGAAGTGGGTGATGGGGTTGATGTTGATGTTGTTGATGTTGTTAATGTTGTTGTTGGTGGTGGTGGTGGTGGTTGGTGGTGATATGTTGAGTTGGTCCTGGGTTTTGAATGGTTATTATGATTAGAATTAAGACTTGAATGTTGTTGATGATGATGTTGATGATGATGATGGTTGTTATTATTAATCGAATTAGCAGATGAGGTCGGTCTAACGAATTCGGAAATTGGTAATTGAGATTGAGCAGCTAACATGATTCCTATCTTTTTAATCTTCTCTTTGACTTCTACAACCTAATTAAAGTCAAATTCATTCAAGTTTTAATAATGATAATCAAAATAACTAAAGAAAGAAAGAAAGAGAGAGAAGGAAGGAAAGATAAAATATAAATCAAAATCAAAATTAAATCTGATAAGTTTGAAACTTGGAATTTAAAGTTTTTAGATAATAAAATTTATTAAAAAATCAAATAAAATATTAATTTGTATGTACTTAGATCCAACAAAAGAAACAAAAGTGTCTTGATTTCAAAGATTAGATTGGATTAGATTGGATTGGATTGGATTGGATTACTTGGATTGATAAGAATTTGATGAAGAGAAAGAAAGAAAGGAAAAGAAGAAAGTTTGATGAGGATATGTAAAAACAATTGAATTGAAGTGTAAAAATTTAAAATCAAATTCAAATTCAATTCGATCTTTCTAGTTTACTTTTTTTGTATTCTTTTTTGTACACTTTAAATCAACCTTCACTTTGATGATCTGAAGTTGAATTCAAGTGTAGTAAATCTTAAGTATGTCTTGTAACACTCAACTTAACTCTAATAAGTCTTGATTTACTTAAATTACAACTCACTTTACAGTTCCTTACAAGATCGCATACTAATAATTTACTGTCCAGTCCAAATCAAATTGAGTCATATTTAAAATCGTCATCTTTAAACAATGAGAGAACTGATCATATTACCTACTACATTACCCACCTACCACTACAAACTCATTCAATCCAATGTGAAAAAACTTTTAAATTCTACACCATCCAATCGAAATTATATCTTCAAATTCTACTTACCTACCTGTAGTACCCTTAGCTACCTACCTAATACAAACGTATGTAATCCCGTTTTTCTTTTCTATCTATTCATTCAAGCATCACTCAATCACTCCTTCGCTTCGGAATCTTCAATCAAACTTTGATTTCAAAAAAGATGATAAGTTGTCAATTCCCACTACAAAACCCTTATCATTTTATTACTTTACTCAATCGGTAGTAGTAGTAGTAGTAGTAGTATTGGTTTTCTTTTATAAAATATTCAAAATCATCAAGGATTTAATCTGATTCCAAACTATAACCTAATCAAACTCAATCAATTTACAAAACTTTAGAAAATGTACTTATCATATTGCTTAAGAATAAAAATTGGGAATCTGTTCTTTTTTTATTTTTATGTAAAATCACTTGCAAGCAAAAAAGATGAAAAAGAAAAAGATGAAAATCACCAAATGATAAAATACAAACAAAAAAAAAGAATTGAAAAAAAACATTGAAAAAAACATTGAAAAAGAATTGGAAAAAATGAAAAAAAAACCCAACCCATCAGAAAACCAAAATAAAAACTTGTATTTTCAATCTAATTCCTTCAAGCTCTCTTCCCCCCTTCGACCCGCTCCCCCCCCCAAAAAAAAAGTGAAGAGATAAAAAGTGAATGAAAGGGTAAGTGAGAAAAAAAAAGAGTCAAAAGGGGTAAAAAAAATTGAAAATTGGATAATGAGGAGAGAGAGATAAAATCAAAATCAAAAAGCAAACAATCTCTTCTTCATCAAATTTCTTATGACTACAATTCATAGACAATACAAACAAAAAACAATATACATCTTTCTCTCATCTCTTATCACTTTTTTTTCTCTCTCCTCCTCCTCCTCCTTTTCCTTCACCCTTTTCAGAAAATATTGAATACAAACAACTTCTTCATCATCATCTATCATCATCATCGAGTAGATGAAGATGAACCAGCTCCTCCCATCCTCCAATCTGATGATCCACCAAATTGTTCAGCTAACATCACCTCTGCCACCCCAGCTGCATCTAGTCAATCGGAAGAAGTCACTTCATCTCATTAATTCAAAAATTCATCAACTTTAAAAACACTCAAGAAAAAACCAAACTTACATTTGTAAGGATCAATAGGTGCATAATTAGGTGGACTAGCTACATGGTTCGGTGTTGATGATCGATCTGATCTGATTTGTCTTAATGAGATATCCAAAGGTCTAGGTGTAGGCTACAAGAGAGACGAGAAAGTCAATCTTCATCATTCGAAAGAACACAAGTCATCAGATAAAACCCACCGGATTATGAGGTAATTGTTCATCATCCCCTACTAGGATCGGTCTGATCGTTCCAACCGAAGACCCTTCCTCTTCTTCTTCTTCATCTGTTGATCTCTGTCGTCGTTCATGTTCTTCATTACCACTAGAAAGTAAAATACTACCAGTTTGATGTCCATATGCAGGTGGAGGAGCCAGAGTACCAGCCATAGGGGCTAAACCCCATTTCTTCACATTCGCTTCGATAAACACAAATCCAGCCTGTCCAAGGTTCACATGAACAGAAGCAGGACCGGTGGCTCCGATGGTAGGGAAGACGTTGAAACGTTGAAGACCGACAAACGCATCTTCTAATTTCTTGCCGTTCCGAGTGAAGAATACAGCGCCTGTCCGAGGTCGATATCCTACACCCAATACATCTCCTTGCTTCAGAGGCGGACCATAAGATGTGGCGGTGAATGGATAATTGTGGGCTTTGAAACCGTCGCTTGCAAAGTAACCGATAGACAGTCGATTCCAGCCTATTATTTCCGATTCATACAAGTTCAAAGAATTCGTTGAAAAGCATCAAGTTTGTTGAGTGAGATGGATGAATAGAACATTGAAGCGATTGGTTAGATAAATATTCAGGAAATCGGATTGTTTAATATGGTGAATGAAGTTGGTGTGAGATTGAAGTTGATGTTTGAATGTGAAGATGATTTCGAATGATGAAAAGATGTTAACGATGGGATCAGGATAAGAGAAAGAGAAGAGTGGATTCGGGAAGAAGGAAAACGAACCAGGTAATCTGAAGGTAGGATAAGGTTTAGTCGCCAAACCGATCGAGATATCCGTTGAATCCAACTTCTCATAAATCTTACACTCAAAATAATACACTTCATTAAGTTTAGGTAAAGGTAAATTAGATTGTACACAAACCGCACCACCTTCAGATGGAGAAAGACCGACACCATCAGCTAAGAAAGTGATTTCAGTACGAGATTGAACGATTAATGGTAAGGATGGATTCGAATCATAATCTGGTTCAAAGGCCCATGCTGAAACACCTTTTTCTTGAATTGATAAGAATTGGGATAAAGTGATATCGGTTGGAAATGAGTTGGGTCGATATTGCGTTTGATAGACTGTTGAGAATGGAATGTGAAGAAGATGAAGTGAGGGATTAAGTATTTTGTAAATGGTAAGAAGTGTGAGAGAGAGAGAGAGAGAAACGAACGTTTAGCTCTTAGATAACCTGATCTGACAGCTTCTGTGCACTGTTCTAACCAACGACGTTCCAAAGCTTCAGGATGTTCAAACTGATCAGATTGAGATAGATCAAGAGGACCGTCTGAATCGGATAATCTTAAAGGACCATGACCGGTTAAACGACGAAATGATCTTCTTCTTCTGATCACAATCAAAAAGATAAGAAAGAGTAAGAGCAAGAAGAGTGAAGTGGAGAGTAAGACTAAGAGAGGTAATAATAAAGCCAAAGTCGTATCTGAATCTGATTGAGTTGATTGAATGAGTTCATGTGATTGATGTCGAAATGGAAGTAATTCTGAGATGAGATAATCCACCGAATCATCAGGATCGATTGATTGATGATGATACATGATTTGAGATAGACTTGAGTGATGAGTATATAATATCGATGGTTTCTGTTTGATTGATTGGTTGATTGATTGGTTGATTGGTTGATTGATTGATTAGTGTTGAGTGGAGTGAGTGAATTAGAGTGAAGTGAGAGGGTGTTTAGTTAATCAAAGCTAGTGAAAGTGGTCAAAGTAAAGTAAAAAAGTAGATTTGATGAAGATTTGATAGAAATTTGAAAATTAAAAAATTAAAAATTAAAAAAATCAAAAAAAGGTTAGCAAAAGTGAAATCACAAGTTAAGAGAGCAAAAAGTAACATCTCAAATCACTCACTCGCTTTTTAAATCTACTCTTCTTGGTTGGTTACTATGTAAACACTTTCAAATTTCGAATCAGACCTTCACTCGAAATTCAAAACCAAAACAAATCTAACAGAATGGCTTGTAAGTAATCTACTAAGATGGTCTTAATCCACAAGAAATCGTTAAGGAAACAACATGTATTTCATTTAACTTCAAAAATCCAACTTCAACATAAACTTTCAATCACTTTTTTTTCAAATCTCTTCAACACCAAGGTATCCTTTCTGTTCTAGATCTTTAAGATATTCTAGTAGAACCGAATCGGGGTAAAGTCTAGAGGGATAGCGATTTGATTTAAAATGGAATAATTTGAATTTTTTTTTGATAATTTTAACTACAAATTTAAACACACACACACATCCAAACTTAACCCTTGAAATATGGTAGATTTGGTTTTATTTTGAACAAACTTTATGATCAAATTTAACTCCATCCTTCTAATCGATCAAACTAATCTGAGCTATGTAGGTAATACGTAAGATCGTGTAAGTGTTAGTGACCCTCAAGTGGATTTGCTGAAGAAACTCATCCTTCATTCAATTCATCTTTAATTTTATATATTCAAGTTTGATCCAAGTCAGTCAAACAATCAACTCACTACATTTCAACCAATTCAGTTGAGGTACAAATCAGTTTGGATTTTGAACCCGAACTTATCACTTCATTCTTCTCATCAGGAGATCAAATCCACATTCGAACCCCCTCTTACGGATCTCATCGGATCATTTCTGCCACACGGATCCATAAAGAACATCATCATCAATCCATCAATCAATCTGATCTGAATCCTTCTTATCCACTTGATTTTCATGCACGGGATTTATCTCTACTCTACATGATCCTCAAATTCCACTCCAGTTCAATTCATAGCCTTCTTCCCGTTCCATCCCTCGAGTCATTCTTACTCACTCATCCTCTCAAACTTTCAATACACATCTCCTACAATCTCCCTCCGAGTGGGATCGAATTGCTGAAACGTCTATCTGTATTCCAAAGCTTGGCTAACTTTGCTTTCCGAATCCCCTTCCTTGGCTTTGATTCGAAATTTAGCTTGTCATGCATACAATCTGTATATGATGATGCAATTTGGTGAATTTGTCTTATGTACTTAATTCATCAATCTTCTCGATGTTATCTTCTTGAATTCATGGGTTATCAATTGGAAATCCAAATTTGGAAAGAAAAAAATAGCATTTTTTTTGTCAATCAACTCAAAGATATATGAGTGATTGATTTCAGTTTTCACTTATTTCAATCTTGATGAATTTCTTTGTTAGATGCACATCATCATACTATGTTAAAATTTGAGGGGAAAAAATACATATTAATAAGAACAATGATCATATTTTCAAAAGTTTCTGCATGAAGGCAAAAAAAAACAATCACTCTGATAGAAATTGATGAACAGGTTTTTTCTGGGATTCTTTTAATCAATTCTACTGAATCTCAATTCAATTTTAACTTATTTGGTTTACTTCATATCAAGAGATTGACTGTCAAAATTGTAAAGATGATCTGATCATTAGTTGATCACACTTTTCAATCCTCAGATAAAACTCAAATCCATGTGAGTCGTGTACAAACCAAATCTTATATAAAGAAGGTGATTTGTCATTCAAACTCCTTAGATCATTCCAGTGTAGTTGAGTAAAGTCCTTAAGTTCTGAATCTACATTGATGAGTGATTTCTTTGTTCTGTGGGAGATATCATCTAGTACTTTAGCATTCAGCTCTGATTCAATTGTAAGGTCAAAAACGCTCTTGATAGATTGCTCAAAATAAGCCTAAATCAACTCAGGCTTTTATTTTTCTTACATAAGCGGTGTACAAACCTAGCACCCATGATCAAAACCCATCAAAAAAACCCATCAAAAAGATGGGTATTCATGATGGTTTGCCCTGGATAGGTTTGAACGCCCCAACCCCCATCACATCCCAAAACATGCCTAGAGTCACGGGACGCAGTCAGCTTCTATCATCCCTTGAAGCCTTGATTTTACTTCACATATTGCTAATTGCGTCCACCTCAACCATCACCACTACACCAAGCTTCCTTCCAAATTTTATTGGTTGTTTAATCATGGTTGCCTTCATCAAATCCAAAAACAATGACAATGCTGACAATGACAAGGAGTCAGATGGTGATATGGGATATGAAGAACAAGTCTTCATATTTGCTTATACCCTCATATCATTTTCATTCATGAACCAGCAGAGTGCCCACTCCCACTGATGTAAGCAAAGATTGGAAGATGAAACATCAATTACAGAAGCTCTATTGAAGATACAAGAAGAAGTCAAAATAAGAAGATACCCCTTACCAAGACATCGTCAGCCTTGTGTTAGTGAGAAGACTCAAGCTTTTCAAGCTTGGTTTGATGAGACCGATCACTCTTGGTTTATGGCTGTAAGCTCAAAGCTCAAGTATTCATTGATCTGCAAACTGAATATTTTTCTTTCTTCCTTTTCAAACTGGGTTAGGCACGCATGTCAAGGGAGTGCTTTACCAATCTTCTCCACTGAATAGGATGTAATCCCATTGTTCACAATAACTCAACTTGCAATCAGGCCCCGGTCCAGTGGCAGCTATTGGTGACAATGGCTAATCTAGGTCTGTACGGAAATGGAGGCTTGTGTAGTGTGAAGGCCAAACACTTCTCCCTGTCAGGTTTGCAAACAATTTTGCTGTATCAATATCCTAAATCAATTTGGAATTGACAATTCTTTTTTGATCTTTGCAAGAGGGTAGTGTTGAAAACTACACTAAACGCTGCATCCATGCAATCCTTGAGCTAGAGTCCAACTTTGTACAATAGCCAAATGCAGAAGAGCGAGTTGATATCAAGCAACGGATTGGTCAATCTTCCTGGTTCCAAGATTGTGTAGGTTTTATCAATGGAACTCTGGTACCTTTAGCCTACGCTCCCTCCAAAAACAGGGAGGATTATTATACGCAAAAGTCTATCTATGCTTTGAATTCACTGATAATATGTGATGATCAGCAAAAGATACTGTATGCTCATCATGGGTGGTGTGGAAGTGCACACAATCAACAAGTGTTGAAGTCAACTGGTGTATGTGCCTTTCTTCTTGCTCAACTCAGTATGTTTTCTCTACATATGACCTGATTATACATGGTTTAGTTTTATAAAAATATCTCATCCTTCTTTTCAGAGGGAGAGTACATCGTAGCAGACTCTGGCTATGCGTCTATAGAACAAATTGTACCTGTATACAAACAATCCCAATCTGGCCAGCTTTCAGCGGCTCAAAATCACTTCAACAAATCAATTTCAAAAATTTGAACTGCCTCAGAACATTGCAATGGAATGTTACAGATGCGAGTTGGATTACTTCACAAGCTGCAACCATTGATTGGCAACTGGAAAGAGGCTGAATTTGCAGTTGATTGGATATCTGCATGTGTGGTTATACACAACTTTGTGATTGTGCATGGTTTGGCAATGGTAGGTATCAATGTGAATACCAACTCTGAAGCTGTAGACAACACACTGACCCAAGCTCAGTGGTTGGCTTATCTGGATTCTTTGGGAGATTCACGCTGTGATTGTTTATTACGTGCTTTTTGTCTTGATAAAGGTTATTATTAATTTGTATCTCACAATGATAAACTCAAAGAATTCATTGTTGTTGTACTCCCTCAAAACTGTGATTTTGATTTTTTTTTCTCTTGAAATCAATTGATATGTTTGTTTTGAAAGGCTCACTCAAAAATTTAAAGGTCAATTAAGACCAAGTTCCTTCAAAATGAAACAATCACTTTTGAGTGGGTCACATTGCAAAGGGTGAAGTACACCAAAGAGATAAACAGATCATGTATAACAGACTTTTTTTTTGGTTTTTAGATAGACACCAGCTTTCTTTGAGGATCATTTATATCAGCAGACAACAGACAGGACACAACAGAGACAGTTTTCTGTTCAAGTTTCATCAATTTGACTTATTGAAATTGAACAAAGAGCGAGAAAAAAAAACAAATATACGATAACATGAAGTCAATTTGAAACAATCAATCTGATTTCTTGACTAGTCACTTTGTGTCAGAGGGTGTTCCAGAGGGCTTGTCTTCCGGTAACTGAGTTGCTGAAGGCTTGACATCTGGTAACGAACGCAGAGCCAGGGCCTCTGCTGCAGCTGGGTCCATGTTTCCTTGGATCAGATCTACTACCATCTTGCTACGAGCAATTCAAATTTCAACATTCATCTTTGAAATCACATTGTTTTCTTTGGTGGCCATCTCGGTAGCTTGGTTTGTTGTCATCATGTTGGAAAAGGCTTGGCTGAAGTTAGAGGCCACGGTTTCTTGGGATCTTAGAGCACGGGTTTCACTATCTTCTATATCTTGTTTAGAGGGAAAACAATTGAGTGCAGAAAAGATATCCAAGGAGTTTTGAGGCAACTCTTTGGTGCCAGTAGTGAACTCTTGAGTGTTGCCTTGAGGACACTTGCTAGGAAGAGTACAAGGGGTAACTGATCAAGACGGTTTCTTGGAATGAGTGACTTGAGAAATGCTCGGTGGGGCTTGTTCAAGTGAATTTGGCAAATTGTCTTCAGTCTGAGGGCAAGGTGGTGTGTCTTCCCATGTGTAAGGTTTACCACTTCCAGTCGGACTTTGAGATGGTTGCACATTTGGCAATGAAGTTGAGTTCTGGAATTGATCACCTAGCAAGTCCCTATACGCCAAAGGGCTGGCACTCGGTTGGTCTCAAAGTACAGGCTCCAGCTCCTCGTACCAGGGACATCTGCAAAGTATTCTGACTAATAAAGATACTTGGTCTGTTGAGATTCAATCAACACAAACATACAAGTCATTGATCAATATGCTTGTATCCAATTTACCCCAATCATTTCATATATATATATATATTTGTACATCCTCATGCTGTCTTCTTTTCCTCATCTTTGAAAAGAAGACTTTGAGTGGACTGATTTATTTGACTTCATTCTATATCTTCACTAAACACTTGTCTAACCTTTGTTCTACAATTATAGTTTGGCTCCAGTGTTCTTAATTACATCAAGATCAGACTCTGAACCAATTTGTACTTTCCCAACTTTAGGTACATATTTCTTTCTCCTCATCTTTGAAAAGAAGACTTTTGGCTCCAGTGTTCTTGATTACATCAAGATCAGACTCTGAACCCATTTGTACTTTCCCAACTTTAGACCGTGTTCCAAGACTTTCACATGGTCAGTTTAGAGGAAGGAGTTATCCACAAAGACGTACATACCTTGAAGACTTCCTTCTTCTTCTTCTCCTTTCTTAGCCCTCCTCTTATTCCATTTGAATTCAGAAAGATCCTCCTTTGAAACTGTGAATTTGACTGGCGCATACTGATTGCCTTTGCCAGTTGCTGGTCTGAGCAAATTAGTGTGGCGGAACCACTCTACAAGGGCCAGGATCTACACATTGGAATGCAAAGTTAAGCCAGATCATAAGATAAGACAATTGCATAAAAACATCAGACTTACTTTCTTTTCACACTCTTGACCTCCTCTATCCGCATGCCCCTTTGAAACAAGGTACTCAGAAACTCATTCACAAACCATGTTCTTCTGTTGTGTTTGCCAAGAGTTGAAGTTATCAAAATCACTGCACCATTCAGCCACAAGATCGATGTCTGATTTTCCATTGCTTTCAGGTGTGAACCAGCACTTTTTAGACTTGGTTTTGTCAATCTCATCATCATTTTCAGCTTGAGAATCAGCTTGAAATTCTTGTGGAGCTTTGATTTGAGTATCAGAGTTGGGTGGTTGAGATGGTCAAAGGGCTTTTGGTTTCTGGGGAGGCTTTTGAGACGTGATGGGTGGTTTTCAAGGCCGTCCTGGTTTCTTCTGAGGTGGGTTGGGAGTAACCATAATCAAAATGGACGCTGGTTGGCTGATTGGGTTTGATGGATCAGGGGGGATGATTTGTTGAGTTCGTGCCCAATCTGCCAAGGAAAGGGTTGGGATTACAAAAGGGAGCAAGGCTGAAGTAGGCTGAGATTTGGACGCATGAATGGTGTTCAAGATCGGAGTTGGTGTGGATTTGGGGATGTGTTGCGTTGGCATAGCAGGAGGGAAAGGGTTTGTAATTGAATTAGTTGAGTCCATGTGTTTTTTTCAACAAATGGGTTGTCAGATTGAGTTGAGTTTAACCCATGTGAAAAAACCCATCTTTTTGATGGGTTTTTGTGATGGGTTTTGATGGGTTTTTTTGATGGGTTTTGATCATGGGTGCTAGGTTTGTACACCACTATACTTCACTCAGAGCATCCACAGTCGTTTCTATAAACGACCTAGGTACGGTAAATTTTACCGTACCAAGCCCTAAATCTCACAATCGTGTCAAAAAGTTGATTCGGTACCTACCAAATCGGTAGAAAATCGGTCGAAATCGGTAGAGGTCCAGTAAATTTACTGGACCTCTACCAAAAATTTACCGAATCGGTAAAGTTTTCTGTAGCTTCGAAATCCCCCAATCACGTCTTTTTTATTTTTCTCGACACAACCTTTTTTTTTTCTCGACACAAACATCTCATTTTCAATCGCTTCAATCAAAAAAATGAATCAAGAATCCAATCAAAATCACATTAATGTTGAAACCTTTCAAAATCAAAAAAAAACGAAATCGGTTTTATTTCTTTCTACTACTTTTTTTATTTATTTCTACTTCTTCTTTTTATTTCTTTCAACTCTTTTTTTATTACTATCCTTGCTTTTGTTTATTCAACTTGAGAGTTGTTTTTTTTTCAATACAAAGTCGAGTATTGTTTTTTTTTTCAATACAAAGTCGAGTAACGTACCAATATACAGAAACCCACGATTGGGGCAAACATTGCTTTCTGTACAGTACGTACTGTACAGAAAGCAATGTACTGAAACGAGTGCGGTTTTCGAGGTTTTGGTACGTACTTTTACCGTACTGCACCAGTACGTACCGTACCGTTACAGTAAATTTACTGTAACGGCTGTGGATGCTCTCATAAAGTCCATTACCCTTCTGACTGTTTTTTAACAAATATTGGGTAACTGTTCTACTCATAAATTGATTTCATTCAATCAAACGTAATATTCAACCACTGTCTTCTATTGAAATGTATGGTATGTAGCAAAAAAAAAGTGATCTTGTTGAAGTTTGTATGATCTTTGTGAGATTAGGCTCATGGAAATCTATTCACAATTTGTAAACTCTCAAGTATCATGCTACATTCATTAAAGTTTATTCCTCAATCTTGGAGTATTGTTGATCATCTTGATGATTCAATGATTCAACTCATCTTGTACAAGGACAGAGAGAGAGATGTGAACAAATTTGGTTGAAAGTTTGGTATCTTTTTTGTATTTCTTTCATTAAAAATATCTTCAGAGTATCTTTGGTTTTTAGGTTTAAGATAGAATATAGTTTTGATGACATTTTTTTCATCATAATCTTCTATAGGTTCAACCACTGGACATCAAGTTGATTTTATCTAGGCTTTGATGAGTAAAAAGCCAGTTTAATTCACATCATCCATCTTCTGTTTGTACAATCCTCACTCATCATTTCATTTGAAACTGCTATATAGTATTGACCAAAGCTTTGAATGTAACTGTAGTTGACTTTAACCAAGATGGATTTCAAGTTAATTTGATTTTCCAAATAAGGTGAAAAACTTTAACCCTTCTTCAGTCTCCAGAGCGCCTGAAACCAGATTGATTTGATTTAAATCAGATAAGAGAAAGTCTTTGATCAGAATGGAAAATTGTAAGTTGATTATCTAAAAAAAAGAAATTACTTGAGATTTCAAAGATGATTCTAGAGATTCAAAGCGCTCTTAGACACAACCAAATCAGATCACAACATATTTCACTTGTTTTAAAATCTTGGTACGCTTTGGGAGACTGAACAGGTTTTGTTGCAGATAAAGATCTCTCATGTAGATTACACCTACCTAACACACTCAATCAGACCTCGATTGTAGCTTTTTGATATTGAATTTTGTTCTGCTGGATCTGTAGGTCATTGTTCTAGATTGAATATTGTGCTTTGTAAGGTAAGAAAGGACGGTTTAAGATTTTTTACTCTTCAACCTCAAGCTTTATCAGTATATAAAAACTTGATTCTTTCGTTAAAGAACGAATTTTACTCTTACTCTACTTTCGATTTCACATAAATAGTTAAATACATTTGATTTAAATCGGAATTGGAAAAGATAATAAAACTGATCAAGCAAAGAAACTAAATGATACGTACCAGATAAAGACTGAGAAGAAGATGATGACACTAGAAAAGATTATAATTAGAGTCAATCAAAGGTATGAGATCAAAAAGATTTGATCAGTTTCAATTTGACGAAGTTCATCAAGTTGAATCGAATTGAAGAGAAGAGAAAAGAGAAAAACTCAAGATCAAGTTTAGATCAATTCAATTCTCACTTTTTTCGTATCTATTGATCAAAACCAATTCAAACTATTCATTCATTCATTGATCAGAATCATCTCAGGGTAATCCTTCTCTCTCTCTCTCTTTCAATTGTATTGGGTGATGATAATGATTCTTTTCGAATTTTCAAAAAAAAGAAAAAAAAAAGAAAATCAAGATCGAGATAAACAAGATGTGTGTGTTACAAGAAGTGAACAAAATTTGAAAGAAGATCATAAATTCATAAAGAGATGATCAAGACTAATTTTGTAAGATAAAATTGATTAAAATGATGGATCATAAGCACAGATGATAGAGATTGAGAGAGATAAACAAATCAATTGGATCACAAGAAGTGTAAGTTAAACCGGCTCGTTATGTTTTTGTTTAATTTGGTAAGTTCAAATCGAATTGAATTTCAATCAGATTTTGATTTATAACTTGATTCAATTTTCCTTGTAATCAGATGATTTTTCATCTTTCTCTGATTCATAATCTTTCTTGTACTTTGAGTTTTCATCTGACTTGTAATTTTCATCTTTCTTGGAATCATACTTATCCTTTGAGTTTTCATCATATTTTGATGCTTCATATTTGCTCGAATCATAATCGTTCTTGGATTTCGATTTGTCATCATACTTTGAGTGATCATATTTAGATGAATCATAATCCTTGTAATTAGATTTCTTATCTTTGGATGAATCGTAATCGTTCTTGGATTTTGATTTGTCGTCATACTTTGAACTATCATATTTATACGAATCATACTCCTTGTAATTTGATTTCTTATCTTTGGATGAATCGTAATCATAATCATTTTTAGATTTTGATTTGTCGTCATACTTTGAACCATCATATTTAGATGAATCATAATCCTTGTAATTTGATTTTTTATCTTTGGATGAATCGTAATCGTTCTTCGATTTTGATTTGTCATCATACTTTGAGTTATCATATTTATACGAATCACAATAATTCTTGTACTTCTCTTTCTCATCAGACTTATCATCATAATGATTCGATTTATCATACTTTGAATGATCATATTTATACCAATCATCATCATCTTTGGACTTTGATTTCTTTAAATAGATTTTTGAAATAAAGAAATGTAAAATGAAATCCGAAAACAATACTTTCAACACATCAGTACGTTTGTTCTACAAAAAAGGCTATCTTCATTCACTCAAATTAAGAAACTTACCTTTTCATAATTATTTCGTGCAACAAGATTGGGATTTCCCAAGTTTGATCCAGAATTATGTTCAATTGATCTAGGCCTATGAAAGAGAGAGATAAGTTTATTAGAAAGGGTTTGATCTAAAATCATTCTATAAATCGTATGAATTAGCTTACACTTTACCAATCCCCATCGGTACAGCTTTGACTCCTTCATGGATTTGTAAAACTATTCAGAAAAGAAAAAAACAAAAAAGAAAAGATCATGATTACTCCACTTGGAAAAGTAATAAAAAAACGGATCGAATCTTAGAACAGTTTGTTGAGGAATTAACTTACCCGTGAACATCGCAAGTACAAATGAAAACATGTATTTGAATGACATCTTTTTAAGATTGAGAAATTCTGGTTGATTGGATTTGGATTATATTGAAGTTAAAGTACTATATGAATGTAAGAAAGAAAGGAAATTAGTGAAAAAGTCTGATTGATGATGATAATCAAAGAGAAATGAAGAATGGATTGAGATTGAGAGATTGAGATCCTACGGTTTATTATCTTTTCTTCACTCAAAGTAGGATGAATGAATGATGATGAATCAACCAAGAGACAGAACCACTCGAGCTTTTATAATTTTCTGATCATGGCTTGAATGATCTTTTTGTGGAAGTAAGTTGTCCTCGTATACCAGTGATGGGGCATGATCCGGTTCATCGAGTGTGATTTTGAAATGTTAAACTGACCGATCTTCAGAGATGTGATTTAGGAAATTGGAGTGTTACCTTCTCCCTCTGCTGTTGTAACTTGAGTAGAGCCAATCAAAGTAAAGTTAACTAGCAAATCAGGGTTGTATTTCGAAATGGATGTTTGTGATTTAGTAATAATGAATTTAATGAAAAGGACTGTCTTATGAGATGAATTGAAAACTAACTCAACTCATCTCTTCAGTTCTTCCTTCTCTTACAACTCGAACTCGTCCAAGTTCTTGTATGTATACTCTCTCTTTGAACAGCAATCCCATCAAGTTGATTATTTGCCCAAGAGTGAGACTGTCTTTTGAGAAGAGCTTGATAAACTTCCTGTAAAGATCGTTCAGTCTACTCTATGTCCTCCACTGATGCTATGCCATGATGATGATGATGATGATGATGATGAGATCTTAATCCGAGGAGATCCATTTTGAATTCTCTTGACTTGTTGGTTTGATGACTTTGCTGTGTTCTATTCCCATTTGGGTATTCGTGTTTGATTCAAAGAAGTCATGAACCAAACTCGATCTTCATGATCTCTTTTGAAAGCTTTCTTTGAATTCAAGTTTGGGTAAATTAAGAAAAAAACGAAAGATCATTCTGACAATCTTAATCAACATGGCTTAGTAAACTCATTCTCCAAGTATAGCTCTTTATTTCAAAAAACGAATCTCATTGTTCTTGTTTCTAAAATTCTTGATCTTCATATTCGCGGTTTTCAATCTTGCAGGAAAACCCGCGGAAAAGGCTAATGATGACAGCTGATGACGTCGTCTGAGGTGCAAGCCTTTGATTAAACAACAGGTAACGTTGTCTAAAGGGATTGGCGAGAACATCGAGTTCTGGAGGATTCTTGAACAGTTCCCTATTCATATTTGATTGATATTTTTAATCAATTGATCTTTTTAGGAAGGCAGATCTTTGGAAGTGTGCCCTGGAACTAAAAGATCACCAGGCATAGAATGATTCAAACATCACTTACAGTAGTGAGCTTGCTCTTGAAAAGGTCTTTTGCTAATGGCCGCCCACACTACACCAATTTAAGCGAAAGAAATCTTTTGCCCAACTGTGTTATAAGAGCATGGGCGAAGGATTCCCTCTGGCCAAAACTATCCTTTGTCAAATCATACAGTTGGGCAGAAAATCTTGACCTTTGGCCCCAAGTTTTTAACCGTTTGGATAGAAGAAAATTTGAACCTCCCCGTGTTGGAGATTGGAGTAGAGAAGTATTGCATATTTTAGTGGAAGAGTATTGGAGATTGGAGCAGAGGGATATTGTAGACTGGAGTGCAGTTATATTGGAAATGGGATCATATTACTCCAAAATCAGTAGATTCCAGCCAGTATGCTCTCCCAGCAGATTCTTCATACCGAACTAATTTTTCCAATATATCTTCCTGGATGTATATTTCAGTCAAAGCTTGAGTTTTTGATTTGAACCACTTGCAATGATCAGCATACATTAGGGGTATTCAAAACTCGTGTTTTGGGTCCCAAAATGTCATCCAGAAACTTCTGGGACATCTCCAAAAAGTTTTGGGATGTCAACTCGATTCTGGAAACTTTGTTCACACAACACACCTGTATGCCTACTCAAAAGCAAGAGTCAAAGTCCACCTTAGCCACATCAATTCATATGGCTCATACGTTCATCATTTTAATGAAATGTTCATATGAGACATCTTCTTCACAGAGAGTTCTTGAAGCCAGGTATTGGCAATTCTCAATAGCTTCCATTTCCGCCAACCAAACTCAAACTTCAGTCTTCTTGGGATCAAAGTCCTCACAGGTTCAAATTTTTTGTCTTCTCAGCATGAGACCTAAGGTTAAGTGGTGGATTGATGTAAGGGGAAGATCAGGTAATGAATCAGGGATGAGGAGTAGAGTCAATGACAAGTTCAAGGTCTTTGAGGCATGAGTTGATGAAGGAAGGAGATTATTGTCTGTTGGGTGAGCTATGAGGTGGCATGATACACCTTTCAGATCTTGTAGTACTTGATCTTGTGCTGAGACTTGCGGCATGTTGGTGAGGTAGGACTAGATAGAGTCTTTGGAATTTGGAATTTGGACGTCTTTTCAAAGTGCTCTCAAATATTCCCAAAAGTGTCCAGAAGTGACATCCCAAAACTTTTTGGAGATGTCCCAGAAGTTTCTGGATGACATTTTGGGACACTTTTGGGACCCAAAACACAAGTTTTGAATACCCCTATTGAACCCTGTACTATCCAGTCCTCCACAGACCGGTAGTCTGCTAAATCTGGTAGCAGAGTTGTTGACCAGCTCAGTTCCCAGCCACATGACCCTGTTATAGATCCGACCTGGTCAAAATTTTGCAAAGACAAGGTAAAGCAGCAGGGAGAATACTGTATTCTTCTACAAAAAGAGAGCCACAGATTATACATTGAGGCAGAAAAAAACTATTCAAACTAGTTCTGAACCACCCGGCTGTTCCTGTCAATCTTCCTCTCTTCCCTAACCTTGCTCAAAACAGCCCAAAGTGCCCAGTAACACCTGTAGAAGTGCTTAGATCACCACCTCTTTCAGTCATGATACAAATTGCATCAATGAGACCCTTGAAAGCTCATCTTGAAAAGTAACAGCTGACTCCATCAGCTTGGTTTCAGTCAGAACTCTGTGGGTTGTGTTTTCAGCATCAAGCTTGACCAAATCACTGATGGTCATTGGGTCCCAAACACAAAGATGAGCAAGATGTGATGTCAATGGCTCTTCTAGCAGAGACTCTTCAATGTTTTCACTCAGAGTATCACTTCCAGGTGGGGCAAGTGATAGGATTTTCCTGTCTTGATCACAAGGTGAGATTATCTTGGTATGCTTACAGCAATTCTGGACTGTTTCTTCTGAGATCTCCTACCAAGGCATTTGGACACATTTCATTGCTTAAAGCTGATCAACTTGATACATATTCTTGTTCCTCCAAACTCCTTGCAATCAATCACATTCTGTAGTTTATAGTTCCAACAGTGTCTTTTAAAAGCTGCAATAATACAGCATCCAAAGACTGGATCTTTGAGGTTGGTTTTTTTTGGTGGTGAGAAGAGGACAGTGATCACATGTGGTAGCTTGGTGGTTGAGGTAACATGAGGAGTTGCATTGTCCAATATTAATAAGATATTTTGCTTTTAAGATTTCATCGTGTTGTTCAGTCTGATAAGATCCTCTTGTGGTTAAAAAGTTGGCCTGTCAGTAAATCAGTTTGGGTTAAGAGCTTCATGAAAAAAATTTACTTGTGACAGCACACCCATCATCCAAGGTTTTTTTTCTTGCTTCAATAGTAGGGATTCTTCTGTTTTCCAGCCTGCTTGTTGAAGGATCAAGGATTTTCAGTGTGTCCAATACAGAAGTATTTTTGTGGAACCATCAAGATTGCAACTCAATGCAAGTCTTATCATTTTTGGCTCCTTCAATCTGCGCTGCCAGCATATTCATCACGAATTGAAAAATCCTCAGATCACAAACCCTGGACAGAATTTTTTCGAGGTTTGGATCTGAAATGTTTTTTGGAAAATAAAAATACCTCAAATGGAAAACCTTGGATGGCATCTGTCCAAGGATTTGCATCTGAGGCATCCATTTTAGCTGTGCTGATGAGATGCAATTTTATAGTCTGGAGTAAGACAGTAAAAAAGCCTGGTATTGTCCATTTTGAACATGTCTTTGAGAGCAAACTTTGTTATCTTGATGAACTCATGTAGACTTTGTTGAATTGCTGTGAAGTCTTCTGAGACTGATTCACCATGTCTCTTTGCACTTTAAAAACCGTGTTGTGCTTGGAAACTTTTGAGCCATCCCTTTGAAATGTCTGGTTGGTCATCAGATGGAATAATCATCTGATCTGCTAAGGTTTTATCCTTGGCCTGGATGAGTGGACCATTCAGCCAGGTTTCATTGTGTTCACATATGGAAAACCCAGTTCTTCAGGGTAGTGTCAAGATCACAATGGTGAGCCACCCTATGCCACTTACACAAGAATTCTGCTGGGCTCATTCCCCAACAATTATCCTTTTTCTCAAGGATGTCTGAGATTGCAGGTTGACCCTGTAGCTTGAGAAGATTGAAAATTTGTTTTACCCATTTAGCTAGATCTTATTGCTTCATCTTTGGACACTGTGTGTGTTCCTCACACACCTGCTTCTTCTGATCATTTGTCATTATTCTAGCTCAAATAGACTTGCTGCAAGGCATTCTGGAAGTGTTGTAAGAGCTGGGAGGGAGTTTTGAAAATCCATCAGGCTGTCAAGACCGGTACCAAGGGCTTCCACTGTGTGTTCTGGATAGTACAGGGATTACTTTACTTATAGTTGACTTCTTTTGCCAAATCTTCTGGAATAGTCTTATAAGCATTCTTTTCTAAACTTCCCATTGAACGTGCATTGATAGCATTGTATCCGCAATTAACATTTCCTGAGGAACAATAAAAAGAAGCAATGGACAAGTAAATGCAAGTAGGAATCTGAGATTTAAGTATGTGAGTGTTATCAGAACCGTGATAATTAGAAGGATACACTGAGAGAAATCAAGGAACTCAAGACACCTGGTAAATGTCAGCAAATGGGCTACGTCCCCATTGTCTCTGAACACCACAGACTAACAACAATAACACACCTGTTAAGGGTGAGAGATGGACAAGGTTCAATATGTCTAATTTTCCTTGGTGAATTGATAATGGATTTCATTTAGTTATAACCAGACCACAGACCTGGTAAATGCCCGCAAACAGGCTAAGTCCCTTTGGCTCTGAACACCACAGACTAACAACAATAACACACCTGTTAAAGGTGATAGGCAGACAAGGTTCAATCTATACAAGAGTGTTGTGAAAAAAGCAGTATATGATGAGTAAGGTTTATAGAGTGAATTGAGAATGATACAGAGAAAAAACCTCACACACCTAATTTTCCTCAGTGGTGTGATGAGGAAAAAGAGGTGCATGTGTGGGGGAATTGACAATATAAACTATATTGAGTGATACAATGGTGAGACAGTCAGCTTTAAATTTAGGTTTGAGCTGAACTGGTGAATAGGTTTAAGCTGTTGATGTAGTTGTATGGTTTTTTTGAGGTATGTGATTGTGTTGTGATTGTGATACATGATATATATCTTGACATACACAACCCCTGACCCCTGACTGGCTCCAGTCTCCAATATCCCTCTGCTTCAATCCAGGTCAGGTTGGGCTTTCTTCTGCCCAAGATGCCATCAAGTAGGGGCCATAGGTTGGAGTCATCTGCCAAACTGTAGTATAACAGCATGGGGAGAAGATCTCTTTTGCCCAAATGTGCAGTGTGGCTGGTGGCGATTAGCAAAAAACTGAAAAAATCCATGCCTGAACAGCAAGAGTGACTGTTTGAGATCACCACCATGTTTTACTGTGATAACCATTCAAAGTTATATAACACATAACCAATATAATTCCATACACAATTGGTTATCAAAATGATCTTACAGCCGTAGAATTACAAAGTGTATGCACATTCAGGAATTGTACCTCTACTATTTTGTGGGGCCCAAAATAGGCCCAAGATACTGTGGTGACTGGCTGTTGAATACCTAGTATAACAATGAAACAGAATATACTCCAATAAGGCAACATGCCAAGCTGTCCTATCATTAAGTTTCTCTTTAGTCTATGGGTATCCTCAATCTGAGCCCTACTACTCCATCTGATTGAATTTCTTGGGAAAAAGCTAGGCAAGGGATTCCCAGAAAATCCAAATTTACAGCCAAAAAACTGGGAAAGTGTCTGGACACTTCCCACAATTGAGCACCGGTGACATATGTTAAGGGGCAGAGTGTGATGAGCTGATGAGATCAAATATTTGTTTGAACTCCAGTTTACACAGCTATTCTAAAAATTGATGTCCTGTCCGTTTTTTATTTTGTTTTTGTTGGAGGTTCATGTCAAATTGGAGCCAATACAGCTCTATATTGGCTGAAGGATACACCCAACTCAACAGAAGGCTTCTGATACAGCACTGTATCATATGTTATTGAGCTTAGATTGCTGTGTCTAGAATAGCTAGCTGTATATGATTTCCAATTACACCAAGACAATCAATTCCCTGTGGATTGGATGGTGGGTGACAACAATCACAATCATGCATGCATTGAGTTCTTTGACTTGGGATGCATATACACCAGCACATTGTGGCAATTATCAAGTGTTCTGATGTATACACCATCTCCTGGCTGGTAATCTCAAAGCTCATAACCCACCTTTGGCTGCTGGGATCTACAAGAAAGGCCAAGAGCATGTCCCAGCCCATCCCACAGTCTGGCAGAGCCAGGACAGGGGTGGTCAGCTTGAGAATAGACCAATCTCCAGAGAGATATTATCAAAGCTGTGTATATATAGTATACTGACCCATCCTGGCCCAAGAGCCAAGATACCAAGGTTCAAAATTCTGTATACAACTGATACTTTGGGGCATTGTGTATGTCCAGTTGTGCCTGAGCCAAGACCCATTGTGACTGTGCCACATCAAGCAACTGTAACTGCATCAGTATGATAAAAACTAAAAGTGATTTTACTGTGAGGAAAGAGATTGCATTTTGAGTAACAAAGGATTGAAAATCAATCAAATCTGAATCAGAACTACATTGAATCTGCATTATCTTGCATTGAAACTACATTTTTGGCCCTTTGTTGCTCTAAATGCAATGTATCTTTATTGCAGGGGACATTTTTCAGGTATCATCACAACCAATCTGATCCTTTTGGCATGTATGACAAACACAGTTTGTATCTTGGACTGTGACCTGCACATTTCAAAAGTTGAGTAGAGAGTGCAGGGTCTGCCAATTGCAAGCTTGAAACAACAGAGGTTAACACCACGTTTCAGGCCAGTAGCATGGGGAAATGACCTATTGGCTGAAGATTGTGATTCAAGTAATTTCATATGGTAGCTGGGTTCTACCAATTCAGGATACACTATGCAAGCAATTGAAATATTGTTTTCCAACTTCACTGTGACACAGTCACAGGACAACACATTGGTACTGTGATCAAATACGCCAGCACATATTATTGGATGTTTTTTGTTTTACTGCACTGTTACCAAACACAACAAGCTGCACACAACAAGTATTGGACCCACAATAGAACAGAAGATGTGCAACATTGGGCTCATGGTGGCAGATTATGCTGATTTTTCACATAGGCAGATGGAATTTAAGGCGAAAAAATTGATTGGTCAAGCTGATGGACTAGAAATTGCTGACTGTGGGTTGAATTTGATAATGCTTGAATGCTACATGTGTGTATGCAGCACAAATGAGACCTGAGTAACATGCCTGGTAGATGTCACATTCCAAGCTAGGTGCAAGGCAGCAACAGATCTGGTACTGATATTGTGACTTTGGTATGGGTATTGTATCTGTCACAGTGGTACTTCTCTAAGCTGTACCTGGGGGTTGTAACTGCCTTATGACTCATTGTGCAGTACTGTACCCAATTTGAAGGTCTGATACAATATTGTGCCATATCTGGTACCATTTGTATTTTGCCATTAAAAAGGTTTAAGGTGTCTCTTATGGATTCTCCCTCACTTGAATACTGGCATGACCACTATTTCTAGAGTATATCCAAGCATTTGGTCAGTGACACAAGAGACACAAGGAGATTACTTAAGAATCTGGATCAAGGGTACCCCCCTTGATGGGCTGGTATCATCTAGTACTGTCTAGATATGATACAGTATAGTACTGGGAACTCTGGTACTACCCCTATAAAGTACCTAGTACCATACCTGGTGCTTTACCTAGTGAAAAAAGATTATACACAGCCATCTCAGGACTGTACTGGGAGTAGGTACCAGGTACCACCAATACAGTGCTTTCAAGGTCAGCTACAGTAGGGTGTGGTACCAGTACAGCAGAATAAATGTTGCTGTTGCTATGTGGCGGCTGGGTGGCAAAGACCTAGTAGGGTGATGATGGTTTTTTTGTGGGTTGTTGTTTTCTCTTTAGAACTAGACACTCAGTGTGAGTTACTTGGATTGGTAATGATTGTTACTTAATCAAATATATCTAATGTTCAATCATTTTATTAATTATTTATTTGGAGCTCTTTTAGCTTTGGCTTCACCAAATTCCAATGACTGACATCAAGGCTGCTACTGTACCACAACATACTGTACTTGACTATACTTGAGCTATACTATTTTACTATGAAGTATATTCAAACAAGTTGATGGAAAAATTTATAACCCTGTAAGTACTCTATGAGAGTCCTTCACTGAAGGTCTGAGTTCTTTCTTGCAGGACTCAACAAAGAGCTTGAATTGGAATTTCTGTGGATCTACATCTTACAATTCTAGCTCCAGAATGATCCCATCAGTGGCTCTGAAAGAGTCAGCTATAAGAGACAAAACAACCATGGTACCAATGAAGATGATATTCCAATAAATCTCACCTAGCTCCAGGATGATCCAGTGAGTAGCTAAGCTTTAAGAGACATAACAACAATAGTATAAATGAAAATGATATAAAAAGAAATCTCACCTAGCTCCAGAATGCTCCTGTGAGTAGCTGAGGAAGAGTGAGGATCATCTGAAGCCGGCCTATGGAGAGAAACCGTATAGTCCAACTGTCTAATCCCCTAACCTAGGACCCATGTCTTATTAGAATACAGTAAAACATCAAACACGTCAAACCATTTACAATTACCCAAACCTAACTTTAATCTCACTACTGTATCACATTCAAATAGTAATTCCACTTCTACACAAACACCTCTTTTTCCTCACCAGTCCACTGAAGAAAAAAGGTGGTGTGGATGTGGCTCACTCTTACAAATTCTCAATCCAAATGTCTAGATAGTCAAAACTCAATTCATCTCATTCTTGTACAGACCACTGTTCTTCTTCTATCTTTAAGTCTGTTCTCTTCTTTTCTTTGGTGTTCAGAGCCATAAGACTCACACCTGATTGCTGGTGTCACAAGACATTCATTCTTGGTGTCACAAGTTTTGATAAGTTTTCTCATGTCTTCCATCTATGTGTAACCTCCTTTTAAAGACTTGTCAAGGTACAATGAATGAATGAAGACTATAAGTATAGTAGTATAGTATTGTAGTTTAAGCCTTTCTGTGATGACTTCAAATTCAGAAACTCTGGCTTACATTCTTCAGGAGTGCTTCTCTATCTTACTCCTTGGAAACAGATTCATTTCAATCATATATCACAGCTTATGATTCATAATCCATCATCTTTCAAAAATCTTTCAAATCAAAGTTGAAAAGAACTAGTTTAAAGAAGTGGTGATAAGTAATAGGTAAGTTCAGTGTTTAATCAATAAAAATTCTGATGACTCTTTGAATCTAAAAAAGAAATCCATCTGATTGACTAAATTTAAATCTTGTGGGTTGAATGATTCAAATCTGTTTAATCCTCTCACATTCTAAAGTACATCCTTTGATACAATCCTGAAGTTTGATAAAACAAATAATGATATTGAACAAGCATCTTGCTTAGGAAAATGGAAAACCACAATTTTATACAATCAAGGTTCAATCAAAAAGGTGGTACTTAACATAAATTCTCATGCATCAAAAGAGAGACCTTCACACTTCAATCTCAACAAATAGGCCAATCTACTTGTAGTATGGTTTTTTTTTTCAGATGATATACCTGATTTAGACCTTGGCTAAAGGCTAAACCCTTTTTTCTGTTAATTCTCAATATTATCTTTCTCTTATCTTTTCATTTCATAAATTGTCTCAAGTTTACCTATCTTCTTTCAAAAATTTTGATATGAAGATGAAGGTGAGAAAGCATATCAGATTTTTTCTTACAGATGTATTTAAAGTAGCAAAGTGTAGTTAAAGGAAGTAAACCAATCTATTTCTCAATTATGCTAGAGATGGTTTTTTTTGGGTTTTGAAATAAAACCCCAAGTACAGATTGGATTCACATCTTTTTTATTAAAAAAACAGTCAGAGCCTTTACAGCCTCTCCTCTGATTTCTTACATCATCTGACAAGAAGTCAATGTTGTGGACCAAAATTTCAGCAGAGATCAGAGGATGTTAGCAGATTTCAAAGGTTTGTTTATTCACATTCTGCTGACCTCTTCTTCTATGTACCAAACACACCAGATCACAGACTATTCAAATTGTTTGTAAACTTATCTTTTGAAGATTGATTAGAACAATGCAAAGGAGTTTGTAAATTAATCATCTCCAATCAAACCTCCATGATTCATGTTTCAATATATTCACACAAAGAAGTTGAAAGCCACTCTATTAGACAGGTGATGGAATTGGGATGAGTGTATTCATGTGGTACATGATGACAAGATGACCCTCTTGAGATGTTTGAGTCTTGCAAAGATCAAGATAATGATCCTAGTGTCTCAAATCATAAAGCAAATGCTAAATGTAATTGGTTTTCAATTTCTACTCAATAACTCGCGTCCTACCATCACTCAAAACACTCAGAGTACCACCGGTTCAAAATACAAACATGAAGATGAAAAAAGATTACAAAAGATTACTTCAATGTTTTAAGATACCAAACATAAAATAAAATGAAAAAAAGGTTATTTGAGATTGAGTTTACTTTTATTCACAAACAAATGAAAATCAAACAATTGGTTCGTTTTTTGGCGAATGTCATCCCAATGAGATGGCTGAGAAATGAACTTTCGTTTGGTTCACACACACACACATCGAACATACAAAAAATAATAAACGGAACACTACAGCACACATCAGAGCCAAAGATCATTCATTTCCCTCTACCTCGCCAGCACCCACACCACTACCTTCATCATCGTCCTCTTCCATGTCAACTTCTTCTTCTTCTTCTTCCATCTCATCTTCGGCTTCCCCCACCGTGTCATTGCCATTGGGTTGAGAAGGTTTCTCTCGATTTTCCTCATCCGGTTTAACCCTCTCTTCAACATCCTCTTCCATCATGTCCATCTCCTCGCCTTCTTCCTTGTCTGCCTCTTCTTGTGGATGAGTAGGGTGCCCATCAAAGCTCTCCCTTGGGGCACCGTTACTCACAGGTACTCCATTACTACTTGTTGCACTGCCTAAGCCGGAGCCATTCATCGATGGTGATGGATCGATAGGTGACGGAATCGCAGTAGATCGCGCTCTCTTTGAGCTGGAATCTGAGAGACTGTTGGAGTCTTCAACTCTCATCCGCTTCAGTGGCTGGGTAGGTCCTGAAACTTGAAGTTCCTGCTGTGCCACGTGATTGTGAGCGCTAGAAGCGTTAGATTGAGGTTGTTGTGGCGAGTCTGGTGAGTCAGCATGAATGAGAGATTCCATAGGCGATCGATGTGAGGAGTTTGAAGGTGATCGACCTGAACCAGCTCCAAAGCTTTGTCTGCTTCCACTACCAACACCAGCGGAAGGACTTTTGGCAGATGAAGGTGAAGGTCCACTGCCACTTCGACCTGTGATAGTGCGAGTGGTAGATGAAGAACGTTTGGAAGAGTGAGTTGCCCGAGGTTGACGTGGAATAGGATGGGTGGCACTGCTGGCAGATGTTGGTTGGGATTGGGAACCCAACATGCGTTTCGGTGGCGGTTGTCCTGCAAAACTCAAGAGTGCATCGGCCACCTCATCATACTCATCGAACTCTTCATCGACTTTTCTGTCTGGCATCACACTGGGTGGTGGTGGCGGTGTGGGTGGTTGGGGCTTGGCATCAGCTGTTGGTAAGGTGGGTGGAACTGGGGATGGCGAGGGTCCTTTTGAACTATCGTTCGCCTTTGATTTCATCGCATTTCGTACTTTCGTACTGGCCACTTTTTTACGCTCACGTTTGGCAGGCGCAGGAGGTGCAGTTTCGCTGATCAGTTGAACAGGCGGTGGGCGATTGGCAGTTGCTTGGGGAACGTTTGCGAAGTGGGGTGGTTGAGGCGCAGTCGGAGAAAGATTGTTACGACTGGATGAAGCTTGAGCGGTTTTACGTCGACGAGGCTGGGCCACTGGCGGAAAGTCCTCTTCAATCTTATTGCCGTTGGTCGATGCTGGCTTGTTTCTAGGGCCCCTTCGACCACTCCCAGGACCGACTCCGTTACCTCCTGCTGCTGAGAATTCTGACGCAGCAACAGATGGGGTGGGGGAGGGTTGAGCTTGTCGAGCGGCGGTGAGATGTTTGTGACGTTCCAGCTCGTCAACATTCTGCCTCAGCAATGCAGCTGACCCCGGTCGATGAGGCGAAGTATGATCAGCTGAAGGATGAGCGGGTCGATGGTTAGGAAGGCTGACAGGCTCGTCATAGCGGGGGTCATAACGGCGATTGACAGGCGGCTGTTGCTGATGGTGATGGTGATGGTGTAAGTGAGGGTTAGGCTGGTTGGCTTGAGACGACGATGGTTGATGGGTCTGAGAAGGATGCGATCCAGGGTACCCAGGCTGTGACGGTGTATGTCGGCCGTCATGCGAAGGTGGTGGGCCGCCTATACTCAGCCGATGTTCAGCCGGCACCGGAGACCAAGTAGGTGACTGGCCTGACTCAGGCGAGAATTGAGGGGCGGTAGGAGGGCCTCGAAGAGTAGGAGAGGCATGTCTGGGGTCATAGGGTGATTGGTGTTGAGGTTGAGTGGGGACTGTGTAGGCTGGAGGACCGAATTCACCACGAGGGGGATACATGTTGGATGGCGGATGACCATTGGGAGAACGTGCACCTCGATCGCTTGGCCCAGCACGGAATTCTGGTGAATGTCGACGGAATCGGGTAGGTTCTCTCGAGGGACGCTCGCGCTCCCGATCACGATGACTCGCAATCGATCCATTACTCTGCACGGGCTGTCCGTCCTCTTGACCGGGCGGGTGACGCGAATAGACAGGCGGAGGACCAGAATGGACTTGAGTGTGATGAAGCGAAGCCGCATTCACTGGATAATTACCACGTTCGTTAGGTGCGACGCCAGCCCTGATGGATGGTGATGTCCTGGGCGAAGCAATATCTCGAGATCCTGGTCCTGAGATGCCTACGACACTACGTCGTAGACCATCCGAAGCAGGCGCAGGTGACGGGCCTCGCGATTGAGAGTCAACCACTGAGCGGAGATGTGGCAAATTATGCTGAGATGAAGCCTGGCCTCTCCCGCCCGCATGAGAAGACTCTAATTCCATAGGCGCCAGGGATCCATAGCCTCCAGATTGTCGACGATGAAGCGTAGAGGCAGTATGTGAGGCTGGGTGATGAGGACCGGGAGGATGCGAGTGCGTTGGAGGTAGATGGCTGCTAGAGGGATGTGCACTATGATGACCGGCGAGATGCTGAGATTGAGCGCCGTGATGACTGAAGGATCCAGGTGACTGAGGTCGCGTCATAATCGAACTACCCGATGTACCAGGACGAACAGCATTCGGTCGCGAGGTGAGTGGGCTGGTAGCTTGAGCAGAGCTTAAATGAGTGTTGACTGAATTGGGATTAGTGGCGGTATTAGCGACAGGCGACAACGAAGCTGGACCACCAGGACCTGCACCACCCCGCGCGGAGTCCTCGTGTTGAGCAGGAACGGGACCAAAGTTATGGTCTGATGAACCGTTCAGAGAATTTGGGAAAGGCCAATTAGCTGAGGTGTGAGACATGTCCCGAGGTGAAGGAGGACGAGTCAAAGCAGCACCCGTCTCTTGATGTCGTTTGATGTCGTTGAGACGAGCGTTGATGTGAGAATTGTTACTGTCGAGTTGGGCGGCGCGCTGATAAGCGTCGATTGCGTCCAACATCTGATCGTTGCATGACTCATACAAGGCACCTAGATTGTACCACACCTCGGAGATGTACGGATTGAGCCGGATTGCGCGTGAATATGCATCGAGCGAATCATGGTATTGCATGATCGCGTAGTACAAAACTCCAATCGAACACCAGAATGCAGGATTCTTGCCATCGCGATAGACAGCTTGTTGGTATGATTCATAAGCTTTGTTAAAGTTTTGAATCGTCATGCAAGCCCGACCCAACAGGTACCAACTAAATGCATCATGTGAATCTGTCAACAAAATCCGGACATGCGGGCACGGGTTAGTGATGCATCAACAGATTTGCTGTGAAGGACGAGAAAGGTCGGATGGCTCACCAGCTGCTAAACTGCGAGTTAGGATAGCCACAGCCTGCTCGGGGTTGTAAAAGCTACTGCCTTCTCTACAGTACAGACCGCCCAATTGCTGTAACACTTTGGCATGTGTGGGGTTCTCGTCCAGAACACGTTCATAAGCCTCTTTGGCTCGATCGTACTGTGTAAAAATGACGATGAATAGCTGAGGGTCAATTGATTGGTTTCAGGGGCAAAATACTTACATGGCCTTGTTGTTCGTGCACATGCCCCACTTGAAACCAGATATCAATCTCTGTCAATGGTGAGGGTGGCTTGTCTAGAATCCATTGAAAACACTGCGATTCGATACATGTGATCAGCTTCACATAGAGGCCTGGAAGGTGAAAACACGTACATCTAAACTCAAATCAGCCTTGCCTTGTTGCTTATATATAATTCCCAAACGAAAGTAAATTTCGTTGGCTTTTTCGAAATCTAACGAGAGTAGACTTCATCAGTACTGGCAGATTATATTGGAGAGGAAAACGGGGAAAGACTGACTAGGGTCCATTTTAATGACACTATTGAAAGCCTCTTCAGCGTGCTCAAGACTCCCATATCGATCGTACAATATACCAATTCCATACCACAGCTTTGGCTCCGATTTGGGAGTCTGGAAATGGTGCAAAGCTTGTTGATAAGACGTATATGCCTTTTGTAGATCGTCGATCATCAGATAACAATGACCTGTAGACATATAAGCATGTCAGAGATGCACTATACAAGTTTCACTTTGAAGAGTGATTCTGAAGTGACATACCTAGAGCTCCCCAAATTTCACCGCTACCTTCATGAATCTTCAACAATCTACTAAAATAATCAGCTGCAAGTTTAAAGTTTTCTTGATGACGATAAATGCCCGCTGCTTTGGTCAATGCAGGTACCGAAAGCGGATTTTGGCGCAGGGCTCGTTCATAGCATTCCACCGCGCGCGAGTAGTTTCCCAGTGTTTCTCCGGTACTGCCTGCAAATGGCAAAACAGTCAGAGATCTGCGCTTCGGGTCAAGGAAGGATACGACTTACCAGCTGCAAGCCAAGTTAATTCCGTTTCTTTGACTAGACGCTCGAGTAAGGGATTTGTAGGAGGACGCCAGTCTCCCATGTCATTTGCCAAGCTCACCTCACCGTCCCTGATGATGGCAGCGACCATCGCCTCTTCGCCAGCCGGCGTGCCATTGATAGCTGGCGCACCAGGTGGAGGTGGAGGTGGTTGAGCGAGTTGCCTACTCGGGGCAGCAGAAGAGGCACCGTTGGAAGGTAAGGCTGGAGGTTGAAGAGGTTGAGAGTGAGGTGGGGGAGGTCGTGAGAGATGAGGGCTAGGACCAGAGGTAGTGCCATTAGAAGGCCCTGCAGGGGGAGGACCTGAGTAACCTGTCATCGGAGGTTGAGACGAAGACATGGGGTTGTTATTATTAACAGGAGCCGGATTAGACAGGTGAGCCAGGGTTGGAGGAGGTAGTAATTGATGCGCGTGAGGATGCGGGGTGGGAGATGGAAGCGATGGGGAATGAGCAGAGTGTACGGCGTGCTGATTAGGTTGAGGAAGATGATGGGGATCTCGCTGCTGATGATGATGATGATGAGCAGCTTGGGGGTGATGATGTTGTTGTTGCTGATGATGATGTGGTTGATGTTGATGCAAGTGGGGTTGCTGTTGTTGATGAGGATCTCCGGTGTGTTGGGTTGGATCTCCCATCGGAGGAATTCCTCGTTGTTGCTGATCGCGAAGGTGATGTTGTTCCCGCTCACGATGATGGAGATGCTCCCGTGAAAGCGAGTCCCTCCGATCACGCTGCGGTTGTGGGTGGTGATGAGAAGGTTGAGGAAGGTGAGTTGGGGCTGGTTCCCGAACGGGATGGTCACGAGAATGTTGAAGAGTATGAGTGTTGGCGGGTGAGTGTTGAGGATGAAAAGTGGTGGGTGGGAAACCGGCTGAATTGTGACGGTGCGTCGAATTGGGTGGTGCAGAAGGAGGATGCGAGGGATGATGTAAAGAATTACGATGAGGATAGTGCTGAGAGGATGGCGCAGTAGGAGGTTGATGAGATGGATGATGAGAGGTCGGACTGGTGGCCGACACATACGGTGAGCCAGACATGATGATGATGATGATAGAGATTGAAGGGGATGATAAAGTGTCTACTACGGTTTTAGATGTATCTTGGTCGGTATGCTTATCTCACAAGGCCAATTGACCGAGGAAAAAAAACAAGGGCAGAATGATAGCGGCTTTGAAATGACGATTGAGGAGAGATTTCAAGTTTGTTGAAATGATGTGATCTAGGAGATTGAAAGGAACACTTTGTCAGACCATCAAGTGAAAGGAAGACGAATGGAGGAGAATGGGTTATAGCTCAATGAGATGATGATGAAGACAGGGATGGATTGGATTGGATTAGATTGGATTGGATGGATTGGATTGGATTGAATGAAGAGTCAAATTTACGTTTACATGAAAGTCAAGGGCGGGGGCTGGGGTTGAAGCTGTGAGAGGGGGAGAGGCAATTGATCCGCAGATTGAAATTGTAAGCGATGTCAGTAGGAGAGAACACAAGCCATGGGCACACTCAAGACATCAAGGAGAAGAAGCCAAGGCTGTAAATATATGTGTATCACCACTTCTTTTCTCGGGAGAAAGGGAGAGGGGGGAATGAAAAAAAAAAACTGAAAAAAAAACATACACGAAGAAAAAAAAACAAGGAAGATATGTATAGTGCAAAGCGTGGTGGTTGAGTTGAATGGATACAGTAGATTGTACATAGTACGAGAAACCAACAGAGTGAAGTACAAATATGTAGTGTGGTGGTGAATTGCGGTTGAATGAGCCGAAAGGGGGGGTGCGGAGGGAGGAAGGGAGGATGTTGTAAGTAGAAACCAATTGAATCAGGATTCAATTTAATCAAGTCGCAATACAGTTTGTTTGTACATTCAAATGAAATGCAAGAATGAGATATGATAAAGTTAAAGGTGTACAGATGATGATGATACAATTAATCAAATCGGATTTCAATTGGAACACAAGCTCGTCTTATTAGTCATGAAGTGAAATGAGAAGAAAGCAGAGATTCAAATGGGTTTAAACCTTACCAGATTGCACAGATCCACTTGGCTCTGTCTCGTCTCTTGAATTCATCCAACAACGCCAACCGTTGAGAAGATCATTCTACACTTTGATCAGATTTCATTCAAGAGTCGAAATCTGTGTGAGGGATGGATCGTTGAAGCGTAAGTTTAAAGCCGAAGCACGGACAGAGCTTCCAGTAGGATTTACCAAATGATTACGCTTATGTTGTGGCGATAGGATAGATGAGATCTAGAACCGAGCTAGAAGATTGAATATGTCCAAAAGTATGAGTGAGAGTGATCGGGTAGTTAAGATATAGTCAAAAGAGAAGTCTGTGGGTGAATTTGAAGACTTGATGATTCGATTCTTGGATGAGTTGACTGATTTCTTGGATCGCTGCGGTTGTCTAAATCTGGGGTGATGATGATGGTGATGACCGATTGTTTGTTTTATGTAATTGTCAAGTTCGGTCTTGATTTAATTTGAATTTGATCTTGGTTCTTTTGATTATGCACTAAAGTAATATGTATCATCCCAAACGGTCCTTCACTTAATTGAGACTTTGATGAATGTGATCTGATGGGGGTGATTGATGAATGAATGCTTATCCTTCACTTTCAGGAGCATGTCAAGACACACTCTCGATTAATCTTCTCACTCCAACCTCCATCACAGCCTTAACCTTGTGATGATTGATCAACTTGCTTACCTAGATGGTCAACAAGAGCCTATCATCCTCTATCATCAGTATCAGCACTTCATCAAACATCACTCACTAACACCACGTATCTACTATCAAGTGCGTACATTATCAAAGGGGTGGATCTTCGGGCGTGAAAAAAAAATCAAGGAAAAAAAAGGACTGTATTCATCTGTCACGAAGAAGAAAAAAAAATTGACTGGTTGAACTGTATATGAATCTAAGTACAGAAAAGGCTCGCCAAATTAAACAATTTGAACAGTTAATCCGCCGGATCGAGAAGGATCCCATGAAAAAAAATCAACTCAATCATTGAGAACATAAATAAAGTCAAAACCCAGTTTATACATTTTGGACTTGACGAGGTATGTACATACATACAGAATCTGACATACGTAGAAAGTGAAAAAAAAAAAACTTCAAGAATTGAGGCAAAAATAAGATTAAACTTTTTTTATGTATGAATAAAGCCAAGGATACACAAGCTGTTAATTATCAAAAGGAGCTCCTGTTAGAGTTACAAACTGACATTTTTCCTTCCTTCCTTCGTTCGTTTTTTTTTCGAAATGACACCTGATTCACAGAGTTTGCAGGTCCAAAATTATGAAATTAAAGATATGTCAAAAAGCACAGTCGGAGATCCACACTTTACTTAAACTCACTACTTATCTCTTTCATGTGTGGTAGGCTGTATAAACAGGCTGTAGCTTGATGAGATAATTTGACGAGGTCGGCTTGAAATTCAGTTTTGAACGTCATCCACTTTCAAACTGTACATACATCATTCGACCTCGGACCTCTTCGAAGTTCAGACTTTTATGAAGCTGTTTGTTCATCTGTACAAATGTGACGCTTTTTTCCCCCTTGTTTGAATTCATTCAAACCCTCGCGGGAAGAGAAGGGAAGGGTAGATATGTATAACGTGGAGTGACCATGCCACCAATAAGTTGCCTGCTCCCCGACCACCTGTTTTGGAATAGGGTGGGCGGGACCAAGTCTAGTTCATCACGAAAGAGATATCATAGCATACATGTAGGAGCTATGTAAATGATTAATTGTTGTAGCGAAATAATCTCAAAAAGCCATCAATTTCAAAATATTACCCAACGGTATATACCCATCATGTTTGATTAATAAAGATCTCTACCTCCTGATAGAAGCTTCACCTGACCCAAGTCAAACGTTTCAAAGAGCAATTCAATCAGGGGAAAAAAAACTAAACAAGTTGTACTAGATACACTCAAAGAGGGAATTAAGAATTGATAATGACGTACAGAATGAATCAAGGGTTATCAAAGGGAGTTTCAGGGAATTTGCTCAAGTTTCAAATCCTACGTATGTAAAATGTTATCTGTACATTTTGTACATAATTTGACTCCTTCCTCATCAGACGTCTAACGTCACGAAGGATAAAACAAGAAGAAAAGGAGAAGGAAGATTTGAAAGATTGTAAGGTGTACTTAAGAACTGTCATCCTTACAACGGTATCAAAACTTTCACATCTCTACTTACTTATATTCCTTTATTTCCGATCCTCATCTCAAACACTTTTTTTACACTTTTACTTTAGACAAATTAAATTTCAAAGATTTCAATAAAATTAAACTAGTACATCTTTCTTTCTTGTATGTTGTACTTCATAAATGTGTAAATCCAAACTAGATAGGTAGGTACAGTGTTAAAATAAGATCAATTCCAAATGTCTCTCACTCTCCTGTCTACCAAGTCTGATTGTTTTAAAGTGTGATTTTTGATGATCGGGTAAGTAGATAAATTTCCGATGGATCTGATGATATGTATCAAAGATATGAGTGTAAAGTGTGTGTATTTATATAGAAGTAAGCTTTAAAGATACAAACACACCAAAAAAAAATCGATTTGCCACCAAGATCTTTAAGGGTTTGAGAACTTTGTATGGTATGTATGTATATCATCAAGATTTTCGAAAACAAAAGAAGCTTGGGTGAAAGAAACAAAAGATTGAACGATTGAAATCTTGAGTAAATTAGATCGGGGGGATGGAATATGTAGAAATTTCGGATGATGAAGATTTTTGAAAGATTAAAGGATAGGCTTATTGGGATTTTTGATTACACTCTATCATGCTTCGGTTTAAAGATAACAAAAAACAAAAGTGATACGATTCTAAGATTTCCATTCTCGTTCTTCAAAAGGTTTTTCCCTGTTCATCTTTTTTTTATCAAGTATTTTTTTTCTTTCTCCCTTATCATCTTGGTTTTCGGATTCCAAGAATGTTTGGGATCTATAAATCGTAACTCTTTTGATCATCATTTCATTGTTTTTTTGGTCATCGGATCGGTGAATATCCTATATTCTAACAGTCACATCATGATTTCTTAAACCAGTAAATGAGATTCAATGTCTATGAGCAATTACCGGATGAGTGTTGTAAACGATCGAGAAAAGGTGAATAGATAGTGACAAAATCTGATGATCACAACCAGCGTTAGAATAACTGATTCTATATGAAGATAGATATCTATCAGACGACCTCAAAAAGCGTTTGAGTGAAATATCACGAGGCTTTAAAAGTACAAAGATTTGAAAGTTTTTAATCAAACGTCTCAGGATTATAATACTTGTGATGTACAAGGAGGATTAGATAACAGGATGAATAGTTTCGAATTTCTCTTTCATTTTACTTTATCTTCATTCATAACCTTTCAACCCTTGTTGAGTCTTTTAATTTTTTATTTAGCTACACTTACATGAAACGAAAGAAAAAAAATCAAAAACCGTGGGGACGATCGGAAGGACAATAGAGAATCGGGTAAAAGTGGAGTTATGAATGAAATCAAGTTTAAGTACTGAACATATTTTTTTTAAAAAAACATTCAAGGTTTTTTTTCCTTTAGGCCGATGATCGAGATGTTGTACATTGATCCATAGAATATCCGAGAATAGGGGCTGTCAAACTGGGAAAAATCGAGAGATTCCAGATTTTTATCTGGAACTCTGTAATTAGATTTAATTAAATACAACTCATACAGTTTCAACTATAAATACAAAGTTGAAACTTTGTATTTGGGAGGGGCCTTACTTGGCCCTCACAAATCCTTGAGGAAGCGAAAAAGGAAACATGATCCACCTCTCCTTACATCAGCATCTACACAAAACCAATTAAATCTAATTTCAGAGTTCCAGATTTTTATCTGGAATCTTTCGACTTTTCCTAGTTTGACAGCCCCTAATGAGAATTGATAAAACTCGATTTGTGATAAAGAGAGTATGTAGATAGATAGATCATGATGAATTGATTTCAAAGTTTGATCATCTGTGTGAGTGTGAGTGTGTGTTTTTTCGTCTTCAGATCGGTTTAAACAAATCAGTAGAGCTGAGATTGAAGTTGATGAAATTCAAAAGAAATTGTAAACTGTGTGTTTTTTTATTTCTGATGATGATTTCGTTCAGAGTGAGATGAAGATTGAATATATAGATCGATTTACAAGACCAAAATTAAATTTAACTTTTTTGACTTCCTACTTACATCAACAAAAGAATTGGTTCATCAAAAGAAGCTTATTTACGATTACTTAATCTCCTTTTTTCTTTTCAATTCAGAATAGAAGATATATATCTTATTTACAAAAATAAAGAAGAACAGATGAAGATCAGTATAGCGTATTTCAATGAATGGATTTATCTCCTGATTAACCACCTTTAACTTGTGATGTGAGCCTCCAGATTGAGGGTATTTACATACGTAGATCTGATGATTGGTTGACGTTTGTTTAATTGAGAAGATCGTCATCGAAATAAATCTCATGAAAAGTGTACAGTAAAACCTTTTCTTTAGTACCGATCTTCTACTCAGTTACTTACTACCTTTCTTAAACTCTGAGAATTGAAGATGAGGAGATGAATCAGTCAAGCTTGGTGGGATCGAAGTTTAGAAGATGGAGTTTTGAAAGTTCTCATCTAGATCTCTATGTATGTATTACAAGATGATCTGTTGAATTGATTTTCATCTTTCATTTTTTGTATCAACTTCTACCTACCCAAAAGTGAAGGAATTCATAGATAGCCTCATATATATACGCTTTTGGTGAGAGAGAGTTTGGGTGAAGTTTGATTTTAGGAGATTCAGGTAAAGTTAAATGAGATGATCATGGTCTTCTGCTAGGGTTCGATGGGATTAATTTGATGAAGAAGTGATCCAAATGATTAAGATCTGATTGAGTTTATGTAGAAGATGGTTTAAGAGATGAAGCATTCCGATCATGGTAAATTGAATGAGGCTGCATACAAGATTGATGAGAGATGAAATCGAACCAGTTTCACTCATCTCATCTCATCTCATCATCTTTCAAATCCCTTCCATCTGTCACTCCCGATTGCATTTCGATCTACACTCTACATACTTATCGAACTTTTAATCATCACCATCCTAAAACTCTCCTCAGCTTGGTGATAGGTACTTATGTTGGATAGTTTATCTTCACTTTGGTTTTCTTTCTCAAGACATTTCAAACTCTTTCTGCAATCGATCAAGTTGGGTTTATGTAAAGTGATTCAAAATATTTAAATTTACTCAATTCAATGCACTTCATCTCTTGATCGATCGATCAATCAAAGATTACAAGAAAAAAAACTCATAAGACTGATTATCTGATCACCACTCCAGATTGAATTCTATGTATCTCCAAACCCCCCCTCCCTCTTGTCAAGAATCGTCATCTCAATTCGATTGGATGAATAGACTTGTAATCAATTGACGTCTTGAGCTTCTGTAGAATGGGATCATCATCAAGTTCGGTTCAAATTCAACTTCTTTGAACTGTTTTCTTTTTCACCATCTGTCTTTCTCTAACTGTGTAATTGCTCAGATGAAGAGATCATCTCAGATTTTGATACTCATTCAAGAAGCTAAGGTCTTCCAAATGAGCTCTCTACGACGTTCAATTGGTTTGTAATCGAATCGAACAGAGACGTATGTCAAACGATTTTGAAACTGATGCATACATAGATATGTAGATTCTGGTGAACTTTATTATAAATCTCTTTTGTAATTTTTTATTTCAAAGAACTGATCAATCCTGAGTGAATTTGATTTTTAAAAAGCCTGATCTAGTTCATCCTAACTCATGCTCTGTTCCAAGAATTAGGTTAAATCTCAATTGATTTCTTTGGGCTTACAGAACATCAAGAAGGGAAATGGGTGAAATCAAAACTTATCAAATACTTACATGTTAAGAAAAAGACTAAAAATATAAATATCTTTTTTGGGTGGGGATCCTCAGAGTTCAACAAGCCCAGGTTATGAATTGTTTGAATGAAAAGCATGTAAAATGTAAGACGCTATCGGGGTGGTGAGTGGATAAGAACGAATATGCAAAGGTAAAAGACAGAGAGAAAAGAAAATGAAAAAAATGAAATCAAAATAGAAAATAAAAGATAACAAGATAAAAATGAAACAAAAAAACAAAAGCCAAGGTAAGATAAGGATTATAAAAAATAAAACAAAACAAGATCAATAGCTCTGAAAGAAAGATAACAGATGGAAAAGAATTAAACCACAAACAAAGAAAAAGATACTAAGACCAAGATATACATCGTACTTTGATCACTCAAGAACTTAAACAAGAGGACAGGATGATAAACCTTGGGATGTGAGGGTGAGCCAGAAAAATAAGATCTTTAAGATGATGAAGTTGAGTGAAAGGAAGAGGAAAACAGATGTGAAATCAATAGGGATAAGATTCTCAAAATTTTGATTAACAGGATGACATCATAACTGTTTACCAAATATGTGATTTTTACTAATACCTTATATTGAAACTTGTGCTCACTGAATGTGCTCAATCTGTGGGCTCACCCTGGAAGTAAAAAGACAATCCAATTGATCTTGTAAAGAGAACATCAATCTGTGAGCCAGGGAGATAATCACTTCTGACTAATTGGCATTCTGCTCCAAATTCACTATGTATCTTTTCGTCCCCTATAACCCACAAAAAGGATGTCTATTGATATGATCTAATAGAGGGGTAATTATTCCAGGTTTGAGATAATTTTTGGAAGGGAATTTGCCTCCTAACTTTTGCTCAAAAAGAGACTTTCTTAATCAGTGAAAACCTTTGCCAAAAAAAAGAACCAAAACTATGTAGTCATTCCTGGGGGTAAATCTCAATCAAAGGCTGATCAAATGAAAATGTGTTAGGAGATCTTAGGAAAGTATGTGATGAAAGTTGAATTGAAGTCTTCAATCATCTTTGGAATGACTGGATCTTTAAGGCTTTTTATTTCAAGATATCTTGGTTCTTCTCTCACAAAGTTTTGGGTCTGTTCTATTTTTTTTGCAGAGATCATCAAGCTGTTTGTCTTTACTGTGAGTTTTTTTTCCAAACAAGGCCCGGTGGACCGGGTGTGTGTTGGGGAGTACCGAAGTTGTGTAAGACCGAATTGGATTCAGTTTGAGATTTGATTTTTAACTTTTCACTCTTCTTCAATCACTCCTATTCATCATTTTAATTTATCAAACTCACTACACCATCATCCATGTCCTTCAACTCTCTGATCTCACCAGGATGGTCTTCTCGATTCTGTCGACTATGCAAATCGCCTACCAATCCTTTCAACTCTATTCGAAACCCTCTCCGGATCGGTCTTACACTTTCAATGGAGAACTCCTCAACTCTTCACTCATCTCAATACGCTTCTTTCTCATCTATCAATACTTTCCATCAAGTCACATCATCATCATCTGATTCCTCAAAAAAACTTTCTTCACTTGGGATCCTCAACTCAGAAACTCACTTAGGATTTGCCAGTATTCTTTCAAGACCGGATTTATCAAACAGTGGAGATCATGAAGAACTTACTGAAGATTTGTCAACTATCGAATCTGAGAAAGATGTTAGACTGAAACCTTTTTCGATTAGGATCACAGAGGCAGCAGCTCGAGTAAGTTTTTTAGATGAACTGATCAGATTATTTGAATTCATCTAGACGAAAGATATGAATGAGAGTTTCAGAGTAGAGTGAAATTGAAAAAGAGGATGAGTTTAAAAATCAAAAGATTAGGAGAGTGGTAAGAAAGATAAATTAGAAATTGTAGTACTTTTTTTTAGTATTAAACTCTTGCCTATTCTTCACTCTACTCTGAATTTTTTTTACATCTTAGAATAAACTTTTTTTTTTCAGAGTCTGATTCAGATTGGGTTGAATTTGGGATTTCCTTTTTTTTCGTTTAGCGAATTCGATATATCAAGCAAGTCGATCAAAACCCATCACTTGTTTTACGATTAGCTGTTGAGAGTGGAGGGTGTCATGGATTTCAGTATAAGATGAACTTTACGGATTCTATTGAGTCAGATGATTAGTTAGTCTATAAGCCTTTTATATCAAGATCTCTTGTCTGAGTAAGATGTCTGATCATTGAATCTTGTGCACCAATTTAGTGTCTTTAGTATCCAGGACGAATCCATAGGTCTGGTTGCGATCGATTCAGGTTCACTTCAGTTGATGAATGGATCCACCCTTGATTTTGCTACTGAGCTTATTGGAAGTAGTTTTCGAATCTTAGATAATCCGAATGCAGCCGGACCTGGATGTGGATGTGGTGTTAGTTGGGAACTCAAGTGAAAAGGATTAATCTCCTTTCTGGATCTCTCAGCTTAGGATTCGGTTGACTTCAATCGAAGATCTCGAATTTATAATCCACCTCATTTAGATGAGTTACGAAGGAAATTGCTCACCTATCATCAATTCCATGAAATCTGAACTATAAAATGAAAAAATGATGACTCAGAAATCTTGAAGAAAAGCACATCGATTTTTTATGTGAGATGTTTGTAGATGTGATGTCTTTAGATTTTGCGTGTTTTCTTTTTTTCCTCTTCAAAAAACACTATTCTCGCTCTTGTATGCATCTGACTCTTTTTTTTGGATTCGAAGTTCATATGATAAGGTCTTGATTGTAGTCATAGCTGAGTTCATGATGTATCTCACAGTCAGTGTAACTTTACCTTTATAATTTTGAGAATGTGAATAATTGATGTCATGATCATAAGAATCGGTGGACATCATCACTGGGTTGTAAGTGAATAAAGACTAAGAAAAGAGCACTATGGACTATGAATGCTTGAAACAAATAAAAGCATCATCGTTCTTTTTTTTTTGAGACTGGAAGATTTTCATTGGTTTCTTGAGAGTTTCATTGAGCCTTTTTGAAGTAAAACTTGTGGCTCTTAATTAGAGATCTTCACCATTTGTGTAACTCAAGTTTTTGATGTTATAGTTCTTACCATAGATTTCGATTTAAGAGGTTGGAATGAAGTCGATGATCTAGATATTATCATGAAGGAATTTGTTGAAAAATCAAACCGGTGATCCGTGGTACAAAGTGGATGAATTGAAGTAGAGGATGTGTTCAGATTGAGAGTGCTGTGAGAAGGACCGAGTATTGAGCAAGGTGATCGGAGCGGACGAAGAACTTAAACTTTGAAATTATTCTCAATTAGCAATAGCTCTCATCTAATCACTTCTCAACCTTCAGCTATCGAATTCAAGAAATCTATCTCCATTTGTTTCGAATATCAGTCGGTGAAACTCAAGAGTCAATTATCGAATGACTGAAGACTCTCAGATAGCTTCGTCTGAATGCGAGGAAGGCGATCTATGGGGATCGGATGATGAAGCAGGTCTCGATGGTGAAACTAGTGCAACTTACCCTCAAACCTTACATGAGGAAGAGACTATGGGTGATGAAGATCCTACATCTTCAATCCTCAACCTTCCACCCGATTCACCACGTGCAATCAGTAGTTCTCTTCCTCCAACGACCGTCAGGCGTCATCCTCCTGCCTTTCAAGGTGCCTTTAGTCAAGCACGCGTTCAACAACCCATGATGAGATCTTTCACCGATGCTTTCAATCAACGCTTGCCAAGTCTCTTTAACTCTTCGTCAGCTTTACCTACTCATGCAACAGGTTCAGAAACAGATTCAGTTTCTCCGCTTGTAGACGAATTGGATTTTGGAAATTTGAATCCTTCAGCTCTCTCAGGCGTTCGAGAACAGTATCCAGAAGTATTTGAAGAAGCTGCAGCACGGTTTTTGGAAGACTTTGTCACTGGCCCTTCGATTTCACCCCCCGATCCTGCTTCTCCTACTCTCAATCAGAATAACCGAGCTTCGATTGAATCAAGCTTTGGGTTGATCGATACTAATCATCAGGATGAAGAGAATGATGATGAAAACTTGGCTGATTCGACGGTCAACCCACGAAGAAACAAACCTTTTTCTCGACCTCGAACCACAACTTCTGGCGCACAACCCTCATCATCCGCACTTAGACTCTCGATCAGCAGTTCTTCAGGATCGATGTTACCTGAAGCTGATCTCTCATCAACTTCATCTTTCCCTCATCCTAACTCAGCCTTATCCTTACCATCCTCTTCATCCGTACTCAAAAATCCCGACCAATCCAAAGCTAAACCACCAGGTCTATTTTTACCACCACGTGCGCCCCGTTTAGCAAATGATGATAGATACACTCAAACCCCTTTTAACTCTCCAATCGCTTCCGGACACTCCACCCCGATTCCTAGTTGTCAACCATTACCACGTACATCTAGACCTACTCGTGCTTCGACTTCACAAGGGAAAACAGATCGAAGTGGAATGATAAGCTCATCTAGAAAACGAAAGTCAACCGTACCATCAGCACCACCACCGACACCAGCCACATCCGTAGCCGAACGTCGACTTTCAACCGTTCATGATAATTTGATGAAAGCGAGCGCTAGTGATGGCAAAGTTGGAACAGGAAACGAACGAAGAACTGTTTCTGGTCTACCTCGTCGAGCTGATATTGATCAAGTAAGACTTTTAAGACAGATTCGAGAATTACGTAGGGGAGATGGTTCATCGGCTACGATTGAGAAACTAGAACAAGAATGGGAAGCCTTATTACGAAGATCGGATGGATTGTATGTGATCCTCTGATCTCAATCCATCCATTTAACCAATCTTAATGTTTTGTGTTTCTTTTTAGAGATGCAGCTCTGGAATTAAAACGTAAAGCTACAGAGCATTGTTTACATTTACGTCGAATGAAGGATGCACTTGGGAGTGAGTTGGTCAGAGTTCAAATTGAGGAAAGTGTCCTTCGACATGTTAGAGGTATAGTCGCTGTATGTATCCTTCTCTGTGATTTAAATGATCTATGTTTGAGTTTAATTTAACTTTTTTTTTGGCTTTAGGATCGGAGAATTCGGAATGAAACGAGATAATGTCTAGATTACTTTTTTTGATCTTCTTTTTGGGCCTCTTTTTACTTGTGAATGTATGGTGAAAGGATTGATTAGATGACAGGTAAGCTTCTTACCACTCACCACATCAATGCATTGATCGAATTTTAATTGTTTGAATACGTTGAATAGATTATCACTCTGATGGACTTTTACTCTTGTCTAATGTGGTGTGTAAATTGAGTTAGATCAATTTACGTAAAATATCTATATACTGATTGAAAATCAATCAAACTCAATCATGATTCAATTGAATTGAATATATGTAAATTGAAAGAAAGCTCAAATGTCAAACCAAGCTCATTTTTGGTTATCTTGAGTGGTGGAGCAATTAGCTGATAAATTTGTGAGTCATAGATTTCAAATTGGACAAGGATTGGTGATAATGTATATTATCTCAGTTTGATTGGGTGTCTGTACATGATTGAAATTTTTATACCGAAATGAATTGTATTATAAACTTATTGGTAAACGAACCAAAAAGACTTGAGTTTGGGAAGATGTTTAATTCGGAAAGATTGATGGTTCTATAGGGTCAAAGATTTGGATTGGAGCGTGGAATTTGACTTAAATTTTCTTTGTGTGATTTCATAAAACATATTTAACTAAAGAGGAAAGAAAAGTGTGATGGTGAAAAGAAAGATTTAGGAAGGATTTGATTGAGAATTGAACCTTCTTGTGACTACTGATGTCATGACATGACTATGTCTCCATATGGGATCATGATAAGACAGTCGAAACGGAAAGAAGAAAGTAAACTCATTTTGGGTCCTGTCGCTCAGGCTCAAAACCTTGAAAAAAACCCTTCGAGCGGAGGTGGAGGCGCGAAAGAATGTTGAACTCTTAAAGTTATAAGTCATCTTTTGTCCGACTTGGGGCGAAGTCTCAGAGTTTAACTAGTAGGGATAGGGCGTTTCTAGAAGTGAAGCAGCTTAAGAATAAGATGACACAGTTTTTTTATGAAACGATTCACATCAACTAGCTGGGTCTTGAAGTGAGTCTTTAAGTTCAAAAGTGAGATTTTAGTTTTTTTGAAATTGAGTTCTTTGGTTAAATTTTATGAAAGATTGATGATTAACTTATTTAGACGAGGACGAGGACGAGGAGGCAAGTTGAGGGTTTTCTTTTCGATCATTTGAGATTTTTTTCTCGAATTTACTGCAGCTTTGTGAACGAGAATCCGTTGTCTCGATGCCCCTTTAGTAGTCGAGCCTCGGTTCAATGAGTCAGGTGTGTTTGTAGATATGGCAATTTTAGCCCTTTTTTGGTTTAGTTTGATTGATGATGATGATCAACTTCTTGGTTCTACATTGGCCAATGAAAGTAAGAAGATTAGAAGCAGTCGACACTATTCTTAAGGGACTTAGTAGGCTTCTCTTGAACATTTTGTTAGGCTTTGTATCGACGATCACATTGTCATGAACATCTAGATGACTGGGAGACCATCGTATCGTGATGGGTAGGTTGGAGAAGGATCTGTGAGGGTGGTCATGTTTTGTGAGTATTTTTTCTATCCTCCAATGTCGTTATGTGTAGTTTGTTGGAGGGTAAATATGTCCTTGAAGCTTTGATTGCGTTGGTGTTTGATTTATAAGGCGTTTACAATTCTACTCCCAAGCTTGATCCATGTTTTTTCCTTCACTCGAGACCTTCCTTGCAATATTTGTATCACCCAACAAGACGGTAGTCAAAAGGAAAACTACAATTATTGACAATTATGTACCAGTATGATGACCATAGAAATTGCAGTAACTCTGAATCTGTCTACATTTCTCAAGACTGTTCGTGGAATTCAAAATTCCCGGCTCCTCAAATGTCATTTGGTTATTCGAGTTTATGAGTCAAAACATACATACATACATTTTACCTGCTTGTAGCTCAGGTCAGAAACACTCTGGATGAAGACACAATTAAGTGATGTATGAATGGATCTTCCTATAATTTCAAGCTGGACAGCTACATAGAATTCCTCGACCATCTTCAACATATCCATAAGACTTTACTTCCAAGTCTGGAGCTAGGCTTGATACCAGAGAATTCAGAGCCTTTTGAGAATGGGTCGAACAGTCTATAACTATTGGTCAGGGATGATAATTCTAAAGATGAGGATGTACCACCGTGAGCTTATTTCAAAGTTAGGGAGTCAAGCCCGTATACATGATCTCCGTTCTTCTTCAGGATGGTGAATAGAATCATCTAGATTGCGTTACAGCCAGGCAGCACTTTTTACATTTCTATCAACCTGTTTCTTTCGCGTCGTAAGAAAAACCACAAAGCTATTCCACTTCTTTCCTGCCTCTTTGCCGTGTCAATGTCATAGATCACTTGCAAGTACATATTACTTATAGATACCGTCATCAAAACATAGCAACTCCCCACACAGGCTGTTTTTTGCTTACAGATACTTGACCTCCTGCTCATGATATCCAGCAGCTTGAAAATGAGTATTCTAGCAGGGTGAAGTACAACAAGTCTCAACGGCCGTCCTGTCGCGCGTTGGCCAAACAGCAAAATAAGAGAGCCCAAAAAGATTGCCCTGTTTTCTCGATTCAACCTGTGTGTAAGGTACACTTTATAAAATATGCTGAACTTTTGAGTTACTGTGATTGTTTCTCCAGCAAAGAACTTGCGCTACTCAACTTCAGGTCCAGAATGACCAGTAGAATAGATGGTAAGCTTCAGCACCGATTATTTGGCAGCGGGTGATTTTATTCGGGGATAAGAATTGCCTGGGTGAGGTTTTGACGGCAGACTCGAGGAATGCAGACTGACTAGCTCACTTATCTGCCAGGGAAGAGTAGCTGAGATCAGGGCGTGTGGCATAGCATGACTCGGTTGTCTGACTGGAAATCATAAAATCATATATAATGTGCCCCCCATCTGGGCTATGTGTCCTATCTCCCTCCTTAAACCACCACACTATCTATTCACAAACCTACATTATCAAAACTTGGCAACGCATTTATAACTCTTTTTTTGATACACACTTCCAATCTACCCCTCTCTTGATCCTTCCATTCCTCAGCAAATTTCTTCTCTATATTCTCCTCAATCTTCTTTTTACAATCCTCCTAGATCCTTATTCCATCTCCTTTAAGTTTTCATTCATGTCTTTCAAAAGTAACATGGACTACCAACCCACTGTTTACTTACTTCCTGAAGTTGAAGAGGTTAGTGCTATCGAGCCCGACGAAGTTCTCCCTCCTATGTGCCCAAGTCGTAGAAGCTTTACGATCGCACCGATTAGAAACCATCCCATCCTCAAAGGTGAATATGCTTCTTCAATCCTCAGACTTCTTTGTGGCAGATATTAACCTCATCTTTACTTTTCCTTCTGTTATTTTTGTTATAGATTATCTGCATTCATCATCTACAAGCGTCATACCCGGTGTTCCTCGTCCATTCCCAACATGTAACACAGAGCCACGCTTGTGGGATTTTGGTGATGAAGTAACTGAAGACCCTTACTGGCATATCCCCCGAAGATCTTCAACCTGGAACACTAGAGATGACCGTACTGGTCTTTCCGAAACTTTTGCATGGGTAAACCCTGAGTCTCCAAATCCCTGTAATCGATTTTACGAAGGCATCTATGGCGGTCAGAAGCAGATCAAAGATGCACCTCATGATCTCTCTCGAGTCAATGGTAGTTTGGTGAACAGTGAACCACGAGGGCTTCTTCCAAGTGGATTCCGAACACCAACCCGACGCTGGTCATTTTCACCTCCTGAAACTCGCGTTGGTTCTCCTTATGTTCCGGGACTCGACTATCTAGATCTGTCGGCAGAATTAGATAGACTAGTTGAATCTCGAAATTTGGAGCCTGAAGACGCTCATGGTGAAGATTCATATAGCCATGCATTACCTTCTGGCTATAAATTTCGAGATTGTTATCGAACGGATGGGGATCTCAGCGAACAGAAGGATCGTGAAGGTGCTCAGACTGGGAATGGGAAAGTGGATTCCGGATATTTATCTTATGATGAAACACCGGACAACAATCAACAGGAAGCAACCAAAGGCATAGATCAGCAAACAACTCATTCTAGATTGCTGGCCATCATGGGGAACTCCAATCCGGTCCAAGAGAGGATGGAATCTGGATCTTGCGTTGAAAGACCCACACCACCTGTTAATGCGAGCTCACTCCAAGAGATCTCATCAACTTATCCACCCGAGTCTCTTCCTTATGGTCAAATTTTCACGCCTCAAGTCTCACGAGGAGGGAAACGACCACGAACGGAGGTGTCTGGTCAAGATTTGTCCAAGAGGATCAAGATCACCTTGAGTCCTGACAAATAGGGATGAAGCAGGATGAGGTTTGTGAGAGTTGTTTACTTGGTTTTCTAGCATTTATCTTGATCTTTAATCTCGTTTCGCGTCTCATTCTGGCTTTCTTGTATTCTAAGTAGCTTGCATGTATCCTTTTCTTCAATATCATATCGTGTAGTGATTTTTTTGATTTTATTCATTGTAGTTCTTTTTCAATTTATATTTTGCATTTCACGCGTAATGAGCCGTATATTGCGCCACTATGGTCTTGACCCAATTGATTTTTGAGTAAACCAATTATATCAACCAAGAAGGTTGTGTGCTTAACTTTCAATTACATAATACCTAGAATTCCTGCGTGAAGTGAAAAGAACCTTTGAATAGATAAATGAAAGATTCCTGATGAATCAACTAATAAAGTTCTTTCTTGGAAGACAAATGAGCCAGTTAGCAATAGCAGGAGTTGACTGATGACCAATGGTCAGATTCCGGCGTTCACTCAATCAACCCTGAGAGTTTTTGCAAGAATTTCATCGCTTCCCTTAGGTATAATTAATGTCACTTTAGCTGGTAATAAAACTTACTGAGCTTTATTTTGTACACAATTTTGTAGCTTTGAATCAACACAGACACTTTGAGATACTTGGTTTGGCTTAAGATGGATTGGTAGGTAAGAAATCATTTGTCATTTTCATCACCAAAAAAGATGGATTTTATATATTTTAATCTAGGTTTACCCCTTGAGGCATCACAGAATTGAGGCATCACAGAATTGTACCAAATTAGAGAGCAAACACCAGAATCATACCAGTTTGATTTTGGTGACACCCAGACCTGACATTCAACAGAGACCTCATGACTGCATGAGTGAGTCCACAATCACATGCTGGGCCAATCACACGAGCCGTCCGGGAGCATGGGATTCAAAAAAAACCACAGAGGTGGGCACGGTGCGTACAGAGAGTGTTTGATCATTTGGGATAAAGAATCTCTTCCAAGTCCTTTTCGTATGGTATGCATTTTCTGAAGGATATCTCTTGTAGCAGGTCATGAATTCTCTACCTGATGGAAGATTGCCAGAGTTGGCGTGTTTGTCATTGGTCTTCTCCCAAATTCAAATGAACCAATTGATCTGTATTCAGATTTGATCATGTTGAAACGCAATGTCACGAAGCTGTCACGGTCTTTCATGTATTACATGTGCTTAACCTAACCAGCACCAATTGTGACTGTCATCACTACCGCTGCGAAAATTGAAAAACATACCAACTGAGGGCAGCTGTGGGCCCGCCATTCTATTTCTGATACGAAGACTCTTCCAAGAAGGTCAGACTTTCATCACTCTAGCGTCATCTCACCTTTGATATCCATCTCATTCCATCGTTCCTCTCATCAGGCACTCGACTCCGACTCCGACTCCGACCATGTCACACCGAAAATGGGAACACCCTCGTGCGTGATGACCGTCTGCTCACAAGTCATCCACCCCGCATAACAGCCCCTTCATGACTAATTTGCGTCTCAATCTCTTTAGGTCACGGTTCTACTGGATTTCTGCCAAGGAAAAGGGTATGCGCCTCTGTCTCCTCGCGAGGGTATGCGCATCCTGAAGAAGGAGAGCCAATAATCAACCTGACGAACGTGATCGAACCTTTCATCTGTACAGGCAGCCCGACACCGCGGTAAAGTCAAATCCTTTCCTCGAGACGACAAGACCAAGCCTGTCCACCTCACTGCCATGCTTGGTTACAAGGCCGGTATGACTCATATCGTAAGATGATATTTTCCTTGGTCTGGAAGTAAGCTCTTTTGAACCTTTGATCCGATATTTCTGATTGGGTAGGTACGTGAACTTGAGAGACCCGGATCCAAGATGCACAAGCGAGAAGTCGTTGAAGCCGTTACGATTATCGAAACCCCACCCATGGTCATCGTTGGTGTTGTCGGTTACGTCGAGACCCCTCGTGGTCTCCGCTCTCTTACCACCGTTTGGGCCGAGCACTTATCCGACGAAGTCAAACGTCGCTTTTACAAAGTAGGTTTTCACTGCCATCCCAACTACGTCTTTTGACGACCTTCATACCAATCTCCTTCATTCTTGTCCGTACTAGAACTGGTACAGGTCAAAGAAGAAAGCCTTTACCAAGTATGCCAAGAAGCATGCTGAATCTTCAACTGGCTCGATTGCTCGAGAATTAGAGCGTATTCGCAAGTACTGCACAGTGGTTCGAGTTCTTGCCCACACTCAAATCCGCAAGACTGGTCTCAAGCAGAAGAAGGCACATCTTATGGAAATCCAAGTCAACGGTGGCTCCATCGCCGACAAGGTCGATTTCGCCAAATCGCACTTTGAGAAAACTTTCGATGTCTCTTCTATCTTCGAGCAAGATGAGAACATTGATGTTATCGCTGTCACCAAGGGTAAGGGTTTCGAGGGTGTGACCCATCGATGGGGAACCAAGAAACTGCCGAGGAAGACACACAAGGGTCTTCGTAAGGTCGCTTGTATCGGTGCTTGGCATCCATCGAAGGTCATGTTCACCGTTGCCCGTGCTGGTCAAAACGGTTACCATCACCGAACTGAGTGTGTATTTCTCTCGTCTGCGTACTGACCGGTATGTGGCTCATCCCCTTGTTTCTTCGCAGGCTCAACAAGAAAGTCTTCCGAGTCGGTAAAGGTGGTGATGAAGCCAACGCTACCACCGAATTCGATACTACCAAGAAGGCTATCACTCCTATGGGTGGTTTTGTCAGATATGGTGTTGTCAACAACGATTTCCTTATGCTCAAGGTGAGAAGTTTTCCCGTGGCTCGATGTCATGTGGTAGACACCCCCGCCGAATTGACTAACTGGATTTTTCTCTGTAGGGATCTGTACCTGGTGTGAAGAAACGTGTTATCACACTGAGGAAATCTTTGATGACTCACACTTCCCGAAGGGATTTGGAGAAGATTCACCTCAAATTCATCGATACTTCTTCCAAATTCGGTCACGGTCGTTTCCAAACCGCCGCCGAGAAGTCCGCCTTCATGGGTCAACTCAAGTAAGCTCGCTCTTCAGTCGATTGACTTAACCTAGACCTTTCTAGTGGCTCACTATCAATGATCACGCTCATTTTACTATTGCAGAATCCGATCGTAAACAGATTGTACTTGCTCTCTGCAATTCTATTTTCATGCCATACTTCGTTATACTCTTTATTGCCCACTATGTCTCTCTATTACACTTGATCCCGGTCAAGAATTGTTATGCAACAATGACCTTCCATCATCGGACACCCCAGACTAGAGGTAATATCGCATGAAAAGTACAAAACCTTTGTGTTCAAATTGCAACAACAGTGAGAAGAACCTTTTTTAAGTTTAGGTTATATTCAAAGACCATGACCATGGTCAATTTTGAGAACCCTCGGTGCCATGTTCAATCAGAATTGTTGAGCAAAGATCCTTCCTTTTGAGAGACAGTCCTACCAAGTATGCATGAGTGTACCAAGAGACTTTTGAATCCCAATGTCAAGGGTATTCAGAATATTGCCGAGCCCTTCGAAGGAAATGTGCTTCACAACCCTGCAAGAACTACGTATGAGCAACATCAGCCGCACCACAGAAGACTTCACTACCTCTTTGCTCGTGAGCGAGTACACTCGAGAGCTGTTGGTATCTGCACTACTGCCCGGAATTTCTCTGTGCTATGCGAAGGCTACAGTCGTGTACACCTCACTAAAGGTGCACTTCCCGCAAGGAGTCTCTCTGCCCTGTCAATAACTACGTCATCATTAGCAAGACTCTGCTCACTGTCTACCTGACGCTCGAAGTCCAAGTGGAATAAGGCCAAGTCCTCAATCTATGTGTAGACAATGGGTCCGCAGCGCTCCACCCCTTGAGGCATACTTCATTACCCAGATTGAGACTAGACATCGTGCCATTGGACCATGCGGTTTTCTTTAAAAAAATGTAGATCGGCTAATCGTATATATACATGTACACTCGATCGAGATGAATTGGAAGTTGGTAGACTTGTACAACTGAAAAATCACGGCAATCTGATCGGAACAGAATTATCGATGTCTATCGATGTCTGCGGTAGGATGAATCAAACAATGAAATGTAGAGTTGGGGGGAGCCCTATAACTTATTTTGTAGCAATACCCTTGGATTTCACGCTTACCGCTGTGGATGGTCTTAGAGTTAGTGTGATGAGTAGGGCTGCATAGCGCCCATCCTCATGATAATAATGATCTGAACACCATCAAGTCATGAATATGCAAAAAAACTTTCAAATCTCTTTGGGTGCGCTGGTTGAGGAGCTACTTTGAATTGGGCGCGGTGCTGATAGAGCGGAGTATCTTATGAACTTGAAGAATGTTCAAAATCATAAATAGAGCCTTCCAAGTGCTATTCTTCCTCTCATCAAAATTTCCTTCATTTATCAAATATCTCATTAGATTCCTAATTCCATTTCACTGGTGAATATGAGCTCATCTTTACTCAAACAAATCGTGTTGGGTGCCTTGCTATGTTCAAAGATCTTGACTTGCCCACAACGACCTAAGATTTATCTTGGCACATTTTTAAATCATGACTTCCTGAAAAACGAGACAAAGTATGGACCTACCATCAAAGAGCATTTCAATACCGTCACAGTCGGTAATGGTACGTGAGGATTTTTATATCCGTGTTTCAAACTCACTGATATCGTCCCCTTCCTTGGATTCTACCAATGATCATCGTAGCTATGAAATGGAATGGGATCGAGCCCAGTCCCGGTAACTTCACATTTGATCGCGCGTCAGTGTACTCAACTTTTACGGAGAAACTTTACCTGGGTTTGTAGAATTTGACCACTGATTGATTTGCTTATGTTTGATATAACAGCGATGCGCTCGTTGATTTCGCACTCGATAATTGTCTTGAGATGAGAGGTCATACAATGATATGGTAAGCCACGTGAATTTGCTTTGTGAGGTTTGACTAGAAGGACGATTTATCAGAGATGTTGACTTGAGAGTACTCAAACCTACTGATATCGCAGGCATCAAGCAGCTCCTGCCTATCTAAGCACTCTAAGTCCTGAGGAATTAACTTTAGCACTACAAAAACATATCACTACTTATCTTAATCGGTACAAAGGCAAAATCTTTGCTCTTGATGTTGTCAATGAGGTTTTTGAAGAATCTGGAGAGTGGCGTAAAAGTGTGTGGTATAAGGCACTTGGTGAATCGTATGTCGAGCTAGCGTTTCAAGCAGCTCGGGACGCAAAGACTGATGTGAAATTATACAGTGAGTTTGATTGATGTTTTTTAAATTGATATTGAGTTTGGGATATTGATCAGATTGAAATGAATTTGTTGAACAAGTCAATGATTATGATGTTGAGGGTATCAATCCAAAATCAAATGCTTTATATAATTTGACAAAGAAGATGAAAGCCAAGAATCTGATCGATGGGGTTGGATTTCAATCTCATTTTATAGTTGGGAAAGTGCCTAAAGGTGAGTGATACAATCACTTGTCTACTCACTACTTGCCACTTTTCCTTGAACCCATATCTAGATGCAAAATTATCAAGCGATGACTGCAATTATAGTCTTATCGTGTTCATGCTCAAGGGTTCCTTATCTTAAGATTGTCTTGATCAAACCTTTTTAAAAATTTCAATCCTAACTAATTTGAATCCAACACGTTACTAATATTGAGACGTTTTTCTGATAGATTTGAAGCAGAATCTTCAAAGGTTCAGTGACCTGGGTGAGTCATGATAAAATATCCCTCACAAATCTTTCGAAGGCCAAATGAGCATGGCTACTATTTTCTGACATGATCCTCATCAAATTCAAGGCTTGGATGTTCCCCTCACTGAATTGGATATCCGAGTGGTGATGCCAGCTAGCAAGAGTGATATGGACCAACAGGCCCTTGACTATAAACATGTGGTTGAAACTTGCTTATCCGTTGACCGTTGTGTGGGTGTTACAATCTGCGGTGTTGGATACAAGGATTCATGGATTCCATCCACATTTGACGGTCAGTCTTTGATCACTCTCCTTATAAAGAAGAAATATCTCAGTGCACTAATAGGTCATCATTCTATCTCTTTGTCTTCTCAGGATATGGAAATGCTGTCCTGTTTGATGATCATTACAACAAAACAAAGTCTCACTCAGTTGTAACAAAAGCTCTTGGCTATAACTAGACAATAGATTCATTTCATATGTGTTTGTAGAAATTTGTGATCATCCATTTGAGGTCATTGTTGACCGCAAACTGCGGTGACCGTAAAAGTCCACTTTTGGTTGGACAATTTTCATTTTTACGGCTATTCTCAAAATTCATGTCATGTTCGGCTATTTTGTCTTGCTTTCCCCCCAAATACAGGTGATGCGCAGCGCAGCAATGCTGTAATTATCTGGGTCCGATGATATACAGTCCGGTCCATGAACTGGATATGTTTACCGGGATTCCATCACCAATTTGAATGATCGAAACAAATTTGATTCCCCCAATCTCACCACCGTCTCACCTCACCTTGTTATTCTTCTTGACTCAACCACATTCAACATCAAAACTGACCATTTAACCTAGAGCAATCAAAACATTATGAACCACAAGTTGGCCAAATGGAAATACACCATAAAGTGATGTCCTCCTCCAGGTCAAGAACACCCAGCAAGAACCTCCAGTAAGAACGCAAAAATTGTCAAAAGCCAAGTCCAATTCAATATCCTCACTTGCAGTATGGTTAACAGAAAATCAGATGTCCCCTTGTTTGTCTGTTTCCACTTCATTCAATTTTTTTTCTGCATTTCATTACAAACTGATGTTGATTGGTTTCTTTATTTTCGGTTTTCCAAGCAGGTCTGCGCCCAAAGGTTGGATTGATGTCATGAGCTGTGCAATCAGAACCCACAGCTATAAACAAGCCCTCATGGGGCAAAGAGCTACGTGAGTTAGTTTGATTTTGAATTGGTATCACCCACCCCCAATGAATTAATCATTATCTCCTTTTGGTTTAGGTTGGGTGCTCCAGCCTCCCCCCATCTCTTTGGTTTAAGATCCACTGTCCCCCAACCCTACCCCATTCTTCCACTGCGGTTGGGAATTCACCACTCACCTCCCCTTTCAAGGCTCCTTCTAGGGCAGCCTCATTGTTCTTGACCCCCTTGATGAACAATTTAGTGATTGATCTACCTTTGGGCACCGCCACCTCTCAATCCAGCTCAGCGTCCTCTTTGGTTCCTTCAAAAAATCCCCATATCAATCCCCTGATATTTGATAGTCCTGGAACTTCACATATCCGCTCTTCAGGATCTCCTTCCACAGTTTGCACCAGCACCAGCCATCCTTCTGTTTGCCAACCCACTATATTCACTAGTCCCTCCAAGAAGAGACCTTTGGGAGTCATCAAACTGGATTCCGAGCTTGATCGAGAAGATGACAAGTCATTGGAATTGACAGGATATTGTAAGCCAGTTCCTTTCTCTCAGACATGTCAAGGTTGAATTGGACTAATGTCATGTATTCCATATGGGCTTAGGCATTGTTGATCCCATGGGGGTTGATGACACTCAATCTACCAGTGGCGACACCATGGATCCCTCCGCGGCACGGACCTTTCAAGTCACCTTCAATTTCTGGCAACTTCAAGTTCCCCCCCGGACACTACAAATCCCAAGAGACGTAAGAAGACTCCCGGAGGCATTCAACCAAGCAAGCTGAAGTCTGCTGTACCAAAGTATGAAAATTACAACCCAAAGGTACCAACTCAATTGACCTTGGACAAACCAGGTAGTATTTCTTTTGCTGCATTCAAAATGAAGCTCTTCCAAGCTTGCGACCAAAAGCTCCCATGGGTTTTGGAATTGCTTAGCACAGCATGGTTAGCCAAAGCTGTCGATATCCAGGGATTTCTCAATGGTTCTCGTAAGCACAAGGCTAAAAAAATGCTGATCAACGATTTGGAAACTTTGACGGAATTCATGGCCGCCACTCAAGTTGTTCCAGCTTCAACTCCAATGGGATTCAAGATTCACCACAATAATCCAAAGATTACAGCCAATGCCTCTCAATTCATGGAATATTTGCAACATGGTCAGGGTTCAGGTGGTGGCAACAACATTCTGTCTTCCAATGAGACTGAGGATGATCCTTGATCTGAAGACACTGTGGGAGTAAGTGATTTTTGCTCACTCAAAACCATCTATTTGACTGACACCTCATTATATCAGTGTGACATTTTGAGCCCAGGCGAACGCAAACTGTGCTTATTGATGGATCAATTCTCAAAGGACTTCAAGAGGAGGGAAAATGTCACCTCTGTGGTAAATCCTCAAGATCCATCACAATGTATGTTACTCAATACTGCCCGCATTCACACTTGGGCCAGCAGTTTGGTAAGTAATACATCTTTATCCTCCTCCCATGCCAACTGACTCTCATTGCCCTATTTGTCATAGGCTGATCAGATCCCCGGGGTCAATGAAGTAAATCCTCCTACCAAATGGCCTGGGATTTGCTGGATTCCTGTTGGTGACTACGAGAAGGAAAAAAACTTGCTTCTCAGTTTGGGGCCTGCACATACATCTGACAACTTGTCCAGCCTGGGAGCGGTGGTTCACCATAACTATTATGGTCAACTGTTCCCCTTCCCTGGTTTTCCAACTCCACAAGCTCCTTCCCCCCCACTTACTCCCACGGTCATCCTTTCCCTTACCCTGGTTTCCTACCTGCACTACCTGATGAAATTAACAGTGTCATTCCACTGCCCTACTCCCACCCAATTCCACCCGCTTTAGCCACCAAGTTGCATCAATTATTGCCCCCTCCTTCAATGCCATTGTTTGAATAATTCCTGCTGTTTGCTGGTATCAAGCCTGAGATGACCAAGACCCGCCAAATTCTAGCTGATGAGGGAATTGATCAATTTGCTAGATTGTTGGACTGCAACACTTACAATTTCAAAAGTTTCCGAAGTATGGGCATACCTTTTGCTCACACCAATGATATTACAAAGGCCGTTGTGGCATTTAACATTCACCTAAAAGACCTTGGAGCACAAAATGGCTGTTCATCACCTCAATAATCTAATATTGGCACCCTCAAAAAATTTATTTTGTTTGACTCAATCTGGTTTGTTAGGTGCAAAAAAATTCCCCGCTTTTGGTTGTTGAACTCAAATGTGATAGGAGTTTTGGTTCTTGTATTGTAGTTAGATGTGATAGGAGGGTTTTTTGAAATTTTGTCTGTAGTTGCAATCACATTAACCTTTAGGTTATCTGGCAACCTCCAAAAAAAAGTGGTGGCAAAGTTTTTGCCACCTAGAGTGAGCGCTCTTGCAATAAAAACTGTGTGTTTCTTGAAAATGAAGTGATTTTCCCACTGAAATTATTGATTTTCTTTATCTCCCAAAAAAAAACCGTAACTTCATGGTTCTTCTGCGTATTGAACTTGATATGTGCGCAAAGTGGCTTGAAGCCATAATTTTTGTTCAAGAATAGCCAAAAAAGAAATAGGACAAAACAAAACTACACATACAAAGGTGAATGAAAACTTGGAAGTGAAAGAAGATTGAAATGGCAAGATGAAAACAAAGGATAGCATCTGGAAAGGAATCGATTTTGTTTCAAATTCACTTCCTTTCTTACATCCAATATCCACATACGGCGTATAACTTGTGCATCATTGCACCCAAAAACAAATCCCATGTTGCATCCATGATGCAGTCAATCTTCTTGTCAGGCACCAAATGGATGAGGGCTTGGGATTATTGGAAGTGGGATTTCAGACCACTGAAAGCCTTCTCAATTGAGTTGAGATCGGGCAAATATGGTGGGAGGTACAAAATACGGATACCTCTTTTGGCCGCAAGCTTGGCAATGCAATGCCCGTGGTGAATGCATGCATAGTCCATCACCAGGACCAAATTTGCTTGAGGGTATGGGTTCATTACTGGAAACTAGGCAAGTAAACTAGTCAATAAGTGAGTCAGAATGGAAATAAGAAGGACTCACCCAGCAAAGTTTGAGGAATTCCTCAAAATCCTTGCGGAGGTAGCTTCCCTCTTGACAGTCCACGGCCAAAACCCCACCTTGAAAGATAGCCCGGAGGAGGGAAAATTGTTTCCCACCTCGACTCCAAGGGATTTGGCTGGTACGTTGGCCTTGTCTGGCCTGGCCATACTGGCGTCCAAGATAACGTTCCTGGAGAGAGCATTCATCTGGTAGGATTAGACAAAAGATTTTCAGTCATTGATTTGTTCAAATCAACACAATTGCTAACCTAACAAAAAGGGAAAAAATAGAGAGATAGATAGACTGACCTAAGAATACAAGCATGTTAGGATTTAAAGCTCCAACTTCATGTAAATATTGAGCTTGTTTGGTGGGACTCTGATTAGGGTGAACAGTTTGAGCCTTTTTGAGGGTAAGGTGGAGATGATCCTTGAGATCTCTTGCAACTGTTTGTAAACCAACCCAGGTCCCTGTGCGGCAATAGATGGCATAGCAATACTCATCCAAATAAAGCACTGGATTACCGTTGAGTAGCTCCAGCATGAAGTCAAGGTCCTCATTGGTGAGAACTGTGTTTCTTCCAAGACGCTGGTATCCACCAACATGCTGAATGACCAATTGAGTTTGTCTATATAAGGCGTTCCATCTTGAGATTGTGCGGGAACTAACAGGTGACTTCAACAAGCACTGTACTTGTTCAATTGTTTTGCCATGGCGGAGGTACTGCACAGCTAAAACCTTGATGCCTATCTTGTATTTGCCAGGTTGGTGTTGCATGTCTAGAAGAGGAACAAAGTAAGTCAGAACTCAGGCGGAATAAGATGAGGAAGTGATGAAAGGACAAACCAAAGGTAAAAAAAAGGGAGGCAATTATCAATATGATCGACAGGTGAAATTGGGGGTGAGGGTACATCCATGTGCCCCAATTGAGGCTTGGGGTCAACCCACTTGACGGTCTGTACAGCTTTACTGCGCTGCACGTCACCTGTATTTGGGGGGGAAACAAGACAAAAAAAAACCAAAGAAGACATGAATTTTGAGAATAGCAGTACATAAGTACAAACCCCATTTGAGAATGTTTGCAAAATATTCACTTGTAAAAAGAAGCACTGAAAATTACATCCCTGTACTTCCATTGTAGACTTTTACAGTCTAATTGTTACATTTGATTTTGATTGTAATTTATTTCCTTTGCAAAAGTACACATTCAGCCACTTTTTGATACATTCATGGCTTATGTCTCACAGACATTCAAAATCAACGCATGAGCAATCCTCTTAAAAGTAACTAAATTCACACAAAAAGACAAATTTGCAATTGAAAAGCAAAATTATTCCAATCCAAAGCAAGGATTGACGTGTTTGATATACAAAAGAGGGAGACAAGACAGGCCAAAAGAACATGATACCAATACAAAGGATTGGTAATATGGACTTGAAGAAGTCATAATGACACGGTCCCACAATGAGAACAAAATAGATTGATCCTTTTCAATTCCTAAGGATCTGGATGGATTGTTCTTACATCCATTCCTCAATTTTCACCTTGATTTCATCTGTTTTTTTGCTTTATCTTTGCTATCTCTCAAGATTGAATAACATCAAAATGAGCAACACTTCTACCTCTGAGGCATCAGATGAATATCTCCAAGTGAGTGATTCGAGTGACTCTGGTAGCAACTCTCAGGGACCTGAAGCAGAAGGACAATGCATCAGCAAGTCAGAATCTGCCGCTTATGCACAAGAATTTGGCACCAACAAAGACAATGGCAAAGATGATGGAGTCTACAAGGCAGTGATGAAGCCTTCAAATCAGACTATTACAAAGTCCAATGCAAAGCCCAAGCAACACTAGCGCTCAAAGGCATCACAAAACCCATCCTGCCATCTGTTCCGTTGCAATCATCAAAATCTTTGTCATCTTCCACTTTGTCCAAGCCTAAGAAAGAGGGAATCAGGAAAACCTTCAGCCTACCCCTGGATTGGCAATCTTTCAAAACCTTCATAGATGATAATAATACCCCTGATGATGATGGATATCCTTTGTTTCCTAATGGAAGCACTGTATTTGTAAGGCAACCAGGCCAGCTGAAGATTGCCAATTGGGGATCTTTTGGCTTTGCTTATACTTCTTCTGGAAGTAAAAGAGAAGGCCCCATTGACTGGCGCACTATCAGATATAGCTGCTTAGGTGTCAGTGTTTGTGACAACCTGGTCTGCAATTACCTTGGCTCACCATCAACAGCAGCCCCCAAGAGAGCTGAATGGTTGAGCAGGTGAGTTCCATTTTTTCTTTTTTCTTTTTTCTTTTTTCTTTCTCATTATATGACATTTTTACCATCCTCTTTGTCTCCTCTTTGTCTTTGCCTTAGACGTCAGAAATGCCCAGCAGCAAGATGTACCAAATATCTTCAATACTTGCCATGTTCAAAGACATTGCTCCGGTTGGACAAACACAAGAGCGGATGGGGCATCATTCAACACTCAGGTATCCATAAACATTGATGGCCTCGACGTGGAAAGCCAGACAAATTGTCATTGGAGAAATTTGGCCAAATGGTGGTCAAAAATCCTAACCTAGGACCATTATAACACAAGGTATGTTGTATATTCTTTTCTACACAAATTTGTGAAAATGCTCAGTACTGTTTTGTATTTTGCAGGTGGGCAGAGCTCCTGAAGGAAAGCAGGAGATTGTCACTGCCACCAAAATCCATCCAGCCTTTGGCAACTTACATCGAACTGGATATTATTGACGCAAGCTCCTTGTTGCGGCTGGCATGATCTCTGAAAAGAGGCTTGCAGGAGGCGCTGACAACTTCATTGACAATATGGATTGTTGGGCTGAGTGAGTCATTTTACTTCTATTTGATTTTCATTGTATTTATTTTTTGTATGTTCATACGTACAGTCAAGGTTTGGACTTGGTATCCTCATCCATGAGGCGTGCCAACATGCACCTCACTTTCCAAACAGAGTGGATGAAACAGCAACTATTGGTACAAGACAAGGACCAACAGATCTATGGGGGTGGCCTCCTCTCAGATGTCACGTACAAGTTCTTCAAGACTGGATATCTTCTATCCACTTCAATGTACCACACAGATCTTTGACGCTGGGTTCCTATCCAGCTTACCTGGTTGATGCGTCTGACTGAGGATCACTACACCTCCCACTTTGAAACTCTCATGAACCAAATGAAGATCACAGAAGATGTGACGTCACGCAAATGCAACCTATTGGTCAGGCAGGTAGTAGACTTTTCCATGGCTCAGAAAAACAGTTTTGTCAAGGGGTACATGAAGGGCTTCAACAAGAATGATTGTGCAGTTGCACTATCAAAACTTGCAGGGTGCCATGAGGACTTTTGAGCTCAGGTGACTTGTGTAAAGCGCAACCATGAAATCATTCCAGCACTTAATGAGGTATTTTTGTTTCTTTCAGATGGTTTCTTTCAAATCATTTATGTTTTGTGTGTCTTGTTTGATTCACATATTTCAATTATCCAGGATGACTTTGAATTGGCAGCAAACTCTCTCTTGAAACCAGATTGGCCTGGTGGACCGACTTTTGATCAGAAAATGGCAAAAATGATGAAGGATTTCCCAAACGCCCAACGGTGGCTCAAGTGGTGGAAAGCTTCTGACGTAAAGTCCATGCTTTTCAAATCCAGGCCTAAACAGATTGATGACAGCAGCCTTGATGACAACATCATGCCAACAACAACTAATGCACAAGAATCTTTTCATTGTGTTTATTACATGATATTGTGCATGTGTTTCATTTAATTATCATTTAATTCTTACTCTCATCTTTTGTTAATAATCTTTTTATTACTTCTCTTCAGCAAATCCAGCTGCACAATGCAAATTGTATTTGTGCAGTTTTACACTTTAGTTGGCAGTCTTGAAAGGTATCACAAGGATTGGCGTAGAGGAACTTTGCTGGGGTATGGCGACGAGGCCAAGAACTACAAGAAAGTTGCACAAGTTCTTGGCTGGACCCGGAAGTCTTGCAAACGCCGCAAAGCAAAGACTGACGGAAGGCCACCGGACACAACTGATGCCTTGTTAGGGTGACCCAAGAAGAAACTTGGACGGCCTAAAGGGTCTGTAAATGTGGACTGGAACCTAGTGACTACATACCCTGGGTTCTATGCTTCCTCTGCCACAGGTCAGACATTCAGGTGCTGGCTTGATGCCATGACTGAATGCCTATATGCCATTCATACAGCTGTTTGGTACACCAAATCCATCGACAAGTCTGATCACATTTTTGCCAAGCTCTTGACTGTGTTCTTGTCAAGGTCCACCAGGGTAATGGGTCAGGCTGGCAAGATACGAGGGACCTTGTCAGTGGGTCAAAAAACACTTCATGCTGCTGTCCAACAATGGTGCCCCAGTAGTTTCCCTCCTGATCAATACGCCTCAGCTGATCAATACTTCAGCAGAATTTTTGATTGTGAAACTTGACCACGGGAGCCTGCATTTCTAGCAATAACTCAGTCTTTGTTTCAGGTCAACCACAAACATACCTACACTTGCTCAAAGAACGCAGATCATGTTCTAGTCAAAATGTCTGACCTCAACACCATCAGTATATCACATGAGAAATTTTCCAAAGGGGCTTCTTATTCTCAAACCCCTCAGGTCCTCCAAGAGTGGACTACCCACGGCTGCCATCAAGCTTCTTCAAGATATTGTCAAAGTTGCAAGACTAAGCTAAACCCTGAACCACATCCCTTTAAGGTTTTCCATCATCAACTGATCCTCAAACCTCCACCTCCTCATATCCATATCCAGCTTGATATTGCCTATCTCTATCACTCTGATCCCCCTGAAGCTTTCAGGATGATGAGAGAATGCAACTTACCATACAAATTGACTCTCAACAGAACCACTTACTTGATACGCGCCTGTGGTTTTTGGAATGGTGATCATTATTGGTGTCAAGTGGTACATACACTTGGAAACTTGGCAGGTGTATGGGCCCAGGATGATCAGGTTAATGCCGGGATAGTGACTTTGCTCTACACTGATTTGGAGGTGATTGGGGGACCATTACCTAATACCAGTTGGGTGATGTATTTCCAAACTCCTACTGCAAAAGAGTTGTCAATCATCAAAACTGCAAATGCAAAAATCAAGCTTTCAGTGGGGAAAAAGGAGATGGCAGTTTGACCGTTTTCACAGATTGTTAGTGAGAAAGATGCGGAGAAGGGTGATTTATTTCATTTTGCAATCTGTTTCCATTTATTGATTTCACTTTGATCATCTAGTTGCAAATCCAGTAAATGAATCGGATAAAAAAGACAAATATTTGGCAAATCGAGTGAATGAAACGTCAGATAATAAGGATGTAGATGTTCCGTTGGTGATGAAGAAGAAGTTAACAAACAGCAAGCTAACCAAACAAGGTAAGAAGCTTTTTGAGTCCTTTTCAAAAGTTTCTTTGCTTCAATGATTTTTTTTCTTTCTATCTTTGAATGATGGTAGGAAAGAAAGCTTTGGTGAAACAAGTAAATGGAACATCTGATAATGAAGATGAAGAAGTTCCGTTGGCAAACAAGAAGAAATTGACAAATATCAAGAAAACCAAACCAGATAAGAAACTTTTTATTTTTTCCTTTATATTTATGGTCTGACTTACTTTATGTCTTTGCAGGTAATAAAACCATGAAGAGGAAGACACGTGAAGAGTACAAAGAAGTGGAACTGGCGCTAGAGGTTGAACCCAAGATTGTTGAACAGAAACAAGTTAAGAGAAACAAAAAAGCAAAAGGGTGGAAAGGATGGGCAATTGTGGATGAACAGGAGATAGTGAAAGACGAGCATTTGCAGGAGGCGCAGGAAGAGGCCAATGAGGGTGAAGGAAACGTACAAAAGCCAAAGCGTACAAAGCGTAAGAGGGAGTAGGATTGTATTCTTTTTTTCCTTTTCTCTCTACCTTATCATTTCTAGTCACTCATTCCTCAACTGTCTTTATTTTTTTTATTTTTACCTCTTTACTCTTTCCTGTCACTCTTTCATTTTGTGTCTCACTGTTTCTATCTCTCATGTGTTACTTATTCTTGGATTTTTCTTGCTTTTTTTTGCTCATGATTACACCACAATGTATTACGTGCAAAACAGCTCTGTGCTTTCTGATTGCAAATTTTGGGTTGCAAAAGTACATTTTGCAGAAGGTAAAGTGTACATTTGTGATCCTTTTCTTTACGGTCATTATGTGTCGTGAAAGAATGGCTGTAAAAGTCCATGATACATCCAAATTCTCCAAATTTACGTGCTTTAGAATTTGCGGTGATTGACGCCCGCAAAGGCAGGATTGCAAAATTAATGTTTTGAGCATTGTTGACATACTTTTACGCAGATCTTTTTACAGACTTTTTCTTTGCAAACATTCTAAAATGAAGAATTTTTGTAAAAATAAGTGTTCAGGTGGGAAAAGTATACTTTTGCGGTCATCACGCTTTGCGGGCGATAATCATTTCATATTCATATTTTCGACAGTACTTATAAAAAGAGAAGTTTCGGGTCTATTCCCCAAGGTTGACTATACCCACGAATTGCCGAGACTCCTGCTTCAATGTAAAGATTTGAATTCAGAAGCCCAGGCTGGCCTGAGCTTGATCCATCTCAAGTGAGGTTTTTTGGCGCTCTCAGATTCTAGTAAATGCCCAAGTGCGTTAGAAAGATTGAGATATTGAGATACACTACAAAAAAAGTCATCTTTTCCTATGAGATCAGAAAACCCAAGGTGACATAGAAAACTGAACTGGGGTTTTCTAATCTCATATGCACATATTTTTCTTGCGCCTGTCTAACCCATTTTCAGATATTGGACTGTACTAGGTCTCCTGATTTATTAAAATTCACACTTAGGTCTCTTGCAAGTAGCAAAGTCAAACAATGCTTTTATGTTGCATTCTTTAGAACTACCACCATGGAAAAAAGGGAACTCTGAAGCCATGACATGTATATCAATTTCAGCAGGATCAGATTTTTGGTATTCAAACTTTGGGATTCACTTTTTTCTTTTGTCACTTTGAATCAATCTTTGAATCTCACATGGTTATTTTTCTGAAATACTTAGGGTGACAAAGAGGAATATCACGAGTGGTCTCTAATTCATATGATTGATTGGATCAGGAAGACTACTTTTCTTCACCCATACACATTGAGATTGTAACATAATATATATCACCAATTTCAAGACCGTCACATTCACTCTTAAGTCAAGTTGATTCAGGTGCAGCGGTTGTAGCGGCTTGAGAATCCTCAAAATCGCAGGTGCGTTTGCTGAGTTTGATGAAGCAAGAGGGAGAAAGTGTTCCTGGTCAGAACTATTGTTTCAAATTCTTTTTTTGGTTCAGCTACTCACGTCTCCTCAGAATAAATTGCTCTGAGATGTGCAATGTGCTTGTGGAAACAATCAAAGGATCTCATGAAGTGTTTATTTTGTCGACGTGAAATCTTGAGTTGCCTTTTGTAAAGCTTGCGGTGGGGAGTAATTTCAGAGTCACGTGAGCGCAACAACATCTGAGTATAAGCGATCGCATCCTGAGACTGGACGAGGTTCGCACCAATGTCGTGAATCTCGTCTTCCAACGTATTGATCGCGACCGATATTGCTTCAAGCTCCACAGTGTTAAGGAATTTAAAAGCTTCCACATGACCCCTGATTCCATCCTCAACATTATGGTAGAAACCACACTCTAGAACACGTTTAACATAGATTCTAAAATGACTAGTACGCTCCGGTGTAGTGGCTTGAACCACAGGTGCAGTTGGTGCTCGGTCATGAAAAGCCAGGGCTCGGAGCTCGGGAATGAGACTGTCCTCCGGATGGTCATTGAAGGCTGGTATCATCGTGGCAAGCTGATTTTGTAAAAAAAAACATCAGTCATTGAGAATAAAGCAAAAGATAAGAGTTGAATGGCATGAGCAAGATCCCTGACCAATTGAAAATGTTCAGTGTATCGGTCTGGTAAATCGATTCGAAGGAACAATGATTAAAATTGATCGAGATGATGAAACAATATCTCTCAGAGCGCTTTAAGAATATATAAAATCGAACAACTTGGATGAAAAACCTCGTTCAGCAATCCTGAAAGGGCATATACTTGATGTGTATGTCGATCAAGCTCTCTAGGTGGCATTCTTGCATCTTCAGGGCTCATTTACCATATAGAAAACTGACCTACGGTTTTCTAATCTCATGTGCGGATATTTTTATTCTGCCTGTTTAAAGCCATCTTCTGGTCGGTAATTCTACTAAATCATAGTAATGTCTATCACCAAATTGGATAAGTGGCCTTTTGAGTCTTGTACGTGGAGAAGTGTAAACTAGCGCACATTTTGGACCCCCACCCAAACTTCATGACATGATGTATACAAGTGCAAAAAAGGTAGGAAGAAAATGTAGTGTCGAACTGGCGGAATTTGAGAGCAGGTTGACTTCAAAGAAACAACCTATCATGCTTGGATTTCAACCACGCCATGTTTACACCTCAACGACCAGAGACCCAGGGTTTTCTAATCTGAACTAAGAAAACCCCGACTTAAAATTGGAAAATTGCAATAAGCTTGCATGATGCACGTCTTATCATACTATCTGGAATATAAGAATATGATCAATATCTCTTCATGCTATATACATATATTGAAGTTTGATCACGTATAACGTATTTAACTAGTCATAGACGCAATACAATAGTATATTATATATTGAGTGTAGAGTAGGCTTTGATTGCTTTAATTCCCAAAGCTCAAGCGCTCTTCGATATCCTTCTCAGTCTATTAATCTCAGAATCCAAACCCGCCACAATCATGCTGCTCGTATTGGTGATCCCTGTTCCAGAAGGAAATATGTCTGCATATAATGGATTTTTAATTGATGGAACCAATTAGAAGAACTGAGCTGACAATGATAATCACGATAGAATCATATATATGCAGATGTTAGCTGACAGTCATCTTTTATAATTTCAATCCCTACGGAAGCGGAATGACACAATCATGAAAGATCTAGCATCCATATTTGTACTTGACCACTTCTATCAAAGTACACTCTGCACTTGATCAATCTGTTTTCTTTCCCTGTTACACTGATCAGGTATGTCACGTCAAATGTTTATAAACTGATTCTAGAGTCTCCATGCACCTTCCGTCAAATCTTGCCATGATGATCGTAGGCTGACATTTTCTCATACATACACATCTCACAGTATTCTTGGTAGCGGTCGAGGAAGGTCCCAGCACACCCAATATTTCACAATTGATCATGACTGCGCTTGACCCGGATGCAGCAGGGGTTGGCAAACAGACGATGCTGGATTGGTTACGTATCAACCATCCAAAGGAGGTCATCCGGTGTGGGTTAAATAAAGCCGAGATAGCTGACATTGTGCGACAGAAGCAGCCTGATCGTGAGTAAAAAAATTACACTTGTACGTAGATAGTGTGTGTAGAATCAATCTCAAAGTAGACCTATCATATTGTATGAACTGTTCTCTTGAACCGGCTCTCCAGTATTTCCAGATCACAAGTTGTCACACTCAACTCCTCCGTCCAGCAGTCTCAAACCAAGCAAAGCGGGAATCCAATCAATCAAGAAGGAACCTGTCGATCATGTTGGGCCAGCTACCTCAAGTTTCACCGGATTAACTCAACAACCTTCGACTGACCCACAATCCGTTCCAAAAAGTCGAATCAAACTTATTCCGGGGGCAACAGTTCGCTTGGGCAAACGAGTGGCCTCCTCCGAGACTGCGGGTCAATCAACATCTAAGAAGCGAACACCAGGTAGGGTAGTGATATGATTACTATATAGTCTCTTTTGGTTTAGATATCTGACTCATCTTACTCCCTGAACAATATACAGTACCACAGCCCGTCAAGAACAGCTCCAAAAACATTGCTAAGCATCAGCAGAAGGTCACGTTCATCAATGCTTCACCTTCTCAATTTACCAACACATCTGTGAAGTGCGAACCGAATTCGGAACTCGGTGACGCTGATGATAGACAAACTGAATTCTACCCACTTGAAAACTCATACACCACCAAACTTACAAGCACTTCATCCCCCATTCCCAAATCCGGCCAACCGTACATCAATCCAGCTCTGTTATCTGATCGCCATACAAAACACCATACCCCTCCAATGTCGCCGAGACCTTCTTCTGAAAATCAATCAAACACTTTGATAAGCTTGACCACTGATGAAGATCTTGTGTCACAAGAAAAAAAGATACCTCAACCTCGGGACCTAATGGAGTTCTCTGACCTTGATTTGTTTGAGACCGAAAATACATGTAAGCTACCTTCATCTGATCTATCTCAATCACCATAACAACTGCTGAACATTTTCATCATATTCTCACAGTAATTGGACGAGACATACCGTCGATTACCAATACTCCAAGAACGGTTTCTGGGGTCGATATTTTCCTTTTGGAGAGACAACGCGAAGAAAAAGGTCAGTTCATCATATTGTTGCAGGATGTGTTCCTCATGATCCAAAGCTGACACAACAAATGCTATGAAGTCTTATCTGTCGAGGAGTCTATCAATGACTTGAAAACCCAGGTTGAGCTGGCTAACAAAAACAGATTTGATCCTTCAAGCATAGAAGACAAACAAACAACTCAAGGTATTTCTTACCCGGTTGCCATAGTATAATTATATTGTATGGTCAATACTCATACATTGTTTCACAGACGAAGAAATAAAAACCCTTCGAAAATCAATGGCTTCTCTCCAAGACAAGCTTGGATCGTTTGATGAATTCAAAAAACAATTTACGAGGTTGAATAATGAAGTAATCAAGTTGCGTAAGGAATTAGGTGAGGCCTTCAAGGAACTCCAAAAACAGGAGGAGATAATCACGAAATTGATCCAAATGGGAGAGGAAGAGGAGGAAGATGATTATGAGGAGGAGGATTCAAGTTGAATGACCTACATTATCAATGTCTTACAGTATCTGATTGTTGTTATGTTTTTTTGGAGAAATACTAAGCTGTGTCCGTGGTGGCCATGAGTTTTGTCAATTTTTTTAAATTTTATTGTGATTCATCATCTTTCTCTTGATTGAGATTTCACGTACATGGTGTTCAAGTTCCATCATGTATGAATGAAATGTGAGCTTTATTCATAACGTCTTTTTCTCTATTGAAATCAAATTGTCTTATTTCATTGTGTTCTCTTCTGAATCACATATCTTGCGATAAAATGGTTTTCTCTCATCAATATGTATGGTCATGTACTTCCTTGTATAAACTTGGATAATTATTATATTGACAAACTCAATTCACGTCCTCAGAAGGCCCAAATCGGACGTTAGAAATCCATTTGAATGCGCTATGGGTTAGTTTCTTATTTGAGTGGTCACGAATTTTGACCTTCAGATATATGAGTTGATTTAATATTCATGCCAAGTTTTTATTTTGGTTTTGACTTGAAAGCACCATGGAACCATGGTACATTCACGACGTCAACGGATCCCTTTCAAACAATGACTTCCAAAACCATCCTAATAATATTCAGAAATCCGATTCCCAGGACATCAACTTGGAGAGAACTTGGAAGTCCAACCTTTCTACTTCGAACCTTTGTCCACGCTGATAATTAAAATACACTCTGAGAGCAAATACAGGTACTTGTACTTCAAGACGTTCAATTTTAAATCGGACTCCTGATCAGCACCCACAAAGGCACAATCGCTATATTGATTTGCATGGGACTGTTGTCAAGCTTCTTTCATCGTTACACTTGTTTATAATGTTGACTTACGTTTCTTGACACTGATGATGCTTTTGTGATTATTGTGTTGTCAAGCTAGGTCACCAAGAGTTTTCTCGGCGGATGAATGTCAACACTATAATTTGACCGACTCCAAACCTCTCACTTACTCTTGCTTTCATCCTCCAAGACTCTATCTATTATATTTTATTTCATCCTTATACTGTATCTGTGATACAAACTCTTTGCACACGGGCTGTTGTTTCAGTCAAACCTTTGCTCATCAACGTTTTACTCATCGATTATTACAATCACTTTGCCAAACCGACGTCTAGAATTCAGACATATATAATATCATTGTAATGCCGCGTGAAACTATATCTCTACCCCAACCTAGTCCCCGCAAGCTAAGAAGTCGTGTGGTATCGAAGAAAAGGACACTTATTGATCAGGACAGCACAGCAATACGTAAGTTCAAGATCATCACAATTTAACTCGATAATTGATCGACTGACCTCAAATACTAATGTTGATTCCTCTTGAAAAGCACCAACAAGCAGCGGCCCTGGTCCAATCCACGATGCCTTGCAAAATGTAGGTGTCAATGTCGGCGCTAAAACACAACGCGACCGGATGCTTTCAATGCTTTCTCGACATCTCATCAGGAAGAAGCCTCGATTGTCCGCTGGTATTGTTCCTGATATCACTCCAAAGTTTAGTCGTGGGAAGCCCCCAAAGCGAGATTCACTTGACTGTAACCCATTGGACGAAGGCCGATTTCACACACCGCAGAATGATGTGATTGAGGTAAATTCTGATGGATCATTTTCTCAATTTGGCAACCATGACCTTGTAAAAATGATCGCGGGAGTAGGAATAAATGCTGTCGGTTGGGATCGAGAGAAGCTCATCACCACGTGTCAAGAGTACAACGAGCTGAGTGAGAACATTTCATCTTTTGATATCTTCATCCACGTATTACGTTTCCATATCTGACATACTTTTTTGATTCAGTTGTCATCCCCGATAATCTTAAAAAATTTTTTGAGCTGAATGGAGTAGTCAAACAACGCGGACTGGACCAAGGTGGGTATACAATTCTGATTAGTAATCTGGTTGGATATTCAATATCAACTCTTCTGTTTAAAGTATCGAATGTATTGACTCCGACTCCTCAAGAACTATCCAAAACTGTATTTCCATCAACACGTGCGTATACGATCCTTTCATACTTACCCAGGTCTGACAATGAATTGTGCTCGGTATATTTCGAACTTCCAGCGCCGGTAGTCTCATTCGCTGGTCCGTCCGAACCAAGTAAGTGATTAGTATCTCAACTTCGTGTGATTTGTTTCCCTTTTCTGACATAATCGTGACATATTTAGGCGTCAAACTGAAGAATAAAAAGGGATCTAAAGGAGGCAAAGGTAAGTCCCCTCAAAACTCTGTTTAAAATCTAAAACTGCACACTCAATTACCCAATGCACTGACCAAATGACCTTTATCACCCTAGGCTCAAACCCGAATCGTAGTGGGAATACTGAAGAAGGGAAAGGTGATAAAAAGAAAGATAAAAATACTACACAAAAGGCTCAAGTTGCTACTAGTTCATCTGCCAAAGTCTCAACTTCATCACTCCCAAGCCTCGAGCACAATCGACTAGAGTACCCGCGACCACACCCAACTAGACTGTCTTTTTCACGATCCCAAAAGGACAAGGGGAAGGCCAAGGCAGTTTCCGACAATGAAGACGATTGGGATCCGTTCAACGACGACCCCGGGGATTCTACCGAAGATGCCGAAAATAGTGAAGCTAGTGAAAAAAACAATCAGGTAACAACACCTGCTTCAAAAAAGAAGCAACATCAAGCTAGGCCAACGCAGGGTAAACAAAGACGAGGTTTTAAAGCCACCAAAGAAAATGTCACAGTTGAAAAAACCCCGCCACCTACGTCATCAAAAAATGTGGCCGATGAAACGCCTGCTTCGGCGAAAGATGGTGAGAAATCGAGTCCCGAACAGGGGAGTACTTCCTGGATGATCGAAAAAATCTGTAAGTCACTCTTCCCAAAATTCACTTTGTTTTGCTAGGCATAAAAATGATTTTCACACCTGCACAGATCAACTTCAAGCGCACATCGCTAGGTCTGATAAAAAATATGAATCATTAGTAAAAGAAATGAAGGTCATGTCTGATATTATCATGAAAGGAATTGAGAAGCGAAAAGTAAAAACAGTTAAAACCAACAAGACGCGCGGTGGTACAACAGCGGTGAGTATTATTCTTGATGCTTCTTTTTGGTGATATCATAACTGATAAAAAGCTTGGGACAGGCTCACATTCGCTTCCACATCGAGACACTGTTTGGACAGAGTGTGATTCCTCCTCCAGCAACGGAATCAGAGAAAGAATCCTGGATGCGTGATGTTAACCCCAGCACAAATGAGTGTGATGACCCGTCCGACCCACAAAGATATCCTCATCAACCATCCACTAGCGCAGATCCTCACTTCCCATATCCGGATGGTCCTGGCCATAAGGATGCTACCACGCAACAGCTAAGTATCATGTGGAACATGATGCAATCGGTAGGTCTCTCAAGCTTTCGACCCAACTTTGCTGAATCGCCAACTTCCAAGGACAACAAATGGCTTTGGGATATTGCTCTGAAGATATTCATAAAACTTGTAGAATGTGGCGAGTACACGGGTGTGCCACTTGGAGATGACGAAAATGCTTTCATCAAGAAGTGCCTATCTACCCATATCCGCTCACTAACTAAACGGTATTGACCTTCTAGACATCTCAAATATGCAAAAGGTTCATGATACTGATGATGATATACTGATAATTGCATTGTTTGAATGTTAAAATCCATGCCATGCAGTTATCAGAATCAACAGTGGGAGGAAACTCGTAGAAAGAAGACTGCCGATGAAGCTCGCAGAGGCTCTAGGCTCAGATATGTATGTCAAATATGTTCCCTCCAAATCTGAAACTTATGGCTTGAAAACTAATGAGCATGGTGAATGCAGTTACGACAGTTACGTGAAGACTTGATATTTTCCCAAGAAAAACTATGGCCACTTTCCGAAATTGTCACAGCTGCATGCAGTGATGATGAGACTGATATTGAACACAATACATCTGTTGAGGGGTCTACTCAGCGCAGCATACCTTGTCGGATTCGGAAGCTTGCCTGGCGAAGCGAGCAGCTTGAAAATGTATGCAAGTTGCTTGATTCTGCCAAGTCAAGGAACGATTCTGCAAACCCTCAATCAAACCGCTCAACACCAAAACAAGGTGGCCGTCCTGCACGCACTAGGTTTCGTTGCCGTGAAGGACCAGTAAGTCGTGTAGCTGCACCAGTTGGCCTTCCAACTGACTGCTACTCATCTGAGTGGCTGAAGTCACTTTCTCCTTTGGAGGTCAGTCAGCTAGATATCACTACAGCACCAATTTTAGACGAGTTTATTCCATTACTTGAAAGACTCTGATAACTTGTATATACAGATTTCACTTTTTTTCTATGATTCACATTGATCTGGTATCGAAAGCTGAATAGAAGAATTTTTATCGCACCATTGAAACCAGAGCCACAGTAGATATTTTCAAGTCTGAATGGAGCAGCTTGGGCTTGTACATCAGCCACGAGCAATGTGCTACTACCTCATCCAACTTTACCAAACGATCTTCGGGATCATCCCATGCTCTTAAATGGACATTCATGTCCGGCATGTCAAGTCGTTTGAAGGGATCGTATTGAGATTGTTGAATGGGCTTGAAGGTTTGGACTCTTAACCAAGTCTGAATGATAGTCTTTTTGGTCTCTGGTGACCGACGGTGCACAAAAATTTTTGCTATCCTACCAAACGAGTCAAATCCATCTGATCTTGATCTGAATACCACAAAGCTATCATTCAAATTCTTTTCGAAAACTGAGAAGCTGACATCATTATGCTCGATTTTATTGTAAAATTGCGCGCGAGGAGGTACTGGCGCCTTTCCAAGCCCTTCGTCTTCTTTGAATGCGACCCATTCTCTGGGAGATACCCAGATACACTCATCAGTCCCTTGATCATTCAGCCTCCTGATCAAACACGCCAGATCTTCCTCATCCAAGCTTTCAAACTTTGAATTAGACAAGCGTCTGGGTCTTGGGGATGTGGGTTCATATAATGCTTTTAATTGGTCAATATACGGCCTTAATGCTTCTGGTAGTTTATCAACGTCTTGCAGTAGGGCAGCTAGGTTTCCAGCGCGGCAGAAACTTTTTACGAAGGTGATTTCGAGTTCACCTGGAAAATATACAATGGAATCATTACAATATTAATCAAAAATCATATTGGTAGATTGAAATTCATCAGGCCTACCGACGTGGTTATTATGACAGGACTTGAGTATACTTCCCATCAGGCGCTCATATGGGAATGACCACCAAGCGCGTACGGAACCAAACTTTTCAAGACAATCAGCAAGATGGATGGCCATATGATGGTTCGGAGTCAATGTACAATGTTGGAAGAGTATTACTGATCCCTCTAGGTAGTCTCGAATGTGATATCGGTATTTTCGGATATCTTCAGGGGCGATTGCACGTTTGAGGGCCAGATTGACAAGGGATACTAAGTGACCAAAGTTCTTCAGAAGAGAAGTCTTCACATGATCTTGGCCAGACCATATTGGAATCAAGATTAATGGTAATTGAATGGAGAAAAGATTTCTCCATTCATCGGCTTTGAGTTTTCCAAATGAAGCTTTTCCAAGAACAGGAATAGCTCGCTTGATCCAGGATGGAATGTGAATTTTAGGTAGCGTTGTATTGATTTTTTCTAACATCGCAGAGTCGAAGATGATCTCATCAAGAGGCGGTGCAGTCCATTCGCCATTCCACCCGCTTTCACCCAATGGATCAAAATCAGCGTCACTTGTATCAGTGCTATCCCCAAACGACTCTTGCATAAGTCCGTAATGTGAATTTTCATCGCTGTCTAGCAATGGTGAAGTTTTGGTTTGTCGCATTGGAAGCGGTTGAGAATGTTCTGCTACCAGGTCTAATAGTTCTTTTGTAGTGATTCCTGGAGTCTTATCTTCATCGCTTGTTACTTCTTTCATTGACCAAAATCGTCGACAGTGTGACATAAGCAGCCCAAGTAACAAATTATGCATCGAATCAACAACATGATTCTCGATGATATCCCAATATTCCAAATCATTCAATACCGAGTAGCGAACACCGTGAGTTTTAAATATATGTTTACGCTCTGCTACTGTTTGGGCATCGCGAGCCTGTTGCGCCCATTTTTTATGCTGGCACGACGTACGTACTGGCCACGTGGTTTTTTCAAAGTTGTTGATATCAGATCTTTTCAACAGGCAATATGAGCAGAAAAAAGTTGCTGTGGCGCTGGGAAAACCAAGAGAGCGCCTCAGTGCAGGTATGTCGGCTATGAACGGTAAAAGCGCTGCTCGGATGAGGCGGCCGTTTTCGTAAAGATGAGTTCGAGATAGGAGCAGACCAGGATTCCAAAGTTCTTGTAGCTGAGTAACAATCGGCCGTAATACCCAATTCATTTGCTCGAGAGAAGGTTCTCGTGGTCCTGGGACAATTCCGGCAAGGAAGAGATTTTCGGGACGATACCGTATGTGGATAGGAAGGGTAAGGCATACAAGCACTATGAAAGTTATAGACGTGTGACGTCCACTTTGCTTGATTCCGAAGGGATTGATTCCGTCAACAAACATCCCAAAAATTAGATTGCCGCTTGTCTTGCAAAATTCTTTGCCATCTGGCCCTTTGAATCTTTTCCATATCCTCGATTGATGAATATCATTGATTGCATTGGTCGGGTTGTACGGTTTGGATGACTCTACAAGTGATTCATCAAGCCACTCCTCTACCTTTGGACGAGACATCAAACGGGCAATCCAGGTTGATAGATCTTGAAAAGCGTATTGACGCACAGGTCGCTCCTTGTTTCTAGACATTCGAATTAGGGGCTCTCCGCATACTTTTTCCCCGAAGTCTTGATTCAAATCTGGGGCTACAGAGGTTTCTATCGGGGTATTAGCGTCATCCACGGCCGGCCCTCCCGGAATCCTAGAAATAAGATGAGTACATTTCTTTGGCGTGCTGCTGATTGGGTACAAGGCAAAGCAAGCTTTGCAGCAATTCATTGAGGTAAGCTCTGGGTCTACTTGGAGCCAGCCGATGACGGTGCTGATGGTACGTGGTATTTGGTTTAGAGCAGCCGTCTCTCCGGGAAGAAGGGAAGAAGGACTTTCTTCCAGACTGGGCACTAGCCCAGTAGTCAATGAAAGCTCGATTGTGCTTCGCTGCGCACCAAGCAGCCAGGAAGCTGTCTTTTGCGATGAATGGTCATATATATTGACTATTGCTGACATGAGTGCACTGTGAAGACACAGCGGTTTGACATTTTGTAGGGTGAAGTCGAAGAATCTACCTATGATGATATCAACAAGTTATTTATAATGTGATTAAGATCATGAAGCTCGTGTGTACATAGGATATAGAGATAGTTATATATATGAAAACATACTGCAATCATAAGGCTTGACGCCAGAATCTCTCGCCAAACAAGCAGCCGGGCATGTCATTTTTGATTTATTCGAGGATGTTGAACTGCTGGAATCTCCTTGCAAATCACCAGCCTCTATATCATCTTCATCAGCATGGTGCAAAAGACGCGATACAACCTCACGCTGTGCTGGTCCCAAGGGATGAGAATGAGGAGAACGGAGCTGGAGGTTTTCTTCTTCTGACTGATTCAAGGTCATACGAGCTAAAGGGGAGGTTATATCTGTTTGACTTGTCGAAACATTCCGATTCAAATGTGCTGGTGTCTGTGGTGGTGTCCTCAAGGACAAAGTCGAAGGAGATAAGGTAGCACGCGCGGGATTACGAATCTCGGCACGTTGATGAGCTTCATATGCTTCGCGAGTAAGCTCAACTCCCGGTTGATTATTGCCAGAAGCATCAACATGGATCCCGAGATTGCATTGGAATGCTTCACAACAGCAAACTTTCCTGTGGGTCTGCGCAGTTTTCTTCTTGCGAGTGCTCATTTGGTAAAGATTGCAACGAAAGACTTGTCCAAATGAGTATGTGAGGCAAAAAGAAGTAGTAGAAAGTGAAATCACTGCCGTTCAACTACAGATTGACAGGCTGCTGACCGATAGACAAGCGGTGAATACCTCTCCTGAAAATAAAGGCAGATTACCTCTTTAGCAATAAGTGCGTGAGACTTAGATTAGTCCTCAAACTGGTATCAAACAAGGAATCCCTACAGAAATTGAAGTACATGCAGACCAAGGTTTGGTCAATAAAGATCAATTTACAAGGAGGAAGGAACATGATAGAGACTGTGGTGATGTAACAACAAATCTTTGAGAACTATTGGAAAGAAACTAAAATAGCTTGCTGTCTGAACGATTTAGAACTTCCGAAGCCTTCTTCTTGGCTGGACAACATGTCAGAAAGGGACCTAAAACACGCGATTGTTTGAACATGACACAAGTCAGCCATAAAATACGCTCATACAGTCAACGGACAAGGCTCAAACTTACTCTCAGCAGTGTATGCCATCATGCCTTTCCCATATCCATGAAGTCGGCAATCTTGGAATAGTGGTATCCCGGTACAAGTCTCCCCTCTGGGACCTCCTCTTCAGCAACAAATTTGACGTATAAGTCTACAAGCATCGGGTGGTTCATCGCAATCGAGTGTACAAAGATGTTTGGCGCATGGCACTGCAGAGCAAATCGTAGATATTCCATGGTTTTTTTAGCAGCCTTCGCCGCAGAAAGAAACTGTGGCTTGCGACTAAATTCAGTATTGGCTGGGAGAACAAGGTCGGGATCAACGTATTTTTTGTAAAGTATTAAAATCTGATCGATTCGAGCGTCTGATGCAATCACAGTCCCAGGTCTTTGGTGGAGAATGGCGGCAGTGAGCATGGCACGAGTGGTACGTCGGTGAAGTGGATCGAAGTCTAAATCAATGTCCGCGCCGGCTGGTGTGCTTGGTTTAGGTGGGTCAATCAGAAACGGTTCTAGATATGGTCGTAGTTTTTCTAAAAAAGCAGCCTTCAATCTTTCCTTTGAATGATTCGGGCGCGACGATGTCTTTGGGTTAAAGTGTACCAATACTCGATAATAATTGACGTTGATGATTCCTGCGGAGATTTCTTCGAAGTTACGTTGAAGGAACACATGAAGGTCACTCGGAAGCATTTGGACCATTGGAAATAACGGATGATCTGAGACAGGGTTGGACTTTGTTGGCTTAGATTGAGGACTTGGTGTGGAAGGTCCTAGATCTTCTTGCTTTGACGGCAAGTAAATGGTGCCTCCTGGAGACTTGAGATTAGAGAGAGTTTCAGGTGACCCTCCCTTGCGTGGTGTCTTCCCCTTAGTCATATCTGTGAGCAGGAGATTCAATCAAGATTTGTGTCAGTAGATAACCAAAAGTGTTGAATCTTAGAAATTGTTTACCAATCTAACTGGGTAGTAAAACGTCAAAACACAAACTGTGATAAAGCAGGGGATAGATAGTGATTCTTTGATTGCGAGATTTTGTGATTTAAGATTGCAAGATTAAAGATGTAATTTCTAGGTGATGCTACCCAGCGTAAAAGGACAAAGGCCCTCTCTATCACGAAGCGCTTGTCATTGCCTTGTGCGATATAAGTTACTGGCCAGATTGTACGATGACTTGTTATTTCAATTATGTAGACAATCATCCAAAGAAATCCATCTTGACCAAGGTTCCACAGTTATTAAATGACTGCATGATCGGGTTTTACAATCACATTCCGCACGACTTAGTAATAAATCTGCTGATGTATTATGTATATATTCTTCCTGATCTCCGGGGAGAGTACAAAGAGGTCAGAATGTCACTCGATTGACGTACACATTATATGCATACCCTTTCAAAATCAAAATAGGAATCTCATGGAGGTTGTTTTAATGTGCTAGTTTGTTATATAGAGCTATTTTCGAAAAAAAATAGTAAAGAGATTGTCTGATCATCTCAAGAAAGTGCGATTATCCTCATTAGACTCGATTTACACTGCATTAGTCAGTGATCTCTGTCAATTCCAATCATCTCTTATGTTATGCTTTCTTAATTCCCGATGGCTGACAATCTTTTTACAAAACCAGTTTGCCACAATGATTCCAGCCTTCAGTCACCGAAGATACGAAGCCTTCAGTCACCAAAGATACAAGAGCCTGATTCCCGAGTTCCGAGCGCTTGCTTTTGATGAACGAGTACCAACTTCACCTGCGGTACAAGTCACTACGCCTGAGCGTGCCAGACATTTTGATATCTATTTTCAAGGTGCTCTAGACCAAGGCTTCTACCATAAGGATGGGATCAGGCGTCACTTAGACGCTTACCGATTCCTCAACACTCTCGAGCTTGAGGCAATAGCGACTGCAATCGACACCCTGGAAGATGAGATTCACGACATTGGTGTCAACATCACCGAGTCTCAAGATGTGATTGGGTATAGTCGTATGTTATTACGCTCGCGTGAGCCCGAGGTTGTTCTCCATCAGCAGATTTACAAACCACAGCTCAAGGTTTCACGTCACAAATATAAAGATTTCATGTGTATCCTTGACCGTTACCACAAAGAGGTTGGAAACCTCAGGGCTATCTATTCCAAAGAAACGTGAGTAGCTGAAGCACATAAAAACACGTGAATTCAAAACTGTAGTGCTGATTTGTAACCCTTTCTCCCTCTTTTTCTGCATTAATCTCAGCAAACGCACCTGTGAATTAGAGTATTATGAAGCTGCACCAACCAATGCGCCCAAAAATCAATTGTAAAATTTAAGATATGGTTCTATGATCTCAATGTGTATAAATGAATCCTGTTTGGAAAAATAGCCTTACTGAACAAATTCTTCAATTTCTCTGCGTCACCCTGGATGATTCACAAGAATTCACGTGAGAATTGGGTCCAAGTGAGAAAAAAAGTAAATCTCAAAGATTGAGTTTAATTTGAGTTTCAAACATTTTACATTGCTATTATTTAAGCAAATCAAGGTCACTCAATTTCTCTTTTGTCCATGTCAAAAACCTATAAAACTAAATTTTGAAGGATTGTTTGACTTCTCAGAATAAGAGCCTGAAAATTAACCCTCCGATCTTGTTGTGAGTGTAGATTACTAAATGAGTAGACCTCCTATGTACTCAAGTGCTGTACTACAGTACGTCCAGACAATGGCTTTTGACAGACAAGAAAAATATGTGCATATGAGATTAGAAAACCCCAGTTCAGTTTTCTATGTCACCTTGGGTTTTCTGATCTCATAGGAAAAGATGACTTTTTTTGTAGTGATATTGGGTGTCACTTCATCCTCAGATTGCCCCAACTCATGATGAAGGGTTTGATTTGTCGATCTTCAATTGCGAAAGCCAAGCGAATATCGAGTCAGTCCACCCACCAAATGGGTGAACAGGATGGATTGCTGGAGGTTGAAAGTGCAAAAGTCGAATGGAAGTTGGGTCTCTCGATTGTGATCGCATATTTCCCACTCCTTCGTTATCACTCTCCAACTTGATCTTTCAAAGTCAAGCCATCACCACCTCTCAATCCCCAACCTGCTTCAGACTTGTGGGGTTTCGGAGCGGAGTCAAGCAACTGCGATATCTGTCTGCACAGTTAAAAAAATAGCAGAGTACCCGATATTTGACATTCAGAGAAGCGAGCGGTAGGTTTGCTGGATGGCCACGTCATCCCAGAGCTGTAAAGGCAAGGTTTTTTTCATTGATCCAAGGAGGGAGCTTTTTCTAGCAATCAACTAAGAGAGAAACCCATTCATTATAAATAATTAATGAAATTCATGACGAGAGAACTAACGAGATTTGAAAAGGTAATTTGACGAAAACTGCTTAAAGAATAAAAAACGTTCTCATCTTCTTTGTACATCATCGAGAGCACGCTCGAATTCCTCGATGCTGAGGACGCTCTTTGAGAGAAATCTTATCTTACCTCAAACCTTGGTGTGAACTTCAAGGGAGAGACAACTCAAGCGACAAAAGAGTACGCAGTCAAATTCATAAACCTGGATCAAGTTCGCCAGCAAAGCGTAAGCCGAGCGTTGCGGAATCGTCATCAAGCTTTATGATATCGATCTACTGAGACAATTAAACAACGATGAGGATCATTCTAAGTTTCTTTGACAAGATTTTCGGCATGTAGCGGTGTTGCTCTTTTTGGAGACAGTTGATCAACATTTGTCGTTTCAATTGCCATGATCAGTAGCTCCTGTAGGGGAACTAATCACCACAACTTGTCAATACGAGTACGAACTACCTGCAAGACGTCAACAGTATAAATAACAGGCAATCACGCTCCAAATCTATTCTGACCCTCATCAAATTCCTTTCACCTAGTGAATACCTCCTCTTCTCTTGTAAAGATGAGCTCATTTTTATTCAAACAGATTGTCTTGAGCGTCTTACTATGTTCGAAGATCTATGCTGCCAATACTACTTGCCCTCAACGACCTAAGATTTATCTCGGTACATTTCTAAATTATGACTTCTTGCAAAACGAGCCAAAGTATGGACCTACTGCCAAGACATATTTCAATGCCGTCACAGTCGGTAATGGTACGCGATAAACTAATTTGGCGTTTTTCAAAGTCACTGATACCTAAATGTTGGTGTAGCTATGAAATGGAATGCGATCGAACCCAGTCCCGGAAACTTCACATTTGAACACGCGTCAGTTGACAAGGTTTTTACTGAGAATCTATATTTGATTTTTTTTGAACCTTGGTCACTCATTTCTTTGCCGTATGTTTTTCTTCACAGGGATACACTTGTCAAATTTGCAAGTGATAATTGTCTTGAGATGAGAGGTCATACCATGATTTGGTGAGTTATGTGTTTTGCTTTTTAATATTTAGACTATAAAGCTATTCGAAGTTTAAAGCATGGTCATTTCCTACTCTTATATCATCAGGCATCAAGCAGTCCCTAGCTATTTAAGTACTCTGAGTGCCGAGGAATTAACTTCAGCACTTCAGGTACATATCACCACTTATCTTAATCGTTACAAAGATAATATATTTGCTCTTGATGTTGTGAATGAGATTTTTGAAGATTCTGGAGAATGGAGAAACAGTGTTTGGTATAAAGCACTTGGTGAATCATACGTTGAACTAGCACTTCAAGCAGCCCGTGATGCAAAGACTGATGTGAAATTGTATCGTAAGCTAAAGTTTTCTTTATACTGATCAAATCAAGATACTAAAGAAATCAAATCATCTCTGTTGATCAAGTTAATGACTACAATACTGAGGGTGTCAATGCGAAATCCGATGCATTATACAAACTAGCAAAGAAAATGAAAGCCAAGAATCTACTCGATGGTGTTGGATTCCAATCTCATTTCACAGTTGGCAAGTTGCCTAAAAGTCAGTGACTTGTCCAATTCCTCTCTTTTCTTTAGAACTGGGTATACTAGGTACCTCAGATATCAACATCATCCTTTCTCAAATATTCCGCCCAAGCCAATATAACTATCCCATCATGACTGAAAACGTCATCTCATTAACTTCAATAACAAGGATTTCCTTGTGCTGGGAATAACCGTCAATTTCCATTTACAAAAATCACTTCTCACTAATTTGATATTGGTCTGATACTGATTGGAATCGTTGTTTGATAGGTTTGAAGCAGAATCTTCAAAGGTTCAGTGATTTAGGTGAGTCAAGATAAGATAAATCTCATGATTGTTTAAAAGCCGGGTTGAATATTCAACACAATCATGAATTCTTCTAACTTGATCTTCATCGATTGTAGGTTTGGATGTTCCCATCACCGAATTGGATATCCGAGTACTTATGCCAGCTACGAAGAGTGATATGGAAACAGAAGTCTCAAATTATAAAACTGTGGTTGAAACTTGCTTATCTGTTGACCGATGCGTGGGTGTTACTATCTGCGGTGTTGGATACAAGGATTCATGGATCCCATCCACATTTGAGGGTCAGTCTACCATCACTCTCCTTATAAAGAAGCGATATCTCAGTACACTGATAGGTCATCATTCTCACTCTTTGCTAAACACTTTTTCAGGGTATGGAAATGCCGTTCTATTCGACGATAATTATAACACAACCGAATCATACTTCACTGTAACCCAAGCCCTTGGCTACAATCAAACGGTTTAAAAATCTTTTTCATATTCCTAATCGTCAAACGAGTTATAGTGGCAAAAGTTTTGTCTGTTATTCACTAAGATCAAATGTATCTACAAACCGCTAGTTTTCCTGCTTCAGCTAAGGACTCTTTCTCATGCTTGTAAAAAATGTGCTCAGAAGCCAAGCAGAGCTTGTGCTTTATTATCTGATGTCACATTTCTAGCAAAGTTAAATTCTGGATCGCAAACCAAGCCTCGTGTAGAAAAATATTTGACGATTCAGAGACTAAGTCTGAGTTGATTGTAAGAGTTCAGTTTCCAAAAAAATTCACAATACTGAACCACTAGTCTCTAATCGGTCGATTTTCAAAGCCAAGCGAAAATCGCGAGGAGTCAGTCCACCTACCGAATGAGTGAAGAGGGTAAGGTGTAATTGATTATAATTATTTAAGTTGACATCAGGATGGTGCTGTAAAGGGAACATCCTGATCAACTCCAATTGGTCTATATAACTTGGAACCGCTACTAGAATGAACTCACATCACACTCGTCGGCAATAGGTCTTAGTTGATCATTCATCCATCCAATAGCTTGTCCCCAAGTTTTAAACTTCGTATCAAATGTTTTTTTCAAAGCCCAACTTTCATTTTCATTGACTTGAATTGGTATCAGTTTCCATCCAGATTTGATCAAACTCAAATTCGATGGTAGATTAAGGATTTCCTCGATTTCCAATCGATTTTTGTAAACTTTGAACTTCTTCTTGGTTTTTTGAATTTCTGAGGATGTTTGTCTCGATCTTTTGCTTGGGTCGAAACTTAACTTTGGAGTGGTAGAAAACCGGTTCAGGTTTGAAGACTTAAATGAGCCAGTCAGTATCTTGAACATGTCTGGATGAATCAATGATACTATAAGAAATGTTAATCACTGCCTCGCCAGTGGTAAACTTCTGTCTCAAACTTCGATGTGAAGTGGACGAACAGATGGCGATCATCGCTGAGGATGATGGCGATGCGCTGGGGTGACACTTGGTGAGTAAACCGCAGACGGTTACATGCACCGGGCTTGTAACTCGGGGCGTGTGTGGAAGATTGAATGGTATCCGCGGGGTTGAAAGCTCTTCGGTAATCACCAATCAGCAATTTTGGCAAATTTCTCAATGCGAATCATTGATTTATGAACGAGTTCTTCAATTACATTGCCTTCCTAGGCATCGGACTAGTGACTGTCACGTACATCTTCCTCAGGTGTTTGAAGAATCAAGATGTCAAGACTATCACAATCGTTGTTTTGGGTGATTTGGGCAGAAGTCCCAGAATGATGAGACATGCTGTTTCATTTGCCGATCACCATTGGTCGGTCAACATCTTGGCATATCCTGGTGAGCGAATTTGCCATATGGCTTTTCTATCAACTTCATTTTCATAGTTTTAAAAAAGAGTTGATCTATCGATTGCTAATGAAATCGGTGGATTGATGCAGGTACTACTCTTCCAAAAAAACTGACAGAACATCCCAAGATTCGAATCTTACCTTTATCTGAACCACCGCGATTCATTTCGGATGATCTTCCAAGACAGCTTTTCGTATTGATAGGTGGTCCTTTGAAAGCGATGTATCTGAGTTTGAACTTGTTGTCTTCACTTTTGCTGCATGCCCAAGACTCTGGTTATGTGATGGTACAAGTTGAGTATATTCAATTGAGTCTCTATTTATATTATAAACATCAAACTAATGCTCGATCTTTTCTTGATAGAATCCGCCAGCCATTCCCACCTTACCAATAGTTCAACTTGCTCGAATTATCCTTGGCTTTAAACTAATCATAGATTGGCATAACACTGCTTACTCCATCCTCACACTTAAATTGGGATCCGATCGACACCCCATGGTGCGAATTGCAGAATTGTTTGTCTGTAGCTTCTTCAGATTGGATTAGGTAGACAAAGAGTATTCTTCTGATTGACCCTTTGAATTAGGATTGAAAAAACCTTTGGTAGAATGGCGCATCTGCATCTTTTTGTCACTGGGGCCGAACGCGTATATCTTTCCAAAACTTGGCAGCTTCAGTGAGTTCATCTTAACCTTTCAGATGTTTTCGTTTTCTCATCATACCATTCGAGACTCTGATAAATGTTATCATTTGGCCAAAGGGGAAAGACTCATGTCTTCTATGATCGGCCCCCACTTGATTTTTGCCGACTAACGGTTGATCAAATCCATCAAGTTGAGTGATTTTTCGTGACTCAAAGCTCTATATTGCTTCTACGACCTTTTGCGAATACTCTTTAGTTGTCCTGATGATCTCGCAGGAGCTGATCTTCTCATTGTACAACTTTAACCGCGACTGCATTCTCTGAAACCGACGAAGTAGTTATGGGAGCGCCTTCCGCTTAGTAGAAACCCTACCGTACTCTCAACCTTCTATCCCTCCGATCGCATCTCGACATGTGAAACACTCGTGACTGTCCAATCGAGAGATGACTCGATTCGTTTTAAGCCCAATCGACCAGCACTGTTAGTGTCATCCACATCCTGGACCCATGATGAAGACTTCAGCATCCTAATCAACGCATTATCCATCTACACAAAATCTAAGAAAAACAACCCCAAACTCCCAGGCGTTCTCTGTCTAATCACTGGCAAAGGCCCATTGAAAGAATTTTACCGTCAAGAGATTGAAAAACGAGACGAGAATGAGAGATGGGGATCAGAAGGAGTGAAGTGTGAATTACTTTGGTTAGATGATGCTGATGATTATAAAAGGTTGTTAGGATCTTGTGATCTTGGTATCAGTTTACATCAGAGTAGTTCAGGCTTAGATCTTCCTATGAAGGTTGTTGATATGTTTGGTTGCGGATTGCCGGTCTGCGCTCGAGATTTTGCATGGTAGGATGATTTCGATTGCGAATCTCTACTTCGCTTCTTGATTGCTTACTGTTTTTTTTGCTTGATGGACATTTGCAGTATATCGGAATTGGTGCAACACAATAAGAATGGGTTAGTATTTGACACGGAATCGGAACTAGCTTCGCAGCTCGAGGTATGTATCTCTACCTTGTATAACATTATTCGGGCTTGTTTTTGATTGTCATTGTTTGATCACTGACCCGATTCTCGATAGGATTTGCTGATCGGGTTCCCCGACAATCAATCAGAGGATTGTCAATTGAGCAAGCTCAGTCGTGGTATTAACTCTACAACCTATGGAGTTAATAAACTACCTTGGTCAAATTGGGATCAAGAATGGGAGCAAAACGTCCTCGAAACTTTACAGTCTGTATAAAGCACATGAAATTAGTTATTGTTTTTTGTTTTTTTTGAAAGGGATTGTTGGTATCAAGATGCGTTTCAAATGTGTGATGATCAGGTTAAGTTACACGAACAGACTTTGATGGTTTTATCTGACTGTGTAAGAAATTGATGGGGATGGGAAGTATTAACAAAAGGGATTCAAATCACTAGCACTATCTTTTAGCTGACTTCACTTCATGATTGTTGAAATGAGTGTCTAAGTTATCGATAAAAATGACTGTCATCTACTTCAGTTTGAGGGTTTACAATTTCCCCTCTTTGGAAGCTTTGTGATATATCCTGCACAGCACTCGAGTTGTGTGATTGGTTGATCAAAGGAGAGAAAGAGGACGTATGCAGAAAACTTGATGAGATTCTAGGTTTGAAGCTATGTCTTGGGGTTAAATTCAAAGTGATCAAATAAGAAGATTTCCTTCGAGAAGATTTCTTCATCAGATCTCACATCTTATTTTCCGTAGTCAATCTCAACCTTCTTTTTCTTCATCTGATCACTCTTTTCATTGTTTCATTGGGGTTTTGAACACCTTTGGTCAAGATCAATTTTCTTTTCTGTTTGTATGTATAAACTTATTCGATCATGTTTTTTCTGTTTGTATGTACAAACTTATTCGATCATGTTTTGTTTGTGGCACTGCTCATTGATATGGTAATCACCACTTTGCGCTTGTATTACAGCTATTCTCAAAATTCGTGTCATGGTGCCAAAAAATTTTGAAATTTTTTCCTGAACCCCACGCCCCAATACAGTCAATACAGGCAGCTCATGGCGTCGTGGACAGCTGGCTTACATTACCCACCCCGCCCCGGTCCTAGCCTCCCCGATCGGTCCACTACTCCGACCGGATTGGATTGTGGGTTTTGTTTGGCCCTACCATACATTCACCCACCAGAACGGCTCATCAGAGTCGCACTAGGCATCCACAACCACCTCGCAAACCACTCGCCTCAACCTCACCTCGATAGGCGGCCAGTTTATTTGGCACCAGCATTCAGTCGGAAACCGAAAGAGCCCACGATATCATACGAACTCATCGCCACCTCCAAAGTGTTCCACACCGGTCATCCACGATGGCCTCTCATTTGGCCACCACCCCCGACCTCTATACTCTCCTTCCGGTGGGCCATCCCTTTGTTTGGTCAACCAACACAATCATTTCTTTCAACCACATTTTGATCATAAGCCCGAGTCGAGATGTTTGGCCAACCAGCGAGGACAAATTCCTCACCCACAAGTCGTTCGCTGGCCAGATTGCCTATGAAAGGCGGTTCTTTCGAACCAGTTCCCTTCCAATCCATCAAGAACGTCAGCCTCACCACACGATTCACATTATGGTCAACAGAAAGTTGTCCCATGTTCCTTCGTAAGTTTTTTTTATCTTTAGCACCTCTTTCTTTGTTTCAAGGTTTCACTGACAGATTTTCTTTTTTCCGTTTAGCTCGGCAGCCGCTGGACGACTCGACGTCATGAGCCGTGTTCTCCGGACTCGCAGCCACCAAGGCCCTTTGGCTACGAGTATGCTTAGGGAACCGTGAGTCATTCCAACTCCCTGTTACGGTTGTGTCGGTTTTCTAAATTATCGGTCATTTTCACTTTTGGATGGTTGTAGGCCTCTCAATAACACCTTCCTCAATACGACTGGTGAGGTGATTGTTACCGAATGCGATCGGCCCACTTTGACCCCCTCGATTGAGCCACCTGCCAGTGGGCCCACTCTCGCAGCCGGATTCCGGCCATCGTCAATCCCGGCGTATGACCCCACCCCTATCCCCAGCTACCCCCCATCTTCTAGCTCATCAATGAACCCTTATATCAATCCGTTTATATTCAATTCCTCTCACTCCCGGTCAAGCACTCCCTCACTCACATCGCACCACGATGGCCACTCGGGCACTCAGTCGGTCGCTAATTTCGGGTCGCCTTTGAAGAGGTCCTCTAGCCTCATGGAGTCAATAGAGACTCCATTAGTTGAGCGGTATAACCATGACTCCGGTGAGCCTGTTTTTCCCGCTTGTTTTTCCTCTATACATCTATATACTGAACATGTATGCTTGTTTGAAATGGACCGGACAGAATCACCTTCAAGCTCATCAATGAACCCGAATGTCAATCCGTTCCATTTCGATACCTCCCGAACCTTGTCGAGGACTTCTTCATGCACTTCGCACATGGATAGCCACTCGGGCACTCCCCCGATCTCTAACTTCGGCTCGCCTCTGAAGAGACCCGCGAGCCTCATGGAGCGGCATGAGCCGCCTCATGCCGATAAGTACAACCATGACTCCCGTCATCTAGAGGATGACAATGGTAAGTTTTTTTTTCCTCGGGATGATCTCCATATACACTTGAGATCGACCTCCCCTAACCGACACATTCAGCAGGGCCCGTCGGACCATTGGCCCAAGGCCCGCTTGACGCAGGTCCCGCTCCCGCTACCTCGGATTTGCACCCCGCCCTCGAAGGTCTTGTTGACGAAGAACGAACGTTCTTGGTCAACTTCAATCTCTGGCAACCTCAAGTTCCCGAAGAACCCACCAAAAAGCGCAAGAAGACTCCAGGTGGGCCCCGCGGGAACGCACGGAAGTCTCCCGCCCTCAAATATGCCAACTTCAACCCGAAACTGCCGACCAGGGTCACTTTGCGACCGAAAACCCTCGCATTCACGGCATTCAAAAGCCTCCTCTTCGCGTCTTGCAACACTAGCCTACCTGGGGTAGACGAAGTATTACAGCGGGCCTGGCTCGATCGAGAACTATCGATTCTAGGCTATATAAATGCCTCTTGCAAACATAAAGGTAATAACAAGGTGACCATCACCAACCCGGCGATCTTTCGAGAATTTGTCATTGCGTCCTTGAACGCGCCTGCCCACACGGTTATGGGCTTCAAAATCATTCACGAGAACCCCTTGAAGACCAATCACGCCAAACGCTCACTAGCTCAGTTTCTCAGAGAACCTGCTGACAACGGTAAGGATAAATCGGACGGTTCTGATGGTGAAGAATCATTGGGCTCTGACGGAGTAAGTTCCCACTGTTCATTCCCAATGAACAGAACCTAAACTGACACAACTTACATATCAGTCTGACATTCTTAGCCCTGGCGAACGCAACCTTCGAACTTTGATGCAACGATTTGAGAAGGACTTCAAAGCAGGCGAGAACGTCACTAGTGTGACGAACCCGAAGGATCCTGGCCAAGTATGCCTCCTCAACACCTCTCGGATTCGTACATGGGCCAATGACTGGGTATGTCCCCAATCTCTCTTTTCCATATCCCTCTTCGCCTTTCCCTGGACACTCATGTCACATTTCTCCTCCCAAACCTGTTCCGGCTGGGATCTCTAGGCCGATGGAGTGAAAGGGGTGGATGAGGTCAACCCACCCATGAAGCGGCCGGAATTCTCTTGGATCAACATTGCCGACTACGAGCGTGAGAAGAACGCACTACTCGGTTTGACTCCCCCGCCTGCGTTGTCCGTTGGATCCACAAGCGGATGCGGTGGTTCAGTCGTCCATCACAATTACTATGGGGCACCTGGGCCAATGCCGGGCGTTTCTGTCCCTACCTCAGGTTTGGCCGCCGGAACTTCACTTCGTTTGTCTCCTCCGCCTCGCGAAGCCGAGATCGACTTCGAAAAGTTCCTAATCTTCGCCGGTATTGGACCTGGAATGGAAACCACTCGGTTGGCCTTGTCAAAGGAAGGTATTCACGACTTCCTTCGTTTATTGGACCGTGGCACTTACACAATCGCTACCTTTCATTCTTGGGGAATCCCGTTCGCTCAAGCGGAGGATATCTTCAAGGCGATTCCCAAGTATAATCATTACCTCAAATCAATCTAAAAGGGTATGACTGCTTTTTAACCCTTTCTTGCGGCGTCTCTCAGCCTTTTTTCCAACTTAACCCCCCCTTTGATCTTGGAAAGAGTAGTCCGAATTGTACCCCCCCTTTGATGTTGGAAAGAGACTCCCGTTTTTTTTTTCCTTAGTCATGTTATCTATCTGTTGTTGCTGGTTGCCACGGCCTCAAAATGTCTTATCCCCTTGAAACGAAATATAAACATACGTACCATTTTGTGCCTTGATCATGAGAGTTCGCCATGTTGAGTTTGCTTGAGGGTGATGTCAATCATCTTGATGTGACCTCATTTGTTGGAATCAAGGGCGGGCGAGCTTATAATGCAAAACACCATGAGATATAGAAAAGTATCTCATGGTGATTATGAGATATTGACCAGTATCTCTTTTTTTTTCTACGCTCTTGACTTACATACAACCATACCATCAATAGAAGATATTATCTCCTATTGATGGTTTATGCATCACTGTGTCTCCTTGTTATGATACTCAAGACTGAGTTAATCCAAGATGAGTCATCATCTTGTTTTTGGAGGCATGATGATGACTCACTGTGAATGACTTTTGTTCGTTCAATGCCACCTATTTAATCTGTCATTATAACATTAGATCCATTGCGGAGACAACATGAGAGACATGGGGAAGAAAAAAGGTACAACAAGGTCTACAACCCAAAGGACAACCAAACAAGAGGCCCCACTACTACAACCAATACCCACAGGCGCTGTATAATCTATGCATGAGGCTACCTGAAAAGATGTTCCAGGTCGTGTCCATGATCAGATCAATTTTATCTTCGGCCGCCGCTTGGAGAAGACTTTGAGTTCTTCGAAAATGCGACTTCAGTACACTGAATGCCTTCTCTATGGGGTTGAAATCGGGTGAATATGGAGGGAGGTATATGATGCGTATACCTCTTTCTTCAGCCAGGTCGGCTACGCGACCTCCCTTGTGAATTCTGGCGTTGTCCATGACCAACACCGAGTTGGCTTGGGGATAGCGGTGCATGACTGGGAACTATCAGACGAATAGTATCAGTCAGGTTAATCATCAGGACGGGCTGAATCACCAGAACACTTACTAGTCGATGTTTCAAGAAGCTTTCGAAATCCGTTCGAAGATAGCTGCCCTCTTGGCAATCGACCGCCAAGACACCACCCCGGAAAATCGCCGGCAGGAGAGAGAAACGTTTCCCCCCACGGCTCCAGGGCACTCTCTTGGTCCGATGTCCCTTTTTGGCTCGGCCGAACTGTCTTTGGAGGAATCGCTCCTGGACAGCGCACTCGTCTACAGAGCAAAAGAGAGGGTCAGTCTGGAAGAGAAGATGGTGGCCGGAAAAAAAAAAACCGACCTAAGAAGACCAGCATGTCAGGTCTCAACGCCCCGATTGCATGTAAGAACCGAGCGCGCTTGGACGGGCTCTGTTGCGGATGCACAGTGCGAGCCTTCTTGAGGGAAAGGTTGAGGCGGTTCTTGAGGTCGCGGGCAACTGTTGATAAGGATATCCATTCGCCAGTTTGCCGATACACCGACTGCCGATACTCATCCAAGTATAAACCAGGATTACCCTCGAGCAGTTCAAGCATGAAGTCTCGGTCCTCGTCCATCATTACAAGCCCCCTGCCGAGTTTGTCGTAATCCTCAGGATTGCGAACCACGGAGGCCGTGCGTCGATAAAGGGAGTGCCATCGTGATATCGTCCGCGCGCTAACCGGTGACTTCAAGATGTTCTGGACCTGTGCGATCGTCTTACCTGCACGGAGGTACTGGACGGCCAAAACCTTGATGCTGACCTCGTACTTGGCAGGGCGCACCCTCATATCTGGAACAACCACATGTTAGCTTGTCAGTTTGGAGGCCAAAGGAAGAAGGATGGGACAAACCTGACGTTATGATTAATGACAGATGGCAGGTGTCGAAGTCGTAAGCGTAAGCCGATGTCGTCGTGGGAAAAGTTTTCTCGTGGGTGTGGAGAAAAATTTTTTCGTGTGGCTGTATCCGTTCCCAATGATTACAACCCGCCCTATCCAGTGCCGGGTTGTAATCTTTGGTGCACGGGGCTCTGCCTCCCACGACGCCACTTCCAGCAGTTTCCAGCCTGTATTGACTGTATTTGGGCGTGGGGTTCAGGAAAAAATCGCAAAAAATTTTGCACCATGGCACAACTTTTGAGAACAGCTGTAAATGGTGATATGATTACATACACAATGTTGGATGACCATTGCCAGGCCATGATTCCAGCCCTTGGTCATCTTGTATGTATGTAAATATCAATTCCAGTGCTATTTCTTGTGAAATTGGATAACTGTTCTCTGTTGATGACAACTCGGGCTAAATGTTATGAGAATGATTGGCACTGACCCTCAAAAACTTGATGAGATCAGATGCTGTCCTGAGCATTTTAAGATTCCAAGGTTTCAGGGCAAGGGTTGAAATGAGTTTTGATGGGTACATAGTGAGAAACGGCCTGACCTGGTCATGGCTCATAGTCATGGTGTTTTGAATGTGTAATTTGATTGAAATTGAAATTGAATTGATGATGGTTGATTTTAGGGCTGAGTGCTGGTTTCGATGTAATAAGCTTAACTAAGCCCCAGCTTATTCCGATGTTCTTGCTCACGGGTTTTTTACTTTACCAAATACAGTTTGGATTCATTTAATTTGATTGAATTTTTTTAATTTTTTTGCCAAAACCGTCACCGAGGTTGTTTTTTTTTCTGATTAATTTTTGAGTGAGAGACTGTATTAGATAAAAAACCAATCGGTCTTCCCTCTGAATTCCTTCTTTCCTTTTCCCTCTTCCTTTCCTTCGTCCTCCATCCATCACTCCTCACGATCAATTCTTATTCAAAAAAAAGACAAAAAAAATATTAAAATCACTTGTCTCTTATCATCATCATTAACAACAAGAACAAAAAAAAATTATTAAAACAAACAAATCACACGTTCGTCAATCTTCATTCTCATCCATATCTCATCTTCCTTTTTCAGTTACATAGCTATCCTTCGATTTCACATCACACCACCACCTTAAGATTTCACTTCCTCATCCTCTTCACTCCACTCATTCAATCATCCTATCTTACCTTCACAATCCATCTTTTCAACTTACTTACCTTCACCTCCCTGCTATCCTTCTCGTTATCAGAAAACAGATATACATATCGTTGAACAAAAGCAAAAAAAAGCTTAAAAAAGACAAAATCGGTCAGGCGAAAGTAAATCATTCACCTTTCACTCAATTTCACTTTGTGTTAGAGTCTTGACCCTGTTCCGTCAGACTTTACTAAACTCGTACTTCGTAAGCCTTCTTGTCCTTTAGCACTTCTCAACGATTGTCCTGAATGGTTGCATCTTTAATCCGGCTTCATCAGGTTGTGCATCAGTCAATCGTCTCTCTCTAATCGACAATCACTAGAAGAAGCTATCTTCTTCTCATCACGCCAGTTGCTCCGATCAGAAACCCCCGGTCCTCGTCATGACTTCCACCGTTGCCGCTTCTATTGCTCAAAGTGAGATCTCTTCTTCAGGGAAGGAGGCTACCCTCGCTAGCATGGCTTCCGAGGTAGCTGCTGCACCCAATGCCTCTGAGGGTACCCCTGTTGTCGCTGCCAATACTCTCACTCCGCCGTCTGCCGCGGCTCCGGCTTTGAACACGCCGTCCGCTCCGTCCTCTGTCTCCACAGCAACTCCCAACGCTAGCCCCGCTAGTCAACCTAATACCTCCCTCTACGTTGGCGAGTTGGACCCTACTGTCACCGAAGCGATGCTTTATGAAATATTCAGCATGATCGGTCCTGTGTCCAGTATCCGTGTTTGTCGTGATGCGGTGACCAGGCGCTCGCTTGGATATGCTTATGTCAATTACTTGAATGCAGCTGATGGTATGTAGTCTTTGGCATCTTGAATTCTACCTCGATCGCATTCACTGACATTTTTAATCAGCTGAACGTGCTTTGGAGCAGCTCAACTACTCCCTCATCAAGAACAAGGCATGCCGAATCATGTGGTCGCAGCGCGATCCTTCTCTTCGTAAGACTGGTCAGGGTAACATTTTCATCAAGAACTTGGATGAAACCATCGACAACAAGGCCCTTCACGATACTTTCGCAGCCTTTGGCGACATATTATCGTGCAAAGTTGCCATGGACTCGACTGGTGCTTCCAAAGGCTACGGTTTTGTTCACTATGTCACTGCCGAATCAGCTGAAGCGGCTATCAAGGGAGTCAACGGTATGCAACTGAACGACAAGGTGGTCTTTGTTGGGATTCACGTTCCTCGACGCGAGCGACAAGCTAAGATCGATGAAGTCAAAGCTCACTTCACCAATCTCTATATCAAGAACTTGCCTACCGAAGTCACTACTGAGGAGCTGAACGAGATGTTCAGCAAGTATGGACCGGTCACCTCTGCCGCTGTCCAGGCTGACGAATCTGGAAAGCATCGTGGATTTGGCTTCGTCAACTATGAGAACCATGAATCGGCGAGCAAGGCTGTCGAGGATCTACACGACAAAGACTACAAGGGCAACATCCTCTATGTTGCTCGAGCTCAAAAGCGTGTTGAGCGTGATGCCGAGCTGAGACGGGCTCATGAGCAGCAAAAGTACGAGACGACACTCAAGTACCAAGGCGTCAATCTCTACATCAAGAACTTGGACGACGAGTACGACGACGAGAAGCTTCAAGCCGAGTTCTTACCTTTTGGTACTATTACATCTTGCAAGGTCATGAAGGACGACAAGGGTGTCTCTCGCGGTTTCGGTTTCGTTTGCTTCTCTGCTCCTGACGAGGCTACCAAAGCTGTTGCCGAGATGAACGGCAAGATGCTTGGATCGAAGCCATTGTACGTTTCCCTCGCTCAGAGGAAAGATGTACGCAAACAACAACTTGAGGCTCAGATGTCCCAGCGAGCTCAGATGCGCAGTCAACAAATTGTGAGTATCATTCACTCGGTTTCTTTCTTCACGTGTGCGCCGTTGCTGAAATGTGACTTGTCTAGGCTGCTGCCGGTATCCCCGGTGCGCCCTACGGTGCCCCACCCAATCAAATGTACTACGGCGGGGCTGCCGCATACCCTCCTCCTGGTCGTGGTATGGCCTATCCTCCGAACGGCATGTCGGCTGGTATGCCCCCTCGTCCCCGTTATGCTCCCCCAGGACAAATGCCACCGATGGGCATGCCTGGCGCACCTCACTATCAACCGCCTCAAGGATACCCTGGCTACCCGGCAGGTGATCCCGCATTCCCTGGAGGCGATCATGTATATCCCGCTGGCGACCCTGGATACCCCGCCGGTGGTCCCGCCCCTCCGGCCGGGTCGATGAGAGGTATGCCTGGAGCGCCTGGTGGGCCAGCCCCTGCTGGATTCCGTGGACCCGGTGGTCCAAATGGTCCTCCGATCGGTCGCAATGGTATGCCACCTGCTGGAGGTATGCGTGGGGCTCCACCTCAATCTCGTGACCCAGCATACCATCAGCCTTCGACCTTATCGGGTCGAGCCACCAGCCACCGCGCGCCAGAGGCTCCACAGACAGGATTGAGCCCGGCTGCCTTGGCCAAGGCGAGCCCAGCCGAACAAAAGCGTTAGTCCTCTAATCTACACCACTGCATCGAGCTTGTCTGACTGACTAAATTGTGCCCACAATCTACAGAAATGCTTGGGGAAGCCCTCTACCCACAAATCGCCGAGAAGCAGCCAGAGAAGGCCGGCAAGATTACTGGGATGATCTTAGAGATCGACAATGCTGAACTACTTCACTTGTTGGAGAACACGACTGCTCTCGATGCCAAGGTTGCAGAGGCTGTCCAAGTCTTGGACGAGTACGAACGCAAGGATGGAAAGACTGATCAATGATCGGATTGATTTCTCATCGTCCCCGGCTTCTCGCTCGAATAACTCGGTCGCACTTTTTCATTGAAGTTTTCCTTATACCATATTTCTTCCACTTGAAACGAAGAAGTACTCTGGAGGTGGGCATTGCGATGGAAGCTACATCTTCTCTTTAGTTTGTCCGCGTCAAGTCATTCGGATAGAGGAGGTTGTTGGGGTCTTGAGAGGTTTTCTTCCCATTTGATTTTCTTTTCTACAATTTCTTCTCCCTTCGTGATACTTTATTGCTTCTTTAATGTCTACCTACGCTCGCTCACACGAACATACTACACAACTATACTTTGTCAAATTGTTCTCTTTGACAGTTTTGTTTGTTTTTGGATAAAAGTCGGGGCTGTGAGGAAATTTTTGGATGATCACTTTGTTTTTTGTGATCTTCATTTAGTAAATAGTTTTAGTTGTCGTGACGCGAAATAGTGAATGATTTCCTTTCCCCTGATCAATTTCCTTCTGCTTCCACCCACTGAGACCTAGGCTGGCCAGTCATGATCACAATGCGCGTTTGCTGAACGCCCACCAGCTAAGATATGCTATGATCGCATCAGATGTATCCCTCGTGCAAATTCATCGTTCCACACTGTCTAACATAATTCTGAGAGTATTTTTGCCCAGTCCAGTCTGTTCAGTCTTCGCAAAAGGTTTAATAGCTTTTTGTAAAATTCGCGTACAGTTGATCCACTCTAGTCACGACCACAGACTGACCGCGGGACTCAAATTCTCAACGGTCCAGTGATATGGTTTTTGAGGGTTTTTTATCCCCCACCCACCTTATTGCATACAAGATTGAAAAAAAAAGAAAAGTAAAGCAGAAGAACAACAACAACAACAAAGAATTTCAAATCAAAGAAGTTACTCACAAAGATTAGTAGCACAAGGAAATTCAGTATGACCAATCAAATGAAACACTACAATGACTCTTCAATTGTAATCAAATTGTTGCAAAAATTGAAACATGCTTGCTCAAATAAATTGATGAGAATGAAAAAAAGTATCAATTATCCAAACCTAGTTTAATTCTTTTTTGGGGTGTCAATTTGTTAAATAAGAAAGAAAAGTTTAAAAAAGTAAGAAAAGATGGAATGAGATGTTAGGGATGAATTTTAGAAGAAGAGGAAGAAGAAGAAGAAAGGGAAGAAAGGAAGGGAAGGAAGAGGAAGTTCTCAGTAAAAGTAAAAAAAAATCAGGTGAAAGATTATAAGTTGAAAATGAGAAGAAGAAGATGTGGAAAAAAAAGAAAACTCAACTTTGTAAAATTTAACTGGGTTCTTGAAATTCCATGGTAAGTATGACATATATTCACTTTTGGGATTAATGCTGAGCATGATATTCATACAAAGTCAATGCATAGTGATGAATGGAACTTGCATTGAGCCAATCTTGCACTGAGCTGATCTCATGTTGAGCTGTGCTTGGGCTGTGTACTAAGGTACTTAAGTAGGAGCTTAAGTATCAACTTGAGTGATCAAACACCTTGGCTAAGGACTTAAGTACTTAAGCTGAGTCCTTAAGTACTTGAGCTGAGTCTGTAAGTACTTGAATCTGAGTCCTTTAGGTACCCTGGCCCAAATATGGGGGTTTGAGAGAAAAAAAAAATTGAAAGAAAATTGGTGGATCAGATTGACTTGCCAAGTCATTTCTGAAACTTACAGCCTATCCTTAACCCACAAATGACTTACAGTCAATCCAAAAAACCTTGTCACGTAATTTTTTTAAAAAACAATTTCACAGCCAATACAGGCTATCTTATAAGCATACTGAGCCTTAAATCAAGATAGGGATATCTTGATTGGGCTTTTGACCATCCACCACCTCCATCACCTCTAGTCCTTTGATATCATCACCACACCACCTTCCTTCCTTTCAATCTTCAATCTCACACAATCATCGCAACATGCCATTTGTCAAATACACTGCCCAACTCAAGGTCATTGCCATCAACAAATTACTTCAAGGTCAAACCATCAGTACTATCAATGCAGAACTTCTCATGAATATTCCAGCAAGATTGTTCTTGCGTTGGAAGAAGCTTTACGACCATACTCACGCTGTTGCCAAGGACCCAGCTACCTTCAAGAAACAAGGTTGTTTGACTGTATACTCAAAGGACAATTGTGATTTCATGGTCGAGCTCATTGACGACAACCCAACCCTTTTCCTGGACAAGATTCAGGAAGCAATGTATGATCATACAGATCTACTCGCGTGTTGACAAACCATAGCAAACAATTTAAAAGAACGCCTTGCCCTTACAATTCACAAAGCCTCCAAGGTTGATCCAAACCAATCACCCAAAATAAGAGCCGCTTATTCAATGCAACTTGCTAGCTAACATCCCTGCCAAATGCCTGGTATGCATGGGTAAGTGTTTGAAACCTTTCTCTATCCGTAATCACTCACTTGGTAACTGAAGATCAAAACTTCATTCTTACTGATCAGATGAGACTGGCCTTCAAACGCAAGATGTGATGTGTGCAAAGGGTCGATCAAAGCAAGGTGAATGACCACCAAAGTTGAAACGGAAGCGTTGCAGACCCCATTACAGCATGCTGGCAGCTGTATGCCAAATGGGGTTGTTAGCAGCCCATTTGAAGATTGGCACTTACAACCGTGAAGACTTCAAGATGTTCCTGAAGCACCTCTTGGTAAGTCTTTCTCTTGCTTCTCATCTGTAATCCGTTCCATGACACTGACTTCATTGGCATCTATGAATTTAGATACCTGTTATGAACAGATACCCAGCTCGCAACTCCGTGTTGGTGCTGGATAACTGCAGTATCCATCATGGAGGAGTGATTGATCAGCTCCGCAATGCAATGGGTATCATCATACAATATTTACCACCTCTCTTTCCGGATTTCAACCCAATTGAGCGGGTCTTCAAGGTCTTCAAAGACAGACTCAGAAGGACCCAAGCTATGGATCATACAGCCAACAAGCTAGGTTGTATGCTTGAGGTGATGAGTGATGTATCCACTAGCTCGTTCATCACAAGCCTTTATTCAACATGTGGATATTTCTAACTGGGTAATCATCATTCACAATCAAAACACTTTCCATTCAAATTTTCATGTTTCTATTCTGAAGCCAAGTCTTGTAGCTTAATCCCAAAATTCAATTGTCTTTATCTATGTCTGAAGAAATGAAAAAGGGTTATCATGCCCATTGTCTGTTGTTTATTGGCTTTTTCATTGAATCAAGTAGAATGGCTGTTATCAACTTGATCATTGATTCAAGCTTGAGTTCAAAATTGGAGAGTTTTATATGTGAGAAATCTCAGCATTCAAAGCTGATACACCTGGGAGGAATCTTGAGTTCAATTGAGTCAAGAATCTAGTCAAGAACTCAAGAGGCCGTTGTCAAAAGTCACAAGATCATGAGCAACTCACTCATACTCTACACAATCTGATAGATGGACCAGTCAATTCTATACAAGTCTCATTGTATAAACTCTCACTTGTCGTGGTATTTAACATACCACATTTGAGCTGGATGTGTGATGTTGTATCTTAACGCATGATGTTGTGTGATGTTATGTTTTATTCAAGATATTAGCTGTGTCTCTCTTCAAGTCATTTAACTTGTCAAGGACTTCTGCTCGATTATCAAGAATATCATTTGCTGAATGAAGAATTGAAATGAAATTAAGAAGGCAAATTATTTACAAATGAGAGCGGTATTGGTTTGCAGTCAGAGCGTGCTAGGATTTCTTTCTTATTTGGGAATAGGTTGTCTGTGACCTGAGTTCATTTGTGTGTTTCTTTCTAAATAATACTCATATATAACCAAGATTTTTGTATGACCTCCTTTCTTCCCTCATCGGAAAGACTTTTCTTTTACTTACTACTTACTCTTCCGCCCTACTCTTTTGCCTACGTACCCTGTTGCTGTGTGCACAGGTTTGTTTCTATTTCTCTCTTTATTACTTTCTCTTCTCTTTACTAACCTTTATGTGCGTGTCAGGTGTGTTACTTTTAGAAGCTCTTTGTAGCTCTTTTGGATTGTTGCTGTTTGCTCACGTTTTACCTGATTACCCCAGGTTAGTATTTATAATTATGATTGGAAAGACTTTTCTTTTAATTACTACTTACTCTTCCGCCCTACTCTTTTGCCTACATACCCTGTTTCTGTGTGCACAGGTGTGTTACTTTTAGAAGCTCTTTGTAGCTCTTTTGGCTTGTTGCCGTTTGCTCACGTTTTACCTGATTACCCCAGGTTGTGCACAGGTGTGCATCCTCATTCGACGGCCAAGTCTCGAGCCTCATCTGCTTCTCTTCCTTCTCATCACTTTGTATGAGCTCTCATGATCTTATGGATCAATTGTGCACAGAATCTTCTTTTTTTATTTCAGAATCAGTCAAACAGTTGATTGCTTGGGTGGGTGGTTAATGATAAGTACAGATTTATTTGGCTACAAGGACTAGAGGAAATTGTTACAAAGATTATTTGAAGTACAATCATGTTTAAATTTGAAACTTATTGATTTCTTTTTTCACGGTTCTTGAGTTTGGTTTGATAGAGGGGGGCTATGTTGTGTAGACAAACTGCAGTTCCAAAAGGAATGCCCAACCCTACAAGGGTTAGGAGATCCATTGAAGCAGAGAGAAATGACTCAAATTTGATGATGTTGAGTTTTTCAAGGAGATCTTGGGTTACTCGGTTGTCTGGTGAAATCTTGGCAAACTTGAGGTAACTTCAAAGTCTGGAACAGGATTTTAAAGTGGTGACTCAGGTCAAAAGTCCGGAATTTGTGAGGTTGATTGAGTGGTCTTGGCAGGGTAAGTTGGTCGCTGAACTGGTTCATGGACCAGTTTGAATCAGAATTTGGGTTGTTTGATTGGTGGCAACATCTTGGTGGCACCATTTGTGCCATCAACCTTGTTCAAAGAGGCAATGTCAGAATACTGGGAATGAAAGGATTGATGGAAGAGAAGAAATTACATACCAAGTCATGCGCCCATATGTCCATCATCGAATGGGACAAGCACACCGCTTTGGTTGAATTTCCTGGGTTAATGCACCCCATGCATTCTCAACCACCAATTGAGACACATTGAAATTCCCTGATGTGTTTCACTCTGGCGTCCTGCCAGACCTTGTCAACACCAATGCCCTGCAACAGAATCAATGGTCAGTAAGTTTCATTGTAACAAGGATGAAGCCTGACTTACCTTCAGGTCCAACTTGTCGACTTTGTTAGGCGCTAAAGAGTCTTGATTACTCTTTAGAGTCGCTTGATCAAGAGCATCCTCCTGTTTGGTTGATAACAGAAGAGTGCAATGATTTGACAATTTAAAAGGAAAATGAAAGGAAAGGAAAGGAAAGGAAAGGAAAGGAAAGGAAAAGAGAGGAAAAGAAAAAAGGCTTACCTTGGACTTTAGACACTTGACTGTCTTTGGATTGTCCATGTAGAGTCTAAATCCAACTTCCTTACCTCTGTTATTGTTCATGGTAGCCTTGAACTGATCAAGGACTGCCTCTGATGCGATGATTTTCAAAGCAGTCTTGAGAAAGTCGCCACAACTGGCAACATAACCCTTGGATGCCAATCGGCCTGTGTGATTGGCATCCCTGATGTTAGAATACAGAAAATTTCAAACTCGTCAAACTAATCCTAACTTAATCATAACTTAACTTGATAATCTCAATACAACTAAACTCAATACAATCAATACACATACTCAAACCTAAAACAATACAAATGTCAAACCTAATTCAATCTCATCAATGTATCACATTCAAATAGAAAAATACCCCATGAACGCCACTTTTACCTCATCAGTTCACTGAATTATAAAGTGGCGTGTAAGTGGATTTCATACTATCTCAAATGACCAATTTATCAAATTATCTTTTCTGATTTCATTACACCTTGTCTAGATACGCTGTTGTTTGTTTATCACCTTCAGTTGTGATCTTTTTCTTTCAGTCTTTGGTGTTCACAGCCACAAGACTTACGCCTGTTTGCTGGCTTATATAAGGTTAGAAACTTTGTTATATGAAATGAATTAATAATCAGTTCACTGAAGTATAAAGTGGTGTATACACTGTTGTTTGTTTATCACCTTCAGGTGTGATCTTTTTCTTTCAGTCTTTGGTGTTCAGAGCCACAAGACTTACGCCTGTTTGCTGGCTTATATAAGTTCACCATATAGGTGACTCAAGTTTCATTAGATTCTTGCAGGTGAAAATGTGTGGAAGTAGTCCTGTCCCTTGACTTGAGTGTTGCCCATGGCGACAAATCTTGCTTTGTACTGGAATCGATCAATCAGATCAGATGTAGGCATGATGGGTTTCTTTCTGAACAGCCAGAGTCCTCTTATAACGTTGGATGATTCCGGCCAATCGACCAGTATCCAAACCTTCTTGTCCTCCATGGCTTGAATCTCCTTTTTACAAGCTGTCAGCCACTTTGTGCCCTCACCACTATTTACTGCCTTAGAGAAAGAGCAGGGAATGTCTTCTGAGTTAGTTACCGCATTGCAGTTAGGTAAACCACAGTCAAACATCTGAGAAGATTCCCAAGCAGTGTTCAATGCTGAGGGTTCAATGTCATCACACGTAGCCGTTGCTGAGTATTTAATGATCTGTTTTGCTCTAGCTGATTGTCTGGGAGGTGCCAGGATTTGAGAAGTTTGATCATTGACAAGCAAGTCATTGGCAGAGGAGACAGGTTCAGAATGTACTTCCAAGCCAACTGATGGCACATCACCAATTCCTTCAAAGTGTTCATCATCACTATCATGATCAAAGAATGTCACATTGAGACTTGATCCTGTGGATGAAGACGTTGAGTTTGGAGCAATGACAGAGATCTTATCTAGGAATGGAAAAGAGTTTTTGTTGAAGGTTGCATGGTGAGTTATGATAATCTTTTGTGCCTTCAGATCATAGAGGTGATAGTTGAAATTGTCTTCATCAAACCCCACAAGGGCTCCGCAAGAGCTCACCGCATTGAACTTTGATCCTTATGTTTCTTTTCTGATGAGTGAGTAGGCTAAACATCCAAAAACTCTCAAGTGATTAAATGATGGTTTACAATAATGCCATGCCTCAAAAGGAGTTTTGTTGTCACACAAAGAAGCAGTGACAGTTTGGTTTGTAAGAAACACAGCAGTTTGACAGGCTTGTACCCAAAAGCAAAGCGGAGCTCCAGATTCAAGCATCATGGACCTAGTCTTTGTGCTGATAGTGTGGTTCCCGCATTCTGATACGCTGGTTTCCTCTGGACTGTGTGCGGCGGTGAGATGAAGAGTAATGCCACAATCACAAAGTTCAGTACCCAAGAGATCATTGACAAATTCACCTCCTCTGTCTAGGGTGAACTGTTTAAGCAATTTGCAGGTCTGTTGCTCAGCTAGTGCTATGTATGATTTGAAAACATTGAAGACTTCTTCTTTTGATTTTATTTGCATGAAGTAGATGTCGCGAAAAGAGGAGTAGTCATCACAGAATAACACATAATACATTTCATTCTTCAATCCTTTTACTCTAATAATACCACTGAGGTCTACATGGGCATTTTCCAAATGACAAACTGATCTTGGTCTGGTGGAGGAATGAGGAATTTTGGTATTTTTAGTGGTATTTTTAGAAAGGGAACAAATATCACAGTCTTCCAGTTTGGTGAGATCATCACTTAAGCCATTGACACTTTTATGCTTGCACATGATTTTCAGATAGCGGTGACTTAGATGCCCTAGACGTCAATGTTGCAAACAAGAGACATCTTCAGTCAAGATTAAGGAGGCACTCGAGTTGAGGATTGGACTCACCGGTCTGAGTGAGACATACATGAGATTGTTTGATGCAAACACTCCGTTGAAAAGAGCTTCCCCTTCAAAAACAAGAGAGAAACAATTTGGGTTGTTTGGATGAATCAGGACTTCTACACCCTTTTGAAGCATTGCACCACCAGCCAAGAGGGTTTGAGCCAGTTCAGGAACGTAAAGGCTGTTATTTAATTCAAACATTTTGCCAACCAGACTTTAATTGAACAGTTCCAGTGGAGTGAACGCCCAGGGAGGCATCCCCTCCTGCAAGCTTGAGTCTTTTGTATGAGTCATCAATCTTGACCAGAGAGGTTGAACCAAACAGTCTGTCATTCTTGAACATATGATGAGTGGCACCAGTGTTACCAAACAGTCTGTCATTCTTGAACATATGATGAGTGGCACCAGTGTTGTACAGGGCCCAGTGACCACCGCTCTTGCTGACTATGTTAGCGGCGGGAGTATCCTCATCAAAGACTGTGTGCAAAGCTTCAAAAGTGGATGAAGCTGAAGCCAAGGCTGATATTTTGTCACCAATGAGATACGCATAAAGAGAAGCAAAAGGATTGCTGGAGGCGACTGCAGGATTGGCTGAGGGCAAGGATAACTGCCTAATACCACTAATACCAGCACTCTGAGAAGTGTTACAAAAACAATTAGATTGATTTCCGTTTCTCTTTGCTTCCATCTGAGCAATCCACAGGTCCCTTGCAGCACAATTTCCAGGCTTGTCACAGCACTTGTCAGCACTGTGAGTCGTTGAGATACACCAAGTTTCTGTGCATTTGGGTCTGAACCGACGAGAGTTACCACCCCCGGATTGAATACCCCCTCCAGAATGAGCCGCAGATGATGAGTAATTTGTCTGACTGGCTTTGATAATAGCAGGAGTTGTGAAACCACCATTCCGGGGCTCATAGTCAATTAGATACTGGACAACTCCTTCCCTAGTAAGGGGTACAACATGAGAGTAAATGTTCTCAGGGACATTTTCAGTGATTTGTGATTGAACAGTCTTGATGAGCTTTCTAGCGTCTGAGGCAGTTGTAATCTGACCTTTGTACTTAATGAAATCGGCTATGAGATTATTGAACTTATTGCAGTGGACTTTGAATGAGTTGGTGTTCAAAATTTTCATGTCACTAATAGTATCTTCAATTGTCTGTAAGCCAGATTCCAAAATTTTCTGATGATGATTTTTGAGGAAACTCCAAATCAGAGATGGTTTGTACACTACGTCATCTTCATCATCACTATCACCATCAGCCCCTTTGTCTTCAACAGGATCCTTATTATTTTGCAGCTTCAACATCGTTTGACAACACGTCTTGTTTTGGTTGTCCATAAGACTTAACATCCACATTGAGACAACTGATTTCACCTTCATGTGTTGATCATTAGACAGACTAGGAGCTCTGAAATCAATTCTGGTGATGTACTTGTGATAGTCAATGGCTATAAGTACTCGTCTGATCTCTAGGGCCCATTCTGGGAAGTTACCATCAGATAGCTTGTTGTCGATGTTGTATTTGGACAGAATAGAAGTGAGTTTCTGTACAAATTGCTGAATAGGAGTTCCAAAGATCTTGGATTCATCATTATCAGTCATAATTGATGGTGGAGTAGTGGATTCTTGTGATTTAGAAGCTAACTTGGAAGTAACTGAGGATGAAGGAGGTTTCTGAGACAGCAATGATGGATTTGATGATTTATTCAGAGTTTTTGAGGTGACAGTCTTATTGGAAGAGTCAGATGTTGAACCAGGGTCAGTACGATCGTTGTTCTCGGCGTCAGTGAATACCGGTTCAGGCAATGACATAGACTAGTTCTTGCGAGTTCTTAAAGTAGATACGATTTCGAGTCGTAGTGACTCTTGCTACCATGAAATGAATTGATGCAGAGTGAAACTCAAACGTGAAGATTCTAGGCGGAAAAGTTCAACGCCTTACCTGGACAGACAGGTGTTGGTGAGAGTTTTAAGAGAACTCAAACGTGAAGATTCTAGGCGGAAAAGTTCAACGCCTTACCTGCAAAAAGCAGGGAGTGAGAGATGTGGTAGGAAAGAATCTAACACGAGAGGATGAGTACAAGTCTAGGTAAACAAATTAATGAAAAGATATAGTAAGAGAAATTGCTTACTCTAAGCTTCCAGTTTCCACACGGTGAGGAAAGTGGAAAACTGGAGCTTGAGAGCTGATTGTTATATAACATAGAAACACACTTCAGACCAAAAAAAGATTTAACACAATGGACATGTTCAAATGCCCAACATCTAATTAACCAAGAAAACAAAGCATGGATGAAAATATGCGACTGCCTCCACCAACACCTACACAAATGACCAATCACATTGCCCAGTACACTCGTGATGGACTTGACCAAAAGCAGCAGCTTCATTCTATCATAACAACTAAAAATTTGGTGTCTGCACTATCTTTTCTATAATTTTGACTTTCATGAAAAATTGGTGGGTGTTGAAAAAAGTGAAAAATGGAGAGAAAACATAGCTTGATTAAAATCTTATCTTCAAATTCTGTGGTGAGTGATGAAGCGTGAAATGATATCAACTTCAAAAGCTTTTCTGCATCCAAAATCCTCATCATCAGTGATATATTGATACATTGAGTTTGTCAAAAAAAGCCTTTCAAAACAGGCATTGGCTGATTCATCATTGCAAAGTGTCTCAATATCACTATTCTCAGACTCTTTTCCTTCTTCAGGCTGCTGTTCTTACTCACCATGACTTCCATTACCAAATTCATGAATATGATTGATGTCTTGATCATTTTGTTTGGGACTTTGAGGTGGGATATCTGTGGCCACAGGTGAAAGATTTACGGAGATTGGTGGAGATTGGTGGCAAAGACCAAAAGCTAACCTGCACATGCCCACTTCAAAAATCAGTCTAATTGTTGTGCCCCAGACAGAGTCAAAAGGCATGGCCATTGTGCCCACCACGTGAGATGCAGTACATGCAATTCAGTTTTTTGGACTGAGTGTTGTGGTGAGAAGGTGCCAGGACATGATAAGAAAGATCCGAGGACTGAACCCGAATTATTGTAATCACTCTCATTGCTTGGTTGATTGTGAACAACTTTCTGATATTGGTTGAACCTTTGCTCATACCAATACTACCACTATGTCCAATTGTCTCATAGTCTATCGTCCCTTGATGACGTACAGAGCTTCAACCAATCTAAAGCTGACTGTCTCACGTATCCGATCATCAAATCACAACCCAACCAGCTTTAGCTTCCACGAGGTTTCGTTATTGAGATCGTCTCACATTCGGCAATTTGCAAACCAATCAACAGATATCCCGCCTGTGCCTTCCTATGTTCGCTCAAGCACTTTACTCCAACAGTTTCACCTTACTTGGTTGGATCAATACATCAAACATTCATCTTCATCGTCAGTCATCACACCGATTGACAAGCTGGTTGAGCAAGCTCGCCGGAACGATAGGAGCCAATTAGATCCTTGTTCGTTGAAGTATGAGCCGTACCCAACTTCAGATAGAAAGGTGGATATCACTAGAAGCGCGATTAGTCCGTTCTGGGACAGAGAAGATGAATTGCGCAAGACAATCGAACAAGTTGAACGAAATGAGTCACCGCGAGTAGTCGATCAAAACCTTGACAAACCAGATGGTGATGGTATTGTCTCAATTACCTACATCATTTCTAACAATTCATCTCATCTGAGGACAACAGTCAACCAGAGAATGGCTCCAGATTTCAATCAAACTATTACTTGCTCTGGATTCGCAATTCAAGCTGATGATTCAGCTGATGTATTAATCGTGACTTGCGCTCATACACTTTGGCAGATCTCTGATCGACTTAGTGCTATTGGTATTGGAAATAGTGAAGGCGGGAAGCACGCGATCTCGGCTGGTCTGGTGATGTCCAGTTCAGGAGGGATCTATGTGATTGACGAAGTGATTAGTGCTCTGATTGACTCTGATATTTTGATCTTACGACTACGCCAAGTTCAACTCGAGGAAGGGCCGATTGCAAAACTTCGTACTTTACCTATCAGTCCCTATCCATGCCCTGAGCAGGCATCAGTCTGGATGTACCAGGCCTTTCAAGATTCGCGGCTCGGTAGGCCTCGCTGGGAGCCAACACAGGTCATCGAGTACAAAGATGTCATGGGGATTGCGGCACAAGTGAGTCAACTGGTCTGGAAGCATGTGATGAGGTACTTGGCTCAAATGCATGTGGGGTCTCACACCGCTTGATAAACTCAGCCCGGCACATACGATGATCTGGCCACTTTCAGTTTTGAAGCAATTCCTGTTGCTGGCTCGTCTGGTGGACCAGTGATTGACGAGCAAGGTGCAGTTGTAGGACTGGTTCGCGGACATCAGGCTAGTTATGGTGAACGAACAAGTCGTGGGTTTGCTACGGTATCTGAGAAAATATGGGAGGTATTTCGCCTTCCTGGCCTCTTGACTCGTTCGTAGCGCAATGCAGAGGAAATGTACATACGTGATTGACATTAACAAGTGATGCGAAGGGAGTGGCTCGTAGTTGCAACATTTTTTTGTATTCATCTGTAATGCTCACCTCATGAGACATCAATTTTGATCATGTCTAAATCTGAACAAGAAGTTGAAAAACGCAATAGTTCACATAGCAAGCTAAAAGAATGCCTTCTAGAAAGCGAGAGTGGACAAGTTTGATCCAGAACTTCAGATAAAGTAAACAATGAGAGACTGTCCAATTCGACCTCAAGAGCAGCGCGAAGCTAAAGAAGTCAGAAATTTAGAAAAAGAATTAATGACTTGGAGCCACTCAAGATCGAGTTGGAGTGGTTTAAAACCAGATTGTTTTTGGAGTCCAGTTGGACCACCTCTACACCGATAGCGCCCAGCAAGTCAGAGAAAATCTGATACAAAAATTGTATCAAACGACATAGTGAGCGACTCGATCGGGTTCCGTCTAGAGAGGTGTTGTTTGACAAGGGAAAAAAGCGAACGGTGGGCAGTAGAGTAAGGTATTTATATGGAATGAGCTGAGACTGCGCCGTAGTGAGGCCTGGCAAGACTGTGGTAGAGTCACGTGATCGATCGGCTTCCATTTGTCTTTGTCGTCCGAGGAACGAGACTCTCGACTCTCTGCAATGCTCCACCCGAGTCCAGCCAGTCGATTCTTTGGTCTTTTGACAGCTACTCTCTCTCTCTCGTCAACAGCTCCGTGATACAATCAAAGCCTCAGATCTATCTAACTCATTATAATGGCCTATTGGATGATACTCCAAGTAAATCCTTGAAGTTCTGGCTCCCTAAAGATACACTGTGTAAAAAGATTGATCATGGCTACCCGTGTTGGCTGAAAACTTTCGAATCCTTCATTTGATGAAGAGATCTGAGCTTTGAGCGCCATACTCATCTCGCTAGTGGCTTTGGTACAGGGTTCGTAAAATCAAAAGGAAAACGTGGATAAACAATGCACATAAAAGGAGAACAGTAGAAAAGGGAAAAAAACGGAAAACATTATAACTCTTGTATATGACTTCTATTGTGGAATTGTAAATAAAATTTAGACTTTTTAAAAATTCAAAGAATACATATATAGTAGGTGATGTGAAATCGAGGTTGAGTTTGATTTTCTAAGACAATACGATTCGATATATTTACACATTTATAAACACCGGAAGAAAGGGAAAAAAATCACCCTGAAGTTTTATACCATCACCAAGCTTGTTGGAATTTTATAAATGAGCTTTCATTGATAATTTTGAGTTCAGAAAAATGTCTTTTTTCCTCATTCCATAGCTTTATCATATCACTTAAGGGTATCTCGAAGAGAGGCTAAGGTGTTGAATTTTTCAATTCTTTTGGCTTTAAATTGACTCGCAAACAGTACTATCTCAATTGCTGCAGTGGACAGCATATTGGCGCCACAGAAGGCTATCACTCCAGAATAGGGGCTCGAAAATCCGCTTCTTGGTGTGGTCAAACTGTCTTTGCGCAAAAGAGATGATGAGATGGGTCCAGCAAGAATATTGGCTATCCCTCGAGTTGCGGAGAGTATACTATAGATGGATAGTGTCATTCTCTGATCGACTGACATACAGATCGTAAATTTCTCAGTGCTCATCTTGGAAGTTGGATGTTAGAAGGTCCTCTCACCTTTCCATTCTTTTATCACCGCAAAGTAGAGACTTGTCCAAGAACCCGAAGTTCCACCGAAGATGATTGAAAATATGATCAAATCATTCATGCTAAAAGTCTCTGCACCCCAAAGGAATACGATAGAGATGGCTGCCACGAGACTAGTGGCTCCACCAATGAGGTGAGTGGAGAAATGATCGGAAAGAGTTCCAAAGACAAGTCTGGAAAAAATGTTTGCGACTGAATTTACCTACTTGTCAGTTTACTGTATCCTCAGAGTGTATCACGAAGGAACGTACTGTTCAAGGCTGCTAGAAGTGTGGTTCCGGAGGTAGTCGAAAGCCCTTGCGAGTGGGCATAATCTAGGTGGTTTTGATGTATGACAAAAATCAGGATGGTTTACTGAGTGTTATGGTGATTCATCCGATTTCAGATACTTACTGGGAAGATAGAGCGAGGGAAGGAAGTAGGAAAATGCTTGGAATATATTTGCGGCCACGAAAAGCCAAAGGGCGCCTGCTTTAAGCGCACTCCAATCCCCGATCGTTTGCCGTATATCGTCGTCATTGTTCTTGTCAATCCTTGGGGAAGGATATGGGGGTTTTACGAGATACAAGGATACAAAAACAGCGACGGTGATGATGATGGTCTAGATTTTGGTCTTTAGTTTTCCGTTTCCGCCGACTTTTGGAGTGAAACGCGCAGACTTACAAGGTATGCGAGAGCCATCGTGACCCCGCACTTTGCCAACAACTTTTCTATGATGAACGGAAATAACAATCCACCCACCCCGTTTCCTAGAGATAGAAGTCCCTAGGATCAATCTTTGGTCTGGATTTGATTACAGACACCGGTGATCTCGAAGAAAAAATGTGACGAACCTGAGAAAACGATGCCATTGGCCAAGCCTGGACGCTCAGGAAACCATTCGGGGAGGTAGGTCAGCTGGCGGGCACAGATGGGAGACGTTCAAGTCATTTAAAATTGAGCCATATGTTTCTCTAAAAGATAGCGCTACAACAGGATCACTTACAGCTGGATAATATATTGCAACTCCTCCTAACCCATAGCCAATACCCAACGTGAGAAGAACATGAACACTCTGAATGATCAAAATGACAAAAATGTAAGTTTTTCCCCGTACAAAGAGCTACTGCGCCAGATTGTGGAGCCTAATAGTTTCTGAGGCTATAAGGATGAAAGGCAAGGTTTCAAATCCTTACATGGGTTGAGAAGCAGGAGAGCATCAGACTGATCGTTGTGAATCCCACTCCAAGATACATCGTCTGGGTTTTGACATGTGGAAAGCGGTTCAGGACAGCTGAGACGATTGGTACTATGAATTGATTTAGCCATCAGCATCAAGAAAGTACACACACAAAGCTGGAGCAATTCCTCAAGCGTACTAAGAAGAGCCAGCAAGCCTGTGTTCACCGTCCCGACAAGCGGGAGGATGAAATTTGCACTAGCCTCATTGGCGAAGCGTGTATGAAGATAATAGTCAAGCAAGACTCCATACGAGCCTGCGAACCCCTGTGTCGGAACAAACCGCCCATATCAACAATTATAGTTACCCTTCATTTGCGTTCTTTAAGCCAGAAGCCAAGATTAGGAAACTCACCCATATCGTTGTTTCTAGTATGAACATTCCAGCCAGATAAGCCCAAGCGCCCCAACGGATTGTCACCCGGCGTCCATTAGAATTGGATTCAAGTATGACAGAATCTGCATTGCGGACAGAGGATCCTGAGTTTGGCTCTTCGGAACCATCGTCGGAATTTCTTTGGGCATCGGAGAGGATTTTTGAGTCTGTATGAGATTCCTGAGCTACGAAAAGCCTGTCACGTTCACCAAATGAAGCAACATATAATTAGCTCAATTCTACTTTGGTGAGGAAGCTCGCGACCTCATACCCAACAGAATTTGGTGATGAGATATCTTTGTATTCGACCTTCGAGTTCGGAATAATCGGAATACGTCCGACGAGCTCACACGGCCCTTTGACCTCATCGTCATTGCAATCACTCGTAACCCGAGGACATTTTTCCATCACTTTGAGGTTGATGTACGAAGAAAAGATTGAATGACCACAACTAAATTAGAAAAATATGCGACAAACACTGGGGTGATCGTAGATGAGAGCTACAGGAGTATAGAACTGTCACCAGGACTTATATACCAACCGGGTACATTATTATTCGATGGTGTAATTGATCTCCTCAATCCTTCTGCAACGTCTCGAGAAAATAAATAGCGTAAGTTTTGGATTATTTTTTTTGGCTCTAGTCAAAAGAGGTCTAGCCCTGGGATTAGACGCGATGATGTGGTATACACGGCTTTCTGCCTATGATCTTCATGAATCAAAACAAGGTTATTTTTCTATCCTCTTGAAAAACGAGCCACATTCATGTAAGCGGAGATTCCAATTGATTAGTCTCTACTAGACGTCATGAACATCATCGATCACACGCAATTCGCAAAGGGGTTCTTGATGATGAATGACATCTTACTCGATCATTAACTTGAAAGTGGACTAAGGGAGTGCCCCTGCTCCAACACCATGAAACAGGGTAACGGCATCGATGTTCTACGTATTATGCGATGATCAAGCCGGGTTAATCTTTCTCTCCACAAAATTTGGAAAGTGTACAATGTGAGGGACCATGCTGTAATGACTGAAGAAACTACATGGGTCTGTCGCAGAGAATGCCGCGCTGAGTCAAAAAGTGCTCATACATGGTTTCGTGAAGATTGAGACGGGCTTCTCTAGCTGCGGCATAGAAAGCAGGTGGGGATGTGTTTATTATTCACGGGAAGTGATGAGGACCATGTCCGAGGGTCACTAGTTCTCATCCTGTTCAACTCCAGTGTCTGATACAATCTTGTCGGTTCAGGAGCTTGGCGTGGAATCGTAGGGGGCGAGTGGACGAGACAAATTGGAAGTCGAGAGATGGACGATGAAAGAAGTCGGATCTTTCTTGCCGATGTAGCTCCACACTTCGCCTTGAAAAAATTCAATGCACCTTATCCTCGCTCAATCTCCCCGGGATGTCGCATTCATTAATTGATCTCCGCTATCATTGTCCACTTATAGAAACTTACCGAACTTGACACACCACCATCAATACAATCTTTCAATTCCGAACCACTCAAGACTAATATGCACACTGGAAGTCTGAAGGTGATCTCGATTTGTCAGCAGAAGTGAAAGATCAGGAAAACTTGGAAAAACAAAAAGAGCCGAAAAGATTTGAAAGATGACCAGAGAGTCTCCTTAAAACCTTAAGTACGATGTTCCAGTGTATGCGCTTCTAGGGTGTGTCTATCAAGACCATGCCACTTTATATGTGGATTTTTGATGATGTCACAATGCACATACAAGCAGACTTATTTTAGAGCATAACTTGTAGTTTTGACTACAATTTAGTTTCACAAAGAAGACCATATTTTTGTACGAAAGAGTATTTTGAAAATTCAAGTTGATTTTATTTATTCTTTTCGATTTACTCAGACAAAGTGATCTTGAAAACTAGTCTAGGTTAAAATCCAAAATATTGCACTTATATATATATAGTCTTGAAGCTTGAGTATAAACTTTCAAAAAAAATATTCTTGAAGATGAACACTACTTTTCTACTAACATAGCTCAAATTCTTTTTTTTTCATCACAACAGAGAGATTTCCAGAATGTCAAAATTTGAGCGGATAAAAAAGCCTAATTTTTGCGCTTCTTTCTGATTCTGGAAATCGATGTGAGAAAATTTCAGAAAGGTGAAACTTGTATACCCTAGATGTATACTTTTCACCTGAACATCACTGCTTCATCTTGTAAAGCATACAAGATACGGACAGGGTTATTTGAAGCAGTTTGAACATCAAACATTGATATTTGCTCAAACTTTCAAAGCATCTCAAGATATTGAAGAAAGACACACACAACTGTATCACAATCCGCTCTTCAGAGTCAGAACTTCCTACACTTTGCATCGAGTCAATAAAGACCACATATCTGATTTTCACCCCTAAGATATCAGCAAACAAATGAAGAAAAGATGAGCAAACAGATTTCTTTTAAATTGTCTCATTGTCCTTAACCAAACCATTCAAAACTATTCATCAAATCCTGACACCTTACAAATCCAACTTGACCCCAATCATCAATTAAATACCCACACAATCTATAAACAAAAAAAACAAGGCAACCAATATCCAACTACATCATGAGCAAAAAAAAACAACACAACCCATACCCAATTTGATCACAAGTCAGGTTTTGCATGTTTGTTGTAAAGAAAAAGGGGAAAAACTACACAAAAAGATAGTCAAAGATTTTATGTAAAGAAGATAGGTCAGCGAATCTAATAAAAAAAGGGGGGCAAACATACATATCACACACACACAAACGAGTACCTCAAAGGGTTCTATTAAAGCTTGAAAAGATGTATGAGACCAAGCATCAGGAAGAATGAGAGTAGAGGATCGAGAAATATACAGAGGGATCTAGCGAGCGAATCAAATACAAAACCAAAAGAACAAAGAAGAGAAAAAGTTGAACAGTACCACGCTCAGACTTATATTTTCTAGATCAATCCTTCAAAACATACACTCCAAGACCCCATCTTCAGTCTTTCCATTATTCATCATCCCATCCATTCCTCTTAACATCTCTGCAGTCTTCCCACCTTTAAAAGTAAATCCTACCCAAACCCCTCTACCGAATTTCTCGTCTTTTTCTTTAACGGCTTCTACTGCTCTAGCCTTTTCAAAGACTTCTCCATACTTTTTCATCTCTTCTGGGTTCCCGAAATCATCGAAATAACCAGCACTTGAAACGAAGAAGAAACCAATTACTTTGCATCAGTTCATCTTTCCTTTAGTGAGTCAAGATTGAAGAAGAAAAAACTTACTCAATTTCAGAATCTAATGCAGGTACAAATGGAGCAGGCGTCTTTCTCATATCATCCCAATTAACTCCATTAAAGAATTGTAAACTACGAACGGCTTCAAGTGAAGCTAATCTTTTATCTCTCGAATTAATCAAAGCTGCAATCGCAGACCAAGCTGGATCTGAAAGATTGAAGATCAAATCTTCTGGTCTATCATAATGTGGTCGTCTCAAGGCTCTAGACCAATTCTTTAAATTAGCCCAGGTTTCTTCTGGACAAGCTCCGGCGAAGGGAGCATAACCTGATAAGAATTCGAACAAGATACATCCTAATGACCAACTTTTGGGATCGATTTGAGAAATTGAGGTTGGATTTGAGTTAGCTAAAAGGTCTCAAAGATCATAAGTAGATGCGAATGACTCAACTAGTCAACTGAGAAACTATAACTTTGACCTTTGAGAACTTCAATAGCCATATAATCTGGGCTACCAACGATCGAGTCAGCATATCTGGGATCTTGAAGTCTCATAGTCTTGTATACCGTTTTCATCTCCACAGTCGAACGCCATAGTTGTAAATCTTCCTCCTTAGCTTCATCTAATCTATGTTTCAAACTTTCAATCTTACCAGGGTTAAGAGAACCAGCAGCGAGACCGAAGTCGGTAAGTTTGATATGACCAGTTGAATCGATTAAAAAGTTTTCAGGTTTAAGATCCCGATGAATATATCCTAACTTATGTAATGCATCTACTGCGATAAACATCTCTGCTGAATAGAATCTTGCATGTTCTTCTTTCAATACACCTGAATTATTCAATAACGTTCTCACATCCCCACCTGGTACGAATTCCATTGCAAGATAAATATGAGCCGGATCTTGAAATGCATAAAGTAATTTAACGAGCCAATCTGATTTAGAAGTAGCCGTTAAGATATCACGTTCAGTTAATACATGTCGAATCTCATCCATCTTTAAAAGTGTTTTTTTCTTCATCTTCTTTAATGCGACCACTTCTTTTGAAAGTTTATGACGAGCTAGATAAACTTCACCATAACCACCTTGACCGACTTGAACGATAATATGAAACGAATCAAGTTTAAGTTTCGTTCGTCTCTTACGTAACAAAACTCGTTCTCTTCCACAATAAGAACGCCATTCGCTACCTGCTGTTACTGGATCTTGATTTGGATCAGTTGAAGTTGATCGAAAGAGTGCAAGTCGTTTCTTCCTTCCATTGAGATAAGTCAATAGATCGAAATCTAAAAAGAGAAAAGATAATTTAGATGAAGACTTGAAAAGAAGAAGATGATTTTGAAAGATATCAAAGAGATCATCAAGCAGGAACCCACAATAATCATAGAAATAGAGTTGTGCAACATTGGCTTTACGTTGAACTTCAGGGTTTGATAAGACAGCAGATTCCCAAGCACGAAATCCTTGACCTTTTCTCCAACTCACTAAACCTCCATCACCTCTAACGTCAGACATGAAACCGGCTCCATCGTTCATATAAGGACCCATACCAGGACCTGAGGTAGCAGCTAAGAGTTCAGACATGGTCGGTTCATGATTAGAAGCTGGCACAGGTTTTGGATAATTGTTGTATGGGTTCATGTTGAGTTTAAGTTGAGATGAGTTTGATTTTTGGGGTTGATTGATTGCTGAGTTAGAAGAAGTAGCTTGTGGGGTGGTGAGTGATGGATTGCTATTAGATTCTAAGATATGAGGAGATATCATTTCTATCTTCAAATCGATCTTAACTTCTTCTTACTCCTCATCTCGGTCTGGCTCAAGCGCGTTGGGCTGACTCGGGTCGGATCCGGGTAAGCTCTCATTTATATCAAATTTGACTGCGTTGAATGTTGTGTATCGAGCTCGATTGAAGCGTGAGTGCGCTTCGAATTTAAACCTGATGGAGAAATCGTGACTGTGAGACAATTAGAATATCTCGATGATGGTCAAGAAGCAAGACTCCAATCACCACTTATATGATTGCCTACATGAGATGTACTCATATTATTACAAAGAATCAATAAACGATAGCTTGATGAGAAACACACAGATCCATGAGCACAACAAGTTGAGCTGAGCTGAGCAAGTTAGCATCAAGATGAGTGAGGAGTAGGATATAATAGGTTGATGATGATGATGGTGAGCAAGGAATTGGGAATTCAAACGCGTCGCGGTCTATCTGAAAGTGATCATCACTCGGTCCCATCCGACGGGATATGCTCCATTCTGACGACGGGGCCATCTCGGCATCTGGGTTTCCAGAACTCAGCATTTATCAACTTCAACGCTTCCAGATCGACTCCCGATCACGTACGATCATCATCAGCATGAGTTTCTGGGACCCGAATGGAACTTCAGTTGTGTTTAGTGAACTACTGAGCGTAGAAGAGATTCGAAAATGTAACACAGTCAGTCGATATTCTCAATTCATTCAAATCTAAATCAATCAAATCCTAACTTTAAACTCTTTCAACCATCAAATAGCGCTCTCAAATTGATGGTTCAATCGCAGGTCTCGTCTCTGGTCTTTCTACTTCTATCCTCATTTCACGTCTACCTAGAAAATTATCACCAAATCAGAATGCTTTATTAACTTTCGGGTCAGCCTTCTTTCTATTTCAAAAAAAAGAGTTTATCTCAGTAACTTTCAAATCAAGATCGGTTTCATTTTAACATTCAGAGTAGGTATCATCACCGCATATTATTACTCCAAGATCTCACTCAAATCGAATCTAGACCGTTGTGAGAAACAAAAAAGGATATTAGAACACGGTGCTTTAGAAACGAATGCAAACTTCTCTCGTCATGACTCGGAAACAATGAAAGACCCTTGTGAGTGATTCAGACACTCATAGATTTGGTTTGAATTGAAGCTAAACATCAAAGATTGATTCTTAGATGCCCGTTGAGGAGATGAACAACCAGGATATGTCATTGAGATTTTCCCCCTTCTTTTTCTTTATGATGTTTACTGATTGATGTAATTACAAACCCATACTCTAAACATATTTGCCCATCCAAGTTGCCCACTTGAAGATGCGTATTAAACATGTCACACTGTGAAAATCTGACAATAGCATACTTTATGTAGTCTTTTGCCCCACCTACTCTTTGTTTTTGGAACTATGGTTTGGTGATAATTTGTGGTAAAACAAACAATGATTAAATGTCGACAGCGAGGCAATGCTGAGAATTACTGCATGAGGGAGTATTTAGGAATTACTCTGCTATATGCTGCCTCATCATTCATTTTTTGTCAATGAATCCAGCCAATGCTAGCCTCTCAATAACAAGATTATCATAAACAACAGAGCTGTGAATTTTCCGATGAGGACTGGATGCGTGGACAATAGAAGGTTTAGAAGGTTTAGGTTTTTTCATATACAATTGGTAGGGTGGATGAGGTGAGTTGACCTGGTTGGTCTGTGTTGTTCGTATCGGTGCAGGTGACTACAACGGTGAGAAAGCTCATTAGACTTGGTGATTTGTGGTTTAAACAATCGGCGCTTCTAGTCTGTCAAAGTTTTGTGATGCTATCGTGACTTTGCTTCCAAATGATGGTGGGTCATAGAGGCATCGTGACAGTTGCATTGTTACGTCACAAAATGACTAGCTGGAATGCCTCATAGAAGAACTGGCGGCTTCGAATGCGGCGTTGGGTTTGAAATTATCGTCGAAAAATAAGCCATCACCCATGCCTACAAATCAAAATTGATGATTTTCAGTCTCCATGATTCGAAAACCTTGGATCAAGAACAAAGAGATGGAAAACTGACCTGGGAATTCTTTAGGGATCCATGATTCATTTTGGGCGACTCCCCACACAGTCAAACTGTAGCAACGGGGCACGGAACGACAAATTTGTACTACCTCTTGAAAATCTTTTGCCTGTCTCTCGAGGTTCTCTTTTGATGCGGGGACTGGCATCCTAATGTCGAGCTCGGTGATAGCAACATCTAAGCCTTTGTGATAAACAAGCGTTATGATGAGCCAAAGTCTTACTCCAGACTGTGCGTCAATCACAAGATAGATTTGATAACATACCTAAAGCCGCGAATCGCTCGAGATTTTGCTTCATGTCTATAAAACGATCAATATTAGGAAACCCATGCACGCATTTTTAAAAAAGTAATATGTCCACATGGATTCCTCACCTTTTGGTACTTGGCCAACAATTAAATGGGTCTGAAATCCAACGCCATCAAGCAAACCTTTAGATTTCAAGCCCTTCGCAAGTTTATAGAGCCCGTCCGATTTCTTATTGATCCCCTCAACCGAGTAGTCGTTGACTGTTTGGTTTCAAATAAGTTAAATTTCAAAATAAATGTTTTCCGCAAAGAGTGAGATGACGCACTATAGAGCTTAACCTTAGGACCAGCTTGACGAGCGGCCTTGAATGCCATTTCTGGGTAAGTCTCTTTCAATTTTTGATGCCAAAAGCTATCCCTGAATGTTCCATCTTCTCCTAAAATTTCGTTACACACGTCTAGTGCAAACATTTTACCTTCGAAATGTTTCATAAGAGTGGTGATATGATTTTGTGTAGCTTTGATCAAAGCTTCAGCCTCAAGGTTCATTACCCATTGAGGGACTTGTCTATGCCTGGTCATCAGAATCGGAAGTTTTAAATAATCAATCGACTGAGATCCTTCCTCGATCAGGATCATAAACATTGAAACTTACCAGACCACAGTGTGCCCCCGGACTAGGCTGTGATGCTGCGCTGCGAACTGAACGATTTCATCGCTTTAAATTATTCGAGAAAACACGTCAAAATCACTTCCCATGATAACGAAAGATTAGCAAGACAACTGACGCAGCCTCAAATGTGAATTGTCCTTGAGTCTTCTCAGTAGCGTCCCACTTCATGGCTATTTGTAATAAGAAGAATGATTACTATACAGTGATACATTGATCAAGTTGAGGTCCTCAATTACGTACCGTTCTCAGGTGTCAAGATTCTGAAGTATTTTGGGATAGTCCTAGCATATTCTGGGTTTGTTTTCAAGAGTTGATTATCGACAGCTGTTCCTAGAAGCGGCCTCCTGATAGAATTGTTCCGCTTCTGATTCATCATCCTTTCAAGACCACGCGGCGCACGAATCTCAGTAGGTTGGCTCTCCGAGGCACATATTACACCGAGATTTAAGATAGAAAGGACATCAAATAGAACAAAAATTGAAAGTAACATGATGCTCGTCGTGTTGAGGCAAAGAAGTGATGAAGGTTGAATATGCTACTTGTAGCTTGAGAAAACTAAATCAAATGAACCTAAGAACTTTAAAGAAGGAAAATCTTTCTCACTGAGATCAATGTGGAAAAGAGATGATAACTTGCTACTTGGGATAAATCGAAAAAAAAATAGTAGAGGGAAGGTAAAAGTGTTAGGAGGTCAGATGTATTCAACATAAATCCAATCTCGTCTTGTGACGTATTCAAATCTCGGGAAGTATGAGTATCACTAAGAATCTTGAAGGGTCTTGACTCGTGTTTTTTTCACCGTATGGAATGTCTGAAGGCAGGGTGCAGGGTGGGACAACAAGCAACGCGACATCCCGCGACCCAGCGCCCAGCTTTAGCCACCACTACGTATATATGGCTCAGCTTCGACCAGCGGAACGTTTTCTTCAACCACCAACCAATCTACCCGTATGGGAGGGAGAAGTCGCCTGAGATAGAAGAAGCAGGGGAGTCAGGTGACTATTCTGAGCGGACAATTCCATGTGTAGAAGGGATCGATCAATATGCTGAGTCTCCAACTGTCCTGTTGGGAAGGTACAGAAGTTCAACAGCTTCACAAACCTGGGCATTGGGGTCTGTTTCTCAACTCAAAAAAGCCGACTTGCGGTTCCAATGAGCTATCGCCAACCGCTCTTCATTCGTGATTCTTGTGCTAGATTTACATATCTTCTTACTTGACTTCTCCGATAACCCGTGTCAGAAAGCGATCCTTTGCTGTGATGGGGAACCTTGTATCCTTGATACGGGTTAACTCAAGATTGCGTTAAGCTGAGATTGCGTAAAGCTTTATAGGTCCGTAAAGGTGATAACGCTTATATTTCTAATTAAGAGGAAAGATAATAATAATCTCTATGAAGAAGAGAGACAACAATAAACAGATAAACAGAACATATATATATAAAACAAACAATCAGGAACAGTTAAGGAACAGAAACATCTAACAGAAAAACTACTATAATGAAATCTACAGATTAAGTAAAACCGTAATCTCAAAGTTAAAAGTAAACTACTAATATAATAAAGTAAAGTAAATCAACTACTATAATCTCAATGTATGCTACTCCTGACTACTATTCATGACAAATATGATCAACCATGTATGGTAAACTTGGCGCCTTAAAAAATCTTTGACCGCATAACCCAAACATGCTTCGCCGGGCCCAATCCTCTTCCCGGAGACAGAACATGAAATCTTTGCAACCAAGGGTCCAGAGCAGTCGAGATTTGAGTTAACGGAGTCCACACATCATCCAAACCCGAAGAACCACCCCCGCGAAGTAAGTATTCGTGAACCCCATGAGCCGTCAGACGGTAATCGATAATGAAAGAGATCATCCCCAAATCCTGTTCCACCTGAGGAACTCCTTCCAAATGATCCGTAAACAGAGGAAGGTCCCCACAAAAAAGGGTCAACAGAGATACATTAAATACCGGATGTAAACGGCGCATAGAAGCAGGCAAAATTAACTCAGCAGCATTCTTTCCCACCATTCGCCGGACAGGAAAAGGCCCAATTCGTCGAACATCCAACTTATTAGAAGGTCTCAAGGTTTTCAGGTTCCTTCGTGACAACCAAACTAAGTCTCCCGGTTGATAAACAACATTCACGCGTCGAGTGCCGTTATAAAACCGTGCCTGAGCTTCCTTTGCCTTTGCTAAGTTTGCTTTCAACGCATGATGAACAACCTGTAAATGTTCCACAAAAGCATCAGCATGGGGTACACCGGCAGACGCTACAAGAGAATTAAAACGCGGATGAAAGCCTGTGTAAACGAAAAATGGCGAGAAGCCTGTAGACGCCGAAGGAGAATTATTGTATGCAAATTCCGCCATTGGCAAAAATTTTACCCAATCCGCCTGATCGTCAGAAACAAAATGTCGAAGGAAATCTTCAACTAGAGCATTAATCCGCTCAACCTGTCCATCCGTTTGCGGGTGAAAGGCCGTTGAAGGGGCAGGAGAAACCTGAAGCAAGCGTAGAACAGCAGTCCAAAACCTTGAAACAAAAGTAGTCCCCCTGTCTGAAACTATAATATCTGGGAGACCATGATGACGAAAAACATTGTCAATAAAAGCCAAAGCTAAATCCTCCGCCGTCCAAGATTCCTTTGCCGGGATAAAGTGCGCGCCTTTCCCCATGTGATCAACAACAACCATGATTGAGTCAAACCCATTTGAAAGAGGTAACTTTACGATAAAATCCACACCCAAAGTCGACCAAGGACGCTCAGGGACTGGTAATGGTATCAACTCCCCTTGAGGTGGTCGCCGATCCACTTTGACTCGTTGACAACTGACACACTGTTTCAGAAAGATCAACAGATCAGCTCGAACATTTGGCCAACTAAAGGTTCTGGTCATCAAATCCAGAGTTTTCATACTGCCCCAATGTCCTGCGGATGGATTCTCATGCATCTGTCGCATGATCGTCGACCTAGCTTCGAAAGGCACATAAATCCTGTCTCGCCACCACCAAAGGTTATTCTGGTAAGTCAGCTGAGCCGGTCGTCGACCGTGGATCAATGGATCAGTCGCATATAAGCCATGAAACCAATCTTGAGTATCTGTGGAAGCAGGCAAAAAGTATGACGGGTCAGAGCGCCCCAAAATCAAATCTTTTCGAATATTAACAACTTGAATAGAAACACCAGGTAATTCCCTAACACCCAACAAGGTCACCCTATTAGAAGAAGCTTTTCCTTCAGTTAAATCGGAGCGCCTTGAAGCTGGGTCGGCTGGATTCATTTTCCCCGGCGTATGCAAAATATCGAAATGAAATTGTCCTAAGAAAGAAGCCCAACGAGCCTGTCTGGGAGTCAATTCCTGGGCAGACATAAAATATCTTAAATTCGCATGATCAGACAAAACCGCCACGGGCTCCTCTGAGCCCAATAACCACGCTCGCCACTCCTGAAAACATGCAATGATAGCACCCAACTCCTGATCATGAACCTGCCAGTTACGTTCAGAAGGAGTAAGCTTTTTTGAATAATAAGCTACTGGCCGTAACTCGCCCTTATCTGAATATTGAGAAAGAATTCCAGAAAAAGCAAAACCAGAAGAATCAACCTGAATTACTCTTTTGCGAGTAAAATCAAAATGCAACAGAAAAGGAGACTCAGCGAAAAGTTTCCTGAGTAATACAAAGGCCTCTTTGACTTCAGAACGAAGCAATCCTCCCACAACATCTGCATTGGCGGAAGTAAGCTCAGTTAAAGGCGCAACAATTTGAGAAAAGGCTGGGATGAAACGTCGATAAAAATTCGAAAATCCTAAAAAGCGTCTCAAATCGGCCAAATCAGATGGGTAAGGCCAATCCGCCAACGTATTCAGCTTCTTTGGATCCATTCGCAGACCTTCTGTCGAAATCACAAACCCAAGGAAAACTACTTCAGTAACGAAAAATTCGCATTTACCCGGCGAAGCAGTCAAAGAATGCTCGGATAACTTAGCTATAATTTGTTCGATGTGAATTGCATGTTCCTCTTCCGTCTTCGAAAATATTAAAATATCATCAATGAAAACGAAACAAGAAACATCCAAAAATTCCCGCAATACCCATTGAATGAAACGCTGAAATGTTGCAGGAGCATTTGCCAATCCAAACGGCATAACTGTAAATTCGAACAAGCCCCATGGAGTCCTAAACGCAGTTTTCCATTCATCGCCCTTCTTAATCCTAATCAAATTAAACGCGGACTTTAGATCAATCTTTGAAAAGACTTTACAACCTTTCAACTGGTTTAATAACCAAGACATTACCGGTATTGGATAACTGTCCCTTTTCGTAATTTTGTTGAGGCCTCGATAATCGACACAAGGTCTGTTTTTCTTACCGGGAACCTTAACAAAAAAAATAGGAGCTGCTGCAGAAGACGATGAAGGTCGTATAAAACCCTTTTCGAGCATCTCATTCAGATACTCTCGCAACTCACACTGCTCGGATTGAGCAAGATTATACAATCCACCAAATGGGGGGTCGCAATTCGGTTTAAGGTCAATTGCACAATCAAACGAACGATGGGGAGGGAGTACATGATCCTGCGGAAAGAAAATGTGTGAGTATTTATGGCAACTTTTGGGTAATTTCAAAGGAAGAGACTTCTCGGGAGAATCAGATGAATTTGAAGAAATGGGTAGGGATGTTTGGTCTTTGGAATATATTTGAGAAGCTTTTGAAGGGATAATGTTGATATCGTCGATATGATCTGTAGCTGTGGGGTTTAAAGGAGAAAAAGAAGAAACAGATGCCACCATACTCGACTCACAAGAAACTACAGATAAAGAACTGCTCATCGCAGCTACCACAACTCCATCAATGGCTAAATAAACTCCTCGTCGATGACAAATCGCCGAAGCCCCAACACTTTTCATCCACGGTAAACCTAAAATCACATCCTGTCCATGCATCGCAGTAACACCCAATTTCGCCGGTAACTTGACTGCTGATGATGAATTAGACGTCGCCGTTAAGAAACCACACCACTCCTTATCCACTACTCCACTAGACCCAGCTGATCCATCAAATCCAAAACATCTCATCGGCTCTCGAGATACTGTCTTAATACCGTGCTTCGCTACAAATCCTTGATCAATTAAATCAGCCATCGCACCTGTGTCAATCAAAGCCATTATTGCAACTGGTGAACCATCATTAGAAAGAGTGAATGGAACAATGAACTTTCCATCAGCAGCTTGACTTGTATCTATCCTGATTGAACTTATATCAAAATGTACCTCTTGTTGAAGCTCTTCAGGATAAATAATTTCATTCATGGCTGAAAAATAGTCCCCTAACAAATCATTAGTTGCAAGGATTTGTTCAGGCGACGAGGTGACAAAGGCGACAGAGTTGATGTTAATTTCTTCAGGTTGATCATGAGTTAAATCTTCGAGCGAATTTTCAATAGCTACTTGCGAAATGGGCTTGATATCCAAAAATTTCAGTTTCTCTTGAAGAGTTTTGTTTTGATTTGGACATACTCTATTCGCGTGCGAACCATTCACATCATAATGCTTCAAGCACTTCGCACAGATCTTCCTCTCCTTACACGCATTCATGATTTGAAAAAAAATTGAATTCTTCTTCGTTGATCCTAAATTAACCGCGTCAATGTCCATAGGAGTTGCTTGATCAGGTCGATGAACTTGAACTTGAGTAGGTCGATATTGGTGAATATATTGAGAATCCGGTTTGTGATGCTTCTTAATATAAGACGGATGATTCGAGGGTAATTCTGATAACTCTTGAACTATTTCACTTGCTTGCACCGCTAAATTCATCTTCTCTTGAAGAACCTTACTACCAATCCATCCTTGCAACCTAACCGCTTCCGACAATACATCCGGATCCAAACCCTTGACATACTTCAAAATAGCATCTTCGGGAGAAATACTGACATGAATTACTAAAGAACGAAATCTTGAATTATAATCAACGATAGTATGATTACCCTGTCGACAATTGTCAAGATTCTTTCTGTTAGTGCGATCTTCATTTTTGTCTGAAAAATTCGTCCTCAACTCTTGCAAAAATAGAGGAAAAGAACTTAGAGCTGGTAAATGATAATCCAATCCCTTCAAATCATCAAATCCATCAAATTTTCCAAATCCCGCTGCATTCTGTTCCAACAAAGATTGAAACCAATAACTCGCTGTTGACCTTGGCTCAAACAACGTGGACAACCAATTGATCTTGAATTTATCATCCTTCAAACTAAAGTAAGCCTCATTTTCACGAATCTCTTGATAAAAATCTTGAAAAAAAGATTTCAAATGCGCCGCTGTTCCACTAAACCTTATATTTTGTCGAAAACGAGGCGGTGGAATAGCCTGGGACATGACTGAAACTGCACTAGGAGGCTGGAATGGTGCTCGTTGCGAAGGATGAGGTGGTACATTGGCATACTGTGTAACAGGAGAAAATTGATGTGGTGGATACTGAGACGGAAAATGTTGCTGGTTTTGAAAATTGACATGAGGAGGTGGAGCGAATCTAATAGATTCTTGATTAAATTGTGAATGAGGATGAGAAGCAAAATGCGGCGGAAAATTCTGAGATTGAGGAAACATGGGTTGATTAAAATGAGGCGGTTGAAAATGAGACTGAACAAATTGAAGAGGAGGAGGATGTGAAACCGGAACCTCTCGCAAGTTACGATGATTTCGTTCTGAAGGATATTGATGAAGTTGCTGAGGATTTTGCGGTTCGTAATTCATCGGAACTTGTTGATGAGGTGGTCGATCCTTCTCGATGTTCATCACATTAACTCCTTGAACTAAATCCTCCATAGTGGTTGACTGAGCATTACCAACTGATCCTTGATTATGATCCATCAAGGATTGCATTCGAGATTGAGCTAATTGATTTTGAAGCTGCGTTACTTGATCCTGTAACCTCAAAAATTCTGCTCTTGAACTTGGTATATCATTCACTTGCGGAGCTTCCATATCGAATAAAGAAGAAACTTCAGAAATTCCAGATCTTGGATTCCAAGGATCCATGAATTTGCTTCACAATTCTTCAGAAAAAATAGACGTGTCGGGTGTTATATCTTCCGAAAAACTACGATCTAAATGAAAACTTTCAATAAACCTTGTAAAAACCCAACTCTCTCCTATATATAAGGATGAAGGTTCAAACGAATAAGATTCTCCTGTATAAGGATCTTCTTCCGAAAAATCCGAATATGGCAATTCTCGAAAAGATTCTAAACAGGAAAGTTCTGGATTTGATTCAGTCGGAATTTCTATATATCTAAATGCCCGAGTTAAATCAACGACTCCAATCATAAAACGATTAAAGAAAAGAACGAAAAGAAAATTAAATAAGAAAAGTATTATTAAATGTTTAAATTAATTTTTTAAAAAAAATGATAGAAAAAGGAAAGTAAAAATTTATTAAAATTTTGAAAAAGATAAGATAAAAAAGAAAACGAGAAGAAAAAAAAAATTTTTTTTTTTTTTATGGTTTTAAGATAGAGATTAAAATGTGATGGGGAACCTTGTATCCTTGATACGGGTTAACTCAAGATTGCGTTAAGCTGAGATTGCGTAAAGCTTTATAGGTCCGTAAAGGTGATAACGCTTATATTTCTAATTAAGAGGAAAGATAATAATAATCTCTATGAAGAAGAGAGACAACAATAAACAGATAAACAGAACATATATATATAAAACAAACAATCAGGAACAGTTAAGGAACAGAAACATCTAACAGAAAAACTACTATAATGAAATCTACAGATTAAGTAAAACCGTAATCTCAAAGTTAAAAGTAAACTACTAATATAATAAAGTAAAGTAAATCAACTACTATAATCTCAATGTATGCTACTCCTGACTACTATTCATGACATTTGCCAAATCGATTGCCTCATCATATCGGCTAGGCAGGTTCCCATTTTCTTGCCGTGAGACTGCCCTACCAACCAGTCCTTGTTCCGACCGTGGCGGTAGGCTCTCCGCGTCGCGGCTAGCTACTGCAGATACCTGAGAGCCTTGAGTCTTGATATTCTCTATCTTGACTTCAAAGACCAGAAATCCAGCATGAGTGCAAATAGGTTACATATTCAGCTGAGTCATTTTTACTCCCGCTTGAATACAACACAAAGCACCGCGCGAGCGTTTTGACAATATGCAAACGGTCAAGCTCAAAATTGCCGAGTCAATTGTTTTACAAACAGTGGGTGTAAGTAACACTTGAAGACCAGAAGGCATGTCATCTGATCATGAACCCGTCAATTGGCATCTGTCCTGCCACCCACAACAGATGTAAGACTAATGAATCCAAACATTGAGCGCGGCCTAACTTGCTGAATCCAGAAACAATTGCGGGCGCAGTGCGGAGATCAATCAGGATCGCCAAAAGAGCTGAGAACCCAATCAGACAAACGAGCAAGGATGAGGGAATAACTTCTTTCGTCCCCAAAAGCTTAGACCGGCAAGATTTGCTAAGTCTTCCGGATCAACAACCAGCCTTGTCCTCAAGGTGACCAGATATGATATATAGTCTAGCCAAGTCTCAATTTAGCTGGAGTCAGCGAATCATCTGTCTGATAAATACCAATATGCATATCTAAGCCAAACCACTGAGGTGCAGTGAGATACGAATTGAAGCGAAAAATGGCGATTTTAAAACCCCAATTCTCACGTGAAGGTAGATTCTGTAAAGTGAGAAGATTTCTTCTATGTGTGCTTGTTTCTTTGCGGCAGACTGAAAAGTGTACTAGAAATATAGCGACCTCTGCATAATTGAATATAACGGATCGTGCATATCGAAATTTAATACAATGTGTTGGATTTTCCAGTTTGAAAGGATTGAAGAGTCAACTCGTGTCAACTGTTCAGGGGATTCATGGTACGCATGATATTAGTGGGGCTCAACGATCTGAATGGTACGAATGTTTAGTAAGATCAAAAACAACTCTCACATTTAGTCCCAAACCGAAGCTATAAGATGTCCTTTTCAATGAGACAGATCTATATCCTCAAGACGTCACGTATCTTGTTTCATAAAGGAATTGATGCGTTTTCCAATATATGCAAAAGTTTATCGATTACTTTCCCGCTAGTCTCTAATCGACCACCCACATCTGTCTCATCTAGTTCCTCAGATCTCGTTTTCAAATTCTTTTCTAAGGATATAATATCTAAAGCACGATCGACAGCCTGTTCCGGAGTCTTCGGAAGAGTAGGTTTAGCTTCGGAGAGTTGCGAATCTCGGCTTTGAATTGGTTGAATCCCAATAGACGATGAGAGCTGTTCAACCAATTTTGGATTATTGTCTAATTGAGAGATGTCATCTAGGATAGGTCCTAGACTGAGGGAAGGTCCAGCAGTTGAAGACATAATGTTGTCTCTGATGAATTCGTAATGTTGTCTCTGATGAATTCGGACTGAGAGAGCTATGGACCTGGTTGAAGTTGCGAAGGAGACGAGTTGATGATCAATCTGTTGATGAGTCATGATGATGAGACCATTGAAAAGGTTCATATATGCGGTACCACTGACAAGTCGGGGTTGGTACCGACTCAGAAAGGAAAACTCATGTATCGAGTCTTGGAAGTTCTTGATCACCTTCATCATCAAAGACATCAGCTCATACCTCAATACAAAAACTTATTTAAATACTCGCACTCAAAAATATGTCTGGCGTACGTGAGTTGAGTAGAAATTTTCTAAATCCTTCCCTGAGGAGAAAACTCAAGCAAAGAGATTAATAAGGCGACTCAAATAACTGAAATCTATATATCTTTTAGATGACTTGGACGATGTTAAACTTAACTTAAATGACCCAGTAACATTGACTAAAGATGCTACAATTTCAACTCAATCTAACTCTTCTCAAGGTCGAAATCGAATTCATTCAAATAAGATTAATACAAAACTTGAATATCATCTTGCCATTGCTAAAACGGTCAAGGGGGCTAGCGCTGTGAAATTGATTGGTGATGCTCTTGCTTCGAACGGCCTTTATGCATTTGGCGAACTTTTGTGTTTTCCTGGTATTTCAGAGGTTAGTTTCTTTTTTCATGAACCCATTTATACGATACGTAGCTCATCAGCCTTTTGGACTTGCTAAGTAGCTGGCGACGCATCCTACGCATTCGTCGTATCATCGATTACTCGAGATCTTTGCTTTTGGGACATGGCAAGATTATCGAGGTAAATTTATTTTCTTATTGCGAGTTTTCCGTTCTCCACTTCCCGGCTGAGGTCATGTCAATCATCTGTTCAGAAAACGCGACCAATCTACCTGAATTGAATTCTGCTCAAGCCACCAAATTGAAACAACTCTCTATTATCTCTAGGGCTTCACAATCAAAAGTTGAGTCTATGATTTGAATTCTGATTGATATTTTCGGCTCGTGAGCGCAGCACTAGTGAACGCTCATGGTCGTCATATCATATTTTGATAAAAAGGTGATTCCCTACGCCGATCTTCTTGAAACTTTGGAAATTCAGACTGTTCAAGAGTTAGAAGAGTTGATAATCGATGCCATCTACTCCAACATACTTGAAGCTAAACTTGATCAGAAATTTTCTCAAGTCGAGATGGAAAGTTGTATTGGTCGAGATGTGAGACTGGTCACGTCATCGGAAACTAACGGCAGAGAAATTGAGATGGATGGATCTCTGGATTCCGACCCTCCAGTAGGAAGTGTCTTGGAATTACGCTCTAGATTACAGATGTGGACAGATAGCGTAGGTGGGGTATTAAACCAGTTGGATCAATACATCGATAGCATCCGAGAAAAAGAGTTTGTGCCTTTGATCATGCGCTTTTCTTGTCTACTACCACATACTCTTGTCTACAACCATCGTACATCTTGTTGGAGTTTCAGAATATCTGGCTCGCCTACACTTTTTTTTGATCTAACAAATGCCCTTCTTCACCTTTTAGCACGAAGACAGCCGATTTCGAAGCTCAGCAAGCTGAATCAGTCCGAAAAGTTCTACAAAGTTTACCAACTCAACATCCCAAAGACCGAAAAGGTAAACAAAGAGAACCCCACTTGTCCCAATCGCGAACAGATGAACAGATGGCGTTGGATGATAGTGATTTGACAGCAAGGTCAGTGGCATCAGCTCTTTAGCTTCCTTAAGGGGTGCCGAGTTTGTGTCTGGCTTCAACTCGCGCTCACTGAAACCGCGCTCTATGTTATTATGTTAGCTCTAAGAACCGTAAACGTACACGGGCGTAGGTTTTGACTAAGAAACTCGTATTCAAGTGCGTCTAATGCCCTTGAGTATCAATCAAATCTTCATACGTACATCATTGAATTATAGATAAAGATAAGAACAAAGTCAGATGTAATTTAGAAACGCTCAGGATTGTCATGTGCCATTTGGCGATCAAAAGGGGGCAATATCCACCATCTATATCGTATCATGTTTATAATCAAGAGAACACTTGTAGTACTTCAAAGATTTGTTTGACATCCTTTCAATTCAAAAAGATCCCACTGTTCGATATCTGAAGGTAGAGCTTGATCAGAAAAGCCGAGATTCTAGCTTGATTGGAATTCTAGAGCTCTCACTCGCTAATTCAAGATCCCGAACACCCATGATATTTAGGCTCGTCAATCTTGACAATCCTACTTGACTTTTCTCGGAGTTGCCCATCCCAAACAACTCCGAAAAAATGCTAAACAAATGTGTATCTCCCATCGAAAGGAATAAATAACCAGCCCATAAAAAGAGCACTAAAAGGAAGTTCTACCCTGTTCTACCATTGTCAATACATGATGGAACTTTGACTGCTGGGTCAGAATGCTGATTCCCATTCTATCAAAATCAAACCACGTACCTCAGCTCAAGTGAGGTTGTATAGAAATGCGTTATTGCCCCGAAATAAAAGCAAACAAGCCATAGAATCTCTTCAACATATCTACGTTGCAAACTGTTGAATGTTGAAATATTTATATGATGGTGTCCCAGATTATTCAGGTGACTGAGCAATTTGCAACTCAGACACATCGTCATACCGGTCCCAATGTGATGATAGAAACGATCAAGATGAGGAAGTCTTTTCGATAAAGCTGTCAAAAAAGTATAGTTGAGGTTTTAACCGACTTTGACTCATCCGCCTGTTGAGCTGAAGATTTTCACAAAACTGATTTTGCTTTCACATCATCTTGAACGAGCTCAGCATCTCCGAGCTCTTCAGCCTCAGTAGCTTGAACGTATATATATATTGACTGGCCTTTCACTCTTTGCTACCAACCTCCAACTCGAACTTTAATTCTTGAGATCATTCTATGTCAACCAATCTCGTCGAAAACCTTACCTAAGCTTTATCACTCAAACAACCTTCGATATCCACAATGGGCTCTTTTCCTTCACGCGCAAAACAATCATCTTCAAATTCCTCTTCATCTGACGTCGGAGAGCTTACTCTATCAGATTTCAAAATATATCAAGTTCTTGGTCAAGGATCCAGTGGTGAAGTCATCTTAGCTCGCCAAAAACGTCATGGTTGTTTCGCACTTAAGATGATCACAAGAAAACCAAATCAAACACCTCAAGATCTTCGAATGAAAATTCAAAAAGAGATTAAAATTTTAAAATCTTTAGACTTCAATTGTCCTTTCTTTGTTAAATATTTTGGTTCATTTCCAATTGCATTCGGTACAGCTCTTACACTTGAATTCGTTTCTGGTGGGAATCTTTGGTCAAAACTTCAACTTGAAGGTTCTTTTACTGAATCTTCTGCTAGATCTTATATTGCTCAAGTTTCGTGTGGATTAGAATCATTGAGAGGTAAGAGGATTGTACATCGGGATCTTAAACTCGATAACATCTTAGTCACCATTAAGAATCAAATCAAAATCACAGACTTTGGTCTCGCTACTATCCTGATTGATGGTCACGCGACTACTAAAGCTTGTGGTGCTCGAATTATTAGGCCTCCTCAAATGTTTTGTGGTGAGCCATATACGACAGCGGCTGATTGGTATGCACTTGGAATCGATTTATATGAACTGATTGTTGGAAAACATCCATTTATAACTAATTGCGAGGATCATCCTTCACTGGAGAATTGCGATAGAACTTGTTTGGCGAAGAGTGTTCTTAGAGGCGAAATTCTCTATCCTTCGAGCCTTTCAGTCACTTGTAAAGATCTACTGGATGTTCTCTTAAGTAGACATGAAAGATCTAGACCGAAAAGTTTGAGAGATGTGATTCATCATTCTTGGTTTGTTGGAGTTGACTGGGAAAAACTTAGTGTTGGCCGGATTGACTGAAAAAATATTTTCTTTACAATTTGTATTTCATGTTTGCATAAGTATTCTAGAACTGGCCTCTTCGCCAAGGCTTGTCTGAATGGTCTTTGATGTTGAATTTTGTCTGTTCTTGTACATAAATATTCTCTGGCATTCAATCTTAACTTAATACTTAGGACCCTGGAAAGCTCCGGTCAAGGGTCCTAATGAAAAACCTGACCATTTTTTGGATGAAACCCGGAAACTGAAAAATTTCCGGTCAAAACCTGACCATTTTCATTAGGACCCTCAAAGAAAAAAGAAAAAAAAGCGAGTGGCTTTTAATTGCATAGTGGTTCGGTTTCAATTGCATAGTAGTTTGGATAAAGGATAGTATAGATAAAGGATATATAGAGCATAGTAGGAAACGATCGTTTCTCCGAATAGATTGTAAAGAAAAAAAGATGACTGCTGTATGTTACTTGTGTTCAATCAGAGTCTACATCGTTGGCTCCTTGAGCCGACTTTAATTTTGAGACTTCGCCCTCGTACCGAGTGATCAAGCGTTGGATATCTGAGCCTCTCAACATCTCTCTGATAGCCATCGGAATTGAGTAGCAACCCCCGTTCATACACACGAAGTCGGAGCCAGTGGATGGCGGGAAAACGTAAGCCACATCGGTCGCATCCACAAGGGCAAAGGTCCAATCATCTCCGGTTTGTTGAGAAGTGGGAAGGGCAACTGGCAAAGCGGGGTCAAAGAACAAGATGTGGACAGATATGTGGGAAAGCTCCTTACGAGAGCTTGCAGTGTTTACAAAGCAGTGTTTCCCACTTTGATGCTGGTAAACAACCAGAGTGCGACCCAAATAAAGAACCTACAAAATGAGGAGAGTGTCAGCATTTGTTCAGATTAATGGATTATGACTATACAGAGAAGACCGACATGATTTTTAATGATGATTACAAATTTCCCTGGCTCAATCGGGTTCTGAGTGCTGATAATGCCACCATCAAACAGACCTTGCAAGGCTTCGTATTCAAGGAGTGATGTCCGGGTCATCAATCCAGCCATATTTAGCTTGACATGGATGTTCCAACGATGTCTACGTTCGGCACCAGAAGAAAGACTTTTTCGATCTTTCATGTGTACAGCAATTATCTTAGAGCATGCACTAGGATCGAGACGGCCGTCTTTGTTGGTAGAAGCTATTGCCACTCTTAACTCGTCAGGATCAACCCGGTCTCGCTCATTGCCCTTATGTCTTTGAGCTTGACTATGGTGTCTTTTTCGAAGATAGACAAAAGCCTTATTGTGCAGCTTTCGAGCTTTGATCAAGTTCACAGACTTGTTTTCGGGTTGAACAATTTGCAAAGATGGTGGAGATCTATCGTGTTCTACATCTGTGAATGAACCAAACTTCAGTCACAGTTACAATCAAAGCGTAGACAGAACTTACCTGGGTTGAGGAGCCTAGATATAGACATGGCCGCGTCCTGGACCGCTTCAGACTCGATGTTATCCTCTAGCTGATCAAGTAATAATGAGGTTGAGTTTTGTTCTTTGCCTAACAACGCAGCTGCCTCCAATGCTTGGTCTTCTGGACAGTTGCCTGGTGTGTAGGAGTACGTGATTTCATAATGTTTGGCAAGACTTTTAGATATATCTGGGTTTTTGCAAAATGAAGTTCTGTCAGCACCTCATTGTAGCAGGGGTCACAACCTATTGTAAGACACATACCATCACTTGCTTCTGATTCTGGTGATACCGGTGATAATGAAAACTCAGGATAATCATCATCAATAATCTCATCTTTGGATGGATCCAGATGTCCCATCCCAGCAAAGTGAATAAGACTGTTTGCTCGTTTGCTGGCAATGGCTAAATCTTCAGAGATCTCCGCATTTGTAGGGAAGTAGCTAAGTGATTTTGTATCCAATCCTTTGTGCTCCTGTGAAAAAGCGATCTGATAACCTGCATGCATGTGTTCTGATGGTGCCATCTTCATCCACCTCTGTCTACTAGACGTTTCGGGTATTACGCGAGGAAATACATGTATTTTCCATCGCAGTGAAGCCGAAACCTCCCTTTGTAATGTCCGACGCGTCCGCCGCGGCGGACGCCCGATTTTTTTTCAATTTTTTCACCAAGTCTTCACTTCCGACATGCCCGACACAGCACTCTTCTTCACAAACTGCCACAGCCCATATATACACAAGTATCACAGTGGAGTTCACCACTTCACACGTAATTAACAAGGTCACATTCACTCACAATTCCAACCTCACAACTTCACAAATCACAGCTTACATACTGACAAGTTTCAAGTCACTCATCGACACCAAAGTCACTCATCGACACCAAAGTCACTCATTCACACCAATTCACAATTTCACCCCCACTCACACTCAAAGTCCATCAGCTTCTCACATCAATTCACAAGTTCACAAGTCCTTCAAGCCAACCTCACTAGACTTCTTAAACCTCACAACTTCACCTACCACCGCTCACATACTTCATTTCCAGACTCAAAATCATTTTAATCATGTTGAGATCGAATCAATCATGTAACCTCATAGATATATCGTTGTACATAAACAAACTCAATATTTAAATTGATTCAATCACCTAACTTGATAGACACATCATTGACATCATAAAAATCAAAGACACTCGATCTAGAAATCAAATTGATCATCTAACTTGTAGAGATACCATTGGACTTAAAGAAACTCAAATTGAAATCAAATTAATCATGTAAGTTGATCGAGATTTCATATCATTAAAGACATTGTATGATCTGCATGATTAACTCTTTGAAAGGACATGCTTGAACCATTTCTCACTTTAAAGCAAGGTGTAAGAAGACAAAGTGAGAGAATTAAACCAGAGCCGAAAACAAAGAGAGCTCATGACTACATATTGACCAAAGATCTCACTGAGTTTCAATCATTCATCATCACCAATATCATTATTACCGAATCCATTCCATTCTTCCTCCTCTAATTCATTTCCAGTATTTCCAACCTCCTCTCCATTCATTTCATTGTCCAAATTATCTTCAGTCCTTTCATTTTCCAAATTATTGGTATCCTGATCATCTGGCAACTTTTCAAATCTAAATAGTCCAGCTTCCAGATCCTTCAACCAAAGTGATCGCCTACTGTTCATTGCGCTGAACCCGAGCTTCAAGACCTCTGGTGGAAGGGAAGAGTCAGGCAGCTGCTTAATTTTCACCTTCCATCCTTTCGCCCTCAATAGGGCTTCCGGATCAGGTCCACGAGGAAACCCTGGCGGTTCAAATTTCAATACCTTTCCTGCAAAGAAAGTGACATTGTGAGGAATTGTCCTGAGAGCCTGCAGTGGTTCAGTCAGTGAAATACCCCACTCACCTAACTCTGATTTTAACAACGCTGCTAATTCACTTTTAACCTTGTCACCTGGATCCTTCCTGCCCACCTTCCTTGGGTTTTTCCCAATTGTACTTGCAATGACTTTATCTACTGAGATGCCTTGGGTCTGTGCAGCAAAAATTGTTGGAAAGTTGCTCTTACTTCGCACATACTCAGCCAACTCATTGTTGGATGTATACTCCCTGCACCATCCTGGATCGGCTGAATCTCCTCCAGTAGCAGGGTGGGTACTAGACACAAGAAAATAGTACCCAAAGTCCATGCGATTGGACTCATTTTCAATCTATCAGGAATGTAAGTACCAAGATGTGTTAGCACCTGAACATGGAATCACGGCTCATACATCTGATTTGCCAAACACTAACTTGATTGTGCAGTCTCTCAACACATCTCAAAGATAGTCGATTGTGATCCGGAAGCGTGCGACCTTCAGCTATACCAGCAGATGCCTTTGCATATACTTGTCGCACCTTTGTAGAACAGACGGTTGCATCGTACACAGCTTGCAGCTCAGCTCGATCGTCTGGTGATAACGCGATAGGTCCCTTGGCTTCATCATCTGTGTCATCTTTGCTGTTTGGCGAGGGCAGTCCTGATAGTGTATAGAAGATACGAGGATGAAACACGCGCTTGTGAAGCTCTGAAAGCGCTTTCCAGATGGGACCCAGCTTGCGGTTCCTTTGAGATAAAATAGTTCCATTCTCGCCACGGCGAGGCACTTGTGATATGGAACCAAAAGACCATCAGCACAACCAACATCTAACAGACCATAGTTACTAGACTAAATGTAGATACTTTTATGTTTACGAGCCTCAACAGAAAATTTCAACCAAAGGTGATATGCATCAGGGAACCGGGTACCTCCCAGCTCACCCCCACATAAATGAAACCAAGTTTTAATCAGACCAAAGTTTTGCAAAGCTGAGACAGAACTTTGAGAATATGAACACTTACAAGCTTTTATCTAACGTGTATGGCGTGATGCAACCCATCATGGCCAGTAATCGCTTCTGGTGCTTATAAATCTTCTTGATAGCTTTTGCTTCAGCTAGGATCTTGGGTGGTACTGACGTTGCCTTTTTCTGTGAGTTCTGAACTGATGAGATACGCCAGCGTGGCCAGTCCGCAACACATTCTTTATAGTTCTCAATGGTTGGAAGGTTTTCATTCAGCGCAGACTCAAACTCATCTTGTCCATTCATGCCACCTTCATTGAAGTCACCACGGGTGTCAGGAAGGGATGGTGTGGCGGGAAACTGCCGATTGAGCCGTTCCATGAACGGGTCGTCCCCTCCATTAACACGCGCACGTTTTTGATTGGGTTTATGAATTGGATCGCTTGTTGAACATTTGTTGGGATTCCCTTTGGAATTTCTTCTACCTTTCCCGGCAAGAGCATTGACAATCTCGTGATCAGAGTCGCAATTGTCAGAATCCGAATTCTCAGAGGCCGAGTCATCAGAGTCCGGTTCAAATGCCATATAAACATCATCTGCAGCTGGTAAGGCAACTTGTGTATTGGAGTCGGAGTCGGAGTCATCAGCTGTGTGGGTGTTGACAGTTGAAGCTGATAGTTTCTGAGTTCGGCAAGGTGCAGCTCGAGTTGACGGTGGTTCTGAAGCCTTACACTTGCGTAGAGGCCGGGGTTTCACCCCTCCTTTCGTTGTTTTAGTAGGAGCAGGGGTTCGTCGTGAAGGACGTCTAGCACTAGATCGAGTGAATGGCATGATGATTGAGTGGAAAGAGATGATGATTGACTGTAATGATTGTGTGGATGATGATTGATTGGAAAGAGATATGAAGTTCAAGTCAATTCCACACTTACTTCACAAATTCTCACCGGTGAACTTCCATCATTGGTTCACAACTCTTTGACCCAAAGGATTCCCTGTGAAATTCAGTTCCAAGTGCGCTTTTGTGAGCGTATGGCTTTGTGAACTGGCACTTCACAAGCTGTGAGCTTTCATTATTGTGTCCTTTTGTGAAGTTAAACTCTGAAAGCTGTTTGTGAACTGACAGATCAGAATGTAAATTAACTGCAAATTCAACTTTCTTCACAGATCGCAAATTTTCACCAGCAGTTAACTCATATTATGAACCACATTGAAGTTTGATGTTAACTTGACTTATGGTGAACTACACCCAGGTCATGGTTTGCAAGTTTATAACCGGATGTTTGTGAACTGGAACATACCTTCTAGTTTATGGAGCTTACAACTTGTGATCTTCACGATGAATGTGACCTTCACACCACCTTATGAAGTACCAGTTTGTGAGCTTGATATTCCTAAGTTCACAATTTGACTACGGAGCTTTGAGTTCACAACTTCACAACTTCACAAATTCACAAGTTTACAGGTTTTGAGCTTGTGAGCTTGACCTTCACAAGTTCACAAGTTCACAAGTTCACAGGTTTACAGGTTTACAGGCTCACTAGTTCACAAGCTTACAAGCTTACAAGCTCACAAGCTTAGAAGCTTACAAGTTCACAAGCTTACAAATCTACAAGTTCACAGTTTGTGAATGGAACTGCACGTTCACAACTCTTGACCTTCATTGTGTGTATAGGCAATACACACAAATGAAAAGGAGTTTGACACCTTGAGTTCACAAATTCTCATCTTTCTGGTCACACGTTCACACGTTCACATGTTCAGATCCTCACTTACCCTGGAAAAGCTCACAAGTGAACATCCTAATTTCACATAAGCTGAACGTCTCAGCTTCACACAGCTCCACAGCTTGTGGTAAGTTGGTTCAAAATTGCAAAAACAATTTTTTGCGATCCAAGCCTCAAATCTTGGGACTGTCACATTTCTTGACAGCACCTAATTCATCTTCTGAAATACTGATTCCCACAATCTCACAGCTTACCTAATTGGGAAAAGATGTCCAATGCGTATGGGTGTTATCTTGATCTGTATACAGCATGTTGACTAGTGCCTTTTGAAGTTACTATTCATTCCTTCACATTGAGCCTAAATCACAGATTTCAAGCACGCACCATATCCTATTTCAACATAACAACTTCACCAATCATCATGGGCAACAAAAAAGGCCGTTCTGTGCCATGCCCCTTGGGTCCCCCTCCTCCTAAAAGAAGAGCACAACCCAAACCAGAAGGATCCAGTCAAATTGTTGCTGCACTGGAGGCTAACGATGCACTTTGGGTAAATCACCAATCACAAGAAATTCAAAATGCGCAGGCTAACACGGCACAACCTGATGAACAACTGCAGAATCCTCAAGACCTATTTGATTCTGATGACGAAATCAACAGGATCAACGACATAAATCCCAATGAAGATCATCTCATTAATCACTGGTTACCCAACCGAAATGACGTCGAGGAGCCACCCGAAGTCCACAATTTTGGTGATTATGTGCGAGGTTCCACCTACAAACACAAACAACTCAGAGAGGCCGAAAATTGGAAGAAGGTATTTGGACCCATGTTCCTTGATTTCATGGTTTGCTCACAACGTACATCCCAGTGGGGCAATGGGTCATGGGATGAAGATCGAAACAGAACATGTGCATGTGGCCCAGGAAAACACCGTAGGCGCAAAGTGGATATGCTAGACCTCACAAGTAAATTCTTTAAGTGTTCCTCTCCCAAACTATCTTCTGAAACTGACTCCAGGATGTAGGTCGAAAGCAAATGAACCTTCTTTTTTGTGACTGTGTACCAGACCAGGTCAGACTTATTCGCATGGGGTACATAGGTGGTTCTCCAAAACACCCTGAAGCAGCTTTCTCAATACGACTTTTGCGGTTCCATCATACAATGTGGAATTATTGCACCGTACGCACACAAGGATTCACCCTAGCTTTGGATGAGTATCTGGATGCTGCTTGCCCACTTATTCTAGTCTCGGGCACATCAGGGAAAAATGAAGTAAAGTTTCTGACTCTCTTCCATGGTTTTCACAATCATTGAGTTGATTGTGATTATGGCAGCCTCGAAGGTGGCGAAAGCCTTTTTCATCAGCTGTAGATGCATACAGGCAAATGCTCCAGAATCAAGATGACCTGACTATCCGTGCACTCGAGCTAACTACCATGGAGAGACTTGCATTGAACTGCCCCAGGTGTTTTGGCCCTCTCCAAGATAACCCTGATATCGATGAGCCAGACTACATAGTGTGTCTCGATGGGAACTTCCAGCATCGACGCCACAAATTAGCAAGCCAGGAATATGACGAGAAGGAGGTTAAAGTTCCTCACCTCTTCATAGACCCAGCAAAGGTTGCCGCATGGGAGACTAGGGGACCCCAAAAAAGTCATTCGAATGTAAGCGTCATTTTATACTCAATTGCAACTGTTGATATAGTAGTAGATGCTGATGGTAAGTCCCCCATTAGGATCGTTGTTCTGTTCAACATACGGCAGCCGCAGACCAGAGGAGTGGTTCCACTTGGAAAGCTGCGGATGAGACAGGTCTCATTGGAATGGCCTGCAGGCATGACCATCTATTGAGTTTTGTCAATGTGGTTCAGAGTGGAGAACGGTTAGTTTATAGTTTTCTTTTTTCTTTTGCATAAAACTAACGCCAAGACATGATCAAAAACCTCATTGTTGTTCTTGATTCTCAGGCAATACTATATATTGTCAATGATTGATAAACTTCTCCAAGAGACTGATGAACCTGGAAAGCGGAAGAAACGACATGGCTTTTTATATGATATAGGGTGTACATTGGAAAAGAGCATCATGAAGGTACTTTTGGACCATTGATCTTTTTTCTTTGTACCATCAAGTACAATTAAGCACAATCTGATTTTATCTTGACAATATGAAGAATAAACTTTTCCAAGGGGAGTGTCAAGCACGTGGCCTCAAATTTGGGACGAGTGCTTTTCACTCATATGTTCATGAGTGGGGATGTCAGCTCCGTTATAACCCCCGTCTGAACAAAGGTTGGGGTCGCTCAGATGGTGAGGGGTTGGAGAGAATTTGGTCCTTTCTCTCGCCCCTAGTAAGTCCTCTTCGTTACTCCACAAAGCAGCATCGCTTAGATGCCCTCCACTGGAAGGCAACTCATCGTAATGTTGTAACCCGCACTAATGCAGGTCTGTCAATCTTTCTACATTCAATTTGGGTTCAATTTTGATATTGGTTTGAAATAGTGCGAGCTTCTTGGATGAAGGTGAAAGAGTATGAGCGACTCCTGGTTCTATCAAAAGAGACACTCTTGGAGCTGCTCGCAAAAAACCCTCTTTACACTCACAGTTATTTTTCTGAACAGTGGGAGCGGCAAAAAAAATGTCAGCTAGATGCTATTAATGTTGATGTCAAGAACCTTGAGGAAAAGATTGCAGAATTACTTGAGTTGGAGGAGAAGCTGGAACACGCTCAGTGAGTACCCACCACACCATTCAAGAGAAACACGGAACAACACTGACTCCCTCTATTGCAATTGACGTCAGCACTGAACTCAAAAAACTTCAAAGGAAGCGACGTCGACAACGAACTGAGGCTGAAGTCCTTGAGATACACACTTTACCGTCTTCCATTGTGGAAATGCAGACCGCAATTGAAACAGTGAGAGAGGAGTTGGGTGACCCAGAATTTAGACAAATCCATGAGTTTTCAAGTAAGTCTTGTATGTCACTTGATGGAGTGATTTCTACTCACTCCAATATGTTCACAGCCATCAAGGGCCGAGCACTCATACGGGTTCGCCTGGCTAAGATGAAGCTATACGAAGCTAAAGTAGGTATTCTTGAGGCCCAGAAAAGGTGGGACCGGTGTGGGTTGGGTGAGTCTGGTGCTCACCATTGAGAACCCAATTTAATTGCACTGCACTGACATCAGTGCTGTTCGTGATAATTGAAAAAGGTACATCTATCCAGCAAACACTGAAGAACATGATGTCCAAAAAACAACTCATGTTTCGCAGGAAATGGGCTTCATATGAGTCACAGGTCACCCATTATAACAAAATACATCCAATCAGTGATCTGCTATGTCCCACATTGGACGAGGCAAAGCAACTGCCCTTTGATGATCCTTTTTGGAACATAGGTGCTCACACCCATCCTACAGAGCGGTGGGCAAGTGACCCAGGCACTATAGATGGCATTCAAGCACATTTGTTGCATCGTAGCTGTCTTGAAGAACTTCGCCAAATTGGTCGGGAAACTCAGCAGATGACCCATGCCGCTCTGCGAACAGAAGAACAGCTTGAAAAGCTGCAAGGATTATGCAACAAGGGTTGGTACATGTAATCATTATCGTATTGTCAATGAGTAAAGTAGCTTATTTTAGTATCTGTTCATTTAGAATGGGATGCAGAAACAGGTGGTAAGGCCTTGATTGAATCAGTTCAGGGAGGGCAGCGATTATCTAAAGATGTCTGGGAAGACAATATCATGGTCATGAAGGCATTACATAAAAACCTACTTCAACACCATTGCCGAACTTGGATGGCTTGGAACTCATCTTTGGTTCAACTCCTGCAAAAGACTTGCAAATATACACCTTTGTCTTTGGAGGCATTAGCAGTTTTAGTATATCGCTGGGAAAGTCTGAGGGCAAGGACCCAAGCTGCATGGGATAAGTTTGTTAATGTAATTAGCATAGAATCTGCTGGGCTTGATGACCTAGAAGTTATGGAGCAGAACCTGCTCCTTGGGGAGGATGTGGGTGATCAACCTGATCCTGTGTTGGACATGGTGGATTTTGGTGATGATGATATAGCAGGAGAGTAAGGAATTTAGCCGTCACATTGTATAGCTCACAATTCAACGTGCACTGTGTTTGCTTGGATTGTGAACTAGTTCACAACTCAAGCAAACAGTTCACAAGAGTGCAAATAGCAAACACTGTTCACACTCGTTCACAATTCAACGTGATGTGAACTGCAAGCCACAGTTCACAAACTTGTGAGATGCAAACGCCGTTCACAAACTTGTAACTGCAAACACAGTTCACAGAGTCTTGTGAACTGTTCACATAAATGCGCCTGTCCGACATGTGACCCCTGCAAAAACACCCAACTATCCTTATCCTTCATCATCCTTTCTGATTCCGTCAAACCACATCCATCCATCATCAAATGTCAAGTGCAACTCTAACCCGTGAAGTGGCACCATCTGGAACAGCCCCTGAACCCACGCCGGCACCTCAAGTGATTCCAGTTGATCACGATGATGAAGAGTGGCAAGATATCAATGATGTCCCAGAGCACTCGATGAACCCCCTCATTCATAAACCCAATCAGCCCCTTCGACGTATTATTCCACACGTTCACAAGACCAATCAATCACTTTTACCCCTTCTCACTGTCATTTACCTTGAACGCCAACATCACACCTTGAATTGGTCAACACCCCCCACCTATTTGATTGAGCGCTTTAATTGTCCATGTGTCACCTTTACTACTCAACCAATTAAGCTGGTTGGTTTGACAGGCAAGTTCTTTTCTTGTAGCCTCATAACTTTCTGTGCTCCACACTCTGACCTTGCCCCATTGCTTAGGCCTCATGCGCAAACAAGACATACAGGTATGTCCTTGCGAGCCTCTTTCAATCCGAATGATGCAACATGGATACCTTGTTGGAACCCCCGACAAAGCCACTATGGCACTCTCCATACCTGTGGTCCAGCTTCTTCACAAGATCTGGAAGGAGACTACCTTGGGTTTTAGTAGCTTTTCAAATGGATACATTGGCTTCCTCGAATCAGCTTCCGATACATTGGACTTCACAAAATCAAGTGTCAAGCTACAAATTACTCAGGCTATGGATGTGTACCAAAGTATCCTTCAGCAGCAGCAGAGGGCGTATGAGCATGCCCTTAACTTGTCGGGTGTCAATATTCAAGTAGAACGCCCAGCTTTCCCAGTGAGGCTTCTGAAGGTGACCAATGTCTCATTTTTGTTTGTATATGATCTCATTTTGACCCTGACTGATCCCATACATTTTCTCCCAGGTCGCAAGAGATGATTCTCACACTGCGGCGGAACTCTGTGACATAGGATTGGAGATACGGCAGTCAATGCAATGGGCCACTCAACATCATATATCAATGATGGTGCTTTTTCAAGATCTTAGGAAACCTGAACCCACTTCAAAAGCCGCTCAATCATTCTTGTCTTCGCCATTTCTGTATTCACCTGACCCAAATGCAATCACAGTAGCGGCTACAGTGATTGTCTGGAATCGGCTGGTCGAAGTATTACATCTTCAAGAGTTATGGAATCCGGTCATCAAGAAGTTTTATTTCAAGACTGCCCTTCAAGATGGTGATGCTGGACTCCTTGAACAATGGGAGTCTCAACTGGCTTTCATTGCTCAATTGCGTGCCACCGGAGGTCTAAGTCCAGTCCTTGGGAATTTCTCCAAAATCAGTGTAGATGTATTTGAGTCAGACTCCGACCCTAATACCAGCGACACCAATATCACATCAGCCGAGGAATTGGACTCTTCAGATGCCGGACTTAGTGAAGATGAAGAGGCCCTGGGTTTGGAATCGTTGAATATATAATATAGACTAGATTTTATATCTTTAGTCACAATTGAATAATGTTGATTAATTAGGGATTGGCATCTCGCTCTTGATAAATGAATTTTGTTCCAAATCCATTTGGTTTTTTTCTATGCATTTGTTTTTTTTTCTCTCTCATATTGTTTTTTTTTCTCTCTCATATTGTTCTCCAGGCCTGTGCGTGAATGAAATTGTTTTTGAAACTCATAAAATACATAATGATGTGAATCTAACGCAATATCAGGAGCCAGTGCGATATTGCAATTGAACTCACCTCAAATACATCAACTCACAGGTGAAAGGAGTCCAATAAGTGAATTGGTATAAAATTCACTCACGAATACCATTGTAAACATGGATGAAATCTGCCAAATACATGCCTGCATGTAATGCCCAGCCAAAACAATCATGATGCGGCCAAAGGTGTTGAGAGCACCCATGAACCACTTGGCCTGGCATTATTGTTAAACTAAATTGACACATGCTGAATGAAGGACGCGCTCACACAACCCCTTCTCCACGGTGTTTTAAGTGGTTTTGTGGGTGATCAGGTGGAAGAAGGTGGTGTCTGGGATCATTGATGGCATTTTTGACCACGAAGGAGTGGACGGATTCAAAAAGTGTCTTAATAGACCCTGGCTGAAATTCAAAGTCTATTTTTAGCAGCAGGATTTGCCATTTTTCCGCCATCTTCAGGTTGTTTGGAAGCGCGTAAATTTTGCACCTTTGCAAAAACCTGGTTTTGAGGGTCCATATCAGCAATTTCGGTATTGAAGGTGTGATGTTATCAACAAAGTGTCATATTAAACTCCACCTGAAATTAGGCGAAATCATCAAAATTATTAACCCCGTATTTCCCAGATGTTCAATCACCTTCAATTTCATTGTTCTTTCCAAATCAGCAAAAACAATACATTGGAGCAAAACCCACACAACTCCCTCATCAGCGGTTTTCTTTGGCTGAACCCTTAATGAACATTGTGGAGGGACAAATTTCATCAGGGGATCAATATACAACTTCTGACCAAATGTGCCATCTTGAGGGATTTTCGTTTGTTGAAGTTAATGTTGTGCCAGGTCATGTAACCTCAATGAAAGCATAAAAACCTTCACACCTCACTTGTCTTGTGTTCTGATGAGTTGGTGGTGGTGGGAGCCTGATATCAATGTACCATAAATGAATAAGAAAAAAATTTAGCCTTCAAGCAATGTGGCATCACTGGGATGAAGTATGTTATGTTGAATAATTGATGTTCAAGCAACAAATATTCGAGTTTTTGAGCTCAAAAAATCATGAAATCTAAAAGTCATTTTGAGAGGAGACCTCATTAATTGACTCCCCCTAAAAAACCTTCACGAACTCACTGGAACAAGTCCTGAGGTCAAATTTCCAATATTGGCTGAGATATTGGCTCATCACAATATGTATCACATTGTGAATGCCACAAATATGAGCCAAAGAGTCATCCTTTTGACAAAAGATCCTAATGAAAGAAGTTGAATATCTAAATTCAAACAACTTTGATTAGTGACATAACCTGTTCTGAGCGTATCTGATTGAAATATGCACATTTTGAGATATGTGCAAAATACCGGTAAAACATATATTCCTCTATGTCACTCAGAAGTAATGATTATCTTCCAAAGTGCCATTATGAACCTCTATTTAGACCTTGCTCTACATAAAATTTCATTATGGATCCACACACTTTGGTGCAATTGTGAGAGCAATATGGCATTTTTGTGACATTTACAAAATCCCAGGCAATAATCATGCCCCCTATGTTTCCCAGATGGCATGATTATTTCAAAAAGGTTCATTATGTGACTCCTGTTAAATGGTGTCACCCATCACTTTTCATTATGGTACCACAATAATTGGACCATTATTGAGAAACATATAGCGTTGTTGTCACTTTAATGCAAATAGTGCACATTGCAAATAGCACTATATGACCTGGAAGATATGGGTAGATATGGGTAATTCAAAATTGGTGCTTATGAAACTATATTTCAATTTTATTTACCCACATTCTTCATTATTGACATTACCGGATTGGACCAATATTAGTCACAAAATGGCTATATTGTGACCCTTACAACACCCTAGCAAGTCACAATGACCTCTATTTGATCCACAAAAAAAGAGGATTCCACCTTAGTGCTTTATTAAATCCTATTTCATTTTGATTTGCCAACCATTTTCATTATGGCCATATCTAGATTGGACCGAGTTGGACCAAGATATGGCCAGATTTAACCTTTAACAACATTGTAAACAATGTCCTAGTGCCATTCCACCAATGATTGTACACATTACGCTTTTCACAAGGGTCATGAGCAATAGTAATATATCAAATTCATATATAAAATTTTTCATGTGGAACACACCACAATCAACTGACATAGTCCAATAACTTTACTGAGAAACATTTTTCTCAGTAATATAATCAATTCATATAGAATATTGTTTATGTGGAAGAGTATTGTTGTTGCGATACTATCTGGTTAACTGAGTCAAAGATACTATTCCCAGAAAGGAAGTTGAGTAAGAGAGAAATGTTGGAAGTGTGTTAAGCGAAGGGGAATGTTAGAATGTCAAATTTAAGCAAATCTAGATATGCACGTTGGACAATGGGTTGTACTTATGGTAAATTGAATGCAGGGGCTAATGGTGGAAAAATTATTGAGAGTTACTTGATCTCCTCGTTGTTTTTCTTTTTCCCTCTTTTCTGATTCTTTTCTTGTCGAAAAGAATCAGTGAGTAATTCTCTAATTTCATCATCATATTATTTCTCTACTTTATTACTGATACAGCGTGTTCTAAATATCAGTTTCTGTTTAACTTGTTTCTTCTGAAACTTCTCCTTACGCGTGCTCCTCATTTTCTTTCGAGCTCGCAGGTAGAGAAACACTTTCTACTTTCAGTTTCTTTATTTGTTATATCTTTTGATTTATCTTTCTTTGTGTTGATCTTTGTCGTGGATAGGTTAGTGCTTTGTTCTCGACGTGACTAGCCAGATAGCTGTAGCCTCACGCCGATACCTGTGCCCTCAGGTTAGTAATTAGACTGGTCGAAAAGAATCATTTCTGTTTAACTTGTTTCTTCTGAAACTTCTCCTTACGCGTGCTCCTCATTTTCTTTCGAGCTCGCAGGTTAGTGCTTTGTTCTCGACGTGACTAGCCAGATAGCTGTAGCCTCACGCCGATACCTGTGCCCTCAGGTTAGTGCTTTGTTCTCGACGTGACTAGCCAGATAGCTGTAGCCTCACGCCGATACCTGTGCCCTCAGGTATTCATTCTTTCAACTGTAGATCTATCTAGGCATATAGTCATCTCAGGATTCAGTTAAGAATCACGAGAAAACTTATTCGTCGAGTTTTTATATGGTAGCGAGAGTGCATACGATCTCTTCGACCGTTTGCTTGTATGAGTTCTGATAACGTCGACATCACTACTGGCGACGATTCTCAAGATAACTCTACCGTTACTGGAGGCTCAAGCACCTCAAGTTCAGCCGATTCCTTTGGAACGGTTACTCAGTCTTTGACTGATCAATTGTCCTCGGACGTTCTAAATCAGCTTTCATCTGAATCCTTGTCCTCGGACGCCATACCCACAAAAACCCACATAACTCCTCTTAATATGTCTGAATCAACTGAGTCGAGAGTTTTTGGCGACTCAATTCAAAAATATTCTCAGATCATGACTAACGCCTTAAGCAAGTATAAGGTGTCCGATGATTTAACTGATGATAACTACACCGAATGGAGTCAGTCCTTAATGGAGGTCTTTCGTTCTCTCGAACTTCATCATTACGTCAAGGTCAACAATTATCGAAAACAAACTTTGTCTGCTGAAGAACATGAGAAGACAAGATTTAATCTTACTACCTACATCTTGAATAGGTTAGACTCGGTCAACAAAGTTAGAACCCGGAACCGGCTCACTGATCCCAAAGATCCATCAGAACTTGTTTACGATCCTTTTCTCTGCTGGACGTTTCTTAAAGATTATCATAACCGTGTCTCTGAAGACAAACTCGAAGCCGTGACTAGGGCTCTTTATGCCTGTCAAATTGTCAAATCGGATTCGCTTTCAGCCTTTGTTGACAAGTTTGAGAATCTCATTCGAGAATTCTACCGCCTAAAGGGTGAACTGTCAGACGCTCAATCGGCTCGGATGCTGTTGGGTGCCATTCCGACTCTCTCTATCGAAACGAAGGAGTACATTCATAACACAGTTGTGCCTTTGACTCGCGAAGGAGTTGGATCGTATCTTCGGAAATACGAAGAGCGCCACGGATGGACCTGTGCGGCTATCAGAGAGGTCAATGCAGTCTCGATCAAATCAAACAAGAAGATTTCTAGCGAGTGCACACCTGAAGAATGTGTAGGACCCCATCTGGCGAAAAACTGTTGGTCAAAACCTGAAAATGCCGACAAACGTCTGTCTTACCTGGCTAAAATTCGAGGTAAAAGTGGGGGTGCTAGCTCTGGTTCTTCTGCACCAACTTCTCAAGCTTCAACAGTTCGTGGAGTCAAGAAAGTGTTTGACTCAAACGTCAATAACGCCTCAGCCAGTATGGCTTTTCTTTCTTTAAATGTCGAATTTCTTGATGAGTCTTCAGAAGACGTGGGAGATGTTTATGCAATCGCTGCACCGACTGAATTCGAAGAAGATTCCGTCATCGATGCGTCTGTCTCGGCGGCCCTTTCAACTTCTCGTGATTGGGCACTTCATGACACAGGTGCCACCCATCATATGTTCAAGGATTTGAAGTTCTTTGATCAAGAAACGCTTGTGAAGATTGAAGATGCTAGCAAGCGCCTCAAACTTGCTGGTGGAAATGTGTCCTTAGCTGTGCACAGTCGTGGAGTCACCAAACTTCTGGCTGGCGATAACTCTTTGTTTGAACTCAAGAACTGTCTTTATGTTCCCGAATTGTCTAGAAATCTTGTAGCTGGTGGTCTACTCAAGAAGCTCGGAGTTAGAGAGATATTTCATGATAACAAGAATTTCTCCTTGGTTTTGAATGATCTCGCAATATTCAACGGCTTTATTTCCGACAACAACTTAATGTTCATCTTGCTCGAGCCTGTGAGTGGAACTCACTCAACTTCACCAGTAGTGTCAGTCACTGAGATTTCTTCGTCACTTCAACACCGACGCCTAGGCCATGTAAGCAACAAATACCTTCAATTAATGGCAAAGCGTGAAAGTGTGGAGGAATTCAATTACTCGGAAGAATATCTAAACTGTGAAATCTGTGCTCTTTCTAAAAACACTAAAATTCCTCATAACAAATCTAGACCTCGTGCTCGTACTTTTCTTGAGAATGTTCATGTGGATTTAAGCGGTATAATCAGGACTACTGGCTTGAACAATGAAAATTATTTCATTTTATTTTGTGACGACTTTTCTGCATTTCGACACATCTATCCTCTGAGTGACAAGACCAAAGAAGAAGTTTACGATGTGTTTATGACGTATATTGCAGTTGCTGAAAGGCAAACTGGTTGTTCTTTAAAACAGTTTACTCTTGATCGTGGAAGTGAATTCTTAAATAACTTACTCGGTCCCAAGCTCAAAGAGCTTGGTATAACTCTTCATCTGACCTCAGGCTACGCTCCTGAGGAAAATGGCGTCTCCGAACGTGGTATGCGAATTGTCAATACCAGGGCACGTTCGATGATGCTTGAATCATCATTACCAATTCGTTTTTGGTTTTATGCTTGCAGTGCAGCTGTGTTTTTAACAAATCGATGTATCACTGCTGCTCTTGAAGGTGGAAGAACTCCCTTTGAAGTTTGGTATTTTCGAAAACCCTCAGTCCATCACATTCGTGTATTTGGCTGTCAAGCTTTTGGGTTAATTAGAAAAGAACTTCGACAGACAAAATTTTCACCTGTCAGTTCAGAAGGAGTTTTAATTGGATATGAGGACGACAACTTCAATTACAAGTTATTTGATTTATCATCAAAGAAGATTTACATTACTCATCATGCAACATTCAATGAAGACAATTTTCCTTTTAGTTCTCTTCCGTTTCCTTCTGCACAAGATTTGAGCAAATCTACAAAGCATTCAGTCAACGTACGCTTTTTCGACGATGACGATGAACTCGTGGATGAATCACATCAATCAATTCCTAATCCGAGTGAAACAACTTCTGTTCCTTCAACTGAACAGTCATCAGTTCCTGTTGTTCAACCTGTCAACGAACAAAATGAAGTACCTCGACGTTCAAATCGTGCTTCTAAAAGGGTTCACGACAGCCTTAGTGGGATGTGTTCTGGAGCCGAGTTTGAAGACGATTTCGTCACTCAATCCTTCTTTTCATGCCTACCACCTGAATGCAGTTTCGTAGACGTTCATTTGAGTCCGGACCCTAAATCATATAAAAGGGCAATGGCCTCTAGTGATTCTGAGAAATGGAAGGTGGCATGCGACAAAGAGTTTAACTCTCTGAAGGAAAAAGGGGTGTGGGAACTAGTTCTACGGCCGAAAGACAAGAATGTGATCAGAGGATTATGGGTGTTTAGGAAGAAATCTTTGATTGATGGAAGTGTTAAATATAAAGCTAGGTTTGTTGCGATGGGGAATACTCAAATTCCCGGTCAAGACTATGGTGAAACATTTGCACCAACTGGTAAACCTCAGTCTTTGCGAATCTTGGTCGCCATAGCCGCTATTAATGGCTGGGAGATCCATCAAATGGATGCAGTAACTGCATTCCTTAATGGTTTACTAGAAGAGGAATTGTATGTTGAGATTCCAGAAGGTTATCGTACTGAGTCAACAGTTGGCAAGGTCTGGAGGATGAAACGATCTCTCTATGGTTTCAAACAATCGCCTAAAATTTGGCAAGACGATGTTGAATCCTTTTTGATTGAAGTCGGTTTTGAACAATGCGAGATCGATCACTGCATTTACATTCGCTCAGAGGCTAATTCTTTTACAGCAGTGTATGTGCATGTTGATGATCTAGCTATCACTGGTAATGATATTGCTAAGTTCAAATCTCAAATTGCTTCAAAATGGGAGATGGAGGATCTTGGTGTTGCGCATACTGTGGTGGGAATTCAGATTCAACGAATTAATAATTTCACTTATTCAATGTCTCAACAACAATACGCCTCAACGGTTCTCAAACGGTTTGATATGACCAATGCTAAGCCTGCCGTAACTCCGCTGTCACCCAATGTCAAACTCCTAAAGTCAACAGAAGAAGAAGCTTCCGAATTCGCCAAAACCAAACTTCCTTATAGGAGTGTTGTCGGCTCCTTAATGTACTTAGCTCAATGCACTCGACCAGACATGGCTCATGCGGTTGGAGTCTTATCCCAACATCTAGATCACCCAAGCAAATCTCATTGGGATTCCGCCATGCATGTACTACGATACCTTGGTCATACAATCAATATAGGTATTGTGTACTGTGGAAATGAATCAAAAATTGTCTCTGGACAACGTAGTTTTGAATGTCCAGTTTCCCACTGTGATGCTGATTGGGCTGGTGATGTGAACACACGCCGTTCAACTACTGGCTATGTTTTTGTACTCGCAGGTGGACCAATCACCTGGCGAAGTCGTCTTCAGCCAACTGTAGCATTATCTTCTACAGAGGCAGAATATCGAGCTGTAACTGAAGCTGGTCAAGAATTGCTGTGGTTGCGTAATATGATGGCAAGATTCGGGTTCACTGATCCAAATCCAACTGTACTTCATAGTGATAATTTAGGTGCAATTCATTTAACGTCAAAGTCGATTTTTCACGCTAGAACCAAACATATCGAGATTCAATATCACTGGATACGTGAAATCGTCAAGAAAGGCGATCTTACTATTAGGCATTGTCCGACTCATTTAATGGTGGCGGATCTTTTGACGAAACAACTTCCAAAGGAGCAGTTTTCGAGTTTAAGAAAGAGTTTGGGGTTAAGGTTTCTGGGCTAATTATCTTTGAGGGGGTGTGTTGCGATACTATCTGGTTAACTGAGTCAAAGATACTATTCCCAGAAAGGAAGTTGAGTAAGAGAGAAATGTTGGAAGTGTGTTAAGCGAAGGGGAATGTTAGAATGTCAAATTTAAGCAAATCTAGATATGCACGTTGGACAATGGGTTGTACTTATGGTAAATTGAATGCAGGGGCTAATGGTGGAAAAATTATTGAGAGTTACTTGATCTCCTCGTTGTTTTTCTTTTTCCCTCTTTTCTGATTCTTTTCTTGTCGAAAAGAATCAGTGAGTAATTCTCTAATTTCATCATCATATTATTTCTCTACTTTATTACTGATACAGCGTGTTCTAAATATCAGTTTCTGTTTAACTTGTTTCTTCTGAAACTTCTCCTTACGCGTGCTCCTCATTTTCTTTCGAGCTCGCAGGTAGAGAAACACTTTCTACTTTCAGTTTCTTTATTTGTTATATCTTTTGATTTATCTTTCTTTGTGTTGATCTTTGTCGTGGATAGGTTAGTGCTTTGTTCTCGACGTGACTAGCCAGATAGCTGTAGCCTCACGCCGATACCTGTGCCCTCAGGTTAGTAATTAGACTGGTCGAAAAGAATCATTTCTGTTTAACTTGTTTCTTCTGAAACTTCTCCTTACGCGTGCTCCTCATTTTCTTTCGAGCTCGCAGGTTAGTGCTTTGTTCTCGACGTGACTAGCCAGATAGCTGTAGCCTCACGCCGATACCTGTGCCCTCAGGTTAGTGCTTTGTTCTCGACGTGACTAGCCAGATAGCTGTAGCCTCACGCCGATACCTGTGCCCTCAGGTATTCATTCTTTCAACTGTAGATCTATCTAGGCATATAGTCATCTCAGGATTCAGTTAAGAATCACGAGAAAACTTATTCGTCGAGTTTTTATAATTGTTTATGTGGAAGACACCACAATCAACTGATATAGTCCAATAAAATAGTGAGAGAAACGTTTTTCTCAATACGTGAGAGAAAATGATCTCTCACTATTTGGATTTCAATAAGCATCTTTATTTTGACCGCCAAGGTCGACTCACATGACATATAGTCCATTTCACATCGTGAGAGGGATATTGCTCTCAAAACGTGAGCTAAATATTTCTCCCACGATTTGAAACGTGATAGAAGTCACACAAGCCCCTCGATTGTTCAATCGACACGCCATTGGGACACAGTTGCTAATGGTGTCACTGTTCGCTAATGGCGTGTCACTTTCATAGGCCATAGAACTTCAATATGGGCCTCAAACGTTCAATCGACACGCCATTAGCACACAGTTGCTAATGGCGTGTCACTTTCATCAGCCTGTATATATCTAATTGAGTATTTAAATTGACACGCCATTAGCACACAGTTGTTAATGGCGTGTCACTTTCATTAGCCTGTAAGTCTCTAATTAAGTAATTGAGGCCACCAACAAAATTTTTTTGTTCATGGCCTCAATCGTTTTCAATGATAATTTTTTTAAATTTTTTTTGATCATTCACTTACAAGTCTTTCACCTTAAACACTCCCTTGCATGCTTCGGACATTGGTTCATCGCGACGCAAAACTCAGAAACTAGAAGGGAGTTTAATAACAGTGATTGATTAGTAATTGACTAATCGGAGAATCTATTTCATCATCGCTCTAGAATTGTTTTCCTTACTTTGGACTTACTTAATCGTTTAGAATGACAAATAAAAGAAAATCGCCTAGCACCCTGAAGTCACGTCTGAATCGCTCAAAACGGAAACACCTTGAACGGCCTCAGCGACCGCCACCAAATAATCGAGCAATTGAGAAGGCTGAATTAACGAAATCGTATGGCTTACCTCCAGACTCCAAGTTTCTATTTTTCAAGAAGGGTCGTTGTTATGGTAAACCACGCCTCAGTCTAACATACGGCACGGTTGTTTGCCTGGATGCGGACACTTGTGAACTCTTGCTAGTTGCAAGGTTTGTCAAAAGGAATCATATGGACAATGATCATTATACTAGACTTAATCACGCTATCTCAACAGTTTATCAGCATGCAAGAGCTCGTGGAGAAGTAAAGAATAACGGAGCTACTTACCGTAGTAAGAGATTGGCGAGAAAGCATGGTCGGATGTTTGCTGCAGGTTTTCGACCAGGCTATGATCCTGAGGTAAAAGGAGGTCAGTGTTATTGCCCCACCAAGGAACGAGAATATGCCGGCTTCTGATAATGCTCAGTTTGATTTCTGGAATCCCACCAGGTCACTACACCTGGAATGCAACAACTGCGGCAGACTACCGTAAGATGGAGGAGGACTTGAAGCGACAGGGAAAACTGCCCGAAATTGAGTCTTTCTTCGCCGAACGCTTTGCTGGCCTTTCCTTAGGGGCATTCGAATCTAATGCAGCCATTGCTGCTCGCACGAAGGCCCCATCTTGGGCAAATGACTCATTTTATGTCTCGCCAAATGCCAAAGTCTTTGGCTCCAACATCACGGTCACCTTTGATGAATTTGCTAACAAGAAGCATAAGGATCGAGATGCATCCAAATACGCTTTTGGTTTTTTCTGCCATATTGATCGCACCACAGGAGATCTCTATCGTTCCGGACTGTCTGCACCCAGAGGCAACACCCTTGGTGCCCGCTTTGTCCTTGATGATTACAATTTTGAAGTCAACTTGGACTCATGCGATGGAGTCATCGAAATGGTGTGGAATTCGAAAGTCCACCATCGAACCACCCCCTCGAAAACATTCAATTCCGAAGGCGAACAAATTCTCCCTCAGAACTCAGACATCACTCGATTTGCATGCTCGACTCAAATCTCTCAAGCCCTTGTAAACCGTTTGGACAAGGTTGAAGCCATGCGAGGCAGTATGAGCGAGGCGGCGTGGGTGAATTATAAATCAGAAGTCTTGACAGGGTATAAGGAGCAAGCCCATGCGAAAATGAAAGGCCTTGCCCTTGAATTAGGAATATGGCAGGAAGACTTCTAGAAAGTCCTGGTTCCAGCTGTTTTCTCTGGCCTACGTCTGAAAGTGACATCGGCTTTAACTGCAACGTCCATGAAATCAAGATTTCATTATTTTGTATTTGCTGTCCATTGGTATAAGTTTGGAAGCACATTATATTTCCTTCATCATGCCTCGAGTCAAATTAGTTTCAGTTCCTTCAGACAATTATATATACTCTTTTTGAACTAGAATATATATACTGTGAAGAAGTTCACAAGTTCATGTGAACTAAATGATAAGTTCTTGTGAAGTACATGAGTAGTTCACAAGGACTTGTGAAGTGCTGACACCGTAGTTCACAAGGACTTGTGGAGTGCTGAGACCGTAGTTCACAAGGACTTGTGAAGTGCTGAGACCGTAGTTCACAAGGAGTTGTGAAGTGCTGAGACCTTTTTGTGTGAACCCGCCAGATTGTGAACTACATGAGAATTTCACAATGAAAGGTGAAGTTCTTAGAACTTCTTGATTTTTTCAAGAGAATCACACTACACATTGATGTGTGGTGTAGTTCACAAAACAATGTGTGAACTAACCGGAGTTCACACATTGACATCCAATTGTGAAAGAACTTGTGATCTACCCATGCAGCTCACAAGTTGTTATGAATTGCTCTGTAGATTCACAAGTTCATGTGAACTACATGACAAGTTCTTGTGAAGTACATGAGTAGTTCACAAGGACTTGTCAAGTACTCAGACCCCAGATTGTGAACTACATGAGAATTTCACAATGAAATGTGAAGTTCTTAGAACTTTGTGATTTTTTCCAGAGAATCACACTACACATTGATGTGTGGTGTAGTTCACAAAACAATGTGTGAACTAACCAGAGTTCACATCATTGACATCCAATTGTGCAAGACCTCGTGAACTACCCATGCAGCTCACAAGTTTTTGTGAACTACTCCTGTAGTTCACGAGTTCATGTGAGCTACTCAGTCATTGGGGAGTAAACACACCTGATTATGAACTACATGAGAAGTTCAGAATGAAATGTGAAGTACTTAGAACTTTGGGAATTTTTCGAGTGAATTACACTTCAATGCCAAATTGTGGCGTAGTTCACAAAACATTGTGTGAACTATCCAGACTTCACAACATTGATGTTCAATTGTGAATTTTCAATTGTGATGTAGTTCACAAAAGAATGTAGGGACTATCCATAGTTCACCACAATAGTTCACGGTAATTATGAAATTTTTGAGTGATTCACACTTGAGTGAATCATACTTCTGTGTGAATCACATGGATTGTTCATAAACAGAAAGTGTGAAGTAACCCTAGTTCACAATCAAATGTGTGAGCAATCCATGTGATTTTCACTCCAGTGCAAAGCATCCATCTTGGACTTTTCTAATGCTTACAGCACTGGAGTGTGATGTATTCTTTCCAAGTGTGAGGCTTCCATGTGATTCAATGTGAAGCATTTCAACAGTTCACGTTTCTTTGTGAAGTCCTCATGTGACTCAGACTACAGGGTGTGAAGCAGTATTCATGTAGTTCACAAGGTCATGTGTGAACTTACCATGTAGCTCACAGTGAGGTGTGAGATTCTTATGTGATTGACACGTGTGAGTGAACTTACAACGCAATGAACTACCCATGAGGTCCTTCACGTAGTTCACAAAGCACACTTCACACATGTACAAATCATGTTTGAACTATTACACCAGTTCACATTTATTTGTGAAGTACTCATGTGACTCACACTACAGGGTGTGGAGCAGTATTGATGGAGTTCACAAGGTCATGTGTGAACTTACCATGTAGCTCACAGTGAGGTGTGAGATTCTCATGTGATTGACACGTGTGAGTGAACTTACAACCCAATGAACTACCCATGAGGTCCTTCACTTAGTTCACAAAGCAAACTTCACACATGTACAAATCATGGTTGAACTATTACACCAGTTCACATTTATTTGTGAAGTACTCATGTGACTCACACTACAGGGTGTGGAGCAGTATTGATGGAGTTCACAAGGTCATGTGTGAACTTACCATGTAGCTCACAGTGAGGTGTGAGATTCTCATGTGATTGACACGTGTGAGTGAACTTACAACCCAATGAACTACCCATGAGGTCCTTCACTTAGTTCACAAAGCAAACTTCACACATGTACAAATCATGGTTGAACTATTACACCAGTTCACATTTATTTGTGAATTATTCATGTGACTCACACTACAGTGTGTGAAGTAGTATTCATGTAGGTCACAAGGTCATGTGTGAATGAGTTTCTCATGTGATTGACACGTGTGAGTGAACTTACAACCCAATGAACTACCCATGAGGTCCTTCACGTAGTTCACAAAGCACACTTCACACATATACAAATCATGTTTGAACTATTACACCAGTTCACATTTATTTGTGAATTATTCATGTGACTCACACTACAGTGTGTGAAGTAGTATTCATGTAGTTCACAACTCAAATGATTGAAGTTCACACTGAAGTGTGAAAGAATGATTTAGTGTGAACTTCTCATGTAGTTCAAATTGAGGTGATCACACCACAATGTGAGCTACATAAAGTGTGAATTTTTTGTGTGGTTCATTCACACATGTACAAATCATGTTTGAACTATTACACCAGTTCACGTTTCTTTGTGAAGTCCTCATGTGACTCAGACTACAGGGTGTGAAGCAGTATTCATGTAGTTCACAAGGTCATGTGTGAACTTACCATGTAGCTCACGGTGAGGTGTGAGTTTCTCATGTGATTGACACATGTGAGTGAACTTACAACCCAATGAACTACCCATGAGGTCCTTCACGTAGTTCACAAAGCACACTTCACACATATACAAATCATGTTTGAACTATTCTTTGTGAAGTCTTCATGTGACTCACACTACAGCGTGTGAAGTAGTATTCATGTAGTTCACACTGAAGTGTGAAAGAATGATTTAGTGTGAACTCCACATGTAGTTCACACTTTTCTAATCAAACCCCAACGTGAGCTACATGAGAAGTTCACAATGTATTGGTAACTACTTAGACCTTGGTGAGTGAAATGAAGTGTGAACTACTTAGAAAAGTGTGAATTTTTTGTGTGGTTCATTCACTCAAGAATGTTGTGAAGTATTCATCTTTTCCAAAGTTCACAATGAAGTGTGAAATACTCAATGCTTCACTGTTTATTGTGAACTCTTCATGAAGTGTCAATTGTCAAGGTCTAAGTAGTTCACAATAAAGTGTGAACTACTTAGACTTTGACAATGTGTGAACTACTTAGACCTTGACATTCAATTGGGTTGTTGTTGAGTGATTCACACATGAGGGTCAAATTGTGATGTAGTTCACGGACCAATGTGTGGACTATCCATAGTTCACAACATTGACATTCACATAGTTCACACCGTGTCAGTGTGATTTAAACATTTGGTGTGAACTATCCATAGTTCACAATGCAATTGACATTGAATTGTGAATTTGTTGTGTGATTCATACTTTGGTTCACAAAGATAATGTCTCAATTGACCATAGTTCATCATCAAATGTGTGAACAATCCATGTGATTTGCATGGGAGCGTGAAGTATTCATGCTGAAGTTTTCCAATGTTTACGTGATTTGCACTGGAGTGTATAAGTGTGTCCAAGTGTGCGCCTTCCATGTGATTCAATGTGAACTATCAGAAAAATTCACGTTCACGTAGTTCACAAAGCAACCTTCACACATGTACAAATCATGTTTGAACTATTACACCAGTTCACATTTATTTGTGAATTATTCATGTGACTCACACTACAGTGTGTGAAGTAGTATTCATGTAGGTCACAAGCTCATGTGTGAACTTACCTTGTAGCTCACACTGAAGTGTGAATTTTACATGTGATTGACACGTGTGAGTGAGCTCACAACCCAATGAACTACCAATAAGGTCCTTCACGTAGTTCACAAATCAATGGGAACTTCACACAAATTCAAATCATGGTGAATCATGATGTGTGATTGGGAATTCTCAAGATGATTGCAAATCACACTCAAGCGTGAAATGGCCATCCTGTTCACAATCAATCATCATGACGTTCACAATCAATCATTTGTGAACTACATACAAGCCTCCCAGTTGATTGTGAGGCTTTGAATCAGTTCACACTACAGCTAAATGTGAACTGCCAGACTTCACAACTCAGTGTTATTCACGTAGGCTCACTTTGATTGTGAAGTACATAAACATTTTGTGGTCAGGTGTGAATAGCAAGAACACTTCTCTATTGATTGTGAAGTTTTCAAGTAGTTCACAACCAAAAGGAAACTAAAGGAAAACTTCACAATTCAAACCAGTTATGGAGTTTTAACAAGTCAATGTTAACTTCTCAGGTTTCCAGTTCACATAAGTTCACAATTTATCATGTAATTCATGTGGTGTCGTAAACACATTAAGTCAGGCTCATCCTCACCTTGTGTGTGGGTTTGTTAGTTGGCTGGAATGACATTGTTTGAGTATTGGGGATCTAAGCGTTTAAGGTAGTTTAGATACATCTATTCAAGAAAAATAAACAAAGTCAAGCATCACCAATACTAGATAAAGAAGATTCATCATCATCGTGTTCTTCTACAGCAATTCCATCATCTTGATTCTTTTTATCTGCATCATTTCCTTCCTCATCCTCTCCATGTCCATTATCTATTGATTCCTCAGTGGAGGAAAGAGATAAAGCGTCCGGCTCGGGTAAACCTGCACAACTTTGGGCCCATTCGTCGTTTCTCGCCTTTCTAATATCCTTTGCTAATTTGGCAAAAACCTTGACATTTGAGGAATACAAACCTTCCCAATCGTCTGCACATTTATCTCGTAGAAGAAACCATTCCTGATTTGGATGAGGTATAGGGAGTGAAGGCGTTATCATCAAATCAAGTGAAACATAATGAACGCGTGAGACGTGTGCAATGATGATGGGTCGGATGATGGGAGGAGGAGCTGAGAAGAAAGGGACCGTATGCATTGTTGCAGCTAGATTTTTTGTGTAGAATATGACCGGTTGCTGATATGTATTAGCAATGATTGGTGATGCTCCAGGCATTGGTAACCAGAGCTCTCGATCTGCTGTGTCTTTTGGATTTTGAAGTATCTTAAGGATCCACTTGATATTGTAATTGATACAGAATTGTGGTATATGTTTCTCATACCAATCAAATCGTGATATGACCTCCCTTTCAAGCTCGCTACGGATGATGGTTGATTCGTCTTGTGGACGCCCAAGGGATACAGCGATAGAGGAAAAGGAGCAAAGACCATTGGGTTCGACATCGGTAATATTTTTCAAGAACGGGTACACGTAGGAGGGAATCTCCTCGATATATGGCAAAGACTGCAAAAAAAATAGTTAGTATATGATGTAATGTTATGTTGTTAGAGAGTGTCTCTGACCTGGATGAATGTGTTATGCCCTTGAGAGGAATGCTGTTCAGATTCGTTTCCAGATTCGTTTCCACATTTGTTTTCAGTTCGTATCTCTCGGTGTTCAGGCTGAAGGGCGAGTCAAAGAGAATGTAAGAATTGAGGAATACATATGATGGTGATTGATGACTTACGATTGGAGGATGTTCAGGTGGAAGCACTGGGCCATCAGGTTGTAAGATGAGTTTGATCTTTGAGTTTGCTTTTGGGGCTTCTTCACGTTGATTCAATTTCGTTTGTTGGTTCGCTGGTTTATTGAAAGCCGGTTCATTATCAAAATTGGTGGTGTTGGGATATGACGCTTCAGGTCTGGTGAGGCGTTTGAGTCGAGCAGAGGATCGGGTAGCAACAACCAAACGGTTCTTTTTTTTCTTACCCTTATGAGATGCAGAGAGAGGTAAGCTGGATTGAAGGTCAGGAGGTGGTGTTAGTCGCTGTTTCAAATCTTCCGCGCCGTGAATGAGATCATTCGTGACTTGATTCTTCTTGTTCTTAGGCTTCTTTGACAGAGGGTTAGGGAGATGGATAGGTGAGAATGGGGGTTTATGTTGTTCTTCAGGTTTCTTTTCACCTGAATTACCTCGTTTTCGTTTGTTGCGCTTCTTAGGAGCGGCAGGTAGGTCCGATTCATCTTTTTCCTCTTGATCTGGTTGGGGTGGTGGTGCTGATTGATTGATGGTTTCAGGCTCGACAATGGGTGATAGGGTGGTGCTTCCGTGTAAAGTTGGGATGGTTGGAAAATTTTCGTTAGGTGTCTCGAATTTATCATCTTCTTCTGTTTCTTCTAAATCGAATTCAAATGGAGGTGGTGTGGACAGGGGTGGTTGGGCAGCGGAAGGCTGAGATTCCACGTTAAGAGGTGGTGAATTTGGAGGAGGAGTTCTGGCTTGAGAGGGTGGGGGGATATTGGTCTTGATATCGTCGTTGATCTTGATCTGATGAAATGGATCACGTTTCAGTTTTTTCTACTTGTGGATGAGTTGAAGAAATAATGTGAGGGAGTCTTACCTTTGAAGATATATCTTCTTGTGTAAGTTTCACACCATCTTGAGTCTGCTTCTTTATTGAATTGAGTTCAAATCGTGTTTTTTGAAGTTTGATTGGTGATTTGTCTTTTGAATTGTTCAATCTGGATTCGGCTTTGATGAAGTCTTGTGCAACTTTGTCCAAGTGATTGTTTGCTGCTTTATCCATCTCGGCAACGCCCAACTCTTCTTCAAGAAGATCAAGGAGTGTCGTTTGGGTTGGTTCATCAAGGGCTTTCATGCGGCTGATGATGTTAGCATAACGCTTGGATAGACTAAGAGGTGGGGGTTTGTTGGTTGTAGAAAGCTTAGCCTTAGGCTCAATTGATTTCGATTCGACGTTTCTAGGTTTCTTTGGATGATGGTAAGATAGTTTTGACGTGGATGGAGGGTGATTATGATAAGGATTTTTGATGGTGAGTATGTATGATTCGTTCTTGAACTTTTGATCGGCTCGAGCATAGAAGGGGCAGTCTCCTGGAGATCTTGCATGGCGAGTCTGTCCTTTGTGACACTTGAGCTCAATGTAGGAATTGATTGCGAGGTAACGAGAGTCCAGAACGGAGAGTTTGTACCCATAAGGAATGGTGAGAGGATCGACGTAGGCGTATATCTCTTCGAGGTCTTTCAAGAAAGTGCCGACCGGGGGTATTTGAAGAAAAGGATTACCATCCTTATCAGTGGGAACGTGATTCGAATTAGGTTGATTTGGTGATTTGGGTATGTTGGCCATTCTGAGGTGAGTGAAGATGATCGAAGGTGATTCAAATCTTGTGAAGTTGGAGTTGTGAAGTGAGGAAGGGATTGTGAAGTGTGAAGTGAGGAACGTAAAAGAGAATCAGTGGTTGTGAACGGGTGGCTTGGTGAGTTGTGAGTCTGGGGTTGGCCAAACCGTGAACTTAGGGTGGAATTGTGTATTTGGTGAAAGTGAACTGTATGTTTGAAGTACAAACTTGGTATGTAATAGGAGAGTTGTTGGGGTATTGTCCGTTGGGGTGGTGACGTGAACTTGTGAGGTCCGTCGGGTTTCTAAGTGCTGTGTCGGGCATGTCGGAAGTGAAGACTTGGTGAAAAATTTGAAAAAAAATCGGGCGTCCGCCGCGGCGGACGCGTCGGACATTACAAAGGGAGGTTCCGGCTTCAATGCGATAGAAAATACATTGATTTCCTCGGGTAATACCCGAGATGTCTAGTAGACAGAGGTGTCTTCATCTTACCTGTAACAATACTTTTTACAACTGAAAAGATCTTGGGAATCATAAGGCAAGCATCAAGAACACTGAAGTTTGCGGAGATGACCCGCATCCATCCGAAAATATGCTCACAAGCCTCACTGCCATGCTTCCAAGGCAGGAGCGGGAATTCTGAATAGTATTTGCGATGTGATATTATCAAACTGAGCAAACTTTGCGCAAGAGTTTTGAATATATTGAAGCTTTGAGGTGAAATGCCGTTCTTCTTCACGCTCATGATGCTACCAGGCTCATCTTGACGTTTCTTCAAGTAACTTTTCCAGTGTCGCATAAAAAATTCGGCGGTGAATGCTGATTGTATTCTTTCACGATGACTCATTTCTTGGTTCAACCATGCATCTGTCATCTCTCCAAAAACAAACAACAATAAAGAGAGTCCAATCAATTCAGGTTTAATGAGTGATGCCTCAAGAGTCTGCCAACTGAAGATTCGAAAAGCTCGGCCATCGTCTTGCTTATCACTATCAATTACATCTTTGGTAACCAGAGGACTATCTGGCATCTGAAGAACATCTACCAACTGTTGAACACACGCGTAGTATTTTCCTAAAGTGAGGAGTCGAGCACCAGAAAGAAATTGATTTGCTGCCGTCTTTTTTGCGTGTTTTGGATCTTGTACACCTACAATAGGCCAAAGTGGACTACCAACAAGTGGAACTTTGATATGTACGTTGGGAGTGGCTTCTTCAAAAGTTAAGAATTGAGTTGTTAATGTTGCAAGACTAGCTTGTGCCGCAAGCTCAACAGGGGCTCCATCTCCTCCGATAGAAAGTAGATTGATGCCTGAAGCTTCGCACAAGTTCATAAATTGCTTGTGCTGAGTTAGAATATCGGTAGAATTTTCTTTAGCAGGACTTGCAATGATTGCTACGACAAAAGTGGGTACATTTGGAAGTGGAACCTGCAATGTGTACGCTCAAATCTCAAAACACAATAAAATGGTCAACATGTGATGGAGTAACAATCATATCCAAATTGGTCACAAGCTCACCTTGCCACACAGCCGGTCTTCTTTAGATATCTTTTTCACTAAATCCGCCAATTCTTCAGCGTGTTCAAATGGAATATTGCCACCTTCGGCTCCAACAAGACATCCGTTGTGATGACGCAGTGTTTTGACACATACTGTCTGATTGGAAGCGCCAGCCACTGGTCCCGAAGAACCCAGATCTGAAAAGAATCGAGCAACCTTCTCAAAGTTGACAAATTTAAGTCCATCTTCAAGTTGCATCCCAGTCTTTGCTCGAATCATACGTTGACTTCGGGCTGTTCTACCGGCAAAATTATGATTGAAAAGACGTAGAGCACTTGTGCTCATTGCACCGAGAGTGGTGAGGCAATCATCTAGGCAGGAGTCAATTCGCATTCCTCGAGTAGATTTTCCTTGAGATTCTCGTTTGGCTTTGATGGCTACAGCTTGAATCAAACCTTTTACAGCTCCTTTGTCCTGAAGGAATCCTCGGCTGGCTGAGATTGAAAGGCGGTGCATGAAATCACCCCAATTGCCTTTTGAAGAAGCTTCGATGGACTTGTTGAGGATCTCAAGCTCCTTGTACTTCATCAACTTAGCATGGAATGGATCAGCGCGAATGAAGACTTTCGCAGTGAACTTGATATTGTCATCTTCAGCATATCTTGTATTAATTGCTTGCTGCACACTTCCCAGCGCTTTGAGTTTCTGACACTCATCACAGACAACAAGCTCATCTTTATTAGCCTTCTTAACTGGTACAGTAGTTAGACAAGATGGTGAGTAGATTGCATTCCGGTCAGAGTGTCGCTTTACTACCCAAGTCGAACGAGAATTGAGAGCAGCAATTAGGCGAGCTTGCTGATCTGCTGTCAGGTCGTTCTCCCTCGCATCCGGACCAAACAGGTCTTTGCAACACGCATATCGAACGTTTCCACGATATATAGAGCAGCTCCGCTCCATAAATTGAGCTATCGTCTGAGTTGCCCGCTTTTGCTTCCAGGTAGCGTCACAAAGTCCTGCACAGGCGACTTCGATAACACGAAATTTGGAGCTGGACACCAATGGATCATCCACTTTACGCTTGAAGAAGTTGCTCAGGGCTTTATTATTCGTCATCCTTTTAGTCGATTCAACACATGATGCTGAGATAGATGCAAGGTGAAGGATCATGTTGGTGAGAAGCAATCTCTTGAATTATCTTGGAGAAAAGATGAAAAACTTACCCGTTTTCCAATGCTCAACAGCCTTCTCTGTTCGACCTTGCTTCAAAGTCTTCGGCTTCACCCCGCAATGACAACAAAAAACTTTATCACCTCCAATCTTCTCCACTTTGCAGCAATCACAGGGCATATCAGGAGTCGATGCAGGACACAGACTAAGCACATCTGTTCGTTTTGGAGCTTTGGGTTTGGCAAGTTTTGTATTTTGTACGTTTTTAGATGATTGAGCAGGGCGCTCATCCTCTTCGCTACTTTCGATGACTATGTACTCATTTTGTTTGTCCTTTGACTTGGGCGCTCGATCAAGACCTTCATCTTCTTCACCACTGTCAATCATAATTGACTCGGTGTTAACATTGGTTTTGGATGACATTCTTTGTATATAGAGCAAGGAAAGATGTAGGTAAATTCGATATGAAGTGTGATATACTGTTGCAAAGACTTCTTTCCACTTCTATAAGCGCAGGAATGGACAAAGCAGGAAGTCCTACCCCAATCTTACCGGAAAATTCTCATACTAGCCCATAGATCAATTTAAATTTTTTTCGCTCTCTCAAACGTGTCCAACACAACACAAAACTTGGACATATTGAGACTATCAAGACCTATCAAGACAGATCTTGGGTAGTCTCCGGTGGTCACAACTTTTTCAATGGCTAAAAAATCTGAAAAAAGTCTAAAATTTGGCACAACCTGACCATTTTCATTAGGTACATTTTTCCAAAAAAGCCACAACCTGACCATTTTCATGAGGTTCCTTGGCGGGAATTCGGACCAAAACCTGACCATTTTCATTAGCAACCTCGACCGGAGCTTTTCAGGGTCCTTAATACGTAGATCCCATTTGATATCTAATCCGCCTGACTCTCTCTGCAAGGGAATAAGGTCAAAACTAATTATTGCACGCATACATCAAGTAGCGTAAAAATTGTATACTTCTTCCAGCTAATTTGTGTCAAAGACTTGCCTTGCATAGATTCTTTTCGACAAAAGAGTACCATGTCCATTGTCTGTGCTAAAATCACATATTGAAAGCAGTCGATTTATGTATATATAATTGTCTTTAAATGGTATTTCGGAGCCTGTTGCAATCTCCACAAGTGTGTACTTATTACTTCTCAAGATCTGATGACCTGTATCAAGAAAATGAGATAATATGTTTTGAAGGATGGTAAAGTCACACCTCCTCCAATTAAAGTCTTCCACGACCAGATTTGACCAAAATTATAATCCACTTCAAAAAGAAATATGATCCAAACCAATACCATCTTCTCTAGTCACAATCTGATTCTAAGAAAAGGACATCAATGTCCAATACAAATCACTTGTCATTGAATCAACAAGAAACACACTCTCAAGTATCAGATAACGAAAAAATTCAATTTTATCCAAAAAGACATCAATAGTTAATTCCTCATTGAATAGATTATTGTCTGATTGTAACTGACATATTTGATTTGACTGAAACTGCTTCAGAATTTGAATAATTTGACTTATCTAGCATTTTTGAAGTCAAGTAAATAAAATTATATAGCAAGTATTGATAGTTATCAAAACCTTTGAATTGATACAAAACATTGAAAAAAAATTCTGACAGGGAAGTTGGGATTGAGATTCAATAACATGGAGCAAGTTTGTAAATATACTGTTTCAGAGACTAAAAGTTGAGAATAAAATCTATCGTTAGGACACAGATACTTTTGATTCTTTTCAATAGATTTCTTCATCCTGATTCAATTGTCTTCAATCATCATCTCCTCTTCATCTTCATTGAATTCTGGTCTCTTGTTCTCTTCTCCTTTACAGTGTATGTTGGCATTGAGTTTTCTTTGCCCTCTTTCAAAGTGTGATATGATGTATCGCCATACCTGTTTGATGTTCCAGAGACTTTTTATCTATTCATATCCACATGATCACATTGTACTGATTCACAAACAAATCTCCCCTGTAAATCTATTCAGTTTGAACATAAAACATGAGGTGATTGTTTTAGCAAATGAAATTAACAGATGAATAATTTGAGACAGATGAACCAGCATAAAACTAGTACAGGAACATTTACTTTTTATGTCTTTCCTTCTTGGTGTTTTTAATGGAAATGCTCAAATCCCTAAAATCACATATTTCTTGGTTTTACCTGTTTTCCTTTTCTTTCATTGCTACAAATTTTTTGAATGAAAATTTTGTTCAAAAGAGCACATCATTTGAACTTCAACTTTCATCTTCAGAAGGACAGATTGATCACCAAACCTTTCAATTTGAATCAAGCAAAGATCCCAGGACTTCTTCAGGTATATCTCTAGATTTGAATTCCAGGGCAAAAAATCAAATTCAAAAAGAAGCTATTGAACAAAATCTCAAACGCAAAGTGGTCATACCAGACTTGAATGAACCATGTATAGATGGATTTACATCTACTTCATCTGACTTATGTCAAAGAGAGGGTATACAGCCAAATGATGAAACAAACACCCCACTTCCAGAGGTCACAACACCAGAGGATAGAGTAAACACAGAGACATACAACTTGTTATTGAAGACAAAAAAGGATTCTAAGAAACAATATAACCATGACCCTGATTCTTCTCAAGAGAAAAGAATGAAAACTTTGACAGGGAGAAGATCTCAGGTTGTGGTAACTCAGAACAGTCAACCATTGGGAAATGCTGCATCTATTGCAAATGTCAAGGTGAGAAAAAATCTCATTTGGAATGTCCTTCAGGGGCAATCTAGATTAGCATTGGGCAAGAGATTTGGGATGTTTGAAGAAATCAAAACTTACTTTGAGGAAATGAAAGAATCCAGTGTATTTAATTTTTCAAACCAATCAAAACAAACTTACTACAAAAAACAAGTGGAGATTGCTTTAGAAAGAATCAAGATTGAATTGGTTTTTGGTGTTCTGGGAATTGTGAATATGAGCTATCAAGGGGCAGGTTCTTTAAAATTGATAGCTCTACTGCTTGATGATGCATGGCATTTTCTCAAAGACTACCTGAACAAAGAAATCTTGGACGTCAATCATGAGCAAATTTTGAAATCAATTTTGAATAACAAAAGGCCTGATCGCCACTTCTTGAAGCCTGGAAACCTGATGATACACTGCCTGTGTCTTTCAAAACAGTCATTCATTTCCCAAGACCTGTTTTTTGAAGTACTAAGAGTTTGGACAAAATCATCAATTTACAAGCATCTCATGTCCAGAATACCTTTGGATTTTGAATCTTTATCAATTTACTGTGAAAAATTGTATCAAGAAACCGGCCAAGGGGGTTTGGGACCCCAAATTATCCAATCTAGGAAGAACACACACTCAAAGCTATTAGATACTTCTTCAGCTCCATCTATTGATCCAGACCTAGGAATACAAACATGTAGCTCAAGAAAGTTCTCTAGTTTTATAAAGAGGTCTGGAAAGAAGATCATCGATGAAGAAAAAACCCAAGCAATAACACAATTCTTCACAGACCTCAACAAAGTAATGAAGGAAAGTTATCAAACCAAGTCAAAATTCATCAATCAATCCACAAATTCATCAATTGATCAAGTCTATCTCAGTTGGACTATGATTGATTGTGCCATGAAAACTGCTCAACACTCAATCACACCCAGCTTTTTAGGCTTGTTAGGGCTCATGCATTCAGGAATGTCAACTCCTCAAACATGGGATGATATATTTGAAAGTGGTTGGGAATTCTTAAAATCATATTTCTCTACATGGCATAGATATGTTTTGGAAATGAAACATCCCATTCTTTTGGATACAACAAAGAATGAAAAAGTAGAGATTGAATGGTATGATGTGAAGGAAACAATTCATTACCTACATAAGTTGGTCTCCAATAATGTTTGTCCTCAAAGGCCTATCTGGTATCTTGTGGACTTGTGGTATGAGTCAATCAAAAGTGATGGTAATACCATCTCTACAAATCTCAATGTGTTATCCCCACACCGGGAAATGATGAAGTACAAGTGCATCCAATTGGATGATCAATGAAATATAATCAATAAGAAAAGAAGTAGCTGATTGAGAATTGTCCCAAAAGTTGATCTGCACAATTCTTTCAACTTTGTAGCTTTTTTTCAAATCTCTTCAATATCTTCACTGCCTTAGAAGATCTTTGAAATTTCTTTTCATCAGATCATTTCAAATTGTGTTAGGGTCTTTCCCTAAAAGGTGGTTTTGAATATCAAATACTTGTGATAATGGCAACAATACTGTAAAACTTTATTTGGGGTCTACAATTCAGGTATACTGTAATAAATTGCTTTTGTATTACATCATTGCCCATTTTGGTTCAAACTTTTTATTACCCATCTCCACAAAAGCTGGAGCTTCATAGAGTTGTCAGTTCTGGTCTGATACAAAAGCACTGATAACAATGATGCCTGAGATTCCAAAATACAAGGTGTTTTTGTATGGCAATGGCCTCAAATGTGAAGCACATGTATTCCATCCAAGGCTTCCCCATTGCCAGGGCCAAAGAAATCCTGTGATCACTGACTTGGACACACAGAAATATGAGCACACCTTCAATTTCGAATAAGCTCAACCGAAACCTGAAGTTCATGCACCATTGTGTTATCTGCTTCACAATAAGGATCTTGTAGCTGAAACTTTCCAAATAAATACCTGGGTGACCCATGTCAAGCTTGACTTTGAATAGAGTCATACATTTGACATTGACAAAGGATTAATGAGATCCTCATCCATAGGTGTTTAGTTTTATATAATTTCACAATGCAGGACTTTGTAAAGAACTGATAACCCGTATCAGCAAACAAGATGTGAGTTGAAGAGAAGTAAAGTGAGATCTTCCTATCATTCAATCCTCCACAAACTGACCTCACTTAGAAATCATCAATTCGAAAAAAAACAGTTCGCACTCATAAAATAGAAAATAATTGGAATATAAGCATCAAAATACTTTTAAGGATTAGAGAATAAAGGAATTTTGATTTTATCCCAAAACACATTACCAGTCACACTAATCAATTCTCTAATCTTAATTTTTCCTTCTTCAATACATTCTTCTCTAGTCTTAACTAATTGATGTAATTCAATAGAAACTTCTTCAGCTATTTGATCTACATAATTCAAATCATCCGTTGTTGTCGAAGAATTCCTTGATCTGGCTTCAAGTAACTAAAATTTAAAACAAGATTATCAAATTAGCAAGATATTTCGACTGACCAATAGACCAAGAAATGGAGTTTTAATCAAGACGTATCCTTGATAAGATTCAAGATAACGTACATGTTGAGCAACTAAAAGTTGAGTTTCTAATCTAGCATTAGAACATAAACTATTTCGATTCTTTTCAATCGATTTCTTAATCCTAATCCAATTCTCTTCAATAATCATCTCTTTTTCATCCTCATTAAATTTAAATTCCTTCTTCACTTCTCCTTCTCCTTCTTTTTCTTTTTCTTTCTTTTCTCTAGATTTTTCATCTATCGAACCAAAATAAATCTCATAACAATCTTTAGCCAAAGAATTAATAAATGAATAAACACTTTCAGCTGTGATCGAATGTAAAAGTAAAACAGATGAATCTCTTAATTTCATATTAAGATAACAAGGATCTTTAGATGGAATTAAATCATCTAATAAAGCTTCTGAATTTAAACCTTGATGATCATTAAAACTTGAGATCACTTCTTCCTTTGTTTCAGGTTTACTTTGAGTTTCATGATTAGAAGTTGAGGTTCCTGAAAGGAAATGAAGTAAAGCTTGGTTTTCAGTTTCTTGTTTTCTTGCTAATTCAAGTAAATCGAATCCAAATGTATCACTTGCTCCATCTTCCTGAGTAACACTAGGTAAAACTGGAGGTGGGGATGAGATTCGTTTGGGTACTTCGTTTGTTAATTCTTCTGTGTTTTCTTCTGATTGATCTGTTATTTGTAATGGTGGTGTTGGTGTTGTTGTTCGAGAGGTCATGTTCTGGTTTCAATAACTTCAATCGTACTTTAGAGACTGATTGGTACATCGTGTGAAGATACAAGCGCGATTGAAGAAGTTTGGAGATCGCGGAGATTCGAGTTGACCTAACGAGGCACCTGGCACCTAGAGATGCGTGCACATCATCGACCTCATATCATCCTCACAATGACAGTGGAGTGATTCTCACTATCGAGTCAGAGTTTAAAACCCCTTCCAAGTTTTCTTGCGGTCCTGCTTTATAATTTCTTTCAAGCTGAAATCACCCTACTTGTCCCTGTCACACATATATACCTCATCATCCAAGGCCACTCCAATACACAACCGGACTGTAAACATAGATGTCTGATGAATGACCGTAGGGCGATTTCTTTCAACCGGTTTGCAAATATTATTGTAAATATATACATTTTGTGTCTACAACGTATTCCCATTCTAAGTATATCACTTCATTACATATCAAACCGCCTTAGACTGTAATAAATCACCAACCCTTTGATTACTCAACATCCTACCTTCCTTCTTTTTTCCTTTACCATTCTGATGAGGTTCTTGTTTGTTTTTCTTCGCGAATGGTGGTCCACTTGTATCATGATCTTGACCATCCTCTCGATCAAATGGTTGTGGACCTTTATGAAACAGTAATAACTCTGGGTACAATGTAGTTGATGTGGGCATAGGATTTGTGCTAGACTCTGTTAATTCAAAGCATTCGAATCATCAATTAAATTCAGACATCTAAAGAGATTAAGATGGGTGATAGTTGAACGGTTTACCTTCAATTGAGCACTCTGAGTTCAGGTGATCTAAATCAGGTATGATCGTTTGCGATTCGGAGATCTGTAGCAAAACAAATGTGAATACTGAGCACCCAATTTGACATGTTCGATTTAGATAATTTAGACTCACCTGATCCTGGTCAATGACTAGACCTCTCAGAGAACTATTTGGTTCGGATTTTTGTTCTGTTTTGTGTGATTGGTCGACTGATACCAATAATTCATGGTTTGAGGTATCCACGATGTCAAGAACTGGAAGATTGAAGTCATGATAGCGTACTTCAACAGGATCATCACCATTAGGAGGCAAGATAGATGAAACGGACAATACGGCTACCACTGATGAACTGCAGTGGTCATCAGGCACAAAATCGGAGAGACCGGTCATTGAGAGAAATCTAACTCACCCAGCTGAAGATATGATGACAAAGCGTTCATCATCTACTTTAGCTCCACTAGTACAAATCATTTTGTTGATACACATTTCGGGTGAGATAGGTTTTTTTTCTGTGCCAGGTTCCGATGATGTGACGAGTGCCTGACTTTCAACAGGTTTGCTCGAGGTGTCTGTGGTTACTGGATCACATTTAGTCTCATCCTTCAAGCCTACTTTCGCCTCTCCATTCTCAACTTTATTCTGTTGACGTTTTTGATTTTTTCTTGATTTGATGAACCATGCTTCCTTTTCTGGTTGAACTTTTAATCCAGCTGAAAGTCCTTTAACGGAGATCTTTTGCTTCAGTTTAGCTTCTTTCACATCCCAAACATAAATATCATCATCCCCTCCACCACTGAGAAGTACTCCAGTCTTCCCGCTATTATCAGGTACCCAGAGAAGAGCGCCTACAAAGCGTTGATGGCCCAAAAGAAAACTTTCGATAGACCAGGCATGAGGATAGCGCGAAAGTCTGATATGTTCATCGCGATCTGCAGAGACGAGAAGTGGGATAGGTTGAATGGGGATGAAAGTGAGAGATGTGAGGATCGAAACATGACCACCAATAGGTGCCAATGTGATTGTGGGTTTCGTGGGCTGATCCTTTGGTGTTTTTTCTGGTGTAATTTCTTTGACTTCTTCGTCAGGATCCGATGCAAAGACTAGATTTTCAGATCCTTCCATTGGAAGACTATGAAGATTTTCAATACATTGGTCATTAACATGCGCCTGATTGATCTAGTGCTGGAAGGTATGAGGACCTGACTTGTAAATGTCTCCAGACTTATCACCAATCACGATATTTTTTCCATTTGGAGAGATTAAGAGAGCAGTTGCGCGTTTAGATAATTCTCTATTGATTCAAAAATAATCAAAAGTTTAGGATAACTTGTTTGATTTAAAAGCTTATGCAGAATATCAATCAAACTTACCTAGATTGTAAAAGCTTTAATTCAGGTAATTCCCAAGTATTCAAAACTTTATCTTCACCAGTACTAAACAAAAGTGAACGAGTTTGACCAGTTGATTCAATCTTTTGTTGATGAATTGCCATTAAACGGATTAAAGCAGAGTGAGATCCTTTGGTACGATTTGATGAGTTCTGATCAGATGAGATGGTAGAAATGATTTGACCAGTTCCTAAGTCCGCCACTTGAAGATGAGCATTAGATGCAATTACTAATAATTTCTTATCAGCACTTCTTGTTAATCTTTGACAAGGAATTCTCATTTTGATGATGATCTTTGATAAACTGATCAGATGAATGATATGTTTGTTGTTGTTTATCAAATTTTCTATTTTGTCAAACTTCAATTCACTTCCGGTCATCGGTAGTACGGACCACGGTACCGCGTCCGGTCAATGACACATTCCACTAACACTTGATGTCACGTGTTCTTCGGTAAACTTTTCATCCCATGATCACTTTCACGCTCCAGCTTCAAACAAATCAATCAATGCTGAGCCCGATCGTATATTTAAAAGTTATCTCTCGATCAACCCAAAAAGATGGCCTCAGAAACTCCTATAATCGATACCAGCTGCGCAGATGAATCTGTAGAAGACCTCGAGCCTGAAGAAGCGGAAACCAGCTCAAAGACTGATATCACCACCGCTAGTAGTAGTATAATTATTTCTTCGGCATCAAGTCCTGGATCATCAGATACAGAGGCAAAGAAAGAAGAAGGATCACAAACTTCAACAGAAGGATCAAACAACGAGAACAATTTACATTCCGATGAACCCAAAAGTAACTATATCAGTAAGTCCGACTGACTAATGTATTAATCAAAATCCAAAGAGCTTATCAATTCAATCCGTGATTGGGATGTAGTTAGCCTCAAGCCCGAGATAACAGACGGTAAGCTGACACTGTCACTTTATCTGCATCGAACTTATTTTCATCCTACTTAACCTCTCTTTGACTTCACAGATGAGTTGAAAGAGTACGAAAGGCAACTGAAGAAAAAAGGTAAGTTTAGCTCTCGACTTCAAAACATAATCATTCTTATGACCTCTTCAACTTCTGAATCATGGTGATCTAGGGGGTAGTATTCGATATAGATATGATTCTTTTCTCCTCAAGGGATTTTCTGTCTCCATCCGAGATGGTGCTATTCAAACTCTATCGGAAGATCCTCGTATACAATTCATTGGTGAGTTAAAAACTCGTTACAGTTGTTTAACAGATATATTCATGAGCTCTTGCTTGTTTCTTTCTATAGAGCCTGATGGTGACGTTCATATATGATCTAAACCTATTGGACAGAAATGATGTATACCCTAGCTCATCGTGTCTGGCTGTAATATATCTTATCTTGCGGCACAAGAGCCAATTGTCTCTTTTGCTATTCTTGTATACATCGCCGGGATGATGGATTGTACAATAAATGTAAATTTTAACCTGTAAAAGTGATGTCACCTTGAGTGTCTTGATAGTTTACCCTGACCGGATTAGGATTTAATGTTTTTGAGCAGCAGAACAAGAAATGAAAATGTATACCAAATGCTCAAATCATAAGCTTATCATTACAAACAAAGTTCCGACTCAATGGAATAAGAAAAAAAAGTGAAAACACGTACATCGTACTAACTTATCAACAAATTCCACCAATCTCCAGGTTGAATCCGCTCAGTCTGCAAATGAAACGCAATCGAAACGTTTCGGAACACAAAAGTAAGACAGGAAAAGTTTTAGACTTATGAACAGGCCAATGGAGTAATATCCCTTTTGTCCCGTTTCCTCTTCCTTTTTTTATATGTAAAAACCAATGTTTAACTTGGCACGATCACCGATTTCATGGTGTTACCTTTTTGGCTTTTCTTTCATTGCTACATCCTTTTTGGATGAAAGAGTCCGTCAGAAAACTGTTTCATTGGAGGTTCCATCTTTAGAAGAAAGGATCGATGGTCAAACCCCTCCACCCAAGCTTCCCTCCAGTCGAGATGCTAGTTGTTCTTCAGGCACATCATTGGATCCAAAGTCCAGGGAAAACCATCAGATTCCAAGAGAAGATATTGGAAAACTCGACAACGCTAAGGTAATCATCCCAGACTTGAATGAACCTTACATAGATGACTCCATATTTCCTTCATCTGAATGGCGCGAGAGAGATGATAGGATGATGAATGATGCACTGAACATCCCACTATCAACAAACACTCTTGCATCCGAACCCACATCAAGCAACACTGACAACATCATCAGTAACACACATGGAATTCGTGACAACACAAAGAAAAGAAAGGTCAAAATGGTGGACCCAGGACATACAGATACATACCACTTGGCATCAAACTTGAATAAGAACTCTAGGAAGAAACATAAACAAATCCCTGCTTTTCCTCAGAGCATAATAATAACCACTCCATCCGGCATAGGATCTCAGCCTGTCATAACTCATAGCAGTGAATCCTCGGAAGAAATTTCATTTATTGGAAATGTAAAGTTGAAACCAAATGTGATTCGGGCCACCCTTCAATGGCAATCTAGGTTAGCGTTAGGCAAGAAGTTTGGTCTGTCTGAAGATATTCAAGCTTACTTTGAGACATTGAAAGCGTCCACTCTCCCAAAGATTTCAGACAAACTGAAGCGGGTTGGCTATGACAAAGAGGTTGAATTGAGTCTTGATAGAATTAGGACGGATTTTGTTCTAGGAGTTCTTGGAAGTCTAAAAATTACCTTCACAGGTGTAAGGTTTTTACCATCAATGGGTCTTTTGCTTAATGATGCATGGGATTTCCTCAAAGACTACCTAGACCGTGAATTGATGAATGTCAATCATGAGGAACTATTGAAGTCAATCGGAGATGTCACAAAGAGTTATTCCTACTACTTACAGCATGGTAATCTGATGACATATATGCTATGCCTTTCAAAACACACAATCATAGCGACACAACTATTATTCCAAGTGCTGAAAGAATGGAAAGTATCATCAACATACAAGGAATCTCTCTCCAATGTACCCTTGGACTTTGAAACCTTCTTGGTTAAATGTGAGAGCTTGTATCAAGAAAGGGGAGAAGGGCAAGTAGGACCTAAAAGGAAACAAAAACAAAACTCAGCAGAATCCCAGGCAGTGGAAAGCTCCCCCTCAATTAATTCAAACATACCAAGACAAGATAAATCACCCAGAATGCTTGGGGTTGGGTTCTCTCGCTCTATAAGGAGATCTGGGAAGGAGATCATCCTTGCACATAAGAGTCAAGAAATAAAAGATTTTTTCTCACACCTCAAAGAGGAGATGTTGGAAAGTTTTGAGGAATATTGGGCCCAAATTGATCAACCCATGAGTTCGTCTACCAACAAAGATAATCTAAATTGGAACATGGTTGAGCGTGCAATTACAGTTGCCCATGATTATATCACACCATCCTTCATAGGATTATTAGGGCTCATGCATCCAGAAATGACAAGGCCTCAAGCTTGGGACAATACTTTTGAGAGTGGTTGGAAATTCTTGAAGTACTATTTTTCTACATGGAATCAATATGTTTCAGAAACTACCCATCCCATCAGTCTTAAGGCATCAAAGAAATCAAAAGCAGAGATTGAATGGTCAAATGTCAAGGAAACAATCTACTATTTATGTGGAGTTGATAGCAATAATTCTTTCCCTCAACGACCTATCTGGTATCTTGTGGAATCATGGTATGATTCAATCAAAAGTGACAGTAGCACCATATTTTCAAACCTCAATGTCTTATACCCACACCGGCAAAATATAATAAGAAAGTCCACCCTGTTAGATGATCAAAGAATTTGACTCAAAAAAAGTGTTGAAATACATATATCTACATCATGTGAAGGTCTAGTATTCCTCTGGTCAACCTATCACAGATGTGCTGTTCATCTATAAGCTTCCCTTTCTACTGCTTATCTCTATCTATATTCTCTGTTGGTGGATCATATGCTCTTTGTTTCTATCTTTCTCATAATGGATCATGAGCTCCTTCTTAGTGCCTACATAACTATCAGAGGCTGTTTGAAGACCTTGGACACATATTATGTGACCAAGTTTTACACCAAAAAGATTACATACAATGATACACTATATTGTTCCCAACTAGTTCAAATAGTTGAAACTAGATATCTGTTTGGAAGGATTATGTGACAACAATATCTTTTTGAAAATCATCACATGTTCTTTTGCATACACATAGAGCTTTGGGGCCGTACCTACAAGCCCCAACTCTATCTGCCCCTCCCCAATCCATCACCTTCCACCATCCCTCTCTCCATATCCTGATACCTGCACAACCCTTACCATTTTTTTTTCAAATCTTCACCCTTTTGCTCAGCTGTCCTCACCTTCCTAACAATTTCTTCATTTTACTTGTTGTATACGGATATCAACTCTTAGTTTTTGACCAACGCCTTTCACTTAATCAGTGGCAATTGTAATGATTTTTGATTTTGGGAATAGTGATGAAGCATGAGATCTCTCAAAGCCAATTGAGGACTATTCTTGATTGGATTTGAAGTGCTGCAGTATGATGACATTGCAAATCAATCAAGACGAATCTTGTAGTAGATAGTAGAACAAGAGAAATGATGAAGATCTTTACTAAGGTGTTTGAAAATATAAATTTAGTGCATAAATGTGATCAAATTTTTCCACATGGACATTACTGTTAACTTAACAAAGTCTCTTTGTGCGGCCACGGCTGTGCCCTTGCAGGGGGAATTATGACTTGCAGTTGGTAACTTGTTATCAACATAAGGGAACGTGTAATAATTCAGACTTCTTGGATCCGGGTTCTGACATCACCGGTTCTTTATATATCTTTGATTAATGGTAATGATGTCATATAGCTGTTGACCTTCATCAAATTATTCCTTCACATTACCTTTTTTCATTCATCTCGTTCATCTTCATCATTTTTCCTTTTTTCTTTCTTTTCACCTCCCTCCCTCCTCTTCCCTATTTATATTTCTCTTCTTTCGTTTTTTCTCTATATTTCTTCCATGATTTTTTTGCTCAAATGTTTGTAAAAAAAAATTGGGAGTCAAAGTTTTTGTATTTTATTCTGTTTTTATCGTTAGTTTTTCCTTTTAGGCTGTTTTATTTTGTTTATCTTTTTTTTTCATTGACTAACATTTGATTATTATTTTCCATACTTTTATCTTGTGCTTTAGTTTTCTTTCTTTTGAGTGATGATTGTGTTAGGCACTTTTTCATTTTTCCTCTTCCATCCCAGGGTGTTTTATTTAGGATATAAGAAATTATTACCCTTAGGCATTTAGCCCAGAACCTTTGCTACCTTGAGAGCATCTTCTTTGTTTCATCCGTAAGTTTAGTTATTAACATTTCTAACCATTTGTTTTCTGGCTTTTTGGCTGAAGGACTCAAGCCAAAAAAGATGGTAAAAAATGGTTAGCCATAAGTCCCCCTGCAAGGGCACAGCCGCAGCCACAAAGAGAGACTTTGATTGAAGATTATTGTGTTCCTAATATAAACCCTTTTAACAATTTCATCTTCAAACAAAAAACCAATCTACTCTCATGGCAAAACATCTACTCTCAATTATAAGTCTTTTTTTTTTGCAAACCTCACCTTCTCACTCAAAAAGTCAAAAAACCATGTAAAAAGAAAATCAAAAACTCAAATCGCCCAAATCAAAAAAATGAAAAAAAGTTTAAAACCAAATTGAATAAAAAGTAAAAAAAAAACCCAAACGAGTGACAAAAATGAACGTATGAGAGGAAAGGTTGTGAATCAAAACCAAAAAACTAACAAAAATCAAACTTAACACAACTTGAAACTATAGAAAAAACCCCTTTCTCTCTTTCATCAAATGAAAACCAAAAAAACTTCTTTTCCTTCAAAAGAAAAACTTAATAAAGAAGAACAGATGGTTTCTAAGAGAAAGAAAATGAAAACAAAACAAAACAAACAAACAAATCATAGGTCCTCTTTTACTTCCATTTTCAAAAAAAAAGATAAGAGAGAGAGAGAGAGAGAAAAAAGAAATCTACTACGATTAATAATCAAGAAGAAAAGATCAGCAGATAAATTGATCAAGAGAAAGGTGAGAAATTGGATTTATGAGAAAATAAAACAATGTTTCAGATAAGACTTATCATCTTTTTGAAGCTTTGTTTTGACTCAAGTCCCACCATTCTATCTATTTAATGAACATACAGTCAGAGTGAACTCCAGAAAAAGAAAGAAAAAAATGGGGAGAAAAAAAAGAGAACCTCCACATCATTCAAAAGATTGCTAAAGACAAAAAGATGGATGTGTGGAATGGAACAGATATAACCCAAATGAAGAAGAGCAATCAGAAGGAAGAATGAGCTCATCTTGGGGTCTTTTTTTGGATGATTAATTATTTTTCTTTCTACTTCTGTATATGATCGATCAGGAAAGATGGGAGGAAAAGATGAAGAGAAGCACAGGTTAGGATGAGGTTAGAAAAAGAAAAGAAGGAAGTAGATAAATTACGAATGAAAAAAACTGTGCATTAAATAGATGAGTAAATCAAAGGTGACAAAATTCGAAAACCAAAAAAAAACAAACGACAGATTACTTAAAAGCAGAAGAAGTAGTGATGATGGACTTAAAAGTTCTTCCTTCTGAAAAGATGAAGTGAGAGGATGATGATTAGGGGAGGCGAAGGAAACTCTCAAGGAAGGCAAAACCAAAATGGGGAATAAAAAGCTCGGGTATATGATAAAAAAGAGTGACAGTATGTGATGAGAAAGAAATGAATGATTTAAAGGCGTGGATCCAAGATTGTTCGAACATCAGGTACATTTGCAATATCGGCGAGGAACGCGGCAAGATCTGCTAACCTGTGGACGTGATACATCAATTGGTCAGTGAATGATAAAGATGAGTGGTTTGGGTTTTGAAATAGGATAACTTACTCAGTGTCATGTGGATCATTGAACCATGATGAGACTGGTACAGCGTTGCTTGGATGAAAGATATACGAAGCGGGTGAGTTATCAATGATGATTGTATCCCCAATCGGTCTTCCGAGTTGTGACAAATCCTATAAAATCAAACAAAATCAGAAACGGAGAACGGAGATGTATGTACTTTTATGTTTTCACGAGGACTGACTTTGACATAATTTCCTTTGTGGTTATAACAGCTTTCTCTAAACAGACGATGTTTGACAACATGATGGATATCAAGCATATCGAGTACAGGATCTGCGTATTTCGACAATGAAGCAGTGAACACTACTACTTCATAGATTTCCCCCATCTTTCTCATAAACTCATCTACTCCTGGTCGCTTAATCACGTATACATTGTGAACTGCGTTCTCGATCTCAACGGGTACTACAAAATCTGATTGTGGAATCGTCTAGATAGAGAAGGGAAGAAAGTTACGATTAATTAGGATCTGATGACCAATTTTAAGCGGATGGACAATAGTAGATATAGAAGAAATAGGAGAACATACTTTGAAACTAGAATGCACCAAGGTCTCGTCCAAATCCAACACCAAACACTTCCTTCCTTGATGGACTGTCAAGTCCAATGGGGCCAGAAGCGGTCTAGCAACACCATCTTCACCAACCGGGATTCCCATTCCACCCATAGCCACTATACGATCTTCTTCATCATCCTCACTATCCTCTAGATCATCGTCTTCATCTTCAACACTCTCGGCTTCTGTCTCATCGACCATTGCAACCTTGCCTAGACTATCGGCATGTGAATGATTCCTGGCAAGTAATCGAGAAGATGATGGAGTTTTCTTCGGTAGGTTACCTTCTGTTCCTGGTGGAACGACTGCACCACTCAAGACGCCCTCTGTCTCATCCTCGGGTAGTTTGACTCCACCACCACCTGCGTTAGCTGCAGATGCAGCTGCAGCCGCTCCAGCTGGTGTGACCGTATCACTGACTGGAATGGGCAAGGCTCCATCCGATCCAGTTCTCCTTGACCGAGGAGGGGATGAGCCAAGTGTGGGAGACTTCTTCATCTTGTTCCTCAGATGCCTCGCTGTTTCTACAGGAGTGCGTTTGGAGAGTGAGCGCTGAGGAGTAGAAAGATCTGAAGTAGCTGACGTAGGGCTCGAAGGGAGGTTTGTATTTGCTTGATTGATAGCCTCGAAAGTTTGAGAGATTGGTTTAGAAGTGTTGCTTCTGGAGGTAAGAACTTCATCTTCATGTGCGTTAGAAACAAAGCAGGGTAAGAAGAGTTCAATCAGTTTTGTCCTCTTCTTGGTCTTCTTTGACAGAGCTGTCAACTTCTTCGATTTAGTTTGCTTGATCTTTTTAGATTCGTTACGTCCTGGTGCTGAACTTTCAGGAGTGATGGCCGTAGAAGCAGGAGAAGTGAGGGGCTCAATGGAAGGGGCAATCTTCGCACTGGGATCGATAACGGGAACAGAAGTAGTAGCACCGGTGATTGAAGGAACAGCGCCCTTTGAGGGTTCGTCATCGACATTCTTGTCAAGTTCAGTGGAATCTACCAATGTAAGATCTCCACCGGTTTGAATGGTTCCAGTCCTTTGGGAGTCTTCGAGGGATTGAGTCTCATCAGGTTGATCAGAGAGTTGAGTTTCTTCTGTCAATGGTTCTGAGGTAGATTTGTTGAGTGTAGTTGAATCGTCCTTCTTCTTTTTCTTCTTCACCGTTCCTGATCTACCTTTAGGACGTGGGACATAAACCGGTCCACCTTGAGGTACTTGAGTGATGAGAGAAGCGATAGCCTAGAAGAAGTCAATGAAAAAGGAAGTTAGTCAAGATTGGTTGATAGATTGCCAAAAGATGACTCACATCAGCCGAAAGTTCAGGTGGAGAAGTTGATTGAGGTGGTTGAGAGGATGAGGTTGATTGGGTTGATTGAGTGAGTTGATGATTTGATTGAATCGGTTCTTCAGATGTGTGATGTTGATCGAGAGTTGAAGTGAGATGAGCTTGAGCTTCAGACATGATGAAGTAGTTGATAATGTGAAGCTGATGATTTGATGGGATTGGAAAAGACTTTAGAGATGAAGTTGAATGAGAAGTGATGATGGTTCTTGGTGATCGTCAATCCACATAAGCAAAGTGATGATGATAAGAGTGTAAAAGGTGTTTAAATTAAATTAAATGAATTGAATTTAGTTTAATGGTGAAGGTTGGATGGGTTTGATTAGTACTACTTCTACTTAGAGAGATGGTGAATTGAGATTTAAGTAAAGTAAGTGAATTGGGTAAGTTGTTGTAAAACGATGAATGAAGAAGAAAAAGAAAAAGACAATCAAAACACTCTCAAACGAACGAATTTGAAAATTAAACAAATCAGAAAATCAAAAAATTCAAATCAAACACACTCTCCAACTCTCAACTCACTCAAGCCTTTAGTTTCAAAAATACAGTGCTCAACTCAATCCTTCAATTTTAAACCAATTAAATCTTCATTTTAAGTGTTTCGTTCTAATTGGATTCGATTGAGTTTTTGCATTATGTAAATCAATGAAAACATCCTGACTTGCATCTCACTTAACCGTTTACGTACATAAAGAGTGATTTACTCGGTAATATGTCAATTGAATTCAACTCAATCGGAAAATGACAAGTTCTGTAAAAAGAAAGTACACCGCGAAGTTGAACCCCCCCTGAAACCAGTTCCCTGCCAGGGCTGACCCGCGGTTGAGGACCGGTATCTTCTTAGTGAGTGATAATTCAACATGTGTTGCATACAACACTATCCAAACATGATTCTTAACAAGCACACCTTGAAAGAATGGCCATCTATTTGAAAACCATGGGTTTTGTTGACTTTAGAAAGAAAAGGAATCTTGGAATTGATCCTAAGCTCAGCTTTTGAACCCTTTTTGCTTTTGTTTTTCAAATTCGTTTTTTGGCCCATCCTTCTTAGAGCAATGGGCCCCTGTTCTTAAATTAATTTTTTCTCTTGATGATCACCTATGTGACTTATGTCTTTGAATAGACTGATTGCAACTCAAATCAGTCTTCCTGTCCTCCAATATACTCATCACAACTCAAAGAATGGTCTTGTGGCAGCTCAAAAGGTGTTATATGTGGTTCCAAACATCTGAAATTGGAAAGCAGGTATAAAAATGCTACATTTACATTTATAGGCATAAAATAAATACACCTACATTCTCAATTGCAAATGTAGGCATAGTTTTGTGGAAAACACGCATGTAGGTGCTAAAAAAGCTACACCAACATGTTTTTTCCAAGGCCAGCAAATAATAATGGCCAAAATATAGCTCTAAGTGCACTCACCATTCTCAGCTGTAAAATTGGAGTAATACAACTGAATCAAAGAATCTTCATCTGGGGTTAACAGATTTAACCCCAAATCCCACAACCATTGGCACTAAAGTAGCATTATTTAAAATCAACTCACACTAAAAGCCTGGGTCTACAGTGTCTTGACTCTACACTGGAGTTAAATTTTCTCTATATTTCTTTTCACATTGTGTCATGTCTAGCTCATTCTATCTCATTTTTCATTGGCAAGATGGAGATCATTGAGAGAAAAGTTAAACAATTTCTTCCAAACCCATTCACACATCAATTGATAAAAAATAAAGATTGATTGACTTCTTCTACTTTAAGATCATTGAGATTGATTTATAAATTTGAAATCTTTTTTAAGAAATTGACAAAACCAGTTCAAATTCAACAATAAGATTTGAATATAAAGAAAACCGTTTGAAAGAAGATGAAGAAAAGAAAAAGATGATGGTGTACACATCAAGAAATTCAAACCCATCATAAACTAAAGAAAAACAAAAGATTATTCAAGAAGAGGAAAAGAAAAAAAACTAAGAGAGAGAGAGTGAAGAGAAGAAGATAAAGTTAAGATTTGACTTGATTGATCAATCCCTTGATTTTCTTTTAAAAAAGATCTCATTGGATCTATCTTTTCAAGTTGGCATCGATCAGATGGTTTGATTCGGAGTGAGATCCAACTGAGGTACAAGTTGAGTGAAATTGGCGGTGAGGGAGAGTGAGCTGAATTTGATGGTGAGGAGGGGGATCATAGGTGGATGGTATAGAGGGAGATGAGTGATGCATTGATGAGGGTGGCATTGTGATTTGGTGGGAACTGATTTTGAAAGAAATCTCTAGGCTGGGTTAAATTCAACCCAGCTTGAAGTTTTTTTCAAGATTTTTCAACTAAAGATTGTTTAGAGACTCACCATTGTGAAATTTGTTAGCAATCTTTAGGGTTAAAATTAAATAAAGCCTTGACTAAAGCCACAATTGTGGGTGCTCTAAGTTCCTCAGATCACAATCAGATAACTAATACTGTCTACTCAAAATTCTGTACCTTTTCTAAGGTCAGAAGGCTTGATAGACTAGTTGTTGGTTCAAATTGTTTCTTACTTGTGCTATTGGACTTTATCAGGTCAGAAGTCTTAATAGAAAGTGACCAGCTTGATGTTTGAGCCAACCCTACAAACATTTAGTACAACATACATTGGATGTGGATTTTACAATCATTCTACATTAAAGCTTGGAAGAACTTAAGTTTTAACGTGAACCTTCACCATTGCTTTGTCTGGGTTGAGAAGATTTATGAGTCACCTCTTATAATTCTACATATTTCGCATAGGATTTTGTCAAAGGGCTTGAATCCGATTTTGTTGAAGATCACTGCCCAGGGGACTATAATTCAGCCAAAGCATGTATTCCAGGGACCTCATTGTATTTGTTTCTCAAGGATCTCTTCAAAAACAAGCGCAGTAATGTGCACACCAAGGTAAGCCACAATTTCAATTGCTCTCATAAAAAGTGAATTGAGACCTCAAAATTGATGTTTTTGTGAAGTTGCTCAAGAATATCTTAGGTGTTCCAGAGGGGAGTGTTCTCTTGATTTGGTAAGCAACAACCATAGTCATTGAGGTGGGTTTGAAAACAGTTTCTTTCAAAGACAATTGGACTTGGATATTCAGATTGTTGAGCAACAAAAACACAGGTCCCTTGTATTTCCCCCCGATAGCTACAAACTCTGAAGGAGACAGAATTGTTGAACAGCTTAGGACATGCAAAGGTTGAGTGGGTTGCCTTCATGGTGAGGTCCTCTTTATTGTAGGCTGTCAAATATGGAAACTGACAGAATATACAATGTGGTGATTGTTACAGCTCATGCTCAGCACTATGTCACAGAAAACAAGGGCCAATGTCAATGGACCATAATGGACAAAACCTTCACTAACCTTTGCACAAAAACAGAGTATAGGAGCAAGTGAGTGCTCATATATTCATCTTGAGGGGGTCCTACCCTGATGCACCCTTGTTTTAGTTACTTCACCAAGATGTTTAGCTATGATCAGAAGGTTTTCAATGGGTCATAGTCCTTGGGAGATGTCAGAGCATTACCTCCACTATGCACACCCAAGTGTTGCCAAAGTTATAGTGAAAATTCAATAAAACAATGATGCCATTCAAACATATAACACCTCTTGTCATACAACTTTAGAAGAGGAGGACTATGAGGGGTAATTATCAAATTTGGTTCACATATTTCTGTATTTACATCTAGATAATGAAGATGATTTGTCATGAAATCAAACTCAGAGATTTTTTACATGCACCCAAAGTGCCAAGCAAAGTAACATTGCTCAAGCGAACCTGTTCCTGTTGATGTGAATACAGTATGTGGCAAACACATGTATCCATGACTCACGTGTGTTGCCAAAATGAAGGCTTTCCATTGTGAATCTGAGCAAGGCAGAAATCTACAAATGTTCCAAGGTCACTTCCTGGACACAGGGCATCAGTATTCTCAATAGGTCGAGTCTTTGTCTTCAAAAGTTATCTTAGCACATCAATCACCCAATGCTTCACAAGGCCTCCCAGTCTTTTTGTCATGCAGATGGCCCCTCCAAAACAATTCCACATGATTTACATGTCTCAACCCTTTGGTGGTGCAATGTCATAAAGTGATCTCTTGATTCTAGGGAGATCACACAGCAAGACATAAAAAGGTCAGAATGATGAGACCAATGGGGATTGATCTGGCCATATCAAATGCAATCTGTGTAGGGATATGTCTTTTTGGATATCTTGATTAAGTCAAAAGCTGTTTGTGATAGGGCTGGTGATGGGAATGGGGTTTTGAAGAGAGAGAATTGACTTGAGATCAATTTATATTTTGATCATTGCTATATGTCAATTGTCTTCATCAAGTGTTGTTATAATTTAAGTGGACTCTGTGGACTAATGAGTTGAGCTTCTCATCAATTAATCATAATCATGACTAGTTCTCCAATTTGTTGAGAAGGTATTTTCACATGTGTTTGAGTAAGTATATTGTGATGGAGGTTCAAGTCATGAGTATTCATGAAGACCGGCTGAAATAAGTCACAAGGAAATCTGTGACAATCATCACTTACAAACTTGGTATTGGAAACATTTCCACTTGGTCTATATTCAATCCCGCTGTAGCAACTCTGATTTGAGTAGTAGTATTTGAATATCATTAATTTTCCAATAAATTCATGGCTTTGTAATTAAATAAGTTCTGTCAAAGCCTTTTAGACATCAGTCACTGCATTTGGAAAACTTTGGTACCCTTGGTCATCAAAATGCAGTACAACATAAGCAGCAATGAAAAATGAACAAGCACATAGTCCAGTATCATCCATAAAGTACATATCATAAAAGCACATATCATAGGCATGCTCAGGTTTAGTCAGCAGGCTTGACATTTTTTGGCTGATCATTCAGCAAAATATTTAATTACAGAATTGAGTATCTAAATAATCACTTAATTTACAAATTACAAAATGTAATATAATGAGATACTACCATGTACCGCGTGTTTAGACATCAGACTAGCTGAATAAGAGAATAGGGTCATTGGCTTGATAATCACAGGCTTCAATAATGTCTGTTTGATCATTTAGATGCCCATAGTATCATTTTTTGTTATTTTGTAATTGTTTAATTCATATGATTGATTTAGTTTTTTGCCCAGAAAACTTAAAATTTCAGGTTGTGACTGAAGCAATTGTATGCCAGAAGAAAGAAGGACTTTTCTTTGTACAAGTCATTTTTTGACCCCTTGATTAGAGGTGAACTTTTGTGTAGTGTAAGTCAGTGGTGAGAGGCTGAATTTAGAACGGGGTGAAAGGCAGCCAGGACCCAAAAGAAGGCATTCCAGAAACCCCACCAAATCAAAGGCACTGAACATTTCCCTGGCTTCTGTCCTTCATCCAAACATAAGGAAGCAAAATATTCCTACCATGACATTATGTTCCAGGTTTTCCATCTGTATAAAGAAATTTGGAAATAGAATAATTCAGCAAGAGAAGAGCAAACCATCAAAAAGAATAACACATTTTTCAAGAACTTAAATTGAGTATGTGGGAAACTTGTCAAAAAAATATGAAACTGATTGATCAATCTGTAGATGTCTCTAGTATCTACCAATGAATCTAGTGTCAATTTTAAAATGATGGATCGTGCAATTAAAATTGCCAAAGATGATATTACACCATCCTCTATAGGTTTGTTAGGGCTCATGCATCCAGGTATCATAAGCTCTCAAACTTGGGATGAAATTTTCAAAAGTGGTTGGGAATTCTTAAAATCTTATTTTTCTCCATGGCATAGATATTTGACAGAGACTACCCATCCTATACTTTCTGAGCCATCAAAGGCTCTCACTACATATAGAGGTTCAATGGTATAATGTTAAAGAAACATCCATTATCCACAAGGAATCAAGCTCAGTAGGTATTTACCTCAAAGACCAGTCTGGTATCTTGTGGATTTGTGGTATGATTCACTTTGAACTGGAGCTCACACAAGATCCTCCAGATCCGATGTTTTATGCCCCCACCAGGAATACATGATACAGAGGTGCACTCAATTGGATGATCAAACATTTTGCAAGAGTATGGAAACTAATGAGACATGATAGAGTAGTTCATCCAGACATTGTCTATAAATTTGGGGCTCTCTTTGACTTTCTTCATTATCATTTGGGATGTCTTGGAAGATATTTGCTTTATGTTTTCATATTTTGTCTTGATCTACTTTTTCACTTAGTCCAATTTCCGTCAAGTTTTGTATATACAATCTGTTGAGGGATGATGAAGACACTGCCTAGCTTTTGTCAATGGGCCAGTCAGATAACATGTTGCATTACCTTGTCATTTTCATCATCTCCAGACAATGCCATCACATATTTGAGATCTCAGATCAATTGCAAACAGCTATGTGGACTTTTTGCCATGTGTCTTTTTACCAAGTTGCTTCCAACTCCCTGCTTGGCACACCTGTGATACTCTGTGCCTGTCAAACAGGGGAGTGTACTGATAGATTTTGCACAGCCATATAAGATCCATAGGATTCCAAGTATACACTATTCACACATTGTGTATGGACAGAGCTTGCCTAGTGTGGTAGAAGAGTGATGGCAAAATTTGTTCTGCATGCTGGTGGGCTTTTCTTATGAGTACCAGTTAGTGATTTTCAAGTCCAAGGTATTTTTTTGTTTCACATTCCATGAGGTGCGTAGGCTACCCAAAACCGTGTCTTGAATGCAAAAAAATACTCATATTTCATAACCCAACCTGTAAACAAATAGATAGAGAAAAAAACTGAACAAATATATGTGTTATTATATATATGTAGATCAAACCACAGAACCAAGAAAAAGAACAGAACCCATGAACAACGATAGAAATCATATAGTTAAAGAGTAAAGTGAAGGGAAGGTTCAATAATGGAAAAAATCATCGAGCAAGACATAAATCAATGAGGTTGCTGGTGATGGTGATGATGAGGATTGTGTTTTTGTTTGGTTTTCATATTATCAATTTCGGTTTTGAAAGAAAAAAAGTCTGCCTCACAATTCAATAATGGTACATGAAATATGGTAATAAGAGATGTTGTAAAGCTACGAGATTGATGAAAGAAAGGAACCCTTTTAACACCCACATCCGTAATTCTGTTGTCCCTCGGAGTTTAACATGATCGGATCGGGATAATCCGAGAAACTGATTTATGGAAATAAGACGGGCGTCAGTCTGAGCTAAGTCGAAGCGATGTAGGTAAGAATAGAAGGAAGAGATTACGAACCCATCGTCCATAGAGTCCCCTACACTCAGCGCGTTGCGGCAGGCAGCAACAAAGGACTGTTCAACGTTGATAGACTCCTTGGCTGAGGTCTCAAAGTAAGGGATGTTTCCTTTAGACTGGCACCAACTCATCGCTCGCTTCTGGGAAACCTGGGTGATGAGAAAGCACAAGCAAGATGGTAGTTGATCATTATGATCAAGTTTGTCCACTGAAGATCTCAGTTGTATCTTACCTGCCTCTTCCCTTCCTCAACATCAATCTTGTTGCCTAATACCACAAATGGAAAGTTGTCCGGGTCTCTGGGAGAAGCCTGTCCCAAGCAAATGGTAAATAGAACGCATTGAAGTTGGCCTCGAGCTGATTCTTCGCACGGAACAGGCAGAAAATCAAAACCATGCTGACCTGTATCAAGAACTCGTCTCGCCAGCTGTCGAGCGTCTCAAAGCTCTTGCTACTGTTCACATCGTACACCAGCACGCAGCAATCCGCCCCACGGTAGAAAGCGACTCCGAGTGACTGAAAGCGTTCCTGGCCGGCTGTATCCCAGAGCTAAGATGATAAACAGATGAGTTTTAAGAAGGATGGGTGATGAAGGTGAGAGGTATGAATGGGTTCCGATACTAACTTGCATAGTCACTACTCGGTCTGAGTTTGGGTTAGGTTGATGTTGAGGCTGAGAGGTAACTTGTTGGCTAGTAGAGGGCTCAGACTCGATATAGACCTCCTTTGTCAGGAAATCAGCGCCGATGGTTGCCTACAAGTCCAAGCTCAAGTCTCTTCAGTTCTGATTTGGGCTACTCAATAGATATGTAAAGTATGAGATAGGTGCTTGGTACTGACTTTATATTGAGTCGAGAATCGTTTGTTGACATATTGGTTCATGAGTGAGGTCTTCCCCACACCTGAGTCACCGAGGATGATGACCTTGAGGAGAACTTTTTTGCGAGAGGCCATTGTGATTGGACAGGGAAAAGACGGATGTCGGGAACTGTGATGTGTTGCTGAGTGGGAATGATAAAGTGATGAAAAGAGAAGAGAGAGATGAAGTTGGAGGGAATCGGATGGTGAGGAATGCTGATGGTGGATAGACGGTTTGAGTTGAAGTCAGTGGATGAAGATGTGACTCTGAAAGGAGGATCCGCAAGGATGATAAAGTTGAAGGGATAGAACTCAAATTTGACACTGCGTACAGTTTTATATGTAGAGCTTATTACTCGTACAGCTAATACACACCGTTACATTAGATCGGTACAGGTACCGAGAAGTCTTCATAAATATCACCTGACCTTGAGATCAGGAGTTCTGCAGTTCTACTTATCTCAAGCACTTCCAGAACGAGGTCGTCACTGATCTGTTACATACATGAATTGCCTTCTCAATACATAGAAGTTCTTCATTGGAGAAGTTTTGGATTGGTAGTTCAGTTTGAGATCATATCATATACTTCAGTAAAGTCACCAAAAAGATTGCGGCCAGCACGCGTGTTTAGACTGCTGCAGCTATACTAATTACATAACAGCCCAGCTTTGTTGGGAACATGAGAAGGAACCAATCGAGTCGAGAATATTGGCCGGATAACGCTGAACCGAGAATATATGTCATCAAGAAGTCGAAGCTCCGAAGCTGCTGGGGTCACGAAAAGATCTCATCGAGCTGACCTTGGGTATAACTCTTTGCAGAAAGTCAAAATTAATAAATGTATCATTCACATCTCCAAAAGAAGTACAAGAATTTTTTACAGGCCTTTTATAATCAGTTTCTTACCAATTTCTCTCAATCAACCCATCAAAATTTTGCAAGCCGCTTCCCTTTTTAGTTTCACAACCTGCAGGCTGCACAGAAGCTACATCTGCCACAATACTTCTCTTTCTGTCGAATATATTTACTTGTTCCTTCAAGAATTTTTGTCCGTTTTATGAGATCAAGTAGAACTTGAGTATCTTTGGTTTCACATCAACCCAAAGCATCATAACTTTTTGTTGCTAGGGATTGACGTTGTGAGGTATATACTCGTCTGAGGATGTTGTAATCATTCATCATCACAATGCCGATGTATCCCTTTGAACGGTTCGATGACCGATGGCCGATGGCGAAAATCAAGAGGTTTGTTAATTCTTCTCATACGATGATCGGCGTACACCAAATCACTAGCGCCTAATCGCCAATCAACAGTTTTTGGTGCGATCTCAATGAGTTTTAAGGTAAATAGGCCTTATGATTTATCAATACTCCTGAAAAGAAGAATATTCTGAATACAAATGACCTGATCTCGGCCACTGATCACTGGTTACTCTGTGCTCAATTCGTGAATTAGTGATACAAGCCCACTAGCAGGCGTTTTCCCCCGGGCACTGAGGGGACTTAGTTAAGTCAGCACTAGAAGAGTCTCACAAGTTATATATTCGAGATGTTTGTTGGAATTTGATGATCGGCCAGAGGTGACTAAAAGCATGCCTGCTCAACTTCATGATCGCAGAGAGTTACAAATTATTTTCAGAGGGTCGGACTTCAAGCTCGGAGGTCAAGGTTTAAACAGCTTTACAACATCACATAATCAGCTTTATAAGTCCTCGTCGACTAATTTGACCTATTTTTATACTTCCTTTGAGCCTTCTTCTTAAGTATCTCTCCAAAATATACACCATGCGCTCGACATTCTTTTCCCATATTGTGGTGTTACTTCTCCTTAACAGCGCTTGCAGTCAAGGCGGTGTGGTGATCAGGAGTCAGGTAGGATTTTCGTCAAATTGTGAAACCGATGGAATGAACCAGGGTGATTGGATCTTAATCACATCTGATTAAGTCGCTTATCCAACTTACGATGTTTTTCACAACATATCCAGCTTGCACCTCCAAAAACATAACATCCAATTCGGCATCGTCGTCTGCATCAGCCTATAGCTCGGGATCATCTCCTGTCTCATCTGAGTCGAGTACGGGGAGTGAGATGGGCGCTGGATCGGCCATTATACCATCAATGAACGAGACGAACATGGAGAATGGCGCTATGCCAATGATGAATGCGACTGTGATAGGAAACGAAGAAGGGGCGGGAAGTGCTTCGTCAAATGATCCGGTCACATCAAGCGGGTTCTTACTGATGGATATCACGAGGTGAATAGCTTGAAGATCCAATGACCGTTAACTGAGACAATACTTATTGGGCTTTACAACTTGGTCAAACTTTAGGATTGGCTTCAATAAATATGGCGTTCTTGTAGCTTTGCTTCACAGGACCTCACCCTTGTCGGTGGCTGTGATGATGTCATATGTTCTCTAAAAGGCGTAGAACCACAGGCAGCGAGAGATCACGGTGACACTGGTTGATAAACGTGACTAGACTTCATATTACATACTCGTATCCTTGTCTTCCCCCTTGTCTTCCCGATAGGCGTTGATCGCAATCATCTGAATTTACATTGCTCATGAGCCAGGTCTCATCAACTATAGCTATGTACACCACGGGGCGACTTTAAACTGAGCCCACCTGGAATCGAATCAGTGTGGCCTCAGGTGGAGAGCCCGGGAAAAAAAGGGCATTTCTAGGTGACAGGAACGTGGGAGAGGCCACGTGGTCCTCACCCAGGCCGTCACCTAGCCACGACATGAAAAAACTGAGCACATTGGCGTAGTGTCATCCAGGTCTCATTCAACTTCTTGTGTTTGTGTACATATTGCATAGCCTGATGTAGTGCAAGGTAGCTTCATGCAGTATATATACGTCTAAGCGCTAAGTCACAGTATAGGTCTGTTTAGCTCAGTGGTTTAGAGTGCTGCCTGCATCCCTGCTCCATACCAGCAGGCCATGTGTTCAAGTCTCCCTGGGTGTTGTTCTTTTGGACATTTTGTAGGACCTTTTTTTGCCTATACATGATTTACTCACCTAATGACCAGGTTAGCCATCACCTTGTGGACACGTGATCACATCAGGTGTTGGCCACCCTGAGTTTCACCTGAAATCAAATCAGTGTGGCCTCAGGTGGAGAGCCCGGGATTTTTTGGCAGAGTATCATTTCACCTGATGCTCACCTGCCAGCCGCCCCGTGGTGTACATATCACTGGATATATAAACTCCTCCCAGTTTGATTTCTCATCCTCTTCATCTTAGAGAATTACGTTGGACATCGAGAGTGTCTCCACAAACTTCTCCAACAAGCCCCTCTGACTTTATCCTTTTCCTTGCCACCACGAATCAGTATACAGCTAAGGGTAAATCACACTTATGTGATCACAGCGGTGTGAAATCTTACAACATGACTGCAAGACAAAAACACACTTGCACAATTCATTAGCCAAGTGGACTCAAAACTCTGGGGAGCGATGATGACAGTCAATCACTCCATTAAGAACATGTGCATTTTCCTTCATGGATGTTATGGTTGCCTCTTTTCAAGCTGTACTCTGCTTTACTTGTGTCGGAATATAGCATGTTATACTCATGTGGGTTTCCCCAAACCAAAGGTTTCCGTGGCGCAATTGGTTAGCGCGTTCGACTGTTATAGGGCTTGTTTCGGGGTCTGCAATCGAGAGGTTGACAGTTCAATCCTGTCCGGAAACGTTTTGCTGCGCATTGTCCCGCATAAGTTGGATTGCTCCAGCTGCTGTGCAGCAGCAGTTCGGCTGTTTTGTCGTCTTGAGATTCGCTGCGTGCAGTGTAAAGGTTGAAGTTTTTGATGAGAATATTCGTGTTACCGAGCAGAGAAACCCGAAGGTCTGATAGAGCAATTCTTGGGTACAGCAAGGATCATGGTGGAAAACATGCGTGAGAATCACCAAAGCTCAAGTTGTCCTGAACGAAGTAAAACAGGATTCCTATATCATGGTATAAGGCTACGCGGTACACAAGCCAGTACAAATGAGCAGGTTATCAAACCCGCGTACACAATTTAGGTCAGTGACATCCCTGTATGCGGGTAGCATCCCAAAGATATAGTATGCTTGTAATTTTTGGGCCGACGTGATACAAAGAATAAGTAGATCATAATAAGATGAATTGACTAAAGATCTAGCATGATATAGAATATTTGAGAAACACAATAAATGATGATTTTGAGGATAGACAGGCTATCTCTGTTCCAGATGGATAGTCGGATCTCTATAACTTGAATTCGCTCTTTGCATACTGTGTCTCAGCCGCAGCCGCTTCGTCAACGAACCTAAAAATCATAAAGCCGCATGGTCAATGAGGAGGTTTGAAAAGCTATAGGACGGTAAAGGGAAGACAAACCAATAAACTTGACCAGGAGGAAGAGGCTTGACCATTGAAGCTGGAAGCCCGAGGTCAGGTTGATCAAGGACCTTGCGAAGAACCTCCTTCTTGCCTTCTCCTACTGCCACAAAGGCGACTTTGTGAGCGTGGTTGAGGACCGGATAGGTGATGGTGATCCGGGTTGACGGTGGTTTAGGTGAGTCATCTAGCCAGCCTACCCAAGCTGAATCTTCACTGAGAAGAGCGTGAGAAGGAAACAAGGAGCATGTGTGTCCGTCCGGGCCAGTACCGAGTAGGATGAGATCGAAACGAGGAAAAGCAACCGCATTCTTGCCTACATATTGAAAGCAATATACGATGATCAAATCTCAGTTGACTGTTTCGAAATATGAGATCCGAAAACTCGAGCGATTGAAACATCGTATGTACCCGCAAATTCATTCATCAACTGTTTCTCGTAATCGTGACTGAGCTCTTCTGGGTCGTGAATGAGATCGGCAGAGATGGGATGTATATTTTCAGAGGGGATAGGTACTTTACTGAACAACCCCTCGTTGACCAATCTGTAGTTCGATTCTTCATGATCCAAGGGAACTGCTCTTTCATCTGCAAAGAACACCACCCTACGAGATTTTCAAGAACGTCAGACTGCGCTGACAGAGAAGAGCAGAGTAGTGAGATGAGAATAGAGCTCTTATACCATTTATCCCACTGCACCTCATCTCGACCTGATAGGCCACTTACAAGCGTCTGGGCCAATGAGCCACCTGAAACAGCCAGAGTAAACTTTGAGCGTTTGGCAATCGCTGAGGCTTGAGCCTTGATTACAAAGTCGCCCAGAGCGCTCGCAACCGAGTCTTTCGGAAGGGTATAAAGTATGGGAGGGTGAGGTATAGTAGATGGAGCTGCACTCATGATGATAAATAACGAGAAGGTTGATGACTCAGGAGGTTGGTGATTCGATTGATTTTAAATTACCAATAAATCCGAAGCATCCTACTTACCGGGTTGATCGATCCGCCGGATGGGACCGTTTGCGATCGGTTCTTACATACCTTTGAATCACCCTTGTGCCCAGCGGACATGGAAAATGGCCACTTTGACCTATCACAAAATCGTACTCACCGCTCGACAAGACTGACGCGGTGACACACAGAGAAGAGACGCTAAATAGCCAGGATTCGGCTCTCAGGATTCAGGAAACCCCAGCGCAGTTCCCGTGCCTCTGTCTAGCATTCGACTCACTTACTACGATGTAGGCCTCTAAGAATTCCTGAGTATGATTTCATCTCATGCATTTCAAGTGCAATTGAAAAATATTTTGACACACGAGCCAACCCACTCCGCTATATGAAACCGTATGCCTCAAATAATTGTGTTCTGTGTATGGGAAGCACTATGTATGACTATTTCTCTGGATTAGTTGATTTTCTCCAAAAGATACAAGTATATGTGAGTGGGGATATCATATATGGAAGAAAAGAAGAAAGATAACCAAAAATTTGAACATTTATATCATGGTATGCAAGACTGCCTGATGAAGCTCTGATTGCATAGTCGATGATGCAACGTGTATTGAGCTACCTCAAATGTAATCCTTGGCTTTCAACAAGGCACTTGAGATAACACCTATGTATCAAAAAACATATCACCAATCAATCCTCATAAAGAAACTTCCATGTTTTGATTGCTAGTTTGATTGGGGACATTGTAAATTGTGATTTCTGGGCAGTAAAATCCCTGCTCAAGTTCTGGATTTGTAAGCTGGTTGTGAAAGAATCAAATTTGGCAAGCTTCAGGATTTCTTGATCTGTTGGATGCAAAGATAAAAGTCTTCCTATCAATGCAAGCACCAGGTCTCTAGACTCTGAATTTCCGATCTCTCTGTGAACCTCGATTGCCTTCTTTATTATTTGTTTCTTGATCAACACGTCCACCTTATCATCCACATAGTATTTCATAGAGAGCCATTGAAGGAGTCGGAGGATCTTATTGTGATAGAAATGGTCTCCATGTTTTCTGATACTTGTTATCACAGAGGGATCTGTCCCTATCCCCTGGATGGATTCTATCAATGCTTTTGGCTTTGTGATTCGGGACATGAATTCTGTGAGGATTGTAAGTCCTTGAGTTATACCTTTTTCTGGAATAAGCTCCTCTTGTCTAGCTACATTTTAAAAGGAAGAATACACTTGAGATTCTTGATCCTTTCACAGAATATTCTTGACAGAAAAGAACCACACACCCATCCTGAGGAATACATTCTGAGATCCTTCCCCCCAGCCATACCAATTCAATCCTTCTTCTTGAACTTGAGAATTGAGGATTTCACTGTACGCTAGCCTCATTTCATTGTTCTTTGGAGGTATTGAAATATCTGGTTTCATAATCAAGTCTTTGCACTCTATCAACGTGCTCAGAACGGAATCCCATTCATTTTGATCTTGATTGCTCCATCCTTCTGGCCTGTGTTCTTTTAAATGTTTCATTTTTTGTTCCACATGTTTCTGAAGGATATATAGGGTTTTCATAAGGTACAAGAAGTCCCATGTTGTCGGAGATTGATTCCAAGCAGTGAATCCCTCTAGAATGTTCCGAATGCGTTTAAGCTTAATTTCAATGTACATGGGTTCTGCTTCAGAGAGAGCTCTTCTGGTTTCATGAAGTCCATCAGAGGTGATGAGATCACGTATCCAAGAAGATCTCCAGGCCGCACTTTTCACGACATTGTCAAAGTTTGCTGGACAATCAGGGAATTAGAACCAGAAAACAATACCAGTGGTGCACAAAGACAGCATAAATACCTTGTGTCAATGATAGCATGGGATCCAAAAGGTCTGATATTTCAACAAAGAGATTCTGACATCAGCACTTGGACATATTTTGAAATTCAAAACCATACCTCGGACAACTTGATCATCTTCAGAGTCACTCCCATTCCAAACAGCTACAAGACTTTTGGGATCTGAGTGACAGTGCTGTTCGAGGAGCTGAGCTAGTTGGTAAATCTTTGACTTATTCTCTTTTGTGATACCTGCGCAATAGAATCTTCCAAATGAATGGAGGGAAAAGGATAAGTGAGCCTTTTCAAACAAGCTCAGCTCTCCTCTTTTCAAGAGCTGATCAAAAATATGCAATATTGCGTCGATTTGGAAACTATCAAAAGAAAGCCTCCTTGTATAATGAAGAATCAACAGGGTTTCGCGTTCCCTTTCTTTTCCGTTACCGTGTATATATGTCTCCAGAGCTTTTCCAAATCTTTTCCAGGAATCTGGAAACTCTCCATCGTCCGAACGATCTGATTGTTTGCATGGTCGGGTCAGACTTTTTGGACGCGAAATGTGAGAAATAGACTAGTCACCAACAGAGGGAATGGGGAACCATAATTTTGGACTTCTTAAGATGCAGAGAGTCTTGAGAAGATGAGAAACACAGCTCTTCTCCGGAGAGCAGTGGCTGAGCTCTATAGATTTCTTTTTGTTCAGCAGAATGATTTTTTCACATTATGATAGTGAGAGACTTACAAAGCTTTCTGAGTCTCTTGTTCTTCATCTTTTCCTGACAGAAAATCGTAGCAATGTGATATACAGTTTCTAATCTTTGGTCTTGGACCTGGTCAAATATATTCATAATCAAACAGAGTAGCAAAAAACTCAAGAGCCTACTGGAAGGACCCCATCAGATAATTCTCAGCATACCTTTTGATACATTCTGAGTGAACCCCGCGTTGGGTCGAACTGCTTGATCATTATTGAGAGATTCAGGTGCTGTTTCTTCCCTGTGTCTTGTGAACCCTTCACTATTTTGGCGCGCATGTTTGTGATTGTCAGTGAAAGTAAAAAACAAAGCTCTGCAGATCAGCCTACTCATGACTGTGACTAGACACTACAGCTGGTTTAATTCCAGCGTTGTTCAGTTAGTATCTTTCAATCCACCAATATTTGAGTGATTGAAAAGTAACACAACTGACTATTGAATGGTGGGGACCGTTCATCAAGTGCCATTATTGGAAAGCCACTATGGACATGATTCATATCAGAGAGAATAAGAATTGATGGAGTACCTAAAACTCAAGCATTCTCCTCATCTAATTACAATGTTTTCTCCAAGACTGAGTCACCATCTATTGAACTGATTGGATTTGATGCTTGAGGAGTTTGATGAATTCATCAACTTCAATGAAAATTTGACTTACAGTATGTCTCCAGAATGCGGGCCACCCAAATGTTCAGAGTCTACAAAGATGGATATTTTTCAGTTGGAAAAATCCATAACATGCACAAAGACCCTGGTAGTATATTGTTATATAATTTAGTTGAAAATCAGTGTTACCTAGACTTTGAACCCTCTGCAACAATGTACAACTATCATGTCTATTTGGAAGGTATTCTTCAAGTTCCACTTCTTTTTGCAGGCTGTTCTCTGTCCCAAAGAGTGAATCTACTGGTTGTATGTGACTTGTGATCAAATTGAATACAATAATCATATATAAGTACCATCCACAATACATGGTGAATCCTGTAAAAGCTTTTTGAATGTCCAGGTTCTTGTTGGATTTTAATTTTATGCTTTCTGAAGTTGTCATCTTTTTGTTACCTGAGGTCAGGTTTAATGGAAAGGAGTGAAAAGGATGTAAAGAATATTGACTGGAAACCATTTCTGACCGACAGAAAAGCTGTGGGAAACAGATAAATTTCTGGAGAAGATGGCAGATACTATTCTGAGTGAAGTTGTCATTAATAATCAGGCCCCCATAATAAGGAAAGGAATTGAAAAAAAAACATCTCCAAACACACATTGCACAAGGAGGATTTGGCTTCATGCACCATTGACCATGAAACATAGCTCCACATGTGCAATCCAAAGATTTGCAAGTTTCAGTCAGTGAGCATGTGGGAGACTGAGTTTGATCAACACTAATCTGATTCAGTAAATCTGTGATGTTGTTTTGGATTAAATTTCATCAAGACCTTCAAATTTACTTCCTGGGAAAATTGAGTTGTACCATTCATAATCAAACATCTCCAAAGAAATGAAACATGAAATTGACAATCTGGTAAATTTCAGTTTGTTAAGGTTGTGGATGCCCAGACATTGCCACACTCACCTATCTTTGGTATGGACCAATTTGGAAGGAATGTGAAGCACTAGGCTAGATCAGTTTAAACTAATCATTAGCAGATATAGTTGTTGTAGATCATAAAAAGCTTGTTAGACATAAATAGATAATGTTATTGTGAGACATGTTTCCTTTTTATCTCCATCTATTGTTGTTTTGTGTCATCTCAGCTGACACCAGTTTTCTAGGTTAGATTACAATCTCTCTTGTGCAATTTATCTTTATCTATTTTCGTTCTGTTTCATCTCAGCTGACACTAGTTTTCTAGTTGTCAATCCCTATTCTGCCATCTACACAGTTGAGCTTGATTTTGCAGCACTGTATGATTTTATGAAAATCTCATTGTAGGTTTCAAGGACATGCATAAATCACACCCTCCGTTGTGTGATATCTAATCTATGAAAGCAGAAGATAAGGATTCATATAAAATAGAGGATAGGGGGGCCACCCACTGATAAAGAAAAATAGTCCCAGCCTTCAATTCTAGTTTTGTGCTCTAGGTATCTGATTCATTGGGGATAAAATGGGTTCCTGGTGCACAAGCACTCAAAAGATGTCAACACTGTGCAAATTGTAAAGCTTTTCCTCTACCAAATTGAACTTCAGTCCAGCTTTTAACTTCAAATGGCACATGGACATTTTAATGGACAATCTGTAAGGATCTCAAGGCCCCAAAAAGATCCTTTTTGTTGGAAAACTAATGCTTTGGGCTTGAAATGTTCATCAATCAATGTGTTGGGTATGTACATGATGCAACTATCAGAATTCAAGCTTTTCATGATTTAGGGGATGTCAACCCTGAGCACATGTATATGTACTCAAAGGATGACTAAGAACACAATAAACCCCTAAAAACCATAATTACATATATGTACATACTAAGAACAGTATGTAACATATATGTAAAACCCTATAAAACATAAGAACACCTCATAACTCAGTGTCAAGAGTTAAAATATGCTTATATTAAATAAAGCACATAGTAAACTTAAACCTTAATGACCATAACCAATATCAATTGGCAATCACTACCCAAACCAAAATAGTGATAAAAGCAAATATCATAAAAGTTAGGTTAAGAGAGAAGAATATATAAACCCCTCTCCTAACCTCAGAAGAAATTCCCTCATAGAAAAATAAATATAATAATTACTTTCAAGAACTAACAAAAGTTCCTTTGAAGTAATATTCAAGAGGCTTATAAATAAGACTAGTGATAACACTTCCTATACTTTGGAGTTTCCCCTTCTACAGTAAGTTATATTCATTTCCTTCATCAGGATCCTCTACTTCCCCTAAGTAGACTATATCTCCGGTTAGTGACCTTCAACAACTCTAGGTTAGTGACCTTAAGAAGCACTTTAGGTTGGTGACCTTAAGAACAACCCCAAGTTGGTGACTTTAAGGACAACCAGAGTAGTGATCTTAAACCACTCCTTAATCTGTAATAATAAAGATTAAGGGAAAGCCTTGGGTCTAGCTTTCATTAAATTATATTTAATTAAATTTATATCTTCTTCTTCTTCTTTATATTATTATTTTATCTTTGTAATTACTATACATTTGAAATAAAATAAATAAATTTATAAAAATTAAACATATCCATATATAAATATCAAAATCAGTGAGCCTTGAGTATCCAAAAGAATACCCAACCCTCACAGGGAAAGACAGAAGAAACATATGTGATCCATTGGCTCAGATGAATGGGAAATTTGAAAGGCGAGATTTCATCTTGGAAATCCAGAACAGCTTTTCACAAAGCTCAAAGGAGCAAGAAAAGAAAAGGACAATCTTGTGGATGCATGAGTACATAGAGATCTTGGAATTTCCCCTGGGTTTACCCAGATCCTGGCAGAGCTGCAAGGCCAGCTCTGAATTCTCAAGGCTATTTCACAGCCCTAAATCCAACTAGCAGTGGGTTAACCTGAAATGTAATCTCATTTCAGTATTTGAGTATGGCATAGGGAGCACAGGGTGGGTGCTGACCCAGTTCTCCCCCCATGAAAAATAAAGACAACAAACCATGGACTGGGGTAGAGTATGCGTCATCTCAGAGACAACTGTATGTGTAGGGGACCACATTTTGAATAATTAGGGCCTGTCTGGTATGGCTTCAAAAAGCTATTATTTTGAAATTTGACTCCAAAAAGCCAAATTTCAAAAAGTCTGTTTGGCACCGGATTTTGAGCCCCCTTCATAAGCTATTATGGGTACCATAATAGCTTATTTTGTCTATTATAATAATGCACCAACTCCTGGAGCTATTCCACCAGACCGTTTACAAGATTTTCCGCAAAGCTGTAAACAAAGTTTCCTGTGAGAGTGACAAATTTGGCTCTGACCACGGCTTTTGAAAGTTTGTAATCCGTAATTGCACAGTCAATACCATTTTCGGATTCAAAATGAACTGTTGGGACATCTGACAGAAAGAGTTTGTCAACTTGGCAATCTGAGGACAATGTTGGAGCCACTTGAGTGCGGCTGCAACTGCCTTTGGCAATACGGACTTGCGCCAGGCAGGTATGCAAAGGACGGTGCAATTTTGGAGCCGTGCATGAGTCATTCAGCGCAACACCTTCACAGTTCCAAGGGGAACTTGCAATGATGTAAAGTTGGACCAAGAGCCACAGAGCTACAACATCAGAAGCAAGACAGATAAGGGAAAGCTTGTCCTTTGCACACCCACATAGGCCGTTTTTCAAGGCAATGAGGGTGGCTCAAGTGTGGATCATTCATCTCAAAGACAATCCTTGACCATTCCAAGTTGACGCCGCAAACCTTTGTTGTGTTCTTCCTGCAACTTGTTCATAGTCCCGCTGTGCCTCTTAGAAAACAAGTTTCCTCTCAGAAGTGTGATTTAGAAATATTGTGGAAATTCATCCTGGTCCCTTCATCATCCATTTCCAGATGCAAACCAACGTTTCCTGTTACTTCTATCAACATGCAACCCAACAAGCCGCGCAAAACCTCCCATTCACAACCCGGACCTTATAATGCCCTCAATCCCCCAGCTGATTGTTCCTCCCCAATGATACTCAGCCCAGTCCCCTACAACGTCCCAGCAAATATTCACAACTGCTTGGTGTGTCCCCTAATTTACGTCGCCCCTCCTCCTGCTGGTTTTGATAATAAACCCCTCTCTGATTGTTTTGTATGCAATGTTACTTGGCAACCTCCCCATTTCAAATCTCATCCTGTCCGTTTAACACTACCTTGGGAGGATGGCATTGAGAATGATGTGCTCTTTGCAATGAAGGGTTCTCCACGTTGGATCTTTCAAGGCAAGTTATACAATGGCAAGGAGAATAAATCCACCAAGGCCTTATCATTCAACTCTGACTTGTCTCACCACACTCTTGGACCAACTTGTTGCCACAAGTGGACAAAGACATGGTTGTGCAATCCTTATGGCAATACTTCTCCTTGCATCAAACCTACCGTCACCGACCATACTCATCTTTCTGGTGGTTCTGTTTGCTGCCAGTGCCGCACAAAATTCCTTCTCTGCAAGACCTTCACCGGCGACCTTGAATTTCAATGGTACTGGAGGCACAATACTCACAATCCTTATTTGATAGAAGATGTGTGTAACATGCAACTCCCGGATGTTGTTTCCAAGTGGCTCAACAAGCGTGTCATTTCAGGTCTTACTTGGTGTTAGGTCCAACATCTCCTGTCTTGCCCGGATCTCTTCCCTGTGAGTACTGAAGTTTACACTCCTTACACTTGGCCTTTGCCACCCAGTCACCGGCAGCAGCATCCTTGTTTCATGGTTCCTGACCACCAACAAAAAAGTGTGTGTAACATTGTTGTTCAATCCACGGCTCTACACTGACTTGCTTCCAGATTTTGTATCAGTGAAACTGTCAGCTGCTTGCTCCAATGGCTGAAGGATGGAATTCAGCTGTGTCCCAAAGCATTCATGACAGATTGTGCCCTTGCGTATCAAAGAGCTATCACCAATATGTGCGCCTCCTGCACAGCAAAACCAAAACACTTCCATTGTCTTTTCCATGTCTCTTGTGCTATCAAAGCAAAGGCAAAGGTCCACGTAAGCTCCAAAGATTAGAACTGAAGCTCCCCCTTACTCATTGTTACCTCATTCAGGGTGGACTGAACTCTCAACTTCAAATGCACAAAGACGTGATGGCAGTCATCTACGCCACCCACTGGCAAGACACTTACCTCCAATTCCAAGGCAAGTATCAAACTCTCAATCCTGCCTTTGCCAAGTATTTCAATTCCCAATGGGTGCAAAACTTACCTATTGCATGATATCCAAGCGCAACATCCCCATGCAAGGAAGTCATACAAACAATTTCACCAAGAGTTATCATTGTGGGCTCAAGTACAACTTTCTCAGTTGCCACACCCCCCAAAGACCAGACAACACAACACAAGTGCTTGCCAACACTGCCAAAGCTGACTTCTGACAGAGTGTCATCACTACCTCCTTAGGATTCCACCCTCAAAGGTCCACCAAGTACCAAAACATTGCAAAGGGATTAGATGACTCCTACAGCGACACCAACCTCACCAACCTCTGCTTCTCAATTGTTAAGCACAGCTCTCACAAATCCTAAGCTGAATTCATTGTATCTCAGTGGACTATCAGCAGCTTTACTCAACCCCTTGCAACCACTTATCACGTTAACACCACTCCTCCCAAGGACAGCCGTGTTGGCTATATCAACAGCTGTACCTGTGCCCACTACTTCACAAACAAGTCTGCCTGCAATCATATGTACGTTTTAGCCAGGCGAACCGCCTACAAAACTCTCAAAACCAACCCTGAAATCGACAACAGTCACTCATCATTAGGGCGGTTCAAGTAGGCCGTTTACGGCCAAAATTTAATTTTTAAATTTGTTTCGCTGGCTTTAAATTATAAGTGTAATTTAAAGCTTGCGACCTGCTTTAAAGGTAGTTCGCACTTCACAAACCTCCCAGGAGACTTAAAAAACTTATAGCAAATACCCCCTCAAAAAAAAATTCAGGTCCGTCCTTTTCCGGAAGCTTTTCTTTTTTTTTTGCTTTCCGTTCCTCATTTTTTTTTAATTTCCTCATTTTGGACCTTTTTTCAGGCGTCATGCAACCTGGTTCCTTTGATTACGAGATATCGGCACAAGGTTGGACTCCCTCAAACACTCGATTCAACCAAGAACACATCGACGTGAATGCGTAAATCACTTTTCCTGTTTCTTCAGTCTTCCCCTACCCCTACGTATTGCTCAAGCTTTCCTGACTGATATCATCATCGTCTACCATGCCACCTAAATCCAAAAACAATTCAAATCCCTCGGTCAGTTCTATTTGGAGACTTCCTTCCTTATTTGTGTAATCTCATTGAATTCTGATACTAACAATTTGCTTCCTTTGTTCGTTCGGATTTGCGCAGGTACCTCAAACTACTCGCATCAGACGCACCAAGGCTCAATTAGCAGAAGATCTGAAATTAGCCAGGGAGGCTGGGAAAGGTAAACCAACACCAGCAGCAGTAAAACGATCCCGCCTCGCTGCGAAGGCACGTTCTCAGAGTGTGGCCAAAGAGACTACTAGCGGCAAGTTGATCCGATGCCGCGCTGGTCCAGCACTTGATCGGGTCGATTACGAAACGATCCTAGCCTTCCTTGCCAACCCGAAGTTCCGGAAGTCTTTGTTTGGTGGCGGAAGCCAGACCAAGGTCTCTGGTCTGGCAATGGGACCGACTGCGATCTTGAATCCCCTGGCACTCAAACTCAATAGCGCGTGGAACAAACGTCACAACTCAACCAAGATGCAGTTGACCGGAAAAACTTTATACGCTCGATTGAAATGCTACAAGGCAAAGTACATGCACACCAAGACGTTCAGCAAAACGACTGGAAATGGTCTCTCTGCCAAGGATCGCGCTCGAGGTATCGACAGCATGACGGCTCTTTACGAGTACATGTGTCCCTGCTTCAAAGAAATGGACGTCATCTTTCGAGACAAAGGTAACATGAATCCTTTTGGTATTCTCGATACCGGTGTTTCAGCTGCAAACTCTTCAAACGAAGATGTGTCAGACGATAGTGAAGATGATACAACGGATGGTCATGACCATTCGTTTGAAGGTCAGTTCATTTCACATTTCTTTTTTTTCTCTTGACTAACTTTGACTTGATGTTTTCAATATGGCCAGAATCACACCTACCCCTCAATGCTGCACAAGATCCGACTTCGCTTCCTCACGCTGTAGAACTCCTACGCAGTGTAGCGTAGGCTGAGCCGGAGAGGGGACGAAGTACAACCAAAGAAAGCGGAAGTACAACAGGTGCAGTTAAGCTGCCCTCAACCTTTAAGAATCTCTAAGTTCAGAAGCAGCGGGGGTACAATTCAAAAGAAACTTTTCTTGCTACACACAACTTATAATCCTGACATAAGATTATTCCTTCCTTTCTACTGAAGTGATTCAGTTCCAACCTTGGTCCGAAACAGCTCAGACAAGTCTATTGACTGTACTAAGTGGTCACCAAGGTCCTTAGACACTAAAAGTGAGTAAGCTAGGGTTCAAGAAAGAAATTCATAAAATTGTTGAAGATAAGAAGACGTTATTCACAGTTCAAGATGACTTCTATAGATGGAGCTGAAAAGATTTCACTAAAAAAACTAAGAACTAGTACTAAGACTTGAGCAACAAAACGCGGATAACACTACTTTGATTTCTATCTTTCACAGATAGTTGACACAGGTTCTAATTCTTCAGACTTTAAACTTGATGATAAAAAAAAGAAATAACACTTTTAAAGTCTAACACTTTAAAGGACACTTTGAATCAAACACTTATAACACTTTTAAAAAAACACTGATACCAAATGTACCACAAAAAAAACACACACACACAAGGGGATAAGTTCCCAAATTTCGCCTCCAGACCTCCTCCTTATATACCTTTCATCTCCCTATTCGCACTATCACATCATCTAGTCAAATAAGACTCCTATCTGCCCAATTTACATAAGATTGACACTTTCACACCCAACTTTCCTCTCTCATGACCCCTGAGACATATCAGGATTTGTATGTAAATTCCTTTCTCATGACACTTTCTCACTTTCTTTTCTGTTTTAATTGAGTTCTCCCATTTCGATTTTGAACTTTCAATTGATTCCATTTGATATCTCTAGTTAATTTGATAATGTGATTTCATTCATTTGATATGTAATTTGATTTGATATATTTGTAATTTGATTTGTCAATTCCAATTCATTTACTAATTCAATTCAACTCCTGATCGAATGAATCATTGTGCTTCTAATGATCTAGCTAGTTGATTGGATGTAATGGACTTGTTTAATTAATTTAATTTAATAACTTCTTGGCACTTTCTCTCATTCCAATTGATTTTTCTCTTTTTTTTAAATTTGGTTTCTAGTTCCTTTTGATAGATCTTTCAATTATGATTTTTGTGTATCTTTTCCTTTCCAGTTCCTCTCATACTAACTGAAATGACTTCCTTGATTTTTACTATGGTTGTACTTCAAATTAGTATTGATTAATTGTTGTTATTTCTTCTATTTTGTTTACGGTTGTTCTTTCTTTTTTGATTGATTATGATATTAAAAATGAGCTTGAAAATTAAATATAGAAACCAAATGTGAGTTTAAAGATGGTCTTAAATGAAATATAACTTTGAGTTTTGAAAGTCAATATGTAAAATATGAAAGGTAAACATGTTTTGATTTCCACATCCTCCCCCAACTTCAAAGCTGTCCTCAGCTTCACTGAGAAAAAAATCTCGATGAGAATTTGCAACTGAGAAAATTGAATGGTGACTACATCCGCCAACTTAGATAAAAAATTCCACAATCGTGATATGCCTCCCCCAACTTAAATTAAAAATTCCTCTTCTTCAAACCTTGAATCTGAGTATCTCCAATCTTCATAATAATTATCTACTTTGTACTAAACTTTAATGAACTTTCCGTCAACTTCTTTATTCCTAATATTTAACTTCTACATATGAATTTCCTTGATAATGATCCTTATTCCCATATTTCAAACTAATAAAATTTCTAACTAAACAAGTAACCTCTATTCTAGGCCTTGACAAAAAATAATAACTTTACGCTCTCGCAAGAATCCATTCCTCTAAGTAATTTCCCAGTATGATTAAATTCTAAGTTTTCTGTAAGTTTGCTTCTGTTGACCAAAGTTTGTCTTCCGCTTCAAGTTAAAATTCCAATCTTCAATAATAAAATCCAAGTTATTAGTTATAGTAATTTTTAATTGTTGTTGGTCTTGCCAATCATCCAACACCCTCAAACTCCAGCCACGTCCCCAGAAAAAGTAATATATATATATATAAGAAAAAAGAAAGAAAGAAAAGACTATTGTAAAAAAATATGTGCTGTAGTAGTAACCATTTAATTGTTATAATTTGTTTGTGCCTCTTGATTTTGTTTGTTGATAATATGCAGCCGCTCCCCTACCCCCTACTACAGACTTAATTGATGTAATTTAATTTTATTTGATGTAATTGATAATATTTGATGTGATGTGATGTTTTAAATAATGTTTGATGTGATATAATTGTAACACTTCTATTCCAATACCTGCCAACTTATCCACCATCCTCAACTAATCCCAAACCATCCCCTATGATAAAAAGAAAAGAAAAAAAGAAAAAAAAAGAAGGATATCCAGAAATTCAACTAAAGATTAATGATGATAATTTGTATGTAATTTTGTTGATGCTTGATTATTGATTTAATTGTACTTGTTTATTTTGATATTTTGTGTTGCTGTAAGTTGATTTATGTAAGTTGTATATTGTATGATTGTAATTTATTGTTGATTTTCCATTCATGCCTACTATCCTCCATCCTCAACTACCTATATCCATCCACCATTGAAAAGAAAGAAGAAAAGAAAAAAGAAAAACTGATAAAGTGATAAATTTGATTTTTGAAATAAATTGTTTAAAAGAATGTGATGTAAAGAAATTGATGAGAGATATGTAAAAAATAAGAAAAAAAAAGTTTTATAGCAGTAATCCATTTATGTGTTGTTCAATATGTAAGTTGATTGTTATTTAATTTGATTTGATTTTGTAGCTTGTACCCATCCCGTGCCCCCTGCTATTGATGTTATGATATGAGGTAAATTTATGAGAAAAAAGAAAAAGGAAAAAGAGAAATGAAAAAGAGAAATGAAAGATAAGAAAGAAAATGAAGAAATGATTTTAAGTAGTTGTCCAATTATTCAGCTTGGTTAATTTGAATGTTGAATATTTAATTTAATGATTTGTTGTGCCCACCCCGTTACCCTACTACTTTTTTTATATATAAATACTACCCATTCCTGCCATCATCCACCATCCTCATCTTCCTATCCCACACCGCCAAAATAAAAGAGAAAATGATAACTAAAGAACAGAGCGAGAAAGAAACTAGAAAAACTGAGAAAGAAAAGAAAAAAACTGAAAAAAGAAACACCAAGTCCCCCTATTAGCCACTAGTTGGTGATAGACATCCAAGGTTACTTGGATTTTTATTATGCTGAATGCCCATTGATTCACCAACACTGATTATAACACCATATACCCTTCACCGGAGACTTCTTCCACATAATCCAGGACCACATTACTATCTTCTTCCTGAACCTCATGCTGTAACCTTGCTAGCTGTACTTCCACCAAAGTTGTCCTCTTTTCTCCTAAATTCAATTCACGCTCCCAATCACCATCATCTGGCTGACAAATTGTAAACCGAGTCCAGAGTCCCCTCTCATCCCGCAATGTCAATCTTTCCCCTATCACCTTCCCAAACTCAATTTGTGCTCTAAAGTCCATAAGAAAAGGTCGTCCCAGTAAAATTGGACACTTGTTGTCTTTAGCCACCCAGAAATGTGCCACACCTTGAACCTTGGTGCCAACTACTATTTCCACCGCTTCTGCAATTCCAATCAACTCAGTTCTGTGCCCACCTATTCCCCTAACTCCAGATTTGATAGATACTACTCCTGTTAGACCTAATTCCTCTGCCACAGATTCTGGTAAGATATTGATCTGGGAACCTGAATCCACCAAGGCCTTCACCCTTTTCTTCTTTCCTCCCAACATGATCTCCAAATACCCCAAAGGACACGAATACAACACGTCTTCTACATCACTCTCATCCTCTGAAGATGACTCATCCTCCTCTAATCCACCTGTAGCTGCTCTCAAAGGTTTGATAATCCTTGGAATTACTACCCGTCTTTTTGAAACCTGCTTCTTGACATGATCTGCTAATGCTGGTGAGATTGAGCACAGTTCTCCTACTTCCGCCTCTATCTTGGTCTTCATAATTTTAGTCACTACATTATCCATCACACCTTCATAAATTTTCTCTACCGGTCTCTCAAACCTTCCTTTAATTATATCCTTCTTGTCAATTTTTGGAGCCACCACAGTTGCCTTCTTCTTTTGTTTTAATTTTGCCAGAGGTATATCTTCACTACTGTCTTCATCCTCTGCTGATTCCATGATTTCATCTTCTTGATCTTTCTCTTCCCGTATTGTAACTTTCTTCTTCTTTGGTGCTTCAGCCGGTTCAGCTTTTCCTCTGCCTCTTTTTACTTCCACATCATACACTTTAGTTCCCGCTCCTGCCATTGCAGCTTTGAATCCTCTACGAGTAACCCCAGGCACCTCCCAATCTTCTAATATTCCACAACTAGCTCTAAGTTCTTGAATTTGAGGTCCACCAGATTCATCTTTAGTCAATATCCCAGTAACAACATTCTTTTCAGGTACTGCAGCTGCTTTAGCTGCCTCTGCTGGAGGTGTAATTTGATTGACTGTCACAGCCTTTGCCGCAATTTTAGCTTGTTCGACTTGTAATGAATAATCTGCAACTACTGCCCTGATAGGCCTACTACTATCCCACCTGACTACTTCTCCATTTGATAATATATAAGTATTATTATGTTCAGTAACAAAACCATCATTTATATCACGTTGCTTATCTGGGCATCTATTATGACCATGCCCTTCTCTTGCACAATAGTAACACACCATCAGCCCATCTCGAAAAGTTGCCTGCTGAAATTCTGCTCTAGGAGGCCCATTGTTGGGTTGTGGTGGTGGTCCATATTGCCCACTGACTGGTTGCTGGTTACCATAATTTCCTTGATACTGGCCTGCTGAAGTATTCCATTGAGAATTAATATTATAACCTTCTCTTCCTCTATTTGCACCATATCCCCCTCTTCCTCTATTCATACCAAAGTTTCTGTACTGTCCACTGTTGTTGTTGTTGTTGAAGCCCAGTCCATTGTTGAAATCCTGGCCTGATGTACCCTGTCCTTGTTGTCCATTTCTAAAATAAGTACCAGAGTTGTAATGGGGTGCTGGTCCTCCTCTATTTTGAGGTGGTGGAACAAAATTGTTTTGTTGTCCAGCATAAGAATTGTTTTGAAATCCTCTATGGACTTGACCGTTTTGATTTCCAGCCAAAGGTCTGCTCACTCCTTGTCCACTCCATGCAGCAAACTGCCTGACTAATTCACTAATTGTTGCTTCATCAGCTGACTTTCCTCCAATCTTCTTGTTTAGTCCTTCCATTTTCATTCCCCGTCTCTCTTTGTCCTTCTGCACCACCTTCTCCTTTAGCTCTTCATCCTTCTTAGTCTCTACTTCCTTCTTTCCTCTTAACTCTTCGAACACTAATTCTACCTCATCTTGTACTACCATATGTACTGTCTTCTTAAGTATCTTCCATCCTGGCAACCGGTGCCTTCCATCCTTTGTTCTCCGCAGATCTCCATCACTACGTAACCTTTCTTTAATCTTCTTTTGCATGTTATCTGAGAATGCCCGGTAATAGTAGTTGCACACTTCATCCTCTGAATCGATGTAATCATATTTCTTGAGGTAGACCAGAATACTATCAAACTTATGTCTAAAACCTTCAAATTCCAACTTTGAATCAATACCACCATTACTTTCAGAATCCAAAGCTAACTCCTTTAGATCTTCCACCGTGTACTTAGGCGCCTTCCGAATTGAAGCGTACCGATCCTTCATCTCTGCCTTCAACAATTTCCAATCCCATTCACCTTCACCCCAACCATTAAGTTCCTTGATTTCCTCTTTTAAATCTGCTCCATTCACAAATGCACAGACCTGCTTTGCCATGTCTACACCACTAGCTCCATCTACGTCCGCAGCAACCTCAAAGTCCCGCAGGAATTTCTGGACATCATCTCCACGACTAAATCTTAATTCTGAATCTTGAGGTTCAATTTTTACAACCTTCCTTTTACTTCTCTTGCTTTTCTTCTTTCTCCTACTCTCCACCTCACTATCTTCATCCGAACTTGACTCCTCCTCACTACTACTGTCTGAACTTGAACCGCTACCCTTGTAATACTTCTTCTTTCCTTTCCCTTTGCTTCTCCTCTTAATTCTTTCTTTCTCTTCTTTACGTTGTGACTCCTTCAAAGACTTCAATACTTTTTCCATATTCTCTGCCTGCGTCCTAGCCTCCTTTAAATACTCCTCTGCATCCTGAATTGACAGTCCTCTATTTATAACCATTCCTTCTACGTCTTCCATTGAAACCATTTCCTCCGTCACCATTCCTTCTACTCCTAAACCCTTTGCCGTAACACCATCATCCAATTCTTCTCCACTTTCCTCCTTCTCCCTGTATGCCAACTTTTCCGCCATAGCACCCCCTTGAACACCATGAATACTGTCTCCACCTCTCCCCCCTACTACTGCTAATGCTTTTTCTGCTGCACGTTGGCTCGAAATTGATTTCTGACCAAGGTTGTTTTGAGATGACATATTGAGATTTGAGAATTTCTGAATTTTGAATTGAGATTTTTGAGATGTACTGATGATTGATGATTGATGAATTTATTGATTTGTTGAAACCACGAAGCGGAAGTGCACCCGCAAAGACGCAGAAGTTGTTTCAAATTGCCCGGGCAGAGTCACCAGATGTAGAACTCCTACGCAGTGTAGCGTAGGCTGAGCCGGAGAGGGGACGAAGTACAACCAAAGAAAGCGGAAGTACAACAGGTGCAGTTAAGCTGCCCTCAACCTTTAAGAATCTCTAAGTTCAGAAGCAGCGGGGGTACAATTCAAAAGAAACTTTTCTTGCTACACACAACTTATAATCCTGACATAAGATTATTCCTTCCTTTCTACTGAAGTGATTCAGTTCCAACCTTGGTCCGAAACAGCTCAGACAAGTCTATTGACTGTACTAAGTGGTCACCAAGGTCCTTAGACACTAAAAGTGAGTAAGCTAGGGTTCAAGAAAGAAATTCATAAAATTGTTGAAGATAAGAAGACGTTATTCACAGTTCAAGATGACTTCTATAGATGGAGCTGAAAAGATTTCACTAAAAAAACTAAGAACTAGTACTAAGACTTGAGCAACAAAACGCGGATAACACTACTTTGATTTCTATCTTTCACAGATAGTTGACACAGGTTCTAATTCTTCAGACTTTAAACTTGATGATAAAAAAAAGAAATAACACTTTTAAAGTCTAACACTTTAAAGGACACTTTGAATCAAACACTTATAACACTTTTAAAAAAACACTGATACCAAATGTACCACAAAAAAAACACACACACACAAGGGGATAAGTTCCCAAATTTCGCCTCCAGACCTCCTCCTTATATACCTTTCATCTCCCTATTCGCACTATCACATCATCTAGTCAAATAAGACTCCTATCTGCCCAATTTACATAAGATTGACACTTTCACACCCAACTTTCCTCTCTCATGACCCCTGAGACATATCAGGATTTGTATGTAAATTCCTTTCTCATGACACTTTCTCACTTTCTTTTCTGTTTTAATTGAGTTCTCCCATTTCGATTTTGAACTTTCAATTGATTCCATTTGATATCTCTAGTTAATTTGATAATGTGATTTCATTCATTTGATATGTAATTTGATTTGATATATTTGTAATTTGATTTGTCAATTCCAATTCATTTACTAATTCAATTCAACTCCTGATCGAATGAATCATTGTGCTTCTAATGATCTAGCTAGTTGATTGGATGTAATGGACTTGTTTAATTAATTTAATTTAATAACTTCTTGGCACTTTCTCTCATTCCAATTGATTTTTCTCTTTTTTTTAAATTTGGTTTCTAGTTCCTTTTGATAGATCTTTCAATTATGATTTTTGTGTATCTTTTCCTTTCCAGTTCCTCTCATACTAACTGAAATGACTTCCTTGATTTTTACTATGGTTGTACTTCAAATTAGTATTGATTAATTGTTGTTATTTCTTCTATTTTGTTTACGGTTGTTCTTTCTTTTTTGATTGATTATGATATTAAAAATGAGCTTGAAAATTAAATATAGAAACCAAATGTGAGTTTAAAGATGGTCTTAAATGAAATATAACTTTGAGTTTTGAAAGTCAATATGTAAAATATGAAAGGTAAACATGTTTTGATTTCCACAACGCGAATGAAGGTCAGGAAATACCACGATTCACCAGCCCAGACCCGGAAGAACTCGAAGCGTACCACAAGATGTTAGACTCATCAAATGATCAACCGAACAAATCGACCGCGCCGATTATCGACTCTTCAAAGGATTCTTTGAACAAATCAAATGCGCTCAAAGATCCTGACGTCATCGGTCACCCACTTTCACCCGAAATCAATGACGTTGATATCAATCCGGAGTCGCCCGGCTCCATCCGTATCGATTTGGATCACCGTGTTGAAACGGGCAAGCGTTCTACCAAACCAGCAAGCACTATCAAGAATGCTCGCGCAAACAAAAAGAAACGCATCAATAAGAAAGGTTCAACTGCCCAGGAACTCATTCTGGACTCAAGCTCTGAAGAAGACAACAACCCAAAGCCATCCACTTCAACCTCAGGTCCCAGCTCAGCTCGCACCACAATTGCACGGCGAGCGTTGGACCCTTTACCTTCAATTGATCCGTCTGTGGTCCGTGGTAGAGACCTCAAACATCCAGTGGCAACAGCAATGGCACTTGGAAACGAGGCGAAGCTGGAGATGATGCGTGCCGCCCAGCAAGCGGACTTGCAAGCTCGAGAGGCTGTTCTTGAGTGGCAGAAGACGCAGTACTTCCTGGAGCGTGAAGACAACGAGAAGAAGGCGACCGCTTCTTTGCGCAATGAACGCCGGGCTTTCTGCGAGAAGCTGGTACTAGGTGGGAAATCTGTTGCTGAAGTCAAGGAGTTCCTTCGACTTGTTTATCCTGAGGATAAAGATTTGTAAGTGCACTTTCTGAGTACGCCTTGAGATGCAAAAGCTGAACCTTGATGTGTCACCCCAGGCCAGCGTCCTCTGCCTGACATCATGGCTTCTTGAGGTGGTCTCTTTCAAAATTACATTTTACATCTGATCTAATTTGTGACACTTAGTGTGCGGAGATTCTATATTTTTTTATTTAGATTACTTTTTGTGGGTACTGACAGGTTTTCAGATTGATTTGGTTTTTCGTTGGTTTGTTTGTTATAAATTTTTTATGGACTATCATCTCTTTTACTTTTTTACTTTGTGTGTCTTTTACTTTTTTACTTTGTGTGTGTGCAGTTGTGTCTGATTCTAAGTACAATGAAATAAAATCAATGTGTATTTGGTCTCATGCCTAATGAAGTCTAGATATCAGTCTTTGATCAGTTTCCATTCAACCTAATGAGGATATCTTAGAGCTCAAATGGTATTAAAGTGGTAATTGCATGACTTGAGATAACAAGAGAAGCGCAGGAGAAAATGTAACAAGCAGGAATGAAAAGTGAATATCTCAAAATAAAAAAATTAATAAGTATATAATTTTGTATAAAGTATATAATTTCAAATCAAGTTAAAAAGAATACAATAAGATCACACTCCCGATTCTTCCATCAAATCCGTCAAACCTCAAACCCCACCCATCTCTTCTTTTTTCTTCTCGTTTTTTTCTTTTTGGTTTTCAAATTTCACCAACACAATCAAACACCCAAAATGAAACATCGAATCAAAAGATTGGATAAATACCTGTGGGCGGAAATGAGCATGGGGAAGTGGTTGTTAGGATAAGATTGTATAACTTACACATCACTGAACAATCGGAAGGCCACCACTCTGCCAGTTGTAGGCCACCGCGTGATCCCTAACCGCTTCACGCTTCGCGCGACCCCTTTCCATTGCTGCCATGTCCGGATTATCATCTTGCTGTTGCTGGAATCCTGCATCATCACGATCTGGCAATTCTAAAACCTCCTCCTCTTCCTCCCATGCATTTCCAAAATCAGCAAGCATGTTGTTCAGGATCAGACAACATCTGATCCACCTGAGAATGTGATACATGTCATCTCTCTCATTCAAAGCCAATCGCAGGGATTGCAATGAAGCCCATCGCAGCTTGGAGATTCCAATCGAGTGCTCGTTTCGAACACGGGACTTTGCAACACACCAATTGAACTCGCGGTTGCGTTCTACCTCGGCTGCCTGGCCTTTGTACGACAGAACCACAGTTTCTGTAGCATTGTAAGCAGAGTCTGCCAATAGATACTCATCTTTGTGGCAGTCAAGAGTCAATGAAACAATCAAACAAGGGACAGCAAATGGAAGAAACTCACCTTTGTCAAAATATCTACTTGGATTTACTGCGATGTCAGTTTTTGCGTATACTGTGCTGTCACAGCACGAGCCAGGCCATCCAGTGTAGGCGTAAGTGACTCTTCTATCACAGTCGCAAATGATCTGGACATTAATTGAGTACCGATGTTTTCGATCAAAAAAAACTTTGCCGTCCTGGCCCGGCCTCTGAAAAAGTGGAATTGTCGTTCCATCGACAAATCCAATGCATCCGGGGAATCCTTCTCGTGCTAATACCGTACTGATGGCCTTGCGTCTTGAACTGTCAGGCCACTGCAAGTAGCGGTCACCTGCGTCTAGAATAGCCAAGATGACCCTTTGGGTACAATTGATCACAGTCCCCCGTCCGACTTTGTAATTCCGAGCAAACCGGCCAACCGACGCACCATTTCCATTACTTCCAAGGCGTTCCAATGTGATAGCCAACTGTTTTTCGACTCGAGGTTGTGAGTTGTTGCTTGCAGAAAGGAAGATTTGATTCGGCTTGATCAGTTCCAGGAGAGCATGGAAACCTTTGGGGGTGGTGCGCATTGCTTGGCGAAATTCGGTCCTTCTGGAGAGCAACATATCCTGTAAGTCAAACGGTCTGGCCGGTAGTATCCGCATTCAATGGTGAAGATAGCGATTGGATGTGACGTGGGTCAGCATTTTGCCCCATTCGCCTTTGTCGTCGAAGATGCCGTCATAAAGGTTGGCCAGAAAGGGGTTGGTTCTGAATAGCAACTCTCCTTCGCTGGGATCGGGTTGACGTCCGGCCATTCCGGGCAAAGTAATCAAAGAGTTCATATGAGCAAAGACACACATTGTTGTGAGGTCACGAATCGCTGTTGTTCGGTCAGAAACGCGTGGCATGGAAGAGATGACGATTGAGATGTGATTACGCAAGAATCCAAAAAAAAAAATTGTTTTGAGACAAAACAAGTGGAAAGAGATGAATTTGAAAACGGCTAAGATGAATAAAATCAGGGCACGTGATCTGAAACAAGAAGTTGTCCTTGAATTTCAAGGCTGTAAACTGTAATTTTACAGCCGCCGGCATCCTGCAAAACCATATTTTAAGGTTGGGTAGACTCTAAAATTAGGTGTCGCAAAAGTGCAACACGGGGGTTTGCGGTCCTTGACTTGAACCGCCCTATTTGTACACCGGGGCATTACCCAGCCATATAATCTGGTGGTTCATGCTGTGACATCTGTTCACCCCAATTTTCCACCTTCATCACCCTCTCTCAATCCATACTGTTCAAGTTCCGGCATGGCTCAAATACCGTTGACTAGAGGCTTGACTCGTGTCACGTTCCAATACGCACCCATGGTCCCCGCGCCTCTCCCCTATGAACCATCAAACCAACAAGAAGTGATCTTGGATCACCATGAGTGTCTCGGCTCAAGCCATGAGCCTTGATACTCTCTTCCCAGAGCCACCCATACCCCAACAAGAAACTCCCCACCGCAATCAGCACTTTGGGACGCATCTAGCAGATGGCTTCCTAAGTCCACACATCTCACCACCAGTTGTACGGACCCATCCAGAAATTCCTACGTTGGCCACCTCATGCACTACCCATACCACTGGCAGGACCGGTGTAGAACTCCTACGCTGTGGAGCGTAGGCAGAGCTGTGAGGGGAAGAAACAACCCAAGGGGGATAAACCTCCAGGAGTTGTAACTAAAGTGCTGTTAAGCTGCCCTCAAAATACACAAAACCCTTTCGTCCAACAATACCACCACCAAAACTAAGCTTCCAACCTTGTTAATCCAATCTACAAGCTTTAGCCCAGTCTTAAGATTCCCCAAAAAGGTCCCGTAATTCAAAAACAGATGTAAACAAGCTGTTTTTTACTATACTTTCCCAATTAAGGTCCCAAAAAACTTTCCCGCAGCCAGAGAAAAACCTTGAATTTTCCTCCAAAACCTTATTTTCCAACTTCTACTCTTCCCGAAACTACCCTACACACCTTAACACCTTTGAAATCCACCTAATATCACCTGTAACAACCCAAATTCCACCTAGTTACCTTAATTTTTAGGGTTTCTGACTTAACTTGTCAGAAACTCAAAAAATCCGAAAATTTAAAAAAATAAAAAAATAAAAAAATAATCCCCTCCAAATTTCAAATTTCCCTTTAACACCTTTAAAATTCACCGTATAAGGGTCTTCAATAACCCTTATAAAATTGTAAGTCCTTTTCTTTTGAAGACCTTTCTTTTAATCTTTCCTTTCTTTTGACTAACTTGCTCTTTTTCCTTTTATCCTTCTCTCTTGTCTTTTTCTTTTAGGTTCTACTCGCCTCGATCCGATAACGAGGCCAACGAAAACGAATAAAAATAAAAAAAACTCCTTTTTTGGTTCCGAACCAACAAACGATCCCAAAACAGTCGATTCAATGATTCAATTGTTCTTTTATACCCCTTGTCTCTCTTCAAACCTAAACCTAAGTAAGTCCTTCCCTTTGTCTCTCTCCTTTCTATCTTCTAACCTCTTCCTGCCTCTATACTGACATGTTTCATGTTTTATATTATTATATTTATTATTTTTTATTGTAGATCGTTTGGTCCGATTCGATTTTGGATTTTTAACTCGCTGTAAGTTTTCATCTCATTCTTTTTCTTTTTGACTTATTGTTTGATCTCTTTGAACCCAACTAATTCTTTGTTATCTACCATTCTTGATTTAGGTTGATCATCAAATCTTTTCTTGCTTATTTGATTTCATAGTAAGTTCTTGATTTTTAATTTTATTAATTTGATTTAATCTTCAATTTGATTGATTTACTTTAACAATTAAATCTATCATTTGTGTTACTGTTGGTTGGTTTTTTTTAGGACAATCAATTCTATTTTCAAGTAAGTGGTAATTCATTTCAATCCTTTCTTTTTGCTTTCATTGTCTTGTTCTTACACAATACTAACTAGCTAAATGTTCTTCTTTCTCATTTTTTACTTTTTATTCAATTTGCTTGCTTGAACCAATCTTTCTAGATTGATCAATAGGTTGTTATGATTTGATTAAATCCTTCTGTATTTTAATTTTATTGAAGTTTACTTAATTAATTTTTTATCTTGAATTGATTAAATAAAAGTGATGTATAATGAAATCAATTGAATTGAGTTGAGTTGAATAAGAATTGATCCAAGTGAGCTTCAAAAATAAAAGAAAGCCCTAAAACTAAAGTATGGCTCTTTTGAAATGAGTTAAAAAATGAAAATATGAGTTTTGAAAGATGATAAGGTGAGTTCAAAAAAGCTGTCTTTTAATTTGATTTCCACACCGGGACCTCACTTTGGCACACCTTTCTGTACAGGGCTCACACCTTACTTGTCATCACTGTTTTTCAGGATGCCAGAACATTGCAATGGTAGTCCAAGACCCCTGGACTTACTCTTTTAAAATTCACACTCCACCAACAGTTGTATTTCAACAGTCTCTTTTGTTCAGCCAACTGAACCACGTAATTCACACAGGCATCATCCATATCCACGATTCAATCTTCATGCCACCAAAGCAACTTTGTCTTTGCCTTTAACACCACCACCTACCCAGGTAAACTACAAATTAGACGCACATTCTTGATGGCAACATCCTCAACATCATGTACCACAGCCTTCCCCGCCCCACCAATGTCTAGTTTCCCCCCAGCGCAAACACCAGAACTTACCCCAGCTCCTGTTACCACTTCCCAGCTGGATGGGCTTTACCACAAGATGCAAGCCGGTCACACCCAATCTGGACCATATCCTTCACTCCAAGCTCCCAATCCAACTCAAAACATGTGGCCAATGGGTGCAACAACAAACAACAAACCTTTTGTTCCGCCGTGATGTACAATGGACTACCGTTGACACAACACATGTAAGCATTTGGCCATAGCAGAACACTACAGAACACTACCTTCTTGTTTGCAGCGCTGCACTTTATTCAGGTTCCAATTGTTTCCCAACCGCAACCAACGTCTCAATTGACAGTACCACATCATTGTACATGGCCTTGAGCAGCTCACAGCCAATCAAAACTACCAACACTAACCAATCCATTGACCAAGGGACGAGTTTTCCTACTGAGTTAGAAGTTGATGTGATGAACACTGCCAAGCTACAGTTCTATAAGAAAAAAGACAATCTAACAGATCTCTTGAAGATCCTCCCCAAGATCAACACCAAGGTTTGGTTTAACAACAAGGCAGGTATTCTGAATCGTGCCACACCAGCAGTTATTGCCGCAATGTGGTCAAGGGCTGCCACGTTGCTAACCACCCTGAGGTTGTTTAATAGTACTAACAGGACGTATAAACAGCTTTGACAGAGCATTCACTTCGCATTATACCTGTTGGTCTTTGTCTAACCATTGGCGCAATCTGTTACACCCCATTCTCATAGCACTCTGCTCCTTTTTCTTTGCTGTTACCATCATCCCGTCCTTGTCCCTTCATTTAAATTATCCATCCCTTCACCTTGACTACTCATTTCAACTCAATTTTACTGCCCAGTTGCCACTGATTTTCCTATGTATGCTTAGACTCGCACTAGTTCATTTCACTGTCTATGCAAATCCGGCGGAACACACACTTTGCCATGGAGGTATGTCTGCAATTTTTATTTGCTTCTTCTCTCTCATTTGGCACAAGTTTGTTTCTCTGCAATCAAAGCTTCATTGTATGTTCATCTTCCATTAACGTGCTGATGCGCAGAGTACGCTAAAATGCAAGCTTGTGAGGTTCCTTGGGAATTAGGCTCATTCCCAAGTTGACAATGAACCCACAGGTTCAAAAGTGAAACCCGAGGTTGATACCCAATATGTCCTGCATTTCCGCCAATCTCTGTTGCCTGTACAAAAGGTTCTGGTGGAATAAACATGTGCATTGTGAGGGTTGTGTATTCCTTTTCAATACTCAATGCTCACTAATTTTTATATTTATATATTTTTGGTGTATGATTTATTTATATATTTCAATTATATGGTATTTACAATTATATTTTAATAAATAAGAAAAGGATGAAATAGAGGATTTGAATTGGAGGAGTATCAACACTAATCTTAATGAAGGTGGGATCCAACACCTTCCCTCAATCTTCAGTTCTACAGATTAAAGCGTGATTGAGTTCACTAATCTGGTTACCAATAAAGTCACCAACTTATGGTTATTCTGGAGGTCACCAGCCTGAAGTGCTTCTTAAGGTCACTAACCTAGAGTTGTTAGAGGTCACTAACCTAGAATGTGCCCTACTCAGGGAAAGTGGGGGATCAAAGAGGAGAGAATTGATATTACTTACTTTTAATCAGGGAACTCAAAAGTGGTAGAAGAGTATCACTAGCCTTAACTTTATTAAGACTGTTGATTATTAATTCAGTAAAATTTTTGTTAGTTCTTAAAAGTATTTTGTAAATTATTATTTTTCTGGGGGGATTTCTTGGAGGTTGAGAGGGAGGGTTTATATATTCCTCTCTCTTAACCTAACTTTTGTGATATTTGTTTATATCATTATTTTGGTTTGAATGGTGATTTCCAATTGTTATTGGTTATGGTTGTTAAGGTTTAAGTATGTTATATACCTTATTCAACATAAGCATATTTAACTCTTGACACTAAGTTGTGAGATGTTATTGTGTTTTATGGGTTTTTACATATATGTTACATATAGTGTTTAGTATGTACATATATGTAATTAAGCATATTTTAACTCTTGAAGCTGATTTATGAGGTGTTATTGTGTTTTATGGGGTTTTACATATATGTTACATATTGTTTTTAGTATGTATATATATGTAATCATGGCTTTAGGGGCTTCTTGTGTTCTTAGTCATCCTTTGAGTACATGTACATGTGCTCAGGGCTGACATGCATGGATCAAATAGTCAATTATTTTGCCAATACACCAGGGGATAAGTCAAATGTGAAAAAACAGTTGTTGCAATGGCTGCAGAGCCGTTCAACATGTCTGCCACATCTCCAGCAGGAACGTGGCATCCACTTTCTGGAACACAGAGTGGACAGTGTTAGTGTTTCCATTCCTGGGTTGTTCCATTCTAAAACATACCCAGCTGCGTTTTCAAATGGAACAAACCAGGGACGGAGGGAACCGTTCCTAAAATGGAACCACAGGCCAGCCTCAGCAGCCAAAACATACAAAAAAAGCCTTCCAATTTGTATTTTTTGGCTGCTTGGACCCTCATAAACTATCCTGACAATAGATGCTCAATGTGACATCAGATCCTCGGTTCATGATACTGTTGATTTTTATATGTATGTAGTTTATCTTGATTGCATGGTTTTGCATTTGGTATGTCTATATACTCTGAATAGTGATTGCTCAAAAGCATTTGGGCATTTGGGAAATGGGAACAAAAAAAATTATACCTCTTGATTCAATGCAGGCTCGCCTGCATTGACCCATTGAGTTAACTCTTCCGGGGTGATGATACAGATGTGGTTTGCTTGTTTGATCTGTTCAAATGTTAATGATCCTGTGAATAGTTTGGCATCGTATTGCTTGATCCATCTGTAAAAGCTGCAGATGGAACACAAGTTGAATATCATTTGGCAAGAGTTGAAAATTATCAACTTACGCCTTTTGATCCTCATTTGAGCATTTTCGGACCCAAGCAAGTCGCTCATCAACTGGATCCCACATGGATTGGTAGAATCTCTCTTTCCTTATGCGTGGCTGGGTGGAATCCTCGGCATGCAAATGAAAGATTGTGCCTTCCAGGCGCTGGAAGGCACATTACAAATCAGCCTTCTCATACCATGCGCCTCCGGTTGCTTTCAAGGAGTCTGGAATTGAATGACTGACCAGAAGAGCGATTCTTGACTTGTCAGCAATTTTGGTGTTGTTCCAGAGGTCGTCATTGGTTGTTGTCTTTGGACCTCGCCATGGGTTAGAAAGCCAAAAGTACAAGTCTTTCAAGGTGGGAACTTTTGAGTCCAATTCAGGGTCTTCAATATTATGAAGAAGCTGCTTGCAATTCTTTAGTAACAAGGCTTTTTGACATGGTGAGTGGTTTGACTCACCTCTATTTGGAATTTGCTTTTCTCAGATTTGGCAATCTCTTTGAGTACTTTTCGGACTGCACATTTGGCTGCCACGTCTCCGGAGCGAAACCCTTCAGGCAGATCAGAATCTTTCACATGGCCTTGAGACTTCATGACCACATCCTGAGTCAACAAAAGGAATTAGGTTCAGTTCTCTGCTTTGAAAGATTGATGCAATGGAATCTCACCATTGCCAGATTCCCAAGTGAATCAATGATAACATTGTTGTCGAATAGAATTGAGTTGGCTGTTGAGTATGCCTCAATCACTGGTTTCATGAGACAGTCTCTGATGGTATCTCGCATGAATTGCTGATTAGATATTGTCAGATTCATCAAAAAGCTTCCAATGGTATATCATGAACTCACTCGAACATTGTCCTCGCCTTTCCATTCAATCTTTGGATTATGTAGGGTTTTGGATTCTTGGCCTGTAGGTATGGTCACTTGTGTAACAGCTTTGGAAACTGGATTCTGGGCAACTAGTGAGGTCAAGAAGCACATCTGTGCAATCTCACATCTTTGATCGCTGGGTTGCTACAAATTGCGTTGACAAATATGAGTACAGTCATATCAATAAATGAACTTAACATACCTGAAAGCACTTATTGATTTGAGCAGTCTGAGTTGGAGTAAGACCAAATTCACTGGCAATGGTGGCTACAATGTTTGATAAAACTTCTCCACCAGCCCGTTCTGACCCAGTTGATATTTGATTTATTGAGGGCTCTCCTTGACTTTGAGACAATGAGGGTCCTGGGAGTTGTAATGAGCAAGAGGTGGGAGTGCCTTGAGGTTGAGAAGCCAGGGGATCTAACGATTTCATCCTTTCTGCTCTTCTTGCTAATATTTTATCACGCAAGATCACATTCTGCTTGTGTTTCTCAGATTTCACATGCCTTTCAAACTCCAGCATTGCACGTTTACCACATAGAGCACAGTTATACACGGTCTTGCCCGTTGAGCCCACATGTGTTGTAAAGCCTACAAGATTGACGTCCTCAGCCCATCTCCAAATTGATGTAGATTAAGTGAACTTACCAAAGGGAAGCTTTGTGTCCATGTGTTGAGTTTGTCTCACAGAGCAGCACTGCAAATCCAGAATTATCCAAAGATGTTTAAGAGAATATGTGGAGCTATATATATATTGAAAAAATATGACACTTGGTGGGAAATGGTTCACGCAGACCATCACTTTTTATATATGTTCAGAGTCTGTGTGAAACAAGCCACACCATGCACCCACCAGCTGGGCCATCCCGGACTTGTCTCCGCATTGTTTCAAATCATATCAGAAAGGGGACTTTTTCCGCCAAGACAGCAATCTCTGTGTCTCAAACGTTGATGGTCCCGTCTCCGCATTGCTCCAAATTTTTATGGACAGAGGAAATTTTCCGCCAAGACAGCAATCTCCGTGTCTCAAACGGTGATTGTCCAGTCTCCGCCTTGATCCAAATGGTTTTGGAGCGGAGATGGATTGTCCTGTCTTCGCATTGTTCTAAATTGTTTTGGAAAGAGGACATTTTCCTTGGTAACGGCAATATCAGTGTCTGAGATGGTGATTGTACTGTTTCTGACATCCGATCTATTCCTGAGACGGGGCGCAGTACAGTGTCTCTGTGACAAAATGGAACATGTGGACACCAATGCAAGCCAGGTTCCAGTCACGAGAATTTGTGAAACATGACTGAAACCTGGCTTGTCACAATCCCGCATTGTGATTCTTGGAGATGTCCCCAGAACCATCAAAGACCAAGGGAGTTTACCCCCTGATCTAATAGCTTATTCAAGCCCAATTTTCATTTTTTTTCCAAAAACATACAAGTCCCCGCTTTTGTACCCCCTGTCCTCACTTAAAACCACCCCAACCTTGTCCTCAAAAACCACACCTACAGAATCTCCAACAGTCCCTGAGTTCTGAAACGCGTACAGGACCGTCTCTAAATGTGCAGCCAGCTGTCCAACATGTCACCAATACTGTGCTCCACAAATTTACAAAAGGACTTGGGTATATGAAGGACTTGAGATGTGATACCCGGAATCCCTCTAAACAAGGCTCACACGCGTGGTCACATGTGAGAATTCTGGTGACCAGTGGAGGGTCATTTTTTGAGCAAACCCAGTAAACGTAAAATACACCTTACATATCTTTACGTTTACAAGGTGCCGTTGTGGATGCTCTTAGCCCACTTCTTTTGTTGTCTGAAAAATCAAGAAGCAGATCTTGCCCTCCACACAAGTGGTCTGCAGGTAGACCATAGGGTACCCGGAAATGGTCTTACCAGGTCTCAGAATGGTCCTCAGAATTTGACCTTTCTGAGACTAGACAATTCATCCTGTATCCTTCAGAAAAATCAATACAAACCCTTAGCACCACATTTGAGTGTGCCAAAGAGCATGTCAAAAATGTGTAACAACACAATGGTGGACTCAACCAATCAGCACATGAATTTGGATTTAGCAACACTCCTACAATGCAACAGCTCAAAACCCAGTCCTTCTCCTAGATCTGGGAGGAATTCTTAAGAACTTTCTGAGACCAGGTCAGACCATCTCTGGACCCCCTATGGTCTGCCTGCAGACTGCCTGCCTGGGAGGCCGTCTCCAGACCCAGAACCCTCCTGTGGTGTAACTCTCTCAAAGAGTCCAAGGAATCAGACATATGTGCTGATGTGTGATGATTTGATAGTTGTGATGACTGAGCAGACGGATGATTTTAAAAAAAATAAGTCGACTTCCAAACGGTCAACCAGCTGTTCTGTTTTTGATTTCCAAATGAATTACCACTTTTGGGTACCTTTAAGTTGACTTTTTCAAAAAAAAAGGGCAACTTGAAACAAAATTCAACTTTCCAAGCCCGGAAAGTTTGTACCTTTCAATGTGGTACCCAAAATAAAAATTCTGGCCAAGGCATGCTTCAATAAACATGTTCTAGATTTCAAGTATCATACTGTTAATATGGTTTTAGGATCTAATCACAAGCTTTGAAATTTTTTCCACATTGTTTAAACTCTCTTAATTAAACAGCTCAAAACTTACTGAACTTCTATATATGTACACACCAAGATTACCATCATTTGTGAAGGTTATCTTGAAAGTTTTTAAGGTATATAGCTCAGACTTAATTGAATTTATAGTGGTAGATCACTTGTTATTTACGGATTGGAATATTGGATTTAGGTACTACGAGTTACATGTGGTAATTGTCGGATCGGGTCATTGTTGTCATTTTACTTGTGGTAAAATGTTCATCATCCTGTTTACCATTTCTATTACCTTACATTAACTTGTTGCCAAAATTCCTTTTTCCTTTCCAATCTTCATCATCGTCTAGTACAAGAATATTTTATTTAGCTTTAAGAAAATCCCACCCTTCCCAGCCCTCAAAGATCCTTTATTATTTGTTCCATTGAAAACTTTTTGTTTGATTAGAAGGCAATGGTGCAATGTTGGTATTGGTATATTTATATATACAATTTTTTACTTCATGTTTCATTTTTTTTAAAAAAAAAAAAAAAAATCAATCAATTATCCAAATCAGTCTATCAAATTATTTATTGTCTTAAAAAAGCTTTTTCTGGTTTTTGATATTTTTTATTATTATTTTTAGTTCACTTTGTTCAAAATTTCTATTTTCTTTATCTTCTATCTTTTATTTTATTTTTATTTTTTGTTTTTTGTTTTTATGATTGTATGTTCCGCTAGCCACCCGAGAGGGTGTTATGTTGGTTTTAGGCATGACAATTTAAAACAAAAAGTTTAGCCCAGTGTCTCTTTTAGTATGTCAGTTTGTGTTCTCTGTAAGTACTTGTCGATATTTCAATCAATTAAAGAAAGTCTTCATCCAAGACCTAGAAATGAAAAAAAGATGAACTATTAAAATCTTTTGATCATGAATGAAACTTTAGTACTACAAGATTATTCTTTTTTCTTAATTTTATGTTTTTTTATAGAAACCAATCAATCAATCAAAAAAAAAGATCTTCTCAAAAAAGACAACAAAACCTGAACAATTCTTGATGAAAAATTCCTTTTTTTTGATGTGTACAAAAAAAAAACCCAATCATTAAATCATTCCATCATTCGATCACTTCCTTCTTTCAATTCATTTCAATCTGATCCTTTTTTTTTAGGCGGTGGGATGGGGAGGGTTATAAACCAACCACAAAAAAAAAAGGTTTAAATGAATTTTTTTGGCGGCGGCGGGGGGGGGGGGTTTTCTTTTGAATCGTAACTTTTATTGATCAGAATGAAGGATTAAACATCATTTGATTATTTTAAAAAAAAAACATCCACCCCAAAATCTCATTCATCAATCAAATGGATCTTCAACTGATCATCTTAGATCACTTTCCACTTATCAAAAAATTAAAAAAAATTAAAACAAAATCAAAAAACTTAAACCTCTTTTTAAATTTGATCCATTCCAATCAAATCTATCTAAACCAATTTCCATTCACTTTCTCACTACTTAAAACCCAAACCCCTCACTTTAAATCAACCTTTTCCTTTTTTTCGAAAATCTAATCACATTCAAAGTTTCACTTCATCCATTCTCTTCTCTCAAAAACCCATTCATCTTCTTTACAAACTTTTACACACTTAGAAGAAACAACAAATCGATTTGCAAAACAAACAACACAGAGAGAGAGAAGAGAGAGAGAGATAAACGACTTGATAAACCAAAAAAACCAAAACAAAAACTTCCTACAAACACCAAAAGAAAAACTCATCCCAATCCCTTTTGTCATCTACTTTACATTCAAACCACCACCACCACCAAAGAAAGGAACCCAGATCACACCCTCTTTGAAAACTCCTTCATGATGAGTTTCTTCAATTCAAACTGAACCTTCATCTACCTTTGTTGTTTTTTCGTTTTCTTCCATCTTCACTTCATCCGATCCTGATCCAGATGTACATTTCGCTTTAGCTTTCTTCGTGATATCTTCAATCAATTCACTCCATTCAGGTCTAATCGCTACCACATCTTTCATCAATTCACTTTTCTATCATCATCATCATGACAAACAAATTCAAGTCAAACTCAGTCATGAACTTTCATTCAAAGTTTTCAAATCATTCAAACGAAAACTCTTACACACCTCTTTACAAGTCGCTTTACTTTCCAACATCTCACATAACCCATCTAATTCTTGATTCGATAAAACTCCCTCATCCACAAACTTAATCAATGAACCTATCCTTTCCTTCTTCAATGATCTCTTCTTCTCTTCATTCTTAAGCTGATGATGATGATGATGAGAAGAAGAAGAAGAAGGATGGGTGGAATCGATCGAATGAGAATCGATCGGATGATTCGATTCAGATCTCATACTCAAGTGAGAAGATGAAAGATCTTGATGAGGTTCAGGTAGAGGTGATCTCCATTGATTGAACAAATTCAAATTCTCATCTAATGGGAATTGACTCGATCTTGAAGAGCTAAAGCGTAGATTAGACTCTTTTGAAAGGTCTGAAAATGATTTGGATTGAGGATGAAACGTTTGAAATCCGAAATCAAGAATCGATGGAGATTGAGCTTCATGAGAATTGATGCCTTCAATCGGTTGAGTTTCTTCTGACGGGTGATTTACTTGATCCTTAGGTGTCTCAAAGTTTAAGTATGAGTTCCAAAATGTGGAATCCAATTCAGATGAGGCTTGACGAGTTTCATTCAGAGGTAAGATCTCATTGAAATTCAAAGTGGAGCTCGTGAGATCATGAGATGTGAAGGTAGGTAATAAAGTCAAGTCTGTATGATTCAATTGTTTTGAATGAAGAGGTGGATCAGGTGGATGAACGTCAAATGCGGAGATCGGATGAGGAGGGATAGTTGATGAAGTGTAGGTAGGAAACAAAGGATCGATTTTCCCAAGGGGCTTGGAAACTTTCTTTGAGGAATTGAACACGTAAGCCCGGTGATCTTCACTAAAGGCATCTACCGGCGACTGATTGGTGTTTAAGAAACTAGCCAATGAAGAACTGGAAGAGAGTGGTGGGGTGAAGCCTTCGTTGGTGGTACCGTTTCCATTACTGAGACCATTGCGAGGAGTAGGCTTTTGAATCACACTCGTTTGATTCGAATTGGACTGATGATGAACTTGATCAGGACGACGAGAAGAGGGAAGTGATAAACCTAATCGATTCAAGTTTTCTTGATTCCCACGAAGAGTAGGTTTGAGCAGATTGGTTTGTGAAGCTTGAGATGGATTGGGTAGAGGAGTATCGATGATAGATTGATCTAAAGTAGAAGAAGGAGGTGGATCGAATGCTTTCGAGATTGGCATTGAAGATCTACGTAGATCGTTGGCCACTGTGAACGTAAAGGCTTCCTTGTAAACCCCTAAGGATTGATTTTCAGTTTGAAGTTGATTGACTAATTCTTTTAAATGTTTGTTTTCATTAGTTAAAGGTTCTTGTTTGGCTAATAATTCATCCACTTGATCTTGTAATTCTTGTAACCTCTGTATAAATCTCAAATCATCCATTAGGGTTTTGAATTGAAAGATCAAATAAGATCGAGACTCACTCTCTCTTTACGTTCTCGAAAGGCCCTTTGAGCATTTCTAAAAGGTCATCAAAGTTAATGAGTGATGATCTAGATGATGGTAAATGAAGAAGGAGTCTGACCTGTTTTGTTCTTTTCGTTTTGATTTACCTACACCTTTAGGTTCAGGATGATGATCAGATGGTTCAGATCCAAGTTGATGTTGTTGATGATGTTGTTGATGATGATCCAGATCAGATTGAAGGCTGACTTTCTTTTGAGAAGTGTGGTCTTTGTAATCTTTTGAAGATGAGGATGAGATGGAATCAGGTGAAGTTTTCCGTTTGGAATGTAGGCTTGAGGTTTGATTGGGTTTGGTTTGAATGGAGTTTGTGTTGAGAGAAGAAGAAGAAGGAGAAGGAATCGATTCGGGTGGGGATGGATTGTTTTGATGATGAGGAGGAGTTGGATTGGATTGATTCATGATTTGATGATTTGATGATAATAATTTAGCACCAATGGTTCCGACTGGATGATCTTCAAGAAATCTTTGGATTCGATCAAATGAATGAGTTTGATGATGATTGAATCTGGATGGATGAAAGAGTGATGAGTGGATGGATTGTGTGTTTTGATGAGAGTGAAGCACATACTGAGGATTAGACCAGTCCATGTTGAGATTGAGATTGAGATTGAGATTGAGATGATGATGATGATGATGATGAATTGAAGAGAAGAGAATCTCAAATCCACTCCAACACTCAATCAAATTTCATTTTTTGATTTTTGATTTTTAATTTTTAATTTAATTTGATTTCCATCGGCTCACTTCCGTTCATCTCATCTCATCTCATCTAATCCAACTGATCATCCTTCATCATCTGACTCATCTCAGACTGATTTCAACCATCTGCTCTTCTCTCTCTCTCTTCACTCTCTTCTCTCTCTCTCTCTGTGGGTGTGTGTGGAAGAAGTGATTTATGAAACATTATCATTGATGATCATCCTTTTCATTCAATCTTACATTCATTCTCATTCTCCTCAACCACACCACCATTCATCACATCTAAGGATCAAGTCAAACAGACATCTCATCCAATCCATCCATTCAAATTCACCTCAGAACCATCCAAAAGGACCCTTAACCCATCACATCAATCATTGCTTGTAATACACTTCATCTAAATTCAAAATCAAATTCAAAATCAAAATCAATTCAATCCATTCCACTTCAATTCATGGCACCTGATCAAACCAACTTACTAGCAGTCACCCCTTTCCCTTCTGCTTCACGTTGAGTTCCCCATTTACGTAATCGAATCGATTCACTAAACTCACCCCAAACCCATTCAAGATCGGACTTCAATAAAGTACAAGGAAGAGGCAAGAAAAACAAACTCACATCTTAATAAACCCACTCGTATCAGTCGGTTCAAACCCACCCATCTCATCCATACTACTCTCTCTAGCATCATACAATCCTTCATCAGACGCTCTTCCATCAATGATCACATTGCCCTTATAGAGTGAGATCTTCACCTTTCCATTCACATTCTTTTGACTACTTTGTAGACAACTTTGAACGAATTCACGTTCAGGACTGAACCAATACCCATTATAGAGAATCTTACTCAATTCATTCGTCACAAACCCATCTCTCAACGATCTCACCTTACCATCCAAGGTGAGGCCTTCGAGATCCATATGTGCTTTACGTAAGATCGTTCCTCCTGGTGTCTCATAACATCCTCTTGACTTCACTCCAATAAATCGATTCTCTACAATATCAATTCGACCGATCCCATGAGACCTAGCCAAAGTGTTCAATTGAAGAAAGATATCCACTAGATCGGTATGACGACTGATGATCTCCTTTCGAGAAGAGTCTTCCTGATCATCCTTTGTAGTAGCTTTATAAATGATTAATTCAGAGGTGATCCCATGTTGAAAACTAAGATCGAGAGATTGAATCCCATTTGGACTCGCATCAAGTAAAGACTTGGTTAATTTCCACATATCCTTTGGAGGCGTGATATTTGGATCTTCAAGAATTCCAGCTTCGTATGAGATATGATGTAAGTTTTCATCAGTTGACCATGGTTTTGCAGAGGTTTGAAAGACTGGAATGCCTTTTTGAGCCGCAAAGTCAAGTAAATCTTTCCTTCCAGCAAATCGATGATAAAACTCAGGTAAACGCCAAGGCGCGATCACTTTGATGGATGGACTGAGAGCGTAAAAGGCTAATTCGAATCGAACTTGATCGTTACCTTTTCCAGTACAACCGTGTGAAACGAAACTATAAAAAAAAGGAACTCGAAAGAGAGAGATGAATCAGGAAGAGAAGTGGGTTGAGTTAGATGAGGAGATGTGAGAGTGACTTACGCGCATTCTTCACTAGTTGCTGCTTCAATCATTCCACGAGCAATGACCGGTCTAGCAAGTGAAGTCCCAAGTAAATAAACACCTTCATAAATACAATTAGCTTGAATGGCAGGTGTGATCAATTCAGTGACGAATTCTCTTTTTAAATCCTATGGAAAAAAAAGATGAATCTCCATTAGGATTGGTTTCTTCAAAAAATCCAAAAAAAAGATCAGAGGATAAAAAGAGAAGAGAGAGAGAGAGAGAGAAGATACCTTTAAGACGAATTTAGTGGCTCCCACTTTTAAGGCTTTTAGACGAGCTGCTTCGAAATCTTCTTCTTGTCCCACATCAGCCACTAGAAAATCAAAGAAATTCATAAAAATTGATGATCAATCAAGTGAAGTTCAAAGATCAACCGGTTTTAAAATCGGATGATGGATTGATTGATTGATGGATAGAATGGATGAGATCGGTTCTTTTGACTTACTAAAAGCAACGACTTCATAACCTTCTTCAATTA